>JAGDQO010000756.1:0-1200000 GCA_018342035.1 Solanum appendiculatum
AAAAAAAAAAAAAAGCAACTCCACTGCTTTCTAATAAATTGAAGAAGTTAATAAAAATCAAGCTATTTGTATACATATATAAGTACAATCTAAGAACCGGACTTTTTTTTTTAACAAAAAAAAAAGTAAAAATATAACACATACAACACTGTTACTAATGAAAGATTTGAGATAATTAAACGGATACATACACTACTTTGAGGATTGTATAAATTTACAAAAGGATTGGAAAGGAAGAAGGATAGAATAATTTTGAAAAAAATAAAAAGTTTAGATAGTCTTTATTACTCTAGCTAGTTCTTATATAGTAATACATAATAAAATATTACATGTTTAAAGAACAAAGCAAACAACCCTCTCTTTACTCCTAAAAGCTCAAATTGATGTCTCTTTTTCACACAATAGCATCAACATGCTATGGAGCAACAAATAAAAACTATATTTATCTTGCCCTATACATTGAAACTGCAAATAATAGATTCACTCCAGCATTTAAGCAGAGCATCTAATAGCCTAGAGCCTCCACATTCACACATCCAATTGCACTTTCTTTGTCAATTAAATTTTGGACAATAAATAAATTTGTGACATCTTCAATCGCAACTCTTACATTTGAGTAAACACATAATAATCTTCAGAGCCTTACCTGCAAAATCCACATGTCCATCGTAATACTCACATATTGATATATCGTAGTACCTAGTAATAGCAGAAAATCAAATTTTATTTGGTGTAGAAATCACTATAATGTCAACTATCAAAATTAGCATGCTTCTCATATGAAGGTTCATTTCATAGTATTTTAGTATTTAGTAGTCTTTAGCAAACTTGTATGCCTCTAGACCAACTTAGGTGCTAATATTTAGAATCCATATGTTACTTCGTTAAGTACTCAGACATATGAATCTATTAAGTTTTAAGGTATCGCAATATGTCTAACCAAAAGATTGAATCATTAAATTTACATTTGGATTAACAAAGAAGGCTAGTACTTTGACACTTAAAATTATTTAGAGGTGCAAATGATAGTGTCCAACACAATCTCAAAGCATTAATACCTGGTAGGCACTGTCAGTAGTTGCTAATTCTTTAGCAACAACATTTCAAAATGTCATATGATATCAAAAACCTTTCACCATAGTATTGAGCTTAAGTCACATTTGATTGGGCTTAGAGACTGACACCAACACATTTGTATAACCACTATCTAAAAGCTATTGGAATGGAGATTTGCCGACCACCATACCTATCGACCGTTATTCATCTTTGAAAGGGTCAAATTGCCGGAATATATAAAAATGAAATCTATATGGTAAGTGAAACGACCCCAAAAATGCCCAAAAATGCCCGAAAATGTGCTTCGGAAACACCTATAATTGTAATTTCCATATATCTCAAAATCCGTGCATGATTTCGGAAATTCGACTTCATATTCTTATTTGTGGGGTCAAATTGAGTGGGAAATGGGTCTAACCCGAATTTTAGAGCAACCGTATCAAAATTCGAAAATCGCAAAAATTGCGATTTGGAGGGTCAACTTTAAAAGGGCATATCTCTTAGCACACAAGGAACTGGAAGGGCTGCAACCTATCAAATTAAAGCTCTTTGAGTTAGATTTCCAACGCACTTGGTTTCACCTTAGTCCGAGTTAGGATGAGGGAGTTATGACCATTTTCGTAAAACCTGTCTGTGCAGATTTGCAATTTCCAGTGAGCTTTTTTTTAGGCGGGTGGAGACGTTTTTTTATAAAAAGGGGATATGTCCATACTTAGTCATTTTTCTTAACTCCAAAAACACTCTCTAAGCCCTCTCCAAAAATTCCACCAAGATCTTCAACCAAATTCAAACATCTCAAGCTCTAATTCCGGATTCAAGACTCAATCTCAAGCTTCGATTCTCCATTCCAATCTTCATCAAAGATTCTCCAAAGTTGAGGTATGTGGGTTTGATTGTGGAAACCTTCCTTTCCACAAGTCAAACCATTTATTCTCTATTTCTACTCCAAGTTTATGGGTCCTTATGATTATTTAATAATTCTATGAATTATGGAATTACTACTACACACCCTATTATGGTCCATTGTTGCATATTATCTGAAATGGAATTATATGTGATGTTTATGGTTACATGCTTCCATGATCAAATAATAAGGTTGATATATATATATGTGTTGGGGCTGATTTATTGGATTTTGGAATTGGTTGGAACTTAGTAATTCTTGAAATACAATGATTTCATTTACATGAACAATGCCCACCTTGTTGTTTGAATAAAATGCCCCATTTATAGAATTTTAGGAAGGGAAAGGTCCAAGGTACGTCCTATGAGTCGGATGGTTATGTAATTATGGAAATGATGATGAAATGGACACATGTATACGATTTTCTCTATATAAGTGTTGTGAGTCGACCAAGCCTAGTACGGGGGGGAGTAGGCCCGTATAACCATATCGAGGGGTTGGTACCTTGGTTGCCTAGTACGGGGGGTAGTAGGCCCGTATAACCGTATCGAGGGGTTGGTACCTTGGTTGCCTAGTACGAGGGGTAGTAGGCCCGTATAACCATATCGAGGGGTTTGTACCTTGGTCCCTAGCTCGGGGGGTGGTAGGCCCGTGTAACCATATTGAGGGGTTGTACCTCTTTCGCCTCTCCAAGGGGGTGGTAGGCCTTGGAAATACTATATTGATGGTCACTCGCCACACATGTACTACGTCCCACTAAATATGATTTTTATGTAAGCATCATTATACATATCATTTTCATTAATATGCTATCTATTGGGTATGATTGTACGCCAATTTTTCCTTAATGATGTCCATCTAATGTAGCATTGCATTTGCAGCCCCATATAGCTTAGACTATTCAAAATGTACTCGCATACTCTATGCCTAACATGATGTCACCATGTAGGGACCGGAGCACTGCTTGACCATCCTCCTCCGCGTGGCTAGTACGATTTTCTATAGTGGTTATTGGTGAGTCCTCCATTTCGGGGACGTTGCTCATGATCTTTTGTTATGTATAAAACTTTTCCTTTTTAGTTATGTTTTGACTATGAGGGTGAGCCCGGTAGTTTGTCTTGGCCCCCATTAAGTACTCATGTTTAGAGGTGGTGTTGGACAAGTTGTGTATTATGCTTGAGCTTGACTCATCTATTGTATTTATGTATCATTTCTTTTTTTTTCTTGCTCCCTTAGTCCCGATTTCCCCCTTGATTATGCTTATCGTTATGGTCATTTAATTGCTTCCGCGACCAAGGATGTGTAATGATACGCTATGAGGCTTGTTTGGGGTTCCTTCGGGTTCCCCATTCGCCGGTCACATCTAGGCCCTAGGCTTGGGTCGTGACAGTAGGGGAGGCAGTCCCCGAGGCAGTTGCTGAGACCCCAGCTAGGGGTAGGGGTAGGGCCCGAGCTAGAGGTCGTGCTCGTGGAGTAGCACCAATTAGAGGTTGTTCCTGTGGAGTGGCACCAGCTAGAGGCCGTGCTAGAGATGTCTCCCCTAAGTCACAGGTTGAGGTTGGTGAGGACCAGGTTCGTCTTTAGTTTATAGCTCCTTTGTTTCAGGATACTTTATTGAGGATGCTGGGTGTGTTAGAGAGATTCTCTCAAGTGGTGTACTAGGCACACCACAGGGTTCTCAGACGAGAGTGAGGGCATAGACCCCAGGACAGCATCAAGCTCTGATTATTCATGATCATGTGGGTCAGCCACCACTAATTCCTGCATCGACCATTGGTGTACAGGTTGCTCTTGAGGTAGTTCTGACAGGGGATGACCAACATAGATATGAGAGGTTTAAGATGAGAAAATCACGCCAGTTTCATGGTGGAAAGAGTGAAGATGCTCATGAGTTTCTGACTTTATGCCATAAGATGCTAGAGATGGTGGGTATGGTTGATTCACGTGGTGTTCATTTTGTTGTACTCCAGCTCCATGGATCCGCTAGAGAGTGGTGGAGGACATATGTGAGGTATAGGCCAGTTGGATCTCCTCTGGTAGAGTGAGATGTGTTCTCCAGTGCCTTTCAGGACCGCTTCATCCCTTGGAGTGTGAGAAAGGAGAGCCGTATGAGATATGAGACAGGGTAACTTGTCGGTTATAGAGTACGAGGCCCATTTCTGCGAGATATCTAGGAATGCTATGACTATTGTTCCAGATGAGGTAGACAGAGTTCACTGATTTGTGAGGGGGCTGAATTTCTCCATCAGATCTTATGTGTTTAGAGCAGCCAAAGAGGGGGCTTCCTTCTAGTCCATCGCCGGTACCGCCAAGGAGGAAGATTTGATGGTGAGGGAGGAATTTGGGGACCCCAAGAGCGCCCGATCTTATGGTCAGTTTTTTGGCGCCTCATCTGGAGGCAAAGGTTCACACAGAGGTGGTAGCTCTTTCTAGCTTCATGGGCCTTTTCATGCATCCATGCTGGCAGCTGAGAGTGGGAAGACATCCCGAGGGTCCTACAGTTCTAGTCGAGGTGGCCATAGTGGTTCATCTAGTATGTCACAACAACCATCCACACCAAGGTCTTGTTTTGGATGTGGGGACTCGGGTCACATGATATGACAATACCCCTTGCAGACTCACTTAGGATCCCAGCTTACTTATTCAGCTGCTCCAACTAGAGGGTCAGCACCACAGACCAGGGGTCAAGGTAGAGGTCAGTCAGGCAGAGGCGGTAGAGAGGGATAGTTTTATGCATTCCTAGGGAGGCCATAGGTTCAGGTTTCTGATGTTGTAAATATAGGTATCTTCCCAGTTTGCCATCAACCTACGTTTATACTATTTGATTCTGGGTCTACTTACTCGTATGCGTCTACCTATTTTACTGCTCGATTTGATATGATGTGTGATAGCATACCTGTGCCTATTCCTGTTTATGCACTAGTGAGTGAGTCCTTAGTAGTGGATTAAGTGTATCGATCTTGTCTTATTTCTCTGGCTGAGTATGACACTTGGGGTAGACTTAAAAATTCAGGGGATGATAGACTTTGATATTATCTTTGGTATGAATCGATTCTCTCCGCATCATGCTATTCTTTATTTTTATGCTAAAACTGTGACCTTAGCAATTCCAGGTGTCCTAAGAGTTGAGTGGGCGGGTGCTAGTGGTACTTACCCTAGCAAGATTATCTCCTTTATCTGTGCTCAGATATTTGTTGATAGAGGGTTGTGTTTGTCTTATTTGTCCTTTCTCCAGGATACTAGCATTGAGCAGCCTCCCATGGATTCTGTTCTCGTCGTTCGAGAGTGTGGACTTTGCTGTGTATTATGATGCTTCTGGAGTCGAGTTAGTTAGTGTTCCGATGCAGAAGGGGAAGGCGATTGCCTATGCTTCCAGGCAGTTGAAGACCCATGAGAAGAACTACCCTACTCATGATTTGAAGTTGGTAGTCGTAGTCTTTGTGCTTAAGTTATTGTGGCATTATTTTTATGGGGTACATTATGAGATCTTCACTGATCATCAGAGTCTTCAGTACATTTTAGGGATCTGAACTTGAGGTAGCATAGATGGATTGATTTACTAAAGGACTATGATATCACCATCTTGTATCATCCGAGAAAGGCCAATAGTGGTCGATGCTATGAGTAGGAAGACTTCTAGGATGGGAAATCTTGCCGATATCAGTGTTGAGGAGAGATCATTGGCTAGATATGTTCATAGGTTAGCCAACAATCTTGTCTGGTTGTAGATTTTCGAGGAGAGTGATGGCTTGATTACTTTCATAAAGGCTCGATCTTCCTTAGTTGAGCATATCTGTGAGCGCTAGTTTGATGATGAGAAGTTGTATCTCATTTGAGGCAGAGTGTTAAGAAGGGATGCCAAGGAGGCTGTCCTTGATTCAGATAGTGTCTTGAGGATCAAAGGTAGGATTTGTGTGCCCAAGGTGGGCGAGCTGGTTAGACTGATTCTTAAGAAGGCTCACTGTTCACGATATTCCATTCGTCTAGGATCGGTGAACATGTATCATGATCTGAGTCAGCATTGCTGGTGGTGTGGTATGAAGAGGGATATTTCAGAATTTGTGTCTAGGTTCTTGACTTGCCAACAAGTCAAGTATGAGCACTAGTGGCCCGAAGGTGTATATAAAAGGATGCCTATTCCTACTTGGAAGTGGGAGCATATCACTATGGATTTTACTGTGGGTTTTCCTACCATCGTGAGTGGTTATGCCTCTATTTGGGTGGTCATCGATAGGCTGACCAAGTCTGCCCATTTCATTCCAGTTTGGGTGAAGCATATGGCACAGGAGTCAGCCTAGCTTTATATCAGTTCGATAGTCCAACTTCATGAGGTGGCTATTTCAATTGTCTCTGACCAGGGAGCATTGTTTACTTCTCACTTTTGGAGGGCTTTACAACATGATATGGGTACTTGGTTAGATATGAGGACAACTTTTCACCCTCAGATGGATGGTCAGTCCAAGCGGATGATGTAGGTGTTAGAGTATATGCTCTGAGCATGTGTGATTGATTTTGGTGCTTGATGGGATCAACACTTTCCCTTAGAAGTGTTTGCCTATAAAACCACTTATCACTCCAGAATTCAAATGGCCCCATTTGAGGCGTTGTATGGCTGACGGTGTAGATCTTCAATTGGTTGGTTTGATTCTATAGAGATGGACTCTTTAGAAACCAACTTGCTCAGAGATGCTATGGAGTAGGTTCGTATGGTTCATGGTAGACTTTTGACATCCTAGAGTCGATAGAAGAGCTATGCAGACAAGAGAGTTTGAGCCTTAGTGTTTATGAAGGGTGACCATGTTTGGCAATGATTTTCACCCATGAAATGTGTGATGAGGTTCGGGAATAAGGGCAAGCTTAGCCCTAAATTTACTGGCCCTTTTGAGATTTTGAGTGATGTAGAAGAGGTGGCCTATTAGTTAGCCTTGCCACCTAGCTTGTCACTTATGCGTCTTGTGTTTCATGTCTCCATGTTTCGAAAGTACATGTCAGATGAGTCCCATGTGTTTTTGCTTGATTCGATAGTGTTGGGTCCTGACTTATCATTTGAGGAGGAGCCTATAGCCATTCGGGATAGGCAGGTTCGGTAGCGTAGGACCAAGGAGATTACTTCAGTGAAGGTGCAGTGGAAACACTGTTCTGTTGGTGAGGCGACTTGGGAGATAGAGTCCGACATGTGTGCCAGATTCCTCAGTTTTTGAGGCTTTAAGTATTTTCTTTTACTTTATGTTGGAGGATGAACATGATTTTTAGTTATGGCTAATGTAATGATCCGATTGGTCCTTTTGAGAGTTTTGCATGAAATTATCATTCTACCCCTCTCGATATTGGCCCCGATTCATCTATGATGGTTTTTAAAATTGGTTTCGAGTTTTGAGTAAAAAGTTATGAATTATGAAGTGTATAAAATTTTGAAAGGCTAAACTTGTTAAAAGTGGTTTTTGGTATCTTTTGGAGTTTTGAGTCTCGGAATAGAATTCTGTCGATCCCATCATAACCGAAATATGACAATTTGCCAAAGAGAGTTGTCGGTTTCAGATTTGGAGTCTTTTTGAGAATTTGAGGTCCTAAGTTGGAAATTGTTGAAATTTTAGCCTTTGGATTGCTTTTGGTAAACATTCGGGATTCCGGTGTTCGGATTAGATTTTCGACAGTGTCATTGAATTCGGGGGATGATTTTAGGCCTAGGAGAGGTCTTGGTCAAATTTTCAGAGATCTCGAGCTTGATTTGGCCTTTCTAGGTATTATGATTGTTCTTTGTGACTTTTACAAGTTTCGGCTAAAGAAGACCTCATATTCGTGTTTCGATGGTTCTATTGAGTCCGAAACGTCGAGTTTAGTTTGGTAGCATATCTGGTTTGTGCATATAGGGTTCTGAATGAATCCTGAGGGTCCTTTCAGTGAATTGTGTGCCTTGTGTGTTGCTGGTTCTGGTGCACCTCACGTTTGTGACGGGTACCTTGCTTTCGCGAGAATCATGTTAGCAAGGCCCTGGTCACATTCGTGAGGGGTCAGGAGACCTGAACCTCACTTTCGTGATGGTCGTCTCGCTTTCACAACCTTTGCGTTAGCGAAGGCTGGCTCGCGAAAGCGAGGGGTCCATTTTTATCTGGGGTTTGCTTTTTCTAACTAAAGGTCACTTCTGCGATTTTCGCGAAAGCAAATCTGATTTCATTTTTGCAAGACCTAAGAGGGTTTTTGGTATGAAATTTTGGGGTTTTCCCCAATTTTTCCCATTTTGAGTTTTGGAAAACCCTTTGAGGCGATTTTAAAGAGATTTTTCATGGTGAATTATTTCGGTAAGTCTTTGTGAACCCTAACCTTCAATTCCTTGTGATCATTTGTTGATTTTAACATCAAAAATTGGCATTTTTCATTGGAAAATTAACAAGGTTTCCATGAACTTGAGCTTTTAAGAAAAATGGTGATTATGAGTTGAATACAACTCTTTTTTTAAAATGGTTTTCACCAACGGATTCCAAATGATTTGGGTAACATATTCATGTAACAATTTTCTGCTTCAAACCTTATTTTCAGTATCAGTGTTTTGAGTCGATTTGATCCATTTATTCAAATTTCTTTATATGAGTGTTGTTAGTTCTGAGATCTCATTGTGAATACTTTTTTGACTAGATTGTGTTGATTTGGATATCATTCAGAAGGGAAAAGCTCAAGTCTTGGATTGATTTGTGATTGATTAAGGCAAGTGAACTTCTAAACCTTGTTAAAGCTTGTAGAATATTAAACTCTCTTTCTTGTATGTGTTGGGGAGTAATGGGAATGAGGTGATGGTATAATTAGCTGATTTCTATGCAGGTTGTAGTTGTGGCAGTTCAGTTGGGATAAAATTTCTCGTTTTCTAGCTAGTTTTACCTTGTTTTAGTGGGCTACTTGCTGAGTACCATGTTGTTTGGTACTCATTCCTTGTTTCTACATTTGTGTAGGTTCCAAGCCTGGATCCATGTGATTGCTCTTCTTCTATTTACATCTAAGGATTTTTTGTGGACACTTGAGAGGTAGCTGCTTGTCATCCTGGTGGGCCCTCTTGTTCCTTACTTATGTTTTGTTCTGTTCGAGAGACAAAGACATTGATACTTGTATGTATCTTTGAAATTCTTAATTATTACACTAGTGGCTTGTACATGTGACAACTAGGTTTTGGGGGTATTTTAGAATAACTAAGTTTTCTGCTCTTATGTTATTATCAATTTATTTCTGCATTTCTTTCTTATTGTTGGGTTTTAGGCTGACTTGTCTTGGTGGGATTACACGAGTGCCATCACGTCCATTTTTGGATCGTAACGCCAAGTTTGATATCGAAAGTTCTACTTACTCGAATTCACTTCTGAAAAGCCGTATAGACTCCTCAATGTCTTAGCCAATGAAAAACCCAATCCACACTTAGACATTAACCCTAATCTTTTCTCGAATTTTCCTAGACCTCACCTTACTCAGATTTCATCTTAGAGTGACCTAACCTAAAATTTTCAAGTTAGTACTCAAAATTTTTCTTATCCAAATCTTTCATTGTTGGTTTACCCATAACGACCGGAAAGGGTCGTTATATAAAATTAGAGCTTTAGCATTTAGGCTTATGGAAAAGAAGGGAAAGAATGAAGGAAGAACGAAAAATCAGTATCGTATGAAGACGAAGAACTAGTGTGTGCCTTTTTGTATAATTTCTTCAAAAAATTAAAAAGCGGGCATGAAAAACTGTTTATTAAATAAAAATCAATCCATAAATCAAGGCCCAAAATAATGACCCGGTCCAAAAAGCCTTAAAAAGAAAAATAAAAGGAAAGAAAAGCTGTTAAACCAAACAAGAAATATCTGGACCTTTTATCGATAATGTCGCCTCTTCTTCTTTCGTCTGACGTCTCAAGCTTGCCAAGCTAATAATGGCGATATCGGAGAATGAAAAGGTGATACTAACATCCGATCAGAGAAACACAATACAAATGTCTGAGCTTTGACAGAATCCATCTTAAACATTTAAATCCTCTCACAAATACCATGAATTCTGACTTCGTTGAAAATTTTCAGCTAAAAAAATGTGACTGGTAAGCTCCAGTTAGATTTTAATGTCCCCAAACTCATCAGATGAGTAATAAATGTTTCAAGACTCGCTTTCTTTTTCAATGACTAACCATCTTCGACATCTTCTTCTCCATAGATTGAGCTAAACATTGATACCATTGTGAAAGAATAAATGCCAAGGTATGGCAGTCATCTACACGAAAGCTATGCCTATCTTTCAACTGTTTCTCTTGTTGCCTTCTACCTTTTGTAATAATTTATATGGAATGACCCGTAACACTGAAATCCCTATTTTTGATGTCGTCTAATTTGTAAATTAGGGATTTGGGCTTTATCCAACTCCAAAATAGTAATAGGTTATGTTGGTAATTCCTACCTTGAATTATATATAATATGATTAGTACTTACAATACAGAAAAATTGATTTGTTATAAAATCAACAAGTCTATAGCCTTCTCTAGAATTGTGCACCACCCTCACTGCATTTGGCTTGGATAGTCTTAATAGTTTTATTGTATGCCTTTTCTGGCAATTTTCTCAACTTCCTCTTTATTCTTCACTCTTCCAATTACGAGTATCTGGTGATTTTGGGTAATTAAGTTTTTCTTGCTTCTTTCTTTCTTTCTTTTAAAAAAAAAAAATTTTGCATCTTTTTCCGGCATATGTAATTATCAATTTTTTGGGGAGAACATAATGATAGGGAGCGTAAGGATGCCACAATTTGCTCTTTCTCTCGTCTCTTGCTCAAAATTTAGAAAATATTTGTGAGCTGAATCAAATTTGGATATTTGTCAAATTTTTTTGTTCTTCTGGATGTTCTCTGTCAGATATTTATATGCATATGAATAATTATTGTATAATTTTTCAAATCTATTTTGTAAAACTAATATTTATAAATTTAACTCACATCGACTGTTTGAAAAATTGCATTTTTAAAAAGTTAGACTTTATTTACACTATAGAGGAGTAGAATTTAATTTATTGTGGTTCTTTCAATTAGTTGTGTATATTAGTTTAGTAATGGAGGACATTGGGTTATTTAAACAAGCTCAGATGTGGTTGTAATAAAAGAATGATTGTTATTCACTTGTAAGGATAGTTGGTGGCTGTTTAAGGGATAAAATTGGAATCTTTAATAAGCGGATTTGGCCAATTGTCTGTTGTGGGTGTGCAACACTGAATTATTTTACCAACTTCATTTTGGTTAGAATTGACAAATGTCAAATAGAATGGCCACGTGGCTGCTTTCCTCATCACTATTGTTATTCACTTGTAAGGATAGTTGGTGGCTGTTTAAGGGATAAAATTGGAATCTTTAATAAGCGGATTTGGCCAATTGTCTGTTGTGGGTGTGCAACACTGAATTATTTTACCAACTTCATTTTGGTTAGAATTGACAAATGTCAAATAGAATGGCCACGTGGCTGCTTTCCTCATCACTCTAGAACTTAATTTGTTTATTTCTATTGATTACAGCTAGAGGGTATTTATTTATATAGGAGCTGGGATAGAAGATCTTGATTACATATATGCTACAATATTCATGTGATGAGGTACGCACACTAACTAATGAAAATACCTTTGCATTCTTCATTTTAAGTACAATTGTTTGCACTAACTAACAGTGTGAATTTTTGTGTACAAAAGTCATATTTGGACCTTCACATTAAACCTTTCTTACAAGATATTAGTTTTGTGAGGCTATAAATCATTTCATTTAGGATAAAATGGGTATTTTAAAGTTAAGTTATTGCCAAATAGAAAAAATATGTCATTATTTTTTGTATTGACTAAAAATGAAAGTAAGTTATATAAATACGGACAGAGGGAGTATTAAAGATAGAGGATATACAATAGCCAAGAGTTTTGTGGGAACTATTTAGAAATATATATTACCCTGTTGTTTAAATTTATTGTTTATTTTGACCTGATATGAAATTTTAAAAATAAAATTAACTTTTAAATTTTATGATCTTAAATTTAAAATATGTGTATCGTTTAAATTTAGTAATTTTAAACATGTTATGTAGAGTGTTGGAATTTAAAAACTTACCAAGTAGATAGAGACACTTGATTTTTAGGACAAATAAAAAAAGGAAAGTTAAACACTTAAATTAGGACGGAGAGAGTAGTAGATGTTTGGCCATAGATTCCAAATAATTTTATTTGAAATTTATGAAGATAAAGTTTTATTTGGTTATATTTTTTTTCAAAAAAAGTATTCAGAGTAGTGTTCATGCTTGAATACTTATTTTATTATAACTTTAAAACTAAAAAATCAATTAGAAAACAACTTAATTATAATTATTTTTTTTCAAATTTGAAATACAACTTCAAGTTAAATTTAAAATTTTTATGACAAAAAGTTTATTTTCAAATAAAATAAAAATTTATTCTGAAAATAAATAAATAAATAATATTTAGGGCTAAACTGCTCAATAGATTTTAGAATATACACATGTTTTGGAAATAGAGACCATGGTACAATTCAATTTGAGTTGGATAATCTGAATTGATGTACTATCAAGAGTGATTTTATTCTGATACATAATATATAGACTACTTCACGAATATTAATTTAGTTATTTAATCATACTATTTCGTAATGATTTGAAGTTGTATATATTGATGACGGTATAAAGTAGTTTACATTATCAATTCAATTTGATGAGTTATATAATAGGTTATTACTTAATTTTCAATTATCATTTCAGATTTATGATAAAGAGCTACTTGTTATTATAGGTTAACGAAATCTTGAAATATTAAATATTGTAGGGGGACTTACATAAATCTCACTGGTTTAGGAGCTAATTACTTAGATACATTCTAGTTTGCAATATTACGAATTTTACCAGATTTTTGTGCATCCAGATACGTCAGATACATGGGGGTCAAAATTATGTGTAATTTATTCTAGATACATTGTATCCAAGTGGATTTGCATTATCTAGAATACATAACAAATCTCGCTCGCCTCCCTCGCCTCTCTCCCATCTCGCTCATCACTCTCTATGCATCTGGTATCCCAGATATATGTGAATCACACAAGATACATACAGATACACGTATCTAGTTTGTATCTTCTATGATTCACATGTATCTGAGATATATACGAATCTCGCTCGCCTCCCTCTCCAATCTCGCTTGCCTCTCTCCCTATTTTTGTGTATTTGGTAGCAAAAATACGTGTATTGAAGTGTATTTTTCTTCAATACATGGTAGGAAACTCTTTATAAGTGGTAAGATACATAATATTTTGAAAGTATAAGTTATAATAATATATATGGAAGTGAAACATGTTTAATTATGTAGTTTTTCTAATAGTATATAAAATCTGGACTTTATCAGTGTAGGATTTGCAACCATTGATATCAACAAATGACGACATATATATCAAGAGTACATAGAAAGTTATATGGAAGTGAAACATGTTTAATTATGTAGTTTTTCTAATAGTATATACTATTAGTATATAAAATCTGGACTTTATCAGTGTAGGATTTGCAACCATTGATATCAGCAAATGAAGACATATATATCAAGAGTACATAGAAAGTTATCCAAAGTTATAATAATATATATGGAAGTGAAACATGTTTAATTATGTAGTTTTTCTAATAGTATATACTATTAGTATATAAAATTTGGACTTTATCAGTGTAGGATTTGCAACCATTGATATCAGCAAATAAAGACATATATATCAAGAGTACATAGAAAGTTATCCAAAGTTAAGAAATAGTTTCGAGATGAATTCGAAGGAATACATAATGGGGTGGGTGAGTTGAGCTTTAAACAACAACAATAGAATATTAGAAATAATAGATCATGCCACTTTAGTTTCACACACACAATCATGTTCCTTGCCCTGCCTTATTACTGTTCCTAATTGTTGGTGAGTAATTTTTGAGGAACTTATTAACGGTAAATGTGTGTACTAAAGAAGAAAAGAAACTAATAAGATTTTCTCATTTTGTATAATTCAAAAGAAATTCACTATTTTTTCCGAAACAATGAACAATCTCTACTAAAACTACAATTGATTTCTAGGTATTTCATTAAAATCATCTATTGAGTAATGTAGTACTCATTATGACCAAGTAAATGCTCAGTAGCAAAAGCCTTGAGATTCACATTTGATAAACTATTTTCCTTCGTAGCTTCCTTAGCCAAATCCCTCCATTTCTTGGCATTCTTTCTCAATTCTTACCCTTTATCACCAACTCCCATCACGATCGCTATACACCTCTCGAACTCATCTCTTTCCATCATACCACCTTCACCGACAATCACTCTAACGCCATTCTTCCAAATATCTTGAACGAGCTTTGCATTACAAATTTGATCATTCCATACGAGACACACCACAACAGACACCCCAAAAGCTATGATCTCCAAAGTCAAATTCCGTCCATAGTGAGTCAGAAAATAACCAACAGAAGGGTATTTCAAAACTTCTACTCGCGAGCACCAACTCATTATCTTTCCCTATTTTTCCAGTCCATCTTTGCAACTCAACTTTTCCTTCGGCTTTCCTTCGTTTTGCCCTTCCCTTATCACCCACAAAAATTGCCTCCCACATTTCAACAACCCTTGACCAATCTCCTCCATTAATTGACTTGATATCTCAGAGTAACTACCATATGCAATGTAAGTAACTGGTCCATTAGTCATTGAATCCAATCAATCCATATAATTTTTGAACTAATCTTTATCATATCATCTACAAAAAAAATTATCATCAAGAAAATTTGAAGGAATTGGAGGTCCAATTCCCACCATAGTCACATTTTTTAAAATTCTCAAAGCATCAAATTCCAAATCATCAAAAGTGTTCACAAGAATTCTTGGATTTTCTTCACTATTCAGTATCTTAGTTTGCATCTTCATAGACTCAACTATCCAATTGTTACTCTTCACATCATCTAATAGAAAAGAAGGAAAATCAATTGGACTAAGTGATGGATATCTTGGTAACTCTATTATTTTATCATAAGAATCACAATTCTTGAAATCATCAAAATAATCAGTAAATCTATAATAATAAATATAAAAAACTATGGCTCGTTAGATCCAAAATAGTGTAGATGGTACATTAAATATTGACCACTGCACCAGCCCAATCCATAGTAATAATGTACATAGCATGTGAAAATGGGGGGAACTATTTTTTGCATATGATAGGATTAAATTGAAAATAAATTCTGACCCATGAGACTTAGTAGAAGAATAAAAAATCTCTTCTTATAGCACTATTCCCAGGCCAAGGCAAGATTAATCCATCTCTTCAATTTTCCTAATTTGATTAATTGTTTGGAAAATTGAAGAGATGAATTAATCTGGCCTTGGCTTGGAAACAGTGCTATAAGAAGGAATTTTTCATTCTTCTACAAAGTCTCATGGGTTAGAATTTATTTTCAATTTAATCTAATCAAATGCAAAAAATAGTTTCCCCATTTTCACATGTTATCTACACTATTATTATGGATTGGGCTGGTTCAATGGCCAAAAAATTTAATATCCCATCTACACTATTTTGGATCCAACCAACTATAGTTTTTTAAATTTATTATTATAAATTTACTCATTATTCTGATTATTTCAAAAATTGTGATTCCAAGGATAAAATAATAGAGTTGCCAAGATTGCCACCACTAAGTCCTATTGATTTTCCTTCTTTTGTGTTTGATGATGTCGAGATTAACAATTGGGCAATTGAGTCTAGAAGAGGCAAATAGAGATACGAAATAGTGAAGAAAATCCAAGAATTCTTGTGAACACTTTCGATGATTTGGAATTTGATGCTTTGAGGATTTTGAAGAAATGTGACTATTGTGGGAATTGGGCCTTCAATTCCTTCAAATTTTCTTGATGATAATTCTTTTGGATCTGATATGATAGAGATTAGTTCAAAAAATAATATGAATTGATTGGATTTATTGACTAATAGATTAGTTATTTACATTGCATTTGATAGTTACTCTGAGATATCAAGTTAATTGATGGAGGAGATTGGTGAAGGTTCTTGAAATGTGGGATGCCATTTTTGTGGGTGATAAGGGAAGGGAAAAACGACGAAAAGCCAAAGATCGAAAAAGTTGAGCTGCAAAGAAGAACTAGAAAAGCAAGGGAAAATAGTGAGTTGGTGCTCGCGTGTGGAAGTTCTGAATAACCCTTTTGTTGATTATTTTTTGCCTCTATTTGTGGAATTTGACTCTGGAAAGAATAGCTTCTGGGGGTGCCGTTGTGGTGTGTCGGATCTAGAATGATCTAGTCTGTAATGCAATGCACATTCAAGGTGTTTGGGAGAATGAAGTTAAGAGTGAATGCCAGTGAAGGTGGTATCATGGAAAGAGACGAGTTCAAGAGGTGTATAGAGATCGCGACAGGATATGGTGAGAAAGGGGAAGAATTGAGAAACAATGCCAAGAAATGGAGGGATTTGGCTAAGAAAGGTATGAAGGAAAATTCTTCATCAAATGTGAATCTCATGGCTTTTGTTGATGAGCTTTTACTTGGTTGTAATGAGTACTAAATCACTCAATAGATCATTTCAATAAAATAGCGAGTAATCAATTGTAGTTTTCGTAGAGATTGTTCTCTGTTTCTAAAAAAACTAGTGAATTTCTTTTGAACTATTCAAAATGAGATAATCTTATTAGTTTCTTTTCTTCTTTCGTACCTACATTTGCCATTAATAAGAGGCTAAAAAATTACTCATCACCAATAAGGAATAGTAATAAGGCAGGGCAAGGAACATGATTGTGTGTGCGAAAGTAAAGTTGTATGATCTATTACTTATAATATTCTATTTTTATTGCTTAAGGTTCAACTCACCCACCCTATTTGTTATTCCTATTAAAACACCTTAGAACTTGGCACAATTATTAGTTTCGTCACCAAACTCTTGACAACCTTTAAAAAACCCTTTTATTTGACTTACTGAACTTAAATACACCTCACTCATGCCATACATAGAAAGGTTTTATTCACACGCATACACATGCAACTTTCTGCTGATATGATATATACATAGATATATTGCATGACATAAGATGGGTGTTTTAAAATTCAGTTAGTCAAGTAGAGGAATATTTTAAAGGCTATCAATAGTTCGGGGACTAAACTAATAATTCTCGCCAAGTTCAAGGACGAAACTAACAACCTCATATTTATTTTATTTTTAAAATATTATTTATTACTTGTCATTTTCTTATTGGGTGAAATAAAAAATTTAGTTTCGTTAGATTTTTTATAATAACCCGATCCGTCGTTATTCATAAGGCACCTCGTGCAGAAATCCAAATTTTTTGAAAATGCATTTCCAATTAAAAATTGGGGTACGCAACGATTTGGTAAAATTTGAATTGATTTGGGTTGATGTCAGTCACCATAGCGGGAATCAGCCGCTATGACAGCACCGCTATCACACTTGCATGACCGCTATAGTGAGTTGTAGGGAATCAGACCCTAGTAAATATGTTATCTTTTATTTTTCCTTCCACTTCACAAAGAGAAAATAGATGGGGGCTACTCCAAAAACCCTCCTAAGACAACCATAGCATGGAAGAGATGCAGGGGAGATATTTCAGTACAAAAGAGGTAAAAACTCAAGAATTTCCAGTCTGCCTTCGTCACGACTCCCTCTCATGGAGCCAGAAGCTTAGGTTCAAAGTTCATCAGCAGTTGCTTGGCGCCCAGGTAGGCTAGACCTTCATAACTAAGTAGTTTAGACTTTTTTCCGTTGCTTGTTATTTTGTAGATTGATGGGAGAGTTCATGCCTAGGCTTGCGGGCACGGAGGATGGATGGTTAAAGTTTGTTGTTTATTGTTATTAAGGAGGGAAAAAATAGTGATTAAGTTGTGGTTCTCTAGTTCTTGATTGTTAGCCTTGAATTCCTTGTTGGGGATGGTTTGGTGGTAGTTGTAAGGTTAGTTGTTATGAAATTGTTGTATTGTAGCTAATTATGGGGTCTATGGTAATCAAGGAAAAATAGAATGAGTGGGGAGAGTATTAATTCATGGGATTTGGGAGGTAATTCTCGGGAACGAATGTGTACTCAAAATAGGGTCCAATGATGGGTTATTGATATATGTAGGCGATGGTTTGTTTGTTTTCCAAAGTATGTTATGTGTGCATGTTAACTACTTGTAGTATTATTTCTGTGATGCCTGTGGGGGGGAAACTGGAAGGCTAATGTGAAATGAATTCATGTGATAATCTCATGCAATAAATCTGTTATTTACTTGTGGCTTCAAGTTGGTTTTTCATTGTGGTTATGATTGTACATGTTGTTTGTGATTGAAAGTAGGCTCGAGTACCATGCCGCTATAGGAAATTAATGGTTGGCTCAGTTACCAGATCTGGTATGAATCATTAATAGTTGGCTCGGTAACGCGCATGTACTTTATTTATTAGTTTTGTCACCAAACTGTTGACAACCTTTAAAATACCCTTCTGTTTGACTAATTGAACTTAAATACACCCTCTCATGTCATACATAGATAGGTGTTATATACACGCATACAAATGTAACTTTCTACTGATATGAAATATACATATATATATTGCATGACATAAGAGGGATATTTTAAAATTCAGTTAGTCAAGTAGAGGAATGTCTTAAAGGCAATCAATAGTTAGGGGAGGAAACTAATAATCCTCGCCAAGTTAAAGGATGAAACTAACAACCTCATCTTTATTTTATTTTTAAGATATTATTTATTACTTGTCATTTTCTTATTGGATGAAATAAAAAATTCAGTTCCGTTAGATTTTTTGTAACAACCTGATCCATTGCTATTCATAAGGCACCTCGTGCGGAAATCCAAAATTCTTGAAAATGCATTTCCAATTAAAAATTGGGGTACACGACAATTTGATAAAATTTGAATTGATTTGGGCTGATGTAAGCCTCCATAGGGGGAATCAACCACTATGGCGGCACCTCTATAACACTTGCATGACAGCTATAGCGGGCTGTAGAGAATCAAACCCTAGTAAATATGTTATCTTTTATTTTTCTTCACACTTTCCAAGAGAAAATAGGTGGGAGCTACTCCAAAAATCCTCCTAAGACAACCATAGCATGTAAGTGTCACGATCCAAAAATGGACGTGATGGCACTTGTCTATACCCACCAAGACAAGTCAACCTCAACCCAACGAAAACAAAGAAAAACATAATAGAAAGATAAAGATAGAACAAGACAAAGGCGGAGAACTTATTCATTCTATTAACACCCCAAAATCTGGTAATCACTTGCACAAGCCACTAATGTAAATACATAATTCGAAAGATAAATACAAGTCTTAAATGTCTTTGTTTCTCAAATACAACAAAGCATAAAGTAAGGAACAAGAGAAATCGCCGGATGACAAACAACTACCTCTAAAAATTCTTGACAAGCCTCAATATCCGAAGAGAAGAAGAAGATCACGGGTGTCAGGGCTCAAAACCAACACAAGTGTAAAAGCAAGGGGTGAGTACCACCAACACGGTACCTAGCAAGCAATCTAATAAACAAGGCAACCTAGCTAGAAATCGAATACCCCTTTCCATTCCAACTGAACCTCCTCAAACTACAACCTGCATAGAAATCAGCCCAACCTAACAGTTCTACAACAAACACCTCACAAGGTTCAATAATCACAGTCCAAGAGTCACAATTCGAACACCAACATGAATCAAGTAAGTCAATATCAGGTATCAAGTAGTTTATTCACAAGTATCATGCATCTCACTCACATTTCACAAGTAAGTCAGTCATAAGCATCAATTGTATCAGTTACAACACTAGCTGGAAATGACCTCGGCTTATATACATCACTAGCCAGAAATGACCTCGGCATCATAACACTTACCGAAAATAACCTCGACATCTTAACACTTGTCGGAAATGACCTTTGCATCATATCAATCACTAGCCAAAAATGATCTCGGCTCATATCAATCACTAGCCAAAAATGATCTCGGCTCATATCAATCACTAGCCGGAAATGACCTCGGCTTTATAACACTTGCCAGAAATGACCTCAGCATCACAATCTATCACATATCTCATCACGGTGTTCCAAATAAATGCACACAAGCAATATCATACCACACGGAAGAGAAAACAATATACACATTTCAAATCCATTTTCACGATATCAAGTATATCACCAATCAATCAAATAGGGAACAAAACAAGGCATTTCACGATTTCACATTTTCATGAAGAAACCTTTTCATTTTTCCTCTTCTTTTATTAATTAACAATGATCAAGTGGAACAATAACCCTTCACCTCAATCCTGATTACTCCCCAACTTACATATAATGAAGAGAAGTAAACAATTCTACTAGATTACAAAGTTTAAGAGATCACTTGCCTTAAAGCAATCAATTAATCAATCTGAAGCTTGAGTTTTTCCCTTCCGAATCACTTCTAAAGCCACACAATCTATAACAACTAAGTATTCACAATAAATTTCTGGAAACAACAATACCCACATCAATTCTTTGAAAAGTGGGTCAATCAACACAAAACCCCATTCCGAAATTAAGGTTTGAATCCAAAATTTAGTACTTGGAAATGATATTCAAGGCTTTAGGAACCCATTAGTGAAAACCATTTTGAAAAAGGATGTGAAATCAGTTCACAATCCCAATTTACTTCCTAAACTCAAGTTCATGCCAAACCCTCAATTTATCAATTCAAAATCTTGATTTGAACACATAAATCCTATATATAATAATGGGTAATTGAAGATTTAAAGTTAAGAATAGTTACCCAAAAGCTTTTCCTTGAAAATCTTATCCACATCGCCACCCCAAAGCTCCCAAAACTCAAAAATGGTGAAATGGGATTGAAACCCCAATTTTAGGAAAAATATTAAGTCCAGGTCTCAGATGCTTATTGTGACCGTGACCTAGGGTCACACGATCGCGATGAGTAAAACAGTCAACTCATTAAAATTGACCATTGCAATCGCAACAAGACCCATGCGATCGCGATGTACCTCAGTCAATGCTAAACAATCACGATGAAGGAGCCTCGCGATCGCGATGACCAAAATGGTGATGCACCAGAACCAAAACACCAACCAAGTCCCAAGCATCAAAAGGACCCTCGAGATTTGTTTAGAACCCCGTACACACAAACCACATATGAAAAATTATTATACTCGACATTTCGGACTCAATAAAACTGTCAAAACATGAATTTGAGGCCTCTTTGACCCGACATCCGTGTAAACCACAAGAAACTAACTCAATATCTAATACGGCTAAAAGAAACTCAAGACCTCACAAAAATCAACCATGACCACTCCTAGGCCTAAAATCATCCTCCAAATACAATGAAACTCTCATAATTGCCATCCGAGCCTCTAAAACCCAAATGTTTACCAAAGTCAACCCGAAGACTAAATTTTCACAATTTCACAACTTAGGACCTCAAATCCTCAAAACGACTCCGAATCTGAATTCGATAACTCTCACAGATTAGATTCCACATTTCAAATCTAATGGAGTAGACGAAATTCCATTCTGACACTCAAAACTCCAAAAGACTCCGAACCCCACTTTTAAGAAGCTTAAGCCTTTCAAACTAAAAATTTACCAAATTCTCAACGTTTTACTCAAAGTTTGGAACCAACTTCCAAAACTCAACCAAGAATAACTTGGGAGAGCCAAAATGGTAATTTTTATGAAAATACCAAAAATGATCAATCGGGTCATTACAGTAAGCACTGGAGGGGAGATATTTCTGCACAAAGGAGGTAAAAACTTAAGAATTTTAAGTCTACGTTTGTCACGAATCCCTCTCACAAAGCCAAAAGCTTAGGGTCAAGTTCATCAACAGTTGCTTGGTGCCCAGATAGGCTAGACCTTCTTAACTGAGTAGTTTAGACTTGTTTCCATTGCTTGTTATTTTGTAGATTGATGGGAGAGTTCATGCCTAGGCCTGTGGCACGGAGGATGGATGGTTAAAGTTTGTTGTTTATTTTTTGTTAAGGTGGGAAAAGATAGTGATTAAGTTGTGGTTCTCTAGTTCTTAATTATTAACCTTGAATTCCTTCTTGGGGGTGGTTTGGTGGTGGTTGTAAGGTTAATTGTTATGAATTGTCTGGATTGTAGCTAATTCTGGAGTCTATGGTAATCGAGAATAAATAGAATGAGTGGGGAGAGTATTAATTCATGGGATTTGGGAGGTAATTCTCAGGAACGAATGTGTACTCAAAATGGGGTCCAGTGATGGGTTATTGCTATATCTAGGTGATGGTTTATTTGTTTTCCAAAGTATGTTATGTGTGCATGTTAACTACTTGTAGTATTATTTGTGTGATACCTGTGGGGGGAAACTGGAAGTCTAATGTGAAATGAATTCATGTGATAATCTCATGCAATAAATCTATTATTTACTTGTGGCTTCAAGTTGGTTGTTCATTGTGATTATGATTGTACATGTTGTTTGTGATTGATGGTAGGATCGGGTACCATGCCGCTATAGGAAATTAACGGTTGGCTTAGATACCAGATCTGGTATGAATCATTAATAGTTGGCTCGGTACCGCGCATGTATTCTAATAGTTTTGTGTGGGTTCCATGAGAGAACCAAATTTTTATGTTGGTTCCGTAAGTGTAATGAGTTTCTAATTTATGTTAAGTTTATCACCAGTTGGCCTTTGATTGGATGGGTTGGTGTAGTTTAATGTGGGGATGGTTCTTATATAGACATGGATTGCATGTTGAACACCATAGGTTGTGCCTTAGAGGATCCTTTGGTGGTCCAGGTTAGTAGGAAGGTGAGAGGACTGGGTATATGCATTTTGTGATCATGTGGAACATGTTTCATGCATTGCTTAGGTCAGGTTGGTGGCTAGGGTCTTGTTCGGAGTTTTTTTCGTAAACATTATGTGTTTGTTGAAATGGTCTAAAATATATCTGATAAAGGGTAGGCTTGGGAAGCTTAGAATGGCAAGAGGGCTGATTGTTTAATGGTGGAGTTGGCAGCGGAACTAGGTAGGAAGCAGGTATGTGTACTAGTTTATGGGCATTATACTTGAGATGGTACAAGTATAGGGACAAAGACTTGGGGTGGTGTAACTTTCATATCACATGTTTCCTTGTTAATGTCTACTTTGTATTTGGTGGTGGATTCGGATCGATCGACGATGCCTATTAGTACATGTTGTTTGTACTGATACTACTCTTGATATGGCCCTTGGCATAGTCTAGTTGCAAGATTCAGTGATGTTTCATAGGTGAAGATGATGAGGTTCTCCGACAGTTTCTACCTTTCCTTTCTTATGATGGGAGTTGTGTCCTATTTCTTTTTATAAACTAGTACTTTAGTTCTCGTGTACCTATTTAGACTAGTTCCTTGGGGAGTGTTAGTGCGTTTCTTTGCAAATAACTATGGTTTTAAATTAAGTTAATAGTAATTATATAATTACATAGGGTGTTAGATTACGTTTTATTTATTTTCTACATGTTATGAGTTTGAGGGTGAGGGTTCTCCTATCTAGGTATTAGAGAAAGTGCCCACACGGCTCGATGGGTTAGGTCGTGACAATTTGATATCAGAGTCTAGGTTACCGATCTCCTTGTATTAGAGTAATTGTCAAGTAAAGTCTTGAGGATTAGTGTGTTGACATCCACATTTAATCTTTAGGGGGCTATGAAGCATTCTAGGAAGTCGCTTCACTTCTTCACTCCTTTCGTGCAGTCTGTCGCTAGTTTAATGGGTTGAGCCCAATTGGTATCTCCAAATTTCAATTGGTATCTCAATGAAATAAACTGATGTCATTGACATGGCTGTAGGGATATAAGAAAGAAATATTGGGACCGGGAAGGTTTCAATTGGTATTTGTCCTTAAGGGACATTTGAATGCATGTATGGATAGTTATTGGTCATCCGTGATGCAAATAGAATGTAATGAATCTAATTAATTTTGTGATAAAGCTTGATGACTGTTATTATGGGCATAATATTGCTTGAATGACTGAATTTATTTGAGGTATAATTGCCTGAACCTTGGTGACATGGTGATCAAGAGAAAGTTCTACGTTATACATGTAATGATGTACATCATTCTAAATTTTGTGTTATTGGGTATGCTCCTCTAGGGTTTATGTTTGAGTCTATGGTATGAATGTCAGTGACACGTATATCTAGGGATAATCTTGAGATTATTTTAATAAGTCTGGTTGTGTTCCAGAGGCGTAGGGACGTTGGGATATTGTTTAAAACTCAAAATTTCTTGATTGACCCTGTTGAGGCCGCCATAGCGGGACTGGGCCGCTACAACGACCTCACTATAGTGGCTTCCGCTATTGCAGCGTCTCAATCGCTATAGTAGGCAGAGCAAGGAAGAACCAATAACTCTATTTCCTTTGTTTTCGCCTTTCATTTCTAGGCATTTAAAATCGCTAGTTCATTCCTTAGCAGTGCAAAACAAGCAATAGAAGGACATCCAGAAACAATCATAGCGTATATTATCAGTGCTTAAGTAGTAAAAGCTAGTATTCACGTACTATCAAAAATAAGAAAAGCAATAAAAGATGTCTTATGCTCAAACATGGTAAATCCAAAACAAAGCAACAAATATATCCAAAGAGGGGGAGGGGTCCTATATGTGTGCCCAATCACCATCATTGGGCTGGGTCTCCTTTCTCAACCTCGCTCATGTAAGAGAACTCTTGTAAGTCCTCTGGCTCCAACCAGGGAAGCTCCTACTCTAGGCAACACAACTTAACATGACATTCATAGTCTTCCACGTGTGAGCAAGCAAATGGTCCCGGGAGCTCCCCCTCCTCTTCTCAGCGTCAAGCTCTCTACGGAGCACGACCATGTACTTGGTGGGAGAAGGAGGGGTTAAGTCCCTGTTGGAGTAGCCTAGGTGTACCTCCTGACAATGGCCAAATCATCCTCCAAGCGGCTGCTAGACATTAGGGGTTGGGACTGGGTAGTGGCGGTGGGAGGGTCTTTATCATAATCCTCAGAACCTGCTGCACCCGACTTCTCTCCACCTTGCTCACCTTCCTCTTCTTTGGTTCTTGGGAGGGCTTCTTCTTCATCAATATGGGGGTTAAACGAATCATCATTCTCCACATCAAAATTGGTGTCATTCATAGGCACCCCTACTTGTTTGCAAAGTGAAAACACCAGGCCCAGAAGGAAGGGGGCCTTCTTGCTGCCTCTGTAGAAGTCCTTCCACTCAGCCACTATCTTCTCCCCCGCATGTATATGAATCCCTTGGATAGCATAGGCCTCCACTAGTGCTCGGGGATAAGTTACATTGGTGAGATTGCTCGATGAATGGATACTCTGACCGACTAGTGCTAGCCACCTCTGGGCATCAATTTAAAAGTAATTGCTGGTAATGCCCCCTGTTATAGTAAAATAGACCTCACCCTTGAACAACTCTACAACCAGCTAGTCCTATAGCCTTTTTATATCCATCTCCCTCAGCTTGGCTTTATAGGCCACATTATAGATCTCTGGTACCCCCATCACTTAATTTACACTACGGGCATCTACTAGAACGTCCACTCCTCATTGCAGATAGTCGGGTTGGGGGAATCCAAGAGAACAGTAGGGACGATAGCATAGAATTCCCTTACCCATCCGACTTGCGAGATGGGAGGGGCACCGACCAATGGACCCCAACCAAAGTCTTGAAACTGGTGTTAGAAAGCGTTATCCTTCTCCGTTACTCCCCTAATCTTAAAATCCCTCTCTAGAAAAAAGCCCATCCGCTGGATTTCATGGAACATCTCCTTGCTAGCATCATCAAGAAATATTTTGTAAGGATAGTTTTGTCCTTCGATTACAACCATTTTATTGATTAAACCTGCAAGCGCATGGATTGTCAATTAGAAACCATAAAAACATCCTAAGATGTGCTTTCAAAAGAATAATCCAGCTTTTTGCTGGGCTGAGAGGCTACTGCCTGCAACGTCCCACTCTAGAGAGTTGCATCCAGCTATAGCGGGGGAGGGGGGTTTGTCACGCCCCGAGCCTACGCCCTGGATATGGACGACACTCAAGAACCAATGTTGGTCCCCAAGAGAACCCTTGGCCTGGCTAACTATAGACATGAGACTCAAAATGATATGCGGAAACCTTAATTAGATGAGCATTTAAATAATTTAAATAAAAACTTGAAATACTTAACATGAATAAGTCCCAATAAAATCATAGGGAGAAAACATGAAAAATATCTAACTCTGCCTATCTATGAAGCCTCTATTGTTCAAGATAGGTGTCTAGATAAGACCCATGACACCTTAATACTACCAAACAAAATATAAAAAATGGAGTCTTCCGGAAACAAGGAGGTCTAACCAAAAATCAGTTGAAGTGTAGAGTGATCTCAACGGAGCACCTGCTGATGATCCTAAGCACTTTTATTTGCATCATAAAAAAAGATGCAGGTCGAATGACATTAGTACATTGAATGTACGAGTATGTAATATGGCTGAATAAACAAAATAAGTGGATTGAAGGACGAAAAGCAAGGCAACTGAATCAATACATGAATATGAAGTGAAAACCATTTAAGCTTTACAATAAGATATGCAATAAAAGAAATATGAAATTAATATACTTTATCTTGTGGGGAGTTTCTCTAAGCGACAACTATTACTCTGAGCCTAGCAATGATACAACAAGGGCCATCTTATACGTTGCCGGAGTATAGGATGCTACTGTAACTATGGATCAATCTAATAGGCCTTCTCAGAGGCTGTGAGGAGTCGCACGAAGAATCAGTGCTATCCTATCCTATGCTGACTACGTAGTTTTATGGGACTTTTGAGTTATAATAGACTCTTACCCAATTGGGTGCTCGATACTACTCCCAAAATATTCAATATACTTTATGCTCAATCACCCTTTACAAAGAAAGGGACTATTACTTTACTTTAGTTTTCACTTTTCTCAATCACCCTTTACAAAGAAAGGGACTATTACAGTACTTTACCTTTCACTTTGCTCAATCACCCTTTACAAAGAAATGGAATATTACATTACTGAAGTACTTTTTAAAAACATCAATCATACTCTTTCTTTTTCTCAACTGTCAAATAGTACATATGAAATCATTTGATTTTTCCTTTAAAGACTGTTCAAAACTTGCTTTTAAAATGTATACTTATGGACTTATCTTTCAAGTCCAAGATAGATATGTAAAAACAGAAAACTCTTATACTTTTCTGAAAATAGTGCTCTCTTTTTCAATATAAACATGATACATTCAGAACCCTTTAAGTTCCCTTAAACTCCTTTTTCAAAATAATACTTTTAAACTTTTCTCTTAAACTCACTTTAGTTTCCAAAATTAATGAAAGGAAAACTACTGACTCAAAATACTTTTAGATAAACTCAATATATATAGGGTTCATGTGGAACTACAAGTATGAACAATAATTCAAGAATTTCAATGCACAAAGTATTGCAATCTCATACTATAGGAATCTCATAGAAGTGAGGGAAAAACCCTAGATTCCACTTGCTACTGATTGAATTGAGATGTAGGGCGTGAGGACGAACTAGTCCAACACTGTGAATAGCCTTACATACCTGATTATGAAGATTTTAGAATGGGAAATTTGGTGGAAATTACTTGAGCTTGAGGAGGAACATTAGCTTTTTGGAGCAAAACCTTTGATCTTGACATCTTGGTGCTTGCTTTTGATAAAAGAAACTCTTTTATGAATTTCTTAGAGTGGAAGAACATGGGAAAAACCTTGGGTGGAAGGATTTTCTTTGTATCTTGGATTTTTGACTTGAAGGTTTTAGGGTTCTTGTTGGAGAAGAGGAACCCTAGGTGAGTCTTAAGAGAATTTCTAAATACTTGAATGTTTTGATTGATGAAAACTAGTTAGTTGAATGATATACTCAGTTAAAACACTTTAAAAAATGACTTAGAATAGGGTTAAAAATGACATAAGGGAAAGACCAAAACGACCCCAACTTAACAACTCACGGAGTGCCTTAAAAGGGAGGCTTCACGGTCTGTGAAACACTTCACGGGTCATATAGCCGTCCGTGAAACTTCACCTGCCTAATAGTGCTTTACTAAAATGGGAATAACTTTACTCCGAACTCAAAATGAGGCAAACTTGGTGGCGTAGGAAATAGGACTCAAAGACCTTTAATTTGATAGTTAATGGGCAACCTAATTCATCATGTGCTGAGAGATATGGTCATTTGAAATTGACCCAAGTAAAATCTAATATCAAAACTTAATTGGTAAGGAAACTTTCAACTCAACTTTGTGCTAGGGGATTTTTGTGACCTTAATTCATATCCAAATTCATTTCCACACTAAAGAATTGACCATTACATATATGAGCAATTTAAGAATCACCCGACACGACCTTATACATAAATGAAGAATAGTTCAAGTCTTAACTTAAAAATTTTTGAGGTGTTACAGGGTTTCTATGGTGAAAGATCTCCTGCCATTGTGGCCTTCGCTATAGCAAAAGGCAAGGCCGCTATAGCGGCCTTCATTGTCCTATAACTTCAACGAATCCATCAATGGCGCCCCTTGGCCTAAAAATCCTATTATCATCCAAATTTTTACAGATCAGTGTTCCTAAAGTGCCCCACTACCTAAATATGCAAAAATCTGTGCATTCTAACTCCTAAATCATGCCCGAATATATGTTTCCAACCAAGGACAACCCTTCAACTTCCCCCACCATTTCTGATCCATTTTCGGTGTTATTTCTCGTGATAACACCGAAATGTGAAAATATGCAAATTTTTGGTGTTCTTTCTCTTGATAACACCGAAATGTGAAAATATGCAAAAATCAAGCCTATGCCATAATATGAAAATATTATTACATGCTAGTTCTGAAGAGGTTATTTAGTAGCACGTGCCTGAGCTTTAATATTGGGCTCAAGGCTGATTGGGGGAAGGTCGGCGCTAGACATAAGATTGATTGTTCATTTTCCAGAGGGTTATTATAAGGGTGCTCTAGTTGTAAAGTGATTTATTTCCGAGGAGAAGTCTTGCGAGCTACCTAGCCTCTCTATAATTATTTGTTCTTTTAGCCAAATTACCAGTCTTACATAGTCTAGAAGACCATATATGTATGTGATATTTCTTTATTTGGTTATATGGCATTGTCTGTTAATTCAACACCGCTGACCATATTTATTCGATTTCAATCAAAGCTGAGTTATGCAATCAATTTTTTCTTTCCTTGACAATTGTGTCGAACTTCAAGCTGAGTTACCAGAATGTGTCATTTTCAAGTTTCAAACGAGAGGGAAATCTCACGCCATTTTAGAATACACAACAAAAATAGGTGCTGGTAGGAGCCAAATTTAATATGCGTAAAAATCAAGACGGCAATATTACTTGCTCCATGATCAGCTTGAGGATTTGTTTGCATCAATTTTTTCTACAAAAATAGTACATGAAAGCATTTTTGGAACTCCACTCACCCCTCTTTTATGGAATGTGATGGAATAATATATATTAAACATTGGTTAGTAAAATCTATCATGTTAGCTTTTTAAGAAGCAGAATTATTAACATATTGAAAGGTAGGTTGTGACATGTACCATAACATAAAATCATAAGTTTTTAATTTTTCAGAAATAATATTTTTCTAATTTTCCTCTATGATTAGTAGAAAAAAATAAGACTAACAAATTAAAATGGAGGGAATAAGGGTTAAGACGAATTCAACATACTCTCTCAAAATGAGATTACATATTTGTATACAAAATATTTAAAGGAAAATAAATTTAAAATGTGTATGTGTGTGTGTGAAATTTAATACGGTGGAATTCTAGATATGCCTCTAATAAATGGTATTTCCCATACCTAAATATATAATTTCTAGATTTTACTTTAGTCAATATCATTTATCATACCTAATTAATACACTTAGTTATTATGGTAATTAAAGCTTGAAAAATTAATTTACAGATAGAGTAGAATTAAGTTCTGAGCATTACAAATAAGATCTTTAGGACCGCTTAATGTTATATTCAGTTTTAAGCACTTTCAACTAATCTTCTATGAAGTCTTCGCTCTTTGATTTTCTATCGTATTTTTTCGATTTGACAATATAAGAGCATTTCTTTCTCAATTGATGTATGTAATATGGAGCATTATAATACCACTATCAATTTTCAACATCAACCACCTTTATTGCCACCCACCATCCTTATTCGCCACAGACATTGCACAATTACCGCACTACTCTTCAACCAATCATGATCATTATCAATAAACGCCCACTCTCATTATCACTGATCATCAGCACAATTTTTATATTTTATTTTATAATATATAATATTTATAACATCGTATAAAATGACTTTTATATATATATATATATTATTTAAATAAATTTTCTATTTAAGAAACTATAAATAAAAAATTATATATTCAGATGTAGAGAATTTTAAATTTTTATATATTCACTTGAAGAATATACGCGAGGCCTACATTCATCAATATTAACAATTTAATTTTGTTTTGTGACTAATTATTTTTGTCTGAAAGCAATGATAATTCAAAAAGTTATCAAACCATCAAAACTATGTTGCAGGAAGCTATGTCGAACAGGTATTAATTATTTACTTTTTTGTGTAAATAAGTTTGTTCACATTTCCAAAAATAAACAAGTTTTGTTTACATGTTCAAATATTTGTTTAATTGAAATAATTCTCCTAGAAAATTATATATTAATACATAATTATTTTTAATATTTAGGGATGCTATACATTACTTTCTAATAAAAGGGAATATCATACATGTCATCGTCAATGTATGTGCTTTTTAGAATTAACACTAAATTGGGGGGGGGGGGATATTTTTGTCATTTAACAATTTTTACTTCATTATATTATTTATCTGTTTTAACAAATCAAGACAAGTTTATTGTTTTCATTCAATACTACTTTTATCATTAAATAACTATATAAAGTAGTAGTAGTCAAATTTAAAATTTTCAAAACATAATTCATAAAGTTAATTTAATAAAAATATTTTTTTTTCAAATAGATTTAATAATGGATTCTATTAATTAATTTTTATAAGAGTTATTGCATTAGACGAGACACTAAAAAGATAATTATATTGTCAACACCTATAAGTAATATTTTAAAAAAATAGTACTTCATGCTAGTTTGCGCAACTTGAAAATAAGGCAATTCTTCTTTTGACTATAACTCTTAGGTAATAATTTGGAGCAACAAAATTATGAAAAAAATAATTAAAAAATTCTATGTTTTAAACACTTAACATAATATTATTAGGCACGTGCACAACACGTGCTATCCTTTACTAGCTTGCATATACATGGGAAAGTTGTGCACATACGTTTTGGTAGCAGCATGACCTTTCTTCTTTATTTATTTTAATATATATCGTAATGAATTGTGTAGATTTATTTCAACTAAAAGTGTAAGAGATACTTTGAATAGATTATTATTTTAAATATAGATTAAAAGTCTAAAACTTGATTAATATCAAGTATTATGTTAATCTATTTTTATTTTTATTTTATGGCCTAATATATATGTCTCGCCCCGAGCCTACACCCTGGACGTGACCGGCACTCGAGAACCATTTCTGGTCCCCAAGCGAACCCCTTGGCCTAGCTAACTACTTAGCATAAGATTTACTCAAGCCGTAACAAGCTAAGAAATAAAATTTAGAACATTAAAACTCCAACAAATACTTAACTCAAACTGTCTGAAAATACTTAAGTTCAATAATGATAATACTTTGCAAAACAGTCTCAAAACATCTTAATAAAAGGGAAAAATATAGAGAGACTCCACAACTTTAACTATTTATGAAACCTCTAATACAAGGATAGATGTCGGGACAAGACCCACGACAATTCAACAATAGCAGGAAAATAAATGTCAAGCCCTTCAGAAAGCAAGGAGGCTCACCAAAGCTAATTAGAGTGCAAGTGATCTCAACAAAGTGCATGTTGATGATCCTGAACACCTGTATCTGCATCATAAAAAGATGCAGGTCGAAAGACATCAGTACATTGAATGCACGAGTATGTAAAATGGTTGAGTAAAACAATAACTGAACTGATAAGACTAGGAGAATACTTAACTCAACTCAATGAAAAGCAATAATAAGAGATGATATATTTAAAGCTTTGTAAATAAAAGATACTAACTCAAGGATGTATTTTAAAATATAGTAAATTACTCTTTACTCTTATTTGAGAGATTTTCTAACCGATAACCATCACTATGAGCTATGTGATGATACAGTGTCTCACCCACGTTGCCAGAGCTGTCCTATACCTTGCTGGAGTATAGAACATCTCAACTAAGTGGATCCACTAAGCAATAAGGATTCATCTAAAAAGTATGATCCTTTACCCATGTTGGTAGACATGGTTTATGAGGATTTTGAGTTGTCTGAACTCATTCTCATATCGGTGCTCAATACTACTCCAATAATATACTCATGCTCAAATATATAAAACATGCTCTTTCTCTGTTTTGAGGTAATTACTCAAAAGAACCCCATAAAAGAGGTAATTGCTTTGAAATATCTCTGAACTCATAAACTCTTTTTAGAAATCAAAGTTTCTTTTTTCTCAATTTAAAAATGATACATTTGAGAATACTTTGTTCCCTTATATTTTTTCTCAATCATGTCTAAAACTCTTCTCAAAATTCATCTTTGATTTCTCAGAAAATTAGTTTAAGACCATTGTTTGGTTAAAAAGGATTCTCAATAATAACTCAACAATAGGGTTCATGCTGAAATTAGATTGGAACAATCAACTCAAGAATCTTAATGCAGGATATAGCAATTCAATAATCAAGAAATAGAATTCAGAACTCATCAACGAAACTCATCTCAAGAATTATCATAACAAAGGATTGTTCTTTACTGATAGAAGGTAGATGTAGGGCGTGAGGATGAACTCAGTCCATCACTATGATAGCCTTACATACCTGGGAAGAACAAAGTTCTTGGCGAAATCAAAAGAATGATTGAAAACCTAGCTTTCTCCTCTTCGATCGTTGTTCTAAGACTTGAATGTGTTAATGAAAGTATTAGGGTTGATTAATAATGTTAAGGACCTTAATTAGGTGTAAAAATATCATGGGTTAGGCTTAGAAAGGGTGGGAAAAAGACTAAAATACCCCTCTTAAAAACTGATGAAAAACCTTCTACGGATCCATCTACGGTTCGTGGTTTGTTCTACGGACCGTAGATCACATCCGTGGAATTCATATTGAATTTTTCAGCTCAAAACTTCATTCTACGGGTCCAATCTACAACCCGTTGAAGTTTCTACGGAGCGTAGATCCAATCCGTAGGCTTAATACTAAATTTCAAGCTCAAAAGTTCATTTATGGGTCCAATCTATGACCCGTAGAAGTTCCTACGGCCCGTAGAATGGATCCATAGAAAAGGGACCCCAAAAATTTAGTCTCGGAACTTTTTTGATGACTTGATAGTACGGGTCGTAGTTCTATCTACGGCCCGTACATTGGATTCGTAGTTCACAGTCTCAGAAAACATTGATATGACAGTCTCTGGTAAAATGGCCATAACATTTTACTACAAACTTGAAAAGAGACAAACTTGATGGCGTTGGAAAGAAGACTCAAAGAACTTTAATTTGATAGGTTATGGTACACTTAATTCATTATGTGTTGGGATATATGATTGTTTGAATTTGACCTAAGTAGAATCTTATGTCAAAACTTAATTGATAATGAAGCTTTTATCTCAACTTTGTGCTAGGGGGTTTTTGTGACCTTAAGTCATATCAAAATCCATTCAAACACCAAAGAAATGACCTTTACACATATGAGCAATTTAAGAATCACTCGATATAATTTTTACATGTAAAAAAAGAATGGTTTGGGCCTTAGCTTAGAAATTTTTGGGGTGTTACAATATCTCCCACTTGGAATCATTCGTCCTCGAATGATGGATGAACTAAGAATGAAGAGGCAAGGGATATGTTTAACAGCCCAATTTAGTTCGAAATACACATAAAACTCATGAACTTAAAATAGTGAAGGAGGGGCTGAACTGAATGAGTACTTTAGGAAGAGTTAATACCTTGGATTGGAACTAAATCGGAGGTAAAGAGATGAGGGTATCTCTTCTTCATATCTTCCTCGACCTCCTATGTAGCCTCCTCAACAAACTGATTTCTCCACAAGACTTTGAATGATGCAACCTCTTTGGCTCTCAACTTGTGAACCTGGCGATCAAGAATCTGTATAGGAATCTCCTCATAAGATAAGTTGTCCTTGATACCAATATCCTTGGTAGGCACTATAAGTGAAGGATCACCCAAACACTTCTTTAGTATGATGTGAAATATCGGATGGACTGCTGCTAACTCTGACGGTAGCTCCAACTCATAAGCTACATTGCCAACTCTCTTGGATATCCTGTAAGGACCAATGTATCGGGGACTGAGCTTTCCCTTCTTACCAAATCTCATAACACCCTTCATAGGCGAAACCTTCAAATAGACCCAATCATTAACCTCAAACTCCAAGTCTCTCCTTCTCACATCTATATAGGATTTCTGACCACTTTGCGTTATTTTCATCCTTTCGTGAATAGTCTTCGCCTTCTCCATGGCTTGATGAACCAAATCTGGTCCTATAAACTCAGCTTCACCAACCTCAAACCATCCAATGAGAGATCTACACCTTCGCCCATATAGAGCCTCATACGGAGCCATCTGAATGATGGAATGGTAACTATTATTGTATGCGAACTCAATAAGAGGCAAGTGGTCATCCCAATTACCTTTGAAATCCATAACACAAGCTCTCAACATGTCCTCTAAGGTCTGAATGATGCGCTCTGCTTGACCATCAGACTAAGGGTGAAAAGTAGTACTAAGGTTCACCTTCGAACCCAAACCTTTCTAAAACAACTTCTAAAACTGCACGGTAAACTAAGCACCCCTATCTGGGATGATGGACAAGGGGACTCCATGCAGTTGAACTATCTCACGAATGTATGTGTTTGCATACTCTTCTGCTATATTGGTAGTCTTTACTGGTAAAAAGTGGGCTGATTTGGTCATCCTATCCACAATCACCCAAATGGAATCATGCCGCCTGCGAGATTGCGGTAAACCTGTAATGCGGTCCATATTAATCATCTCCCACTTCCATTCCTAAAGGGATATATTCTGAGCCACACCACACGACCTTTGATGCTCAGCTTTAACTTGCTGGCGATTTGGGCACATAGAAACAAATTCTGAAATATACCTCTTCATACTACTCTACTAATAGACTTCTCTCAAGTCATGGTACATCTTTGTGGAACCCGGATGAATCGAATATCTGGAACTGTGAGCTTCTTCCATAATCCTCTCTTAGAGATCATCCACCCTTGGAACACATAACCTTCCTTGATATCTCAACACACTATCTCCCCCTTGTGCAAAAGCCATCACTTTTGGCTTATGCACATTTGCCTTCAACTCAAGTAAAATAGGGTCTTTGTCTTGCTTCTCCTTTACCTCAGCCACTAATGAAGACTCAGCTCCATTCATCAAAAAAACTCCACCTTTATTGGAATCCAACAATCAAACACCCAACCATGCAAGTTTGTGCACTTTCTTAGCAAACTCTTTCTTGCCTTCCTCGACATGAGCAGTCCTCCCCATGAACAACCTGCTCAAAGCATCAGCAACAACATTAGCCTTACATGGGTGATAGAGAATACTCATGTCATAATCCTTAAGCAACTCTAACGACCTCCTTTGTCTGAGATTGAGCTCCTTCTGATTGAAAACATATTAGAGACTCTTGTGGTCTGTGAACACATCCACATGGACACCATAGAAATAATGACGCCATATTTTGAGAGCAAAAACCACTACTGCCAACTCGAGATCATGAGTCGGGTAGTTCCTCTCGTGAATCTTAAGTTGTCTGGAGGCATAGGCTATAACTTACCATTCTGCGTCAATACACAACCAAGTCCAACTCTGGACGCATCACAGTAGAAGACAAGACCATCTGTACCTTCTGGTAGGGTCAACACTGGAGCAGTAGTTAACTGAGTTTTCAATTCCTGAAAACTTTTCTCACAAACTTCAGACCATTGAAACTTAGCTATTTTCTGAGTCAACTTAGTCAATGGAGAAAAAATAGATGATAACCCTTCGACGAACCTTCTGTAGTAACCAGGCAACCCCAAGAAACTCCTTATATTAGTTAGACATGTGGTTCTTGGCCAATTCTGCACTGCCTCAATCTTCTGAGTGTCGACTCGAATTCCTTTGCTAGACACAATGTTGCCTAAGAATGCCACGGATTCGAGCCAGAACTCACACTTAGAAAATTTTGCATATAACTCTCGATCTTTGAGAGTTTGGAGGACTATTCTGGATGACTAGCATGGTTCTCCACATTCCTCGAATAAATCAATATGTCATCAATGAAAGCAATAACAAACATATCCAGATATGGCTTAAATACTCTATTCATAAGATCCATGAATGCTTCAATAGCATTAGTCAAACCAAAGGACATAACAAGGAACTCATAATGATCGTAACGAGTCCTAAAAGTTGTCTTGGGGATGTCACTTTCTCTCACCCTCAACTGATGATAGCCTGATCTGAGGTCTATGTTAGAGAAACAAGTGGCACCCTGGAGTTGGTCAAAAAGGTCATCAATTCTCGGAAGGGGATATTTATTCTTTATGGTGACCTTGTTCAACTTGCGGTAATCGATACACATCCTAAGGGAACCATCTTTCTTTCTCACAAATAAGATCGAAGCGCCCCAAGGTGGGACACTCGATCGGATGAAAGCCTTATCAAGAAAGTCTCTCAACTGCTCTTTTAACTCAGCTGGAACCATTCCATATGATGGAATAGAGATGGGTCGAGTATCAAGAAGAATATCTATTTAAAAGTCTATTTTTCTCCCAAGAGGGACTCCGGGAAGATCATTTGGAAAGACCTCTGGAAACTCACTCACAACTGGAACTGACTGAATAGGAGGTGTCTCAACACTAGAGTCATTAACTTGGACTATGTGATAGATGCAGCCCTTAGAAATTAACTTTCAGGTCTTAAGGTATGAAATAAAATGACCTCTAGGCACTACCGAACTACTTCAAAACTCTAAAACTACTCATGAGGAAACTGAAACTTGACTGCTGGAGTTCTACAATCGACTAAGGCATAATAAGCATGAAGCCAGTCCATACCTAGAATAACATCAAGGTCTACCATATCTAGCTCAACTAAGTCAGTTATGGTGTCCTTATGATAGAAAGAGATGGTACAATCACGGTAGACTCTTTCTGCTATAATAGACTCACCAACAAGTGTGGAAACACTGAATGGTTCAAGAAGTTATTCGGGGAAAATGCCGAACCTCATGGCTACATAAGGAGTCACAAAAGACAAACTCACACCTGGATCAAGTAAGGCATAAACATTAATAGAAAAGACTTTGAGCATACCAATGACAACATTGGGTGAGTTCTCTTGATCCTGGCGACTAGCCATAGCATACATATGGTTTTCTCCTTCGCCTGTCCATGAAGTAGCTCCTCTCAGAGCAGCTCTGTCTATTGGAGCCGCTAAAGAAGATTGGGCTCTGTTGCCCCCATTACCCTGCCTGTTCTTAGGGAACTCTCTCATAAAATAACACGTCTGAACATACTTGAAGCAGCCATTGGAGCCATCACAACATGCTCCCGGGTGGTTCCTACCATACTTAGCATATGTGGGGGTCCAAGTAGCCCCTTAAGCCACACTACCCTGAGACTGAGTACTCTGAGATCTGAATTTCTGAGAATTTTGATTCCCGTGATCATTCCTTTTCCTTGGTGCAGGTGCACTAGCTGAAAATGGAGCAGGTCCAGATGACCTTTGCTGAAAGGATGATCGATTTCCATTCCCGGTCTTTTACTGGCCAGTCTTATGACTTGCTGGTTTGGCCCTCTTGTTACGAAACTCTTCTTTGTCCTTTAACTTATCCTCCTCAACCTGTTGTACATGAATCATAAGCCTAGCTATGTCCATGTCCTGTATCAACATAACCGTTTTACCTTTCTTACTCGATAAGCAAGATAGCCCAGACACGAACAGACTCATCCTACTCCTCATATCTGCCACCATCTTCGGAGCATAGCAGGATAGCTGAGTGAACTTGATGTTGTACTCCTGCACACTCATAGATTCCTGCTTCAGATTCAAAAACTCTCTTACCTTTGCTTCCCTTAATTCACAGGGAAAGAAAAGCCCCAAGAAAGCATCTTCAAACACCGCCTAACTCAAAGGTGGTGCCTCCTCTGTCATGTTTTTCTTCCATTGGTCATGCCATATTCTAGAAACACCTTTGAACTGATATAAATCTAACTATACACGCTCTACATCGGCAACTTGCATATCCTCAAACACTTTCTGAAGTTCCTCCACTAAGTTCTTTGGATCCTCTGTGATATTTGACCCTGTGAACTCTGGGGGATTCATCCTAAAAAACTCATGGATTCTGGATGTATCACCACATCCTGATGACCCACTCTTTGTTGACTAGCCTGATTTGCCACAACCCAAGTCAGCATTTGAATAGCATTCCTGAACTAAGCATTGGTGACATCTCCTTGAGGGGGTTGCACTTCTAGTGCATTGAGAACTTCTTGACCTCGATGATACACATTCCTTCTAGCAGGACGTCCTCGAACAGCTTTTCGTAGAGACATGATCTGAAAAGAAATACGTAAGCATGATTTAGAGGAAACTTTCATAGAGCTGAAATCTATTTCACTAACATGAGTAAGAAGAAAGTGAAATTCCTAAATATCGTAGCCTCCTAAATATAGATGTGGTGCGCTTCACACCGATAAGAAGGAATCTACAGACACAACTTTATAGACACCCTAGGACTCTTGAACTCTGGGTTATGATACCAAGTTTGTCATGCCCCGAGCCTACAACCTGGACGTGGATGGCACTCGAGAATCATTTCTGGTCCCCAAGAGAACCCCTTGGCTTGGATTACTACTTAGTGGAAGATTTACTCAAGCGGTAACAAGCTTAGAAATAAAATTAAGAACATTCAAACTCCAACAAATACTTAACTCAAACTGTCTGAAAATATTAAGTTCAATAATGATAATACTTTGCAAAACAGTCTCAAAACATCTTAACAAAAGGGAAAAATACTGAGAGACTCCTCAACTCTGACTATCTATGAAGCCTCTAATACTAGGATAAATGTCGAGACAAGACTCATGACAACTCAACAATAGCAGGAAAATAAATGTGTAGCCCTTCGAAAGCGAGGAGGCTCACCAAAGCTAACTGGAGTGCAAGTGATCTCAATGAAGCACCTGTTGATGATCCTGAGCACTTGTATCTGCATCATAAAAAGATGTAGGTCGAATGACATCAGTACATTGAATGCACGAGTATGTAAAATGCCTGAGTAAAACAATAACTGGACTGATAAGGCTAGGAGAATACTCACGTCAACTCAACACACTCAATGCAAAGAAATAATAAGAGATGACATATTTAAAGCTTTGTAAATAAAGGATACTAATTCAAGGATGTATATAAAAATACAATAAATTACTCTATACTCTTATTTGGGAGATTCTCTAACCGACAACCATCACCATAAGCTATGTGATGATACAACGTCTCGCACATGCTGCCATAACTGTCTTATACCTTGCTGGGGTATAGAATGCCTCAACTAAGTGGATCCACTAAGCAATAAGGATTCATCTAAAAAGTATGATCCTTTACCCATGTTGGCAAACATGGTTTATGAGGATTTTGAGTTGTGTGAACTCATCCCCATGTCCGTGCTTAATACTACACCCAATAATATACTCATACTCAAATGTATAAAATATACTCTTTCTCTGTTTTGAGGTAATTACTCAAAAGAACCTCTTAAAAGAGGTAATTGCTCTGAAATATCTCTGAACTCATAATCTCTTTTTAGAAATCAAAGTTTCTCTTTTCTCAATGTAAAAATGATATATTTAGGAATACTTAGTTCCCTTATACTTTTTCTCAACCATGTCTAAAACTCTTCTCATAATTCATCTTTGATTTCTCAAAAAATTAGTTTAAGACCATTGTTTTGTTAAAAGGGATTCTCAATAACAACTCAAGAATAGGGTTCATGCTGAAATTAGAGACGAACAATCAACTCAAGAATCTCAATGCAGGATATAGCAATTTAATAATCAAGAAATAGAATTCAGAACTCATCAACGAAACTCATCTCATGAATTATCAAAACTAAGGATGTAACCCTAGATTGTTCTTTACTGCTAGAAAGTAGATGTAGGGCGTGAGGATGAACTCACTCCATCACTATGATAGCCATACATACCTGGGAAGAACAGAGTTCTTGGCGAAATCGAAAGAACGATTAAAAACATAGTTTTCTCCTCTTGGATTTTTGCTCTATGACTTGGAAGCATTAATGAGAGTATTAGGGTTGATTAATATTGTTAAGGACGTTAATTAGGTGTAAAAACATCGTGGGTTAGGCTTAGAAGGGATGGAAAAAAGACTATAATACCCCTCTTAAAAACTGATGAAAAACCTTCTACGGGTCCATCTACAGTTCGTGGTTTGTTCTGCGGACCGTAGATCACATCCGTGGAATTCATATTGAATTTTTCAGCTCAAAACTTCATTCTACGGGTCCAATCTACAACCCGTTGAAGTTTCTATAGACCGTAGATCTAATCTGTATACTTAATACTAACTTTCAGGCTCAAAAGTTCATTTATGAGTCCAACTACGGCCCGTAGAAGTTCCTACAGCCCGTAGAATGGATTCGTAGAAAAGGGAACCCAAAAATTAAGTCTCTGAACTTTTTTGACGACTTGAGAATACGGGTCGTAATTCCATCTGGGCCCCGTACATTGGATCCGTAGTTCACAGACTCAGAAAACTCTGATATGGCAGTCTCTGGTAAAATGACCATAACATTTTACTCCGAACTTAAAAAGAGGAAAACCTTGTGGCGTTGGAAAGAGGACTCAAAGACCTTTAATTTAATAGTTCATGGGCCTCCTAATTCATTTTGTGTTGGGAGATATGATTTTTTGAAGTTGACCTAAGTAGAATCTTATGTCAAAACTTAATCGATAATGAAGCTTTCAACTCTACTTTGTGCTAGGGGGTTCTTGTGACCTTAAGTCATATCCAAAAGCATTCGAACACCAAAGAAATGACCTTTACATATATGAGCAATTTAAGAATCACCCGATACAATTTTTACATGCAAAAAAATAATGATTCGAGCCTTAGCTTAGAAATTTTTGGGGTGTTACAATTTATATATATATTTTCATGCTCTATTGACTTGAATTGTTAATGAACGTAATTAAAACTTTCTAAGCCCTAAATTAGGTGTAAAACATCATGATTTAGGCTTATAATAGGGGTTAAAACGGCGTATTTTAAGTACCAAACGCATACGGGAAAGACCAAATTGGCCCCAGCTTAAAAGAATGACAGTGTTCCTTAAAAGGGAGGCTTTACGGTTCATGAAAAACTTCACCGGCCGTATAGCCGTCCGTGAAACTTTGATTGTGTGATAGGGCTTCACTAAAACGGGCATAACAGTTTACTATGAACTTGAAATGGAGCAAACTTGGTGGCGTTGGAAAGGGGATGCGTAGACCTTTAATTTGATAGGTTAAGGGCCACCTAATTCATTATGTGCTTAGAGATATGGTCATTTGAAGTTGACCTAAGTAAAATCTCATATTGAAATTCAATCGTTTAGAAGGCTTTCAACTCAACTTTGTGCTAGGGGATTCTAGTGATCTTAATTCATATCCAAAATCCTTCCCACACTAAATAATTGACCTTAACACCTAATAACAATTAGGAACACTCGGTACGACCTTATACACAAATAAAGAATGGTTCGGGTCTTAACTTAGAAATTTTCGGGGTGTTACAATATCTCCCCTTGAGATCATTCGTCCTCGAATGATGGCTGGACTGAGCACAGAAAAGAAAGTAGTTACTCTTACTATCTTTCTGACTTCTGAACTTTCGTACTAACATAGGCGGAACGGATTCATACTAAGAGTTTGGAACTGTTTCTAGCACATAAGTTAAGAACGATATTGTTTTGAACATAGTCACGCTCTATCTAAAGTTATCTTACACGAAACAAGGTATCTAGGCCTGAAGTAAGTTTAGGACTATTATGCCTTAAGCAATACAACTGCTAGCTTTCAAGCCTAGCAACACCTCTAAACTATGCCCTCCTTTATGAATATCGCACCTCATTAGCTTTAATGCATAACTCGTACAAGGGTTTATGACTACTCTTACCAAGGTCTAAGTTAAATTGTTTGCTCTTAATGTGTTCAAGTCTAATCTCTAAATCAGAAGAAGCTAAACATGAAGTGTTTATACTAATTTAAACCACAAGATTCATGTTTTATGCCTCTATAGGTAATATCATCCCATGAATACTGCTCCTTACCACTACATTCAACCAAACTTTGAGTCATAGTCAAGAAGCATCTAATGCATCATGTATTCATCCACGTGTAACAATACCACATTCAATCCTGGTACTACAGCCAATCCATGGACTCCTACTAACTAATCCTTCTAAGAACTCCTCCTCCTCTCGTCATCTCTATCAATTGAAATTTCACGCATTACTATAAGGAACTAACTAACTACTCTCACCTAACTATTACTCATAGTAAACCTTCATTCATCCTTCCTCCACTTGTATAACCTTAGATGGAATAAGCACACTACTGCTACCAACATAAGAGACATCAACCTTCTACTTCTATCATCACTCAACTGCTATCATCAACATCACTCTCTAACTAAAAAGGATCACTAAAAGAGCTTTAGGGTGAAAGATCATAAGCATGATTCATTCGAGAATTCTAATGTAAGAATATGCATGACACAACATTATGTTGCTAGCCATTGAGAATAAATCATGAATTCGCGAGACTGGGCATACTATGAGAAACGAGTTCTTATATGAATAGGTTCATATCATGAGGCTGATATCCATAACTTTATGGAGTAAGATTGAGATCAATTGGCTAAAGTCTTTGCCCCTAATTCTTAGAACTGAGCATAGATGTGAATCCGTCTAAAGTGTAAGAGCATAAGTCATTAACACAATTCTGTTATTAGAGACATCAACATGATGTTGTAACAACTGACTTTGAGGAATATGCTAGAGTATGAATGGATCGATATGTCACTTTTACTCTTTCTGAACACATTACTATCCGATTCTCAACACTTGACTTGGTTTCTCATCTTATCATCTCCCCCTTAGGTGTGAAGCTGATACTTTAAAATTATGGATCTATTTCATCATCTCTAAACTAGTCTATATTTACTTTACTTAAATACTTGAGAAATGCTAATCTCATGTCTATTGAACTCTCCCTGCGTAGGTACTAAGATTCCTTCTAAGACCTTTTCCTCAGATGATTCTCTTAACCTCTTCTTAGTGGCTTATAAATCCTCTTAGTCTAACTCTTAATAGTCTAAATTCTCGTTCTTATTCTATTAATACTGCCTTTTTAAGTTCATATCTACGTAACTGGAGGAAACTTGATCTATATTTAAGAGGCTCATCACTGCTATATATGATCCCTTCGACCAAACTCTTAAGGGTAATACATAATGCTTACATTAGCCTACTCCACATTGATAACTCAAATATACTATCAAGGCACACATAGAAAATGATAACCTTAATTAAAACCTCGTTTAACTATACACGATCTCAAGTACACCTTCTAATGCCCTTGATAATCTAATGACTTAGCCACACTTTATTTCTCTCATCTAAGGGTCATAATACCACACTTGTATCACTCACATTTATCAAAAGTAACACCTTAATTCCTCACCTAATTTATGTCAAACCTACTAGATCAAATCTCAAAACTAACATTATCACCCTCAAGTTGCCATCCTTTTTATCACAACACTCATCTCAAATTCAAGCTTAGTGTCTCGTACTAAACACGATTATCAATATAATTGCTCACATACTATACTAATCTTACGACTACTAGATAAAATTAAGAAACACTCGCCCACTAAGACCTCATGACAAGTAGTCAATCTTTATCTCCCAGTCTACCTAGTTATAGATTATTGTCACATTTCCTTTCACAACCTAAGTACTATTTACCCATTCACTACACATCATTTCCTAATTAGTTCTATATCCCTATGAATACCATGGGGCTCTCCCTTTCATAAGCCTAACTTAGATCTATCACCTCATGTATACTATGTTCTTCTATTCAACACCTACACTTGGCCTTCACTAACACAATGGCACATCGACATAAACTCCTTTCTGGTTAAAGTATACTCTAACTCATCCATACTAGTAACACTTACTCTACCTTCTATCATGAAATATACACAAACTCATCACTTCTTAGTCTACTTATAAGGGAAAATTTCTCATTAATAACTTACTAGGTGCATGACTGCAACAACATAATTTTCCTCATCACTATCTCCCTTTCTAAGATTACTATACCTCTAAATAAATTCTTCTAACTTTGGGCACTTCTACTACTGGCTTATAATATCTCAAATCACACTAGCTTCTGGGTGGAAATACTACCCAAGCATTATAAAACACACTCCCCTCTTAAAGGATATCATCTAAACAAGACTTAGAGAAGAGAGTCTGGGAGTACATCTTGTTTTTAGCTTGAACGAACGATTCATATGAATAAGAGTGCATTCTTTCAAATTCAAACACTTAAGCTCACTCACGGGCTTCTGTCAAGCCCCTCTATAGTCTCATGACTTTCTAAAGACTTTATTTTAGAGTAAATCATCGATAAGGATTTGGGATTTTCTTTTTCAACCACCTTTAGTATGTGGGGTAGTCGAATGGATTTTGAGAAACGCACGATTATGAATAAGTTCATATGACATGGTTTTATTGCACGATTTAGAGTATGAAAGAAGAGAAACTTTTCTTAAATGTCTGTAGTCCCTCATTTATATAAGTGGGTCCCTTACAAACATAAATAAGATCCTACTGGCACGGCTTTATAGACACCCTAGGACACTTGAACTCTGTGCTCAGATACCAAATTTTTCATGCCTCGAGCCTACACCCTGGACGTGGCCGGTACACGATAACCATTTTTGATCCCCAAGTGAACCCTTGCCCTGGCTGACTACCTTACAGAAGACTCACTCAAGCAATAATAGGCTTAAAACAGAATTTGATCTCAAAATAAAACTCAACTCGAATGTCTGAAAGTACTCATTTTAATAATCATAATAGTTTGCAAAACATCTTTAAAGGAAAGAAAGAACAGATAGACTTTTCGACTCTATCTATCTATGAAGCCTCTAATGTTTAAGATAGGTGTCAGGACAAGACGCACGATGCCTCAAAACAACTAAACTAAAAGTAAATGTGAAGTCCTCCGAAATGCAAGGAGGCTTACCAAAACTATCTGGAGTGTAGAGTGATCTCAAAAAGGCACATGTTGATGATTCTGAACACCTGTATTTGCATCATAAAAAGATGCAAGTCAAATGACATCAATACATTTGAATGTACGAGTAAGTAATATAGCGGAGACAAAATAACTGAAAGAAAGGACTGCAATAGAGAGCAATGTACTCAAGCTGAATGTAAAGAAATAAAGGATTTAAATCATTTAAAGCTTTACAAAACACTTTCTCATCTCTGAACTCAACATAATAAGTGATATATAAAAATACACTTTAACTCTATTTGGAGATTCTCTAACTGACAACCATCACTATAAGCTACATGACGATAAAGCATCTTGTTCACGCTACAAAAACTCTCATATATCGTGCCGGGATATAGAACCTCTCAACTAAGTGGATGCACTAAGCTCTGCCCGAAGGCACTAAGGATTCATCTAAAATGTATGATCCCGTACCCATGTTGGCAAGACATGGTTTACGGGGACTGTGAGTTGTCTGAACTCTCCCCCATATCGGTGCTAAATACTACTACCAATAATATATACTCTTGCTCAAATGTATAAAACATACTCTTTCTCTAGTTTGAGATAATTTCTTAAACTATCCTCTTAAAAGAGGTAACTGCTCTGAAATATCTCTAAAATTCATTACTCATTTAGAAAACAAGATTTCTCTTTGCTCAATGTAAAAATACGTTCTCTGGTTGAGATAATTACTCAAAAGGCCTCTTTAAGAGGTAATTGCTCTGTACTCAATTTTTCTGAGAACTCTTCAACTTTCCTCAAAATAATATTCTCTTTCTTCATGTAAAAATGAAACATTTGAGAAATACTTAGTTCCCTTATACTCTTGCTCAATCTTGGTTAATACTCTTTCTCAAACATCTCTTTACTTTCTCAAAAACTCAGCTTAAACAATTAAGTTTTGTTTAAAAGATTTTCAATAAAAACTAAATGAATACTCAAGAATAGGGTTCATGCTGAATTATAGACATGTAGAACTCAACTCAAGGATTTCAATAACAATATAGAAAACTCAATACTCATAACTCAAGAACTCAGAACTCAACGATACTACTCATCTCAAGAATACTCAATAAATAGGGCTCATGCTGAAAAATAGCCACGAACGAATCAACTCAAGAATCTCAATGTATAACATATATCAATTCAACAATTAGGAATAGAATTTCAAAAAAAATAATCAAGAACTCATAACTCAACATTAACTCACCTCAAGAATACTTAAATCTAAGGATAAAATCATAGATTACTCTTTTATTGATTTGAAAGTAGATGTATGGCGTGATGAAGAACTACTCCAACACTATGATAGCCTTATATACTTGGAAGAATAAAGTTCTTGGCGAAATTGATGAAGAACACTTGAACCCTAGATTTTCTCCTCTTGGAACCTTGGTATAATGACTTGAATTGTTAATGAACGTAAAAGAACTGATTAACACTTTCTTAGCCCTTAATTAGGTGTAAAACGTCGTGATTTAGGCTTAGAATAGGGGTTAAAACGATGTAGTTTGAGAACCAAACGCATATGAGAAAGACCAAAATGACCCCATCTTAAAAGACAGACGAGGTGCCTTAAAAGGGAAGCTTAACACACCATTTAAGGCTCCACAGTCCGTGAAAAACTTCACCAGCCGTATAGTCGTCCGTGAAACTTTGACTGTCTGACAAGGTTTCACTAAAATAGGCATAACTTTTTACTCCGAACTCAAAATAGAGAAAACTCGGTGACGTTGGCAAAAGGACTTGTAGACCTTTAATTTGATAAATTATGGGCCACCTAATTTATTATGTACTGAGATATACGGTCATAAGTTGACCCAAATAAAACTTCATATTGAAACTCAATCGGTAAGAAAGCCTTCAACTCAACTCTATGCTAGGGGATTCTAGTGATCTTAATTCATATCCAAAATCATTCTCACACTAAAGAATTTAACTTAACACCTAATAATAATTAAGAATCACTCGGTACAACCTTATACAAAAATAAAGAATGGTTCGAGTCTTAACTTAGAAATATTCGGGGTGTCACAGATATGGGTGTTTTAGTTCCAAGATCTCATTGTGAATACTTGTTTGAATAGATTATGTTGATTGGGATATCGTTCGAAATGGAAAAGCTCAAGTTTTGGATTGATTTGTGATCGATTAAGGCAAGTGAACTTCTAAACCTTGTTAGACCTTGTAGAATCTTGAACTCTCTTTCTTGTATGTATTGGGGAGTAATCAGAATAATGTCATGGGATAATTGCTCAAATTGAATAACCTTAATGATAGAAATGAGGTTAATGAAAAGGCAAAGCATTGATAATGTTGTATTGACTTGTGTGGATCACCTAGAGAGTTGATATTGAATTGGTGGTTGATGAAATACTTTGATAGTATTGTTGTGGATGTGAATTACTTGAATTTGTCATTTCCACATTATTGTGAGAACATGTCTATTTGCATTTGTTCTAAAATACTGTGATGAGATACTCTGTTATTAATGCTGAGGTTTGTCGGTGAGTGTTATCGATGTCGAGGTCTTTGCCGATAAGTGTTATTAATATCGAGGTCTTTGCTGGAAGTGTTATTAATGCCTAGGTTTTTGCCAGCAAGTATTGTGATTTTGAGGTCTTTACCGGTGAGTATTTTTTATGCCGAGGTCTTTGCCGGTGAGTACGTGGACTATGGGTGTTCCTCATGAGTCTCGATTGATATTTGTGCATGATAATCTTGATACTTGTATCTGGTATACTTGATTGTTATGCTTGATAATCTTGATACTTGGTTGGATTCTTGTGATTTGATGAAATGTAACTGTTGGATTGTGACTATGAAACCTTGTAAATCGTCTATTGTGAACTGTTAGGTTAGGCTGATTTCTATGGAGGTTATAGATGTGGCTGTTTGGTCTGGATGAAAGGAGTTCTCTAGCTAGTTTTACCTTGTTTTAGCAGTTGCTTGCTGAGTACCATGTTGTTTGGTACTCACTCCTTGCTTCTACACTTGTGTAGGTTCTAAGCCCGGATCCGTGTGATTGCTCTTCTTCTATTTACATCTGAGGCTTTTCTATGGACACTTGAGAGGTAGTTGCTTGTCATCCTGACGTGCCCTCTTATTCCTTACTTATGTTTTGTTCTATTCGAGAGACAAAGACATTGAGACTTGTATCTATCTTTCAAATTCTACATTATTACACTATGGCTTATACACGTGCCAATCAGGTTTTGGGGGTATTTTAGAATGACTAAGTTTTATGTGCTTATGTTATTATCAGTTTATTTCTGCATTTCTTTCTTATTGTTGGATTTTAGGCTGAATTTTCTTGGTGGGATTAAACGAATTTAATCACCCTCATTTTTAGGTCATGACAAATGATATCAGAGCCCCAGGTTCATAGGTATCACGTGTGTACAAGCCAAGTCTTAGTAGAGTCGAGAGGATCAGTACGAAGACGTCTATACTTATCTTCAAGAGGCTACAAAGGCTGTAAGGAAACTTCATTTTTATTAATTCTTCCTTATCGTGAGTGGTTACTTTCGCTAGTACTAAGTTGCCGCGTGTTCTTTTGGCTTAGTGGGAGGACCCGAGTTTCTATTTCCAATGGTAGGAGGAGGCAGTCCTCGAGGCAGTTGATGAGACCCCAACTAGGGGTAGGGGTAGGGCTCGAGCTAGAGACCGTGCTCGTGGAGTAGCACCAGTTAGAGGTCATTCCTGTGGAGTGGCACCATCTAGAGGCCGTGCTAGAGATGTCTCCCCTAAGCCACATGTTGAGGTTGGTGAGGACCAGGTTCGTCTTTAGTTTATAGCTCCTTTGTTTCAGGATACTTTATTGAGCGTGCTGGGTGTGTTAGAGAGATTCTCTCAGGGTGGTGTACCAGGCACACCACAGGGTTCTGAGACGAGAGTGAGGGCACAGACTCTAGGGCAGTATCAGGCTCTGATTATTCATGATCATATGGGTCAGCCACCACTAAATCCTGCATCGGCCATTGGTGTACATGTTGCTCCTGAGGTAGTTCTGACAGGGGATGACCAACATAGATATGAGAGGTTTAAGATGAGAAAACTATGCCAATTTCATGGTGGAAAGAGCGAAGATGCTCATGAGTTTCTGACTTTATGCCACAAGATGCTAGAGACGGTGGGTAAGGTCAATTCATGTGGTGTTCATTTTGTTGTACTCCATCTCTGTGGACCCGCTAGAGAGTGGTGGAGGACTTATGTGATGTCTAGGCCAGTTGGATCTCCTCTGGTAGAGTGAGATGTGTTCTCCAGTGCCTTTCAGGACCGCTTCATCCCTTGGAGTGCGAGAAAGGAGAGTCGTATGAGATTTGAGACAGGGTAGCTTGTCGGTTATAGAGTATGAGGCCCATTTCTGCCAGTTATCTAGGAATGCTATGACTATTGTTCCAGATGAGGTAGATAAAGTTCACCAATTTGTGAGAGGGCTGAATTTCTCCATCAGATCTTATGTGTTTAGAGTAGCCAAAGAGGGGGTTTCCTTCTAGTCCATCGCCAGTATCGCCAAGGAGGCAGATTTGATGGTAAGGGAGGAATTTAGGGACCCCAAGAGCGCTCGATCTTCTAGTCAATTTTTTGGCACCTCATCTAGAGGCAGAGGTTCACACAGAGGTGGTAGCGTTTTCCAACTTTGTGGGCCTGTTCATGCATCCATGCTGGCAGCTGAGAGTGGGAAGACATCCCGAGGGTCCTACAGTTCAAGTCGAGGTGGCCATAGTGGTTCATATAGTATGTCACAATAGCCATCCACACCGAGGTCTTATTTTTTATGTGGGGACTCAGGTCACGTGATATGACAGTGCCCCTTGCAGACTCACTCAGGATCCCATCATACTTATTCAGCTACTCCAGCTAGAGGGTCAACACCTCAGGCCAGGGGTCGAGGTAGAGGTCAATCAGGCAGAGGCGGTAGAGAGGGATAGTCTTATGCATTCCTAGGGAGGCCATAGGTTCAGGTTTCTGATGTTGTGAATATATGTATCTTCCCAGTTTGCCATCAACCTACGTTTATATTATTTGATTCTGGGTCTACTTACTCGTATGCGTCTACCTATTTTACTACTGAATTTGATCTGATGTGCGATAGCAACCTGTGCCTATTCATGTTTCTCAACCAGTGAGTGAGTCCTTAGTAGTGGATTGAGTGTATCGATCTTGTCTTATTTCTCTGGCTGGGGATGCCACTTGGGTAGACTTAAAAATTCTTGGGATGATAGACTTTGATATTATTTTGGGTATGAATCGGCTCTCTCCGCATCATATTATTCTTTGTCTTTATGCTAAGACTGTGGCCTTAGCAATTACAGGTGTCCCGAGTGTTGAGTGGAAAGGCGCTAGTGGTTCTTACCCTAGCAAGATTATCTCCTTTATCCTTGCTCAGAAATTTGTTGATAGAGGGTTGTGTTTGTCTTATTTGTCCTTTATCCAGGATACTAGCATTGGGCCGCCTCCAACGGATTCTGTTCTCGTGGTTCGAGAGTGTGGACTTTGTTGTGTATTATGATGCTTCTGGAGTCGAGTTAGGTAGTGTTCTGAAGCAGAAGGGGAAGGTGATTGCCTATGCTTCCAGGCAGTTGAAGACCCATGAGAAGAACTACCCTACTCATGATTTGGAGTTGGTAGTCATAGTCTTTGTGCTTAAGTTATTGCGGCATTATTTTTATGGGGTACATTATGAGATCTTCACTAATCATCAGATTCTACAGTACATTTTAGGGATCTGAACTTGAGGTAGCATAGATGGATTGATTTACTGAAGGACTATGATAGCACCATCTTGTATCATCCGAGAAAGGCCAACGGTGGCCAATGCTATGAGTAGGAAGACTTTTAGTATGAGAAGTTTTGTCGATATCAGTGTTGAGAAGAAATCATTGGCTAGATATGTTCATAGGTTAGCCAACAATCTTGTCTGGTTGTAGATTTCTGAGGAGAGTGATGGCTTGATTGCTTTCATAGAGGCTCGACTTCCTTAGTTGAGCATATCTGTGAGCGCTAGTTTGATGATGAAAAGTTGTATCTCATTCGAAGCAAAGTGTTAAGAAGGGATGCCAAGTAGGTTGTCCTTGATTCAGATAGTATCTTGAGGATCAGAGGTAGGATTTGTGTGCCCAAGGTGGGTGAGTTAGTTAGACTGATTCTTGAGAAGGCTCATTGTTCTTGATATTCCATCCGTCTGGGATCGGTGAACATGTATCATGATCTGAGTCAGCATTATTGGTGGTGTGGTCTGAAGAGGGATATTGCAGACTTTGTTACTAGGTGCTTGACATGCCAACAAGTCAAGTGTGAGCACTAGCGGCCCGAAGGTGTATCTCAAAAGATGCATATTCCTACTTGGAAGTGGGAACAGATCATCATGGATTATACTGTGGGTTTTCCTACACCATCGTGGGTGGTTATGACTCTATTAGAGTGGTCATCGATAGGCTGACCAAGTCCGCCCATTTCATTCCAGTTTGGGTGAAGTATGCGGCGCAGGAGTCAACCTAGCTTTATATCAGTTCGATAGTCCAACTTCATGAGGTGCCTATTTCCATTGTCTCTGACCAGGGAGCATTGTTCACTTCTCACTTTTAGAGGGCTTTACAGCATGGTTAGGGTACTTGGTTAGATATGAGTACAACTTTTCACCCTTAGATGGATAGTTAGTTCAAGCGGATGATGTAGGTGTTAAAGTATATGCTCTAAGCATGTGTGATCGATTTTGGTGCTTGATGGGATTAGCACTTTCCCTTAGCAGAGTTTGCCTATAAACCACTTATCACTCCAGTATTCAGATGGCTCCATTTGAGGCGTTTTATGGCCGGCAGTGTAGATCTTCAATTGGTTGGTTTGATTTTGTAGAGATGGACTCTTAAGAAACTGACTTGCTCAGAGATGCTATGGAGCAGGTTCGTATGATTTATGGTAGACTGTTGACAGCCCAGAGTCGATAGAAGAGTTATGCAGACAAGAGAGTTCGAGCCTTAGTGTTTATGAAGGGTGACCATGTTTTGCAATGAGTTTCACCCATGAAGGGTGTGATGAGGTTCGGGAAGAAGGGCAAGCTTAGCCCTAGATTTACTGGCCCTTTTGAGATTTTGAGTGGTGTAGGAGAGGCGGCCTATTAGTTAGCCTTGCCACCTATCTTGTCAGTTATGCATCTTGTGTTTCATGTCTCCATGCTTTGAAAGTACGAGTCAGATGAGTCCCATCTGGTTTTGCTTGATTCGATAGTGTTGGGTCCTGACTTATCAATTGAGAAGAAGCCTATAGCCATTCAGGATAGGCAGGTTCGGTAGCTTAGGACCAAGGAGATTACTTCAGTGAAGGTGCAGTGGAAACACTGTTATGTTGGTGAGGCGACTTGGGAGATGGAGTCCGACATGCGTGCCATATTCCTCAGCTTTTTTAGGCTTCACGTACTTTCTTTTACTTTATGTTCGAGGATGAACATGATTTTTAGTGGTAGATAATGTAATGATCCGGTTTGTCTTTTTAAGAATTTTTCATGAAATTATCATTCTACCCTTCCCGATATTGGCCCTTATTCATCTATGATGGTTTTTAAAATTGGTTTCGAATTTTGAGTAAAAAGTTATGAATAATGAAGTGTATAAAGTTTTGAAAGGCTAAACTTGTTAAAAGTGGTTTTTGGTGTCTTTTGGAGTTTTGAGTCTCGAAATAAAATTATGTCGATCCCATCATAACCGAAATATGACAATTTGTCAAAGAGTGTTGTCGGTTTCAGATTCAGAGTATTTTTGAGGATTTGAGGTCCTAAGTTGGAAATTGTTGAAATTTTAGCCTTTGGATTGCTTTTGGTAAACATTCGGGATTCAGGTGCTCGGATTAGATTTCTGACAGTGTCGTTGAATTTGGGGGATGATTTTAGGCCTAAGAGAGGTCTTGGTCAAATTTTCAGAGGTCTCAAGCTTGATTTGTCCTTTCTAAGTATTATGATTGTTCTTTGTGAATTTTACAAGTTTCGTCTAAAGAAACCTCATATTTGTGTTTCAATGGTTCTATTGAGTCCGGAACGTCGAGTTTAGTTTGGTAGCATATCTGGTTTGTGTATATAGGGTTCCGAATGAATCCTGAGGGTCCTTTCGGTGAATTGTGTGCCTTGTGTGTTGCGTGTTCTGGTGCACCTCGCATTTGTAAGGGGTACCTTGCTTTCGTGAGAATCATGTTAGTGAGGCTCTGGTCGCATTCGTGAGGGGTCAGGAGACTTGACCCTCACTTTCGTGATGGTCGTCTCAATTTCACAACCTTCGCGTTAGCGAAGTCATGCTTGCGAAAGTGAGGGGTCCATTTTTATCTGGGGTTTGATTTTGCTAACCGAAGGTCACATCTTCAATTTTCGGGAAGCAAATCTGATTTCATTTTTGCGAGACCTACGAGGGTTTTTGGGCTGAAATTTTGGGGTTTTCCCCAAATTTTCCCATTTTGAGTTTTGGAAAACGCTTGGAGGCGATTTTAAAGAGACTTTTTATGGTGAATTATTTGGGTAAGTCTTTGTGAACCCAAACCTTCAATTCCTTGTGATCATTTGTGAATTTTAACATCACAAATTGGGATTTTTCATTAGAAAATTGACAAGGTTTTCATGAACTTGAGCTTTTAAGAAAAATGATGATTATGAGTTGAATACAACTCTGTTTTTAAAATTGTTTTCACCAACGGATTCCAAATGATTTGGGTAACATGTTCATGTAACAATTTTAAGCTTCAAACCTTATTTTCAGTATTAGTGTTTTGAGTCGATTTGATCCACTTATTCAAATTTCTTGATATGAGAGTTGTTAGTTCTGAGATCTCATTGTGAATACTTTTTTAACTAGATTGTGTTCATTTGGATATCATTCAGAAGGGAAAAGCTCAAGTCTTGGATTGATTTTTGATTGATTAAGTCAAGTGAACTTCTAAACCTTGTTAAAGCTTGTGGAATATTGAACTCTCTTTCTTGTATGTGTTGGGGAGAAATGAAAATGAGCTGATGGGATAATTGCTCAAATTTAATAACCTTAATGATAGAAATGGGATTAATGAAAATGCAACGTGTTGATAATATTGTATAAAGTTGTGTGGATTACCTTGAGTTTTGCTATTGAATTAGTGGTTGATGAAATATTTTAATAGTATTGTTGTGGATGTGAATTACTTGAATTTGTCATTTCCTCATTATTGTGTGAACAGGCCTATTTGTATTGGTTCTGAAACACTGTGATGAGATACACTGTTATTGATGTCGAGGTCTTTCCCGGCAAGTGTTATTGATGCAAAGATCTTTGTCGGCAAGTGTTATTAATGCGAGGCCATTGCCGGTGAGTGTTATTGATTCTGAGGTCTTTGCCGGTGAATGTTATAGATGTCGAGGTCTTTGCCGGCAAATGTTATTAATGTTGAGGTCTTTACAGACAAATATTGTGATGCCAAGGTCTTTGCTGGCGAGTACTGTTGATGCCGAGGTTTTTGCCGGCAAGTACATAGACTATGGGTGTTCTCTATGAGTCTCGATTGATATTTGTGTATGATAATCTTGATACTTGTGTTTGGTATACTTGATTGTTGTATTTGATGATCTTGATACTTGTGATTATTGATGTGATTCTTGTGATTTGAGGAAATGTAATTGTTGGACTGCGACTATGAAACCTTGTGAACTGTATATTGTGTACTGTTAGGTTAGGCTGATTTCTATGCAGGTTGTAGTTGTGGCAGTTTGGTTGGGATAAAAGTTCTCAATTTCTAGCTAGTTTTACCATGTTTTAGTGGGCTACTTGCTGAGTACCATGTTGTTTGGTACTCATTCCTTGTTTCTACATTTGTGTAGGTTCCAAGCCCGGATTCATGTGATTGCTCTTCTTCTATTTACATCTAAGGCTTTTTTGTGGACACTTGAGAGGTAGTTGCTTATCATCCTGGCGGGCCCTCTTGTTCCTTACTTATGTTTTGTTCTGTTCGAGAGACAAAGACATTGAGACTTGTATGTATCTTTCAAATTCTGAATTATTACACTAGTGGCTTGTACATGTGGCAACTAGGTTTTAGGGGCATTTTAGAATAACTAAGTTTCCTGCTCTTATGTTATTACCAATTTATTTCCGCATTTCTTTCCTATTGTTGGGTTTTAGGCTGACTTGTCTTGGTGGGATTACACGAATGCCATCACGTCCATTTTTGGATGTGACACCAAGTTTGATATCGAAAGTTCTACTCACTCGAATTCACTTCTAAAAAGCCATATAGACTCCTCAATGTCTTAGCCAATGAAAAACCCAATAAACACTTAGACATTAACCTTAATCTTTTCTTGAATTTTCCTAGACCTCACCTTACTCAAATTTCGCCTGAGAGTGGCCTAACCTAAAATCTTCAAGTCAGTACTTAATTTTTCTGATCCAAATCTTTCATCCTTGGTTTACCCATAACGACCGGAAAGGGTCGTTACATAAAATTAGAGCTTTAGCATTTAGCTTTATGGAAAAGAAGGTAAAGAATGAAGGAAGAACTTTAAAGTGAAAAATCAGTATCATATGATGAAGAACCAGTGTATGCCTTTTTGTATTATTTCTTACAAAAATTAAAAAGCGGGCATGAAAAACCATTTACTAAATAAAAATCAATCCATAAATCAAGGCCCAAAATAATGACCAGGTCCAACAAGCCTTAAAAGGAAAAATAAAAGGAAAGGAAAGCTGCTAAACCAAACAAGAAATATCTAGACCTTTTATCGATAATGTCGCCTCGTCTTCTTTCTTGTGACGTCTCAAGCTTGCCAAGCTAATAATGGCGATATCGGAGAATGAAAAGGTGATACTAACATCCTATCAGAGAAACACAATACAAATGTCTGAGCTTGGATAGAATCCATCTTAGACATTTAAATCCTCTCACAAATACCATGAATTCTGACTCTGTTGAAAAATTTTCAGCTCAAAAATGTGACTGGTAAGCTCCAGTTATATTTTAATGTCCCCAAACTCATCAGATAAGTAATAAATGTATCAAGACTCACTTTCTTTTTCAATGACTAACCATCTTCGACATCTTCTTCTCCATAGATTGAGCTAAACATTGATACCATTGTGAAAGAATAAATACCAAGGTAAGTCAGTCATCTACACGAAAGCTATGTCTATCTTTCAACTGTTTCTCTTGTTGCCTTGTACCTCTTGTAATAGATTATATGGAATGATCCATAACACTAGAATCCCTATTTTTGATGTCGTCTAATTTGTAAATTAGGGATTTGGGCTTTTTCCAACTCCAAAATATTAATAGGTTCTGTTGGTAATTCCTACCTTGAATTATATATAATATGATTAGTACGTACAATACAAAAAATTTGATTTGTTATAAAATCAGTAAGTCTATTGCCTTCTCTGGAATTGTGCCCCACCCTCACTACATTTGGCTTGGATAGTCTTAATAGTTTTATTGTATGCCTTTTTTGGTAATTTTCTCAACTTCCTCTTTCTTCTTCACTCTTCCAATTACGAGTATCTTGTGATTTTGGGTAATTAAGTTTTTCTTGCTTCTTTTTTTTTTTTTTTTTTAATTTTGCATCTTTTTCTGCATATGTAAGTATCGATTTTTTGGGGAGAACATAATGATAGGGAGTGTAAGGATGCCACAATTTTGCTCTTTCTCTCGTCTCTTTCTCAAAATTTAGAAAATATTTGTGAGCTGAATCAAATTTGGATATTTGTCAAATATTTTTGTTCTTCTGGTTGTTCTCTGTCAGATATTTATATGCATATGAATAATTATTGTATAATTTTTCAAATCTATTTTGTAATACTAATGTTTATAAATTTAACTCACATTAACAGTTTGAAAATTTGTAGTAGAATTTAATTTATTGTGGGTTTTTCATTTAGTTGTGTATATTAGTTTAGTAATGGAGGACATTGGGTTATTTAAACAATCTCAGATGTGGTTGCAATAAAAGAATGATTGTTATTCACTTGTAAGGATAGTTGGTGGCTGTTTAAGGGATAAAATTGGAATCTTTAATAAGCGGATTTGGCCAATTGTCTGTTGTGGGTGTGCAACACTGAATTATTTTACCAACTTCATTTTGGTTAGAATTGACAAATGTCAAATAGAATGGCCACATGGCTGCTTTCCTCATCACTCTAGAACTTAATTTGTGTATTTCTATTGATTACAGCTAGAGGGTATTTATTTATATAGGAGCTGGTATAGAAGATCTTGATTACATATATGCTCGAGGCAAATGTCATGCTACAATATTCATGTGATGAGGTACGCACACTAACTAATGAAAATACCTTTCCATTCTTCATTTTAAGTACAATTGTTTGCACTAACTAATAGTGTGCATTTTTGTATACAAAAGTCATATTTGAACCTTCACATTAAACCTTTCTTACAAGATAATATTTGTGAGGCTATAAATCAATTCATTTAGGATAAAATGGGTATTTTAAAGTTAAGTTGTTGTCAAATAGAAAAATATGTCACTATTTATTGTATTGACTAAAAATGAAAGTAAGTTATAAATACGGACAGAGGGAGTAGTAAAGATAGAGGATATACAACAGCCAAGAGTTTTGTGGGAACTATTTAGAAATATATATACTCCTGTTGTTTAAATTTAGTGTTTAATTTGACCTGATATGAAATTTTAAAAATAAAATTAACTTTTAAATTTTATGATCTTAAATTAAAAATATGTGTATCGTTTAAATTTAGTAATTTTAAACATGTTATGTGGAGTGTTGGAATTTAAAAACTTACCAAGTAGATAGAGACACTTGATTTTTAGGACAAATAAAAAAAGGAAAGTTAAACACTTAAATCAGGACAGAGAGAGTAGTAGATGTTTGGCCATAGATTCCAAATATTTTTATTTGAAATTTATGAAGATAAAGTTTTATTTGGTTACATTTTTTTTCAAAAAAAGTATTCAGAGTAGTGTTCATGCTTGAATACTTATTTTATTATAACTTTAAAAGTGAAAAAATCAATTAGAAAACAAGTAAATTATAATTATTTTTTTTCAAATTTGAAATACAACTTCAAGTTAAATTTAAATTTTTTATGACAAAAAGTTTATTTTCAAATAAAATAAAAGATTATTCTGAAAATAAATAAATAAATAATATTTAGGGCTAAACTGCTCAATAGATTTTAGAATATACACATGTTTTGGAAATAGAGACCATGGTACAATTCAATTTGAGTTGGATAATCTGAATTGATGTACTTACAAGAGTGATTTTACTCTGATACATAATATACAGACCACTTCACGAACATTAATTTAGTTCTTTAATCAATTTATTTTGTAATGATTTGAAGCTGTATATATTGATGACGGTATAAAATAATTTACATTATCAATTCAATTTGATGAGTTATATAATAGGTTATTACTTAATTTTCAATTATCATTTCAGATTTATGATAAAGAGCTACTTGTTATTATAGGCTAACGAAATCTTGAAATATTAAATATTGTAGAGGAACTTACATAAATCCCACTGGTTTAGGAGCTAATTACTTAGATACATTCTAGTTTGCAATATTACGAATCTTACCAGATTTTTGTGCATCTAGATACATGTATCACAGATACATGGGGGTCAAAATTAGGTGTAATTTATTCTAGATACATTGTATCCAAGTGGATTCGCATGTATCTAGAGTACATAACAAACCTCGCTCGCCTCCCTCGCCTCTCTCCCATCTCGCTCAGCACTCTCTATGCATTTGGTATCCCAGACACATGTGAATCACACAAGATACATATAGATACACGTATCTAGTTTGTATCTTCTGTGATTCACATGTATCTGGGATACATACGAATCTCGCTCGCCTCCCTCTCCAATCTCGCTTGCCTCTCTCCCTATTTTTGTGTATTTGGTAGTAAAAATACATGTATCGAAGTGTAATTTCCTCAATATATGGTACAAAACTCTTTATTAGTTGTCAGATACATAATATTTTGAAAGTATAAGTTATAATAATATATATGGAAGTGAAACATGTTTAATTATGTAGTTTTTCTAATAGTATATACTATTAGTATATAAAATCTGGACTTTATCAGTGTAGGATATGCAACCATTGATATCAGCAAATGAAGACATATATATCAAGAGTAAATAGAAAGTTATCTACAGTTAAGAAATAGTTTTGAGATGAATTTGAAGGAATACATATTGGGGTGGGTGAGTTGAGCTTTAAACAACAAAAATAGAATATTAGAAATAATAGATCATGCCACTTTAGTTTCACACACACAATCATGTTCCTTGCCCTGCCATATTACTGTTCCTAATTGTTGGTGAGCAATTTTTGAGCAACTTATTAACGGTTAATGTATGTACTAAAGAAGAAAAGAAACTAATAAGATTTTCTCATTTTGTATAATTCAAAAGAAATTTACTATTTTTTCTGAAACAAAGAACAATCTCTACGAAAACTACAATTGATTACTAGGTAGTTCATGAAAATCATCTATTGAGTAATGTAGTACTCATTATGACCAAGTAAATGCTTAGTAGCAAAAGCCTTGAGATTCACATTTGATAAACCATTTTCCTTCATAGCTTCCTTAGCCAAATCCCTCCATTTCTTGGCATTCTTTCTCAATTCTTACCCTTTATCACCAGCTCCCGTCACGATAGCTATACACCTCTCGAACTAATCTCTTTCCATCATACCACCTTCACCGACCATCACTCTAACGCCATTCTTCCAAATATCTTGAACGAGCTTTGCATTACAAATTAGATCATTCCATACCGGACACACCACGACAGACACCCCAGAAGCTATGCTCTCCAAAGTCAAATTTCGTCCATAGTGAGTCAGAAAATAACCAACAGAAGGGCATTTCAAAACTTCCACTCACGAGCACCAACTCATTATCTTTCCCTGATTTTCCAGTCCATCTTTGCAACTCAATTTTTCTTTCAGCTTTCCTTCGTTTTGCCCTTCCCTTATCACCCAAAAAAATTGCCTCCCACATTTCAACAACCCTTGACCAATCTCCTCCATCAATTGACCTAATATCTCAGAGTAACTACTGTATGCGATGTAAGTAACTGATCCATTAGTCATTGAATCCAATCAATCCATATAATTTTTGAACTAATCTTTATCATATCATCTCCAAAAAAAAATTATCATCAAGAAAATTTGAAGGAATTGGAGGTCCAATTCCCACCATAGTCACATTCTTTAAAATTCTCAAAGCATCAAATTCCAAATCATCAAAAGTGTTCACAAGAATTCTTGGATTTTCTTCACTATTCAGTATCTTAGTTTGCCTCTTCATAGACTCAAATGTCCAATTGTTACTCTTCACATCATCTAATACAAAAGAAGGAAAATCAATTGGACTAAGTGATGGATATCTTGGTAACTCTATTATTTTATCATTAGAATCACAATTCTTGAAATAATCAAAATAATCAGAAAATCTATAATAATAAATATAAAAAACTATGGCTGGTTAGATCCAAAATAGAGTAGATAGTACATTAAAATTTATTGGCCACTACACCAGCCCAATCCATAGTAATAATGTACATAGCATGTGAAAATGGGGGGAACTAGTTTTTGCATATGATAGGATTAAATTGAAAATAAATTCTGACCTGTGAGACTTTGTAGAAGAATAAAAAATCCCATCTTATAGCACTATTCCCAGGCCAAGGCCAGATTAATCCATCTCTTCAATTTTCCTAATTTGATTAATTGTTTGGAAAATAGAAGAGATGAATTAATCTGGCCTTGGCCTGGAAATAGTGCTATAAGAAGAGATTTTTCATTCTTCTACAAAGTCTCATGGGTCAAAATTTATTTTCAATTTAATCTAATCAAATGCAAAAAATAGTTTCCCCATTTTCACATGTTATCTACACTATTATTATGGATGGCCAAAAAAATTTAATATCCCATCTTCACTATTTTGGATCCAACCTACCATAGTTTTTTATATTTATTATTTTAAATTTACTCATTATTCTGATTATTTCAAAAATCGTGATTCTAAGGATAAAATAATAGAGTTATCAAGATTGCCACCACTAAGTCCTATTGATTTTCCTTCTTTTGTGTTTGATGATGTGGAGATTAACAATTGGGCAGTTGAGTCTAGAAGAGGCAAATAGAGATACGAAATAGTGAAGAAAATTCAAGAATTCTTGTGAACACTTTTGATGATTTGGAATTTGATGCTTTGAGGATTTTAAAGAAATGTGACTATTGTGGGAATTGGGCCTTAAACTCCTTCAAATTTTCTTGATGATAATTCTTTTGGATCTGATATGATAGAGATTAGTTCAAAAAATAATATGAATTGATTGGATTTATTGACAAATAGATTAGTTATTCACATAGCATTTGATAGTTACTCTGAGATATCAAGTTAATTGATGGAGGAGATTGGTAAAGGGTTCTTGAAATGTGGGATGCCATTTTTGTGGGTGTTAAGGGAAGGGCAAACGATGAAAAGCCGAAGATCGAAAAAGTTGAGCTGCAAAGAAGAACTAGAAAAGCAGGGTAAAATAGTGAGTTGGTGGTCGCGTGTGGAAGTTCTGAATAACCCTTTTGTTGATTATTTTCTGCCTCTATTTGTGGAATTTGACTCTAGAAAGCATACTTCTGGGGGTGCCGTTGTGGTGTGTCGGATCTAGAATGATCTAGTCTATAATGCAATGCTCGTTCAAGGTGTTTGGGAGAATGGAGTTAAGAGTGGATGCCAGTGAAGGTGGTATCATGGAAAGTGATGAGTTCAAGAGGTGTATAGAGATCGCGACAGGATACGGTGAGGAAGGGGAAGAATTGAGAAAAAATGCCAAGAAATGAAGGGATTTGGCTAAGAAAGGTGTGAAGGAAAATGGTTCATCAAATGTGAATCTCATGGCTTTTGTTGATGAGATTTTACTCGGTTGTAATGAGTACTAAATCACTCAATAGATCATTTCAATAAAATAGCTAGTAATCAATTGTAGTTTTCGTAGAGGTTGTTCTATGTTTCTAAAAAAACTAGCGAATTTCTTTTGAACTATTAAAAATGAGATAATCTTATTAGTTTCTTTTCTTCTTTAGTACCTACATTTACCATTAGTAAGAGGCTCAAAAATTACTCTTCTCCAATAAGGAATAGTAATGAGGCAGGGCAAGGAACATGATTGTGTGTGCGAAAGTAAAGTTGTATGATCTATTACTTATAATATTCTATTTTTATTGCTTAAGGTTCAACTCACCTACCCTATTTGTTATTCCTACCAAAACACTTTAGAACTTGGCACAAATTATTAGTTTCGTCACCAAACTCTTGACAGCCTTTAAAACACCCTTTTATTTGACTAACTGAACTTAAATACACCTCACTCATGTCATACATAGAAAGGTTTTATTCACACGCATACACATGCAACTTTCTGATGATATGACATATACATTGATATATTGCATGACATAAGAGGGGTGTTTTAAAATTCTATTAGTCAAGTAGAGGAATATTTAAAAAGCTATCAATAGTTTGGAGACGAAACTAATAATTCTCGCCAAGTTTAAGGACGAAACTAACAACCTCATATTTATTTTATTTTTAAAATTTTATTTATTACTTGTCATTTTCTTATTGGGTGAAATGAAAATTTTAGTTCCGTTAGATTTTTTGTAATAACCCAATCCGTCTTTATTCATAAGGCACCTCGTGCAGAAATCCAAAATTCTTGAAAATGCATTTCCAATTAAAAATTGGGGTACGCGACGATTTGGTAAAATTTGAATTGATTTTGGCTGATGTCAGCCACCATAGCGGGAATCAGCCGCTATGACGGCACAGCTATAACACTTGCATGACCGCTATAGTGAGTTGTAGGGAATCAAACCCTAGTAAATGTGTTATCTTTTATTTTTCCTTCCACTTCACAAGGAGAAAATAGATGGGGGCTACTCCACAAACCCTCCTAAGACAACCATAGCATGGAAGCGATGCAGGGGAGATATTTCAGTACAAAGGAGGTAAAAACTCAAGAATTTCCAGTCTGCCTTTGTCACGACTCCCTCTCACAGAGTTAGAAGCTTAGATTCAAAGTTCATCAGCAGTTGTTTGGCGCCCAGGTAGGCTAGACCTTCATAACTGAGTAGTTTAGACTTGTTTCCATTGCTTGTTATTTTGTAGATTGATGGGAGAGTTCATGCCTAGGCCTGCGGGCACGGAGGAAGGATGGTTAAATTTTGTTGTTTATTGTTATTAAGGAGAGAAAAAATAGTGATTAAGTTGTGGTTCTCTAGTTCTTGATTGTTAACCTTGAATTCCTTGTTGGGGGTGGTTTGGTGGTAGTTGTAAGGTTAATTGTTATGAAATTGTTGGATTGTAGCTAATTCTGGGGTCTATGGTAATCAAGGAAAAATAGAATGAGTGGGGAGAGTATTAATTCATGGGATTTGGGAGGTAATTCCCGGGAACGAATGTGTACTCAAAATGGGGTCCAGTGATGGGTTATTGATATATGTAGGTGATGGTTTGTTTGTTTTCCAAAGTATGCTACGTGTGCATGTTAACTACTTGTAGTATTATTTCTATGATGCCTGTGGGGGGAAACTGGAAGGCTAATGTGGAATGAATTCATGTGATAATTTCATGCAATAAATCTATTATTTACTTGTGGTTTCAAGTTGGTTTTTCATTGTGGTTATGATTCTACATGTTGTGTGTGATTGATGGTAAGCTCGAGTACCATGCCGCTATAGGAAATTAACGGTTGGCTTAGTTACCAGATCTAGTATGAATCATTAATAGTTGGCTCGGGTACCGCGCATGTACACTAATAGCTTGTATGTGGGTTCCATGAGAGAACTAGATTTTTATGTTGGTTTCATAAGTGCACTGAGTTTCTAATTTATGTTAAGTTTATCACCAGTTGGACTTTGAGTGGATGGGTTGGTGTATTTTAATGCGGGGATGGTTCTTATATAGACATGGATTGCATGTTGAACACCATAAGTTGTGCCTTAGAGTATCCTTAGGTGGTCCAGGTTAGTAGAAAGGTGAGAGGACTGAGTATATTCATTTTGTGATCATGTGGAATGTGTTTCATGCATTGTGTAGGTCAGGTTGGTGACTAGAGTCTTGTTCAGAGTTTGTTTTTACATAAACAGTTAAAGTGGTCTAAAATATATCTGATAAAGGGTAGGCTTGGGAAGCTTGGAGTGGCAAGAGGGTTGATCGTTTTAATGGTGGAGTTGACAGCGGAACGAGGCAAGAAGCAGGGCATATGTGTACTAGTTTATGGGCATTATACCTGAGATGGTACAAGCATAGGGGCAAAGACTTGGGTGGTGTAACTTTCATATCACATGTTTCCTTCTTAATTTCTACTTTGTATTAGGTGGTGGATTAGGGTCGATCGATGATGCTGACTAATATGTGTTGTTTGTATTGATATTACTCTTGATATACCCCTTGGCATAGTCTAGTTATAGGATTCAATGATGTTTCATAGGCGAATATGATGATGTTCTCCGATAGTTTCTACTCTTCCTTCCTTATGGTAGGAATTATGTCCCATTTCTTTTTATAAACTTGTACTCTTAGATGCTCTTGTACCTATTAAGACTAGTTCCTTGGGGAGTGTTAGTGTGTTTCTTTGTAAATAACATTGGTTTTAAATCAAGTTAATAGTAATTCTATAATTACATAGGGTGTTAGATTATATTCTATTTATTTTCTACATGTTATGAGTTTGAGGGTGAGGGTTCTCCTATCTAGATATTTGAGAAGATGTCCACATGGCATGATGGGTTAGGTCGTGAAAATTTGGTATCAGAGTCCAAGTTACTGTTCTCCTTGTATTAGAGCAAATGTCAAGTAAAATCTTGAGGAGTAGTGTGTTGACATCCACATTTAATCTTCACGGGGCTATGACACATTCTAGGAAGTCGTTTCACTTCTTCACTCCTTTCGTGCGATCTGTTGCTTGTGTAATGGATTGAGCCCAATTGGTATCTCCAGATTCCAATTAATATCTCAATGAAATAAACTAGATGTCATTGACATGGCTGTAGGGATACAAGTAAGAAATATTGGAACTGGGAAGGTTCTAATTGGTATCTTGCCTCAAGGGACATTTGAATGCATGTATGGATAGTTATTGGTCATCCATGATGCAAACAGAATGTAATGAACCTGATTAATTTGGTGATAAAGCTGGATCAATGTTATTATGGGCGTAATATAGCTTGAATGACTGAATTTATGTGACATATAAATGCCTGAACCTTGGTGACATGGTGGTCAAGAGAAAGTTATACGTTATACATGCAATGATGTACATCATTCTAAATTTTGTGTTGTTGAGTATGATCCTCTAAGGTTTCTGTTTGAGTCTATGGTATGAATGTCTGTGATGCGTATGCCTGGGGACGATCTTGGGATTATTTTAATAAGTCTGGTTGTGTTTCAGAGGCATAGGAACGTGGGGATCTTGTTTAAAACTCAAAATTTCTGGATTGACCCTATCAAGGACGCCATAGCGGGATTGGGCCGCTATAATGACCCCGCTATAGTGGGCAGAATGAGGCAGAACCAAAAACATCCTTTGTTTTCGCCATTCATTTCTGTGCATTTAAAATCACTAGTTCAGTCCTTATCAGTGCAAAACAAATAATAGAAGGACATCTAGAAACAATCATAGCATATATTATCAGTGCTTAAGTAGTAAAAACTAGCATTCACATACTTTCAAAGACAAGAAAAGCGATAAAAGATGTCTTATGCTCAAACATGGCAAATCCAAAACAAAGCAACAAATATATCCAGGGGTGATCCTAACTTTGTGCTCGATCACCGTCATTGGGTGGGGTCTCCTTCCTCAGCCTCGCTCATGAAAGAGAACTCTTGCAAGTCCTCCGACTCCAAGTGGGGAAGCTCCTATTCTAGGCGTCACAGGTGAACATGACCTTCATAGTCTTCCACATGCTAGCAAGCAAACGGTCATGGGAGCTCACACTTCTCTTCTCAGCATCAAACTCCTTACGGAGCGCGACCATGTCCTGGGCAGGAGAAGGAGAGGTTAAAGTCCCAGTAGGAGTAGCCTCCATGTATCTCCTGACAGTGACCAAATCATCCTCGAAGAAGCTGCTAGATATCAGGGGCTGGGACTGGGTAGTGGATGTGGGAGGGTCTTCATCATCATCCTCAGAACCTGCTGCACCTGGCTGCTCTCCACCTTTCTCACCTTCCTCTTCTTCGGTACTCGGGAGGGCTTCTTCTTCGTCAATAAGGGGTTAAACGGATCATCATTCTCCACATCAAAATTGGTGTCCTTCTCGGGCACCCCTGCTTGTTTGCAAAGTGAAGACACTAGGCCAGGAAGGAAGGAGTCCTTCTTGCTGCCTCTGTAGAAGTCCTTCCACTCAGCCACTATCTGCGCCCCCACGTGTAGCTGAATCCCTTGAATAGCATAGGCCTCCACTAGTGCTCGGGGATAAGTCACATTAGTGAGATTTCTCAATGAATGTATCCTCTGACCGACCAATGCTAGCTAGCTCTGGGCATTAATTTAAAAGTAGTTGCTGGTAATTCCCTTTGTTGTAGTCCAATAGACCTCACCTTTGTACTGCTCTACAACCAGTGAGTCATATAGCCTATTTATAGCCATCTCTCTCAGCATGGCCTCATAGGCCATATTTTAGATCTACGGTACCCCCATCACATTATTCATACTCTAGGCATCTACAAGAACGTTCACTCTTCATATGTAGATAATGTGGTTGGGGGAATATAAGAGAATAGTAGGAAGGATAGCATATAATTCCCTTACCCATCCGACCAGTGATAAGGGGGGCATTGACCAATAGACCCCAACCAAAGTCATGAAATCGGTGTTAGAAAGTGCTATCCTTCTCCGTTACTTCCCTAATCGTGAAATCTCTCTTTAGACGAAACCCCATTTTCTAGATTTCATGGAGCATCTCCTTGCTAGCGTCATCAAGAAATCTTTTGTGAGGATAGTTTGGTCCTTCAATTATATCCATTTGATTTATTGAACCTACAAGCACATGAATTGTAAGTCAAAAACCATAAAAACATCAAAAGATGTGCTTTCAAAAGAATAATCTAGTTTTTGGCCGGGCTGAGAGGCTACTGCCTGCAATATCCTGCTCTAGAAAGTTGCATCTAACTACAGCAGGGGGGATGGGGTTGCTATCGCGGAAGATTTCCTACTATTGTGACCTTTTCTATAGAAAAAGGCAAGGCCACTATAGCGGCTTTCATTGTCCTATAACTTCAAAGGATCCTTCAATGGTGCCCCTTGGCCCAAAAATCTCATTATCATCAAAATGTTTACATATCAGTGTTCCTAAAGTGTCCCACAACCTAAATATGCAAAAATCTGGGCATTCTAACTCCTAAATCATGCCCGAATGTATATTTCCAACCAAGGAAAACCCTTCAACTTCCCCCCACCATGATTCAACAGTTTCAGTAATCAAGTAGATTATTTTCAAATTTTAAATATCAAATCAACCCTATTCTACTCAACCGAATCCTAGCATGCGATAATCATTATGTGTATATTGAAGTCAAGAGAGTAAGGAGAACGATGTTTACCTTTGTTTGACTATCTGAGTGGAATAATCAAAGAAGATTTGGAGAGCTTGAGAGATCTATAAGGAAGAAAAATGGGCATAAGAACCCATTCCCCTCCCTCTTATTCATTTTTTATTTGCAATCAGTCGCTATAGCGACTGAGAAACCGCTATGGTGACATCGCTATAGTGGTGGCCAAGTCAGTGGGTGGGGGAAATTTTTGTTGTGATTTTGTTCATTCAAATTTTCCTATCCTGGTAATCTGGGGTACACGTGGATGTTGTAGTGTTGTATGATTCACGTGGATTAGATACTTCCTTGACTTTGTAAAAATTGGGTGTTGATCTTCACTAATAGGTCTGTTCCTTCTTCCATCATAATGATCATTCAGGGAAAAACAAGGGGTAAATTGGTATCTATTATAACGACATGACCCCTCGTTATTCATAAGACACCTCATACAGAAACCCAAAATTCTTGAAAATGCGTTTAAAAATTGGGTTACATGATAATTTGGTAAAATTTGAATTGATTCAAGCTGATGTCAGCCGCCATAGCGGGAAGCAACTGCTATATCACATGCATGGCTGCTATAGCAGGCTGATGGGAATCAGACCCTAGTAAATACGTTGTCTTTTATTTTTCTTCCCACTTTTCAAGGTGAAAATAGATGGGGGCTGCTCCAAAAATCCTCCTAAGACAACCATAGCATGGGATCAATATGTAACACCTTGGGTGTTTAATGTTGTCCTTTGTCCCATATTGAAGGGTTACGAGTCCTGTTCAGAGTTGTTTTATATGAGCGTTGTGTGCTTGTTAAATTGGTCTAAAATATATCTGATAAGGGTAGGCTTGGAAAGCTTAGAGTGGCAAGAGGATCGAATGTTTAATAGTGGAGTTGGCAGTGGAATGAGGTAGGAAGCGTGGCTTATGTGTACTAATTTATGGGCATTTATACTAGGGATGATACAAGTAAAGGGGCAAAGACTTGGGGTGGTGTAACATTCATATTGCATGTTTCCTTATGAATGTCTACTTTATATTAGGTGGTACATCGGATCGACCGATGATGCCTTCTAGTACGTACTTGTTATTTGTACTTATACTATTCTTGTTATGCCGCTTGGCATAGTGGTTGCAAGATTCAATGATGTTTCATAGGTGAAGATGATTATGATCTCCAACCCCTTCTACTTTTCCTTCCTTATGGTGGGAGTAGGGTCCTATTTCTTTTTATAAACTTTTACTCTTAGATGCTCTTGTACTCATTTAGACTAGTTCATTAGGGAGTGTTACATGTTATGTTTCTTTGCAAATAACCTTGGGTTTTAAATCAAATTAATAGTAATTCCATAATTATATAGGGTGTTAGATTATGTTTTATTTATTTTCCGCAGCTTATGATTAAGTTTGGGGTGAGAGTTCTCCTATTTAGGTGTTAGAGTAGGTGCCACACGACCCGATGGGTTGAGTCGTGACATTTTTTCCTTATAACCTACCTCCGCTAGGATTTTTCCTTATAATTTATCTGATTCGAAATAATATACCGACCCTATGACCCCTTTTTAAAATTGTTGCCAAAGACTCGTTTAATCAATATAACTTATTTTTAAATTGTTTACTTTGGTGTAAATACACAAAGACCAGCAATTGGTTCAATTAATAGTCTTCAGTCTCAAGGGATCAAGAATTAGTTCTTTTTTTTCCTTATATTCTTTAATTTTATACAAAATTCTTTCTTAAACATGCTCTAACGATTTCTATGAGTCATAATAAATTTATTTATTATAAAAATTATGATTACGTGATTATTTTTTAAAAATTCGTGGGTCCATAGTGTGGGTATAATTACTAAGCCTAATCTTTAACTAAAGTTGTACAAGCTTGATATTATGGTCCAATTTGCATAAGAGAAAATTTAACTGTAAGGATCAGCCGCTAGGATCCTTTTACAAAACTATGTTCTGTTTTGAGTAGTCAAGAAAAGTACTCCTGGACTAGAAGAACAGTTTTGGTGAGTCCTTAAGTTCGTTCTACTTTGTGTTCTCTTTATAGGGACCACATTCAAATTAAGCTGAATCTGGGACGTCTCGATCCTATTTATAGGCAGATGATTTCTTTCTTCAAACCTTTTACGAGTTTGAGTACAGAGACTGCATTGTATAATGTTCACGATAACTTTTATGATTTGAGTCTAATGTATGTTTTGTGTAAATAGCAGTAGCTTTTACTATTTGAATCTGGGACTGTATCATTTGATTTCGGCAAAATCAATGTGCTTAAGTCCGGAGACTTGTTCGCAACAAAGACTATTGATTTTATTCATAAAGGGGACGAATAATGCGAAACTGTTTACTGAAAAAACTATTATTTTGATTAACAATAGAAGTTGTGAAAGGGAGTTAAAGGCAAGTGGATTAAAATCGTTCAAGTTTCTTTTCTTCCGGCCAAACAAATAAAGTTGGAATAGAATACAAGAACAAAGTTTCTCGAAAGTCTTCTTCCATTGAAACACTAAAAGATGGAACTTGTACTATTTACGGAGAGAGATCTCGACACAATTACCTCTACTGAGGGGTCTCTTTTATAGGCAAAAAGTCAAGCCTATGCCATAATGTGAAAATATTAGTATGTGCTAGGTCTGAAGAGGCTATTTAGTAGCAAGTGCCTGAGCTTTAATATTGGGCTCAAGAATGACTGGGGGAAGGTTGGCGCTAGACGTAAGATTGATTGTTGATCTCCCCGAGGGTCATTATGAGGGTGCTCTAGCTGTAAAGTGATTTCTTTCTGAGGAGAAGTTTTGAGAGCTATCCAGTCTTTCTTTAATTATTTCTTCTTTTAACCAAATTGCAGTCTTACATAGTCTAGAATACCATATATGTATGTGATATTTCATTATTTGGTTATGTGGCATTGTCTGTTAATTCAACACCGCTAACCATATTTATTCGATTTCAATCAAAGCTGAGTTATGCAATCAATTTTTTCTTTCATTGAAAATTGTATCGAACTTCAAGCTAAGTTATGCAATCAATTTTTTGTTTCTTTGATAATTGTATCGAACTTCAAGCTGAGTTACCAGAATGTGTCATTTTCAAGTTTCGAACAAGACGGAAATTTCAGGCCATTTTAGGATACAGAACAAAAATATGATGGTAGGAGCCAAATTTAATATGCGTAAAAATCAAGATGACAATATTACTTGCTCCATGATCAGCTTGAGGATTTGTTTGCATCTAATTTTTCTGTGAAAATAGTACATGAAAGCATTTTTGGGCATGTTAAAATAGTAATTGAAAGCATTTTTGGGAAATTAGGGGCATGATAATACTAAATAGTAATTGCATGACAAGTCTATGTTCCTGCCAGCTGAAGTGATGGAAGAATATATATTAAACATTGGTTATTGTCTTATGTCTAAGCTCTCAAACTATTGTCTCTAAGTATCTCAGGGAATTCGATCACGTTCTTGCTTAACTTTGATAATTTAACATGGCTTCAATCATGTTTTTGTTTTTTTATATATTAATGGCGATAAAGACAAGAGATCTCTCTCGCTGTGGATACTTATTGTTTGCTAGAGATGTCTATTCAGCTCAAGTTTCCTCAAGCATCTCATTGATCTAAAGCCAAAAATGAATTGGAGGCCTTGAATTTTTTTAATTATTTTTCTTATTTAATTAAAATCTATTATGTTAGCTTTTTAAGATGCAGAATTCTTAACATATTGAAAGGTAGGTTGTGACATGTACCATAACATAAAATCATAAGTTTTTTATTTTTCAGAAATAATATTTTTTAAATTTTCCTTCGTGATTAGTAAGAAAATATAAGACTAACAAGTTAAAATAGAGGAATAAGGGTTAAGACAAATTCAACATTCTCTCTCAAAATGAGACTATATATTTGTATACAAAATATTTAAAGGAAAATAAATTAAAAATATGTGTATGTGTGTGTGTGAAATTTAATACGGTGGAATTCTAGATATGCCACTAGTAAATGGTATTTGCCATACCTAAATATATAATTTCTAGATTTAACTCCAGTCAATATCATTTATCATACCTAATTAATACAATTAGTTATTACGGTAAATAAAGCTTGAAAAATTAATTTACAGATGGAGTAGAATTAAGTTCTGATCATTACAAATAAGATCTTTAGGGCCGCTTAATGTTATATTCAGTTTTAAGTACTTTCAACTGTGAAGCCTTCGCTCTTTGATTTTCTATCTTATTTTTTCGATTTGACAGTGTAAGATCATTTCTTTCTCAATTGTTGTATGTAATTTGGAGCATTATAATACCACTATCAATTTTCAATACCAACCACCTTTATCGTCACCCACCACCCTTATTCGGCACGGATATTGCACAATTACCGCACAACTCTTCAACAAATCATGATCACTATAAATAACCGCCCACTATCATTATCACTGATCATCAGCACATTTTTTATATTTTATTTTATAATATATATATATAAAACATCGTATAAAATGACTTTTTTAATATATTTTTACACATATATTATTTAAATAAATTTTCTATTTAAGAAACTATAAATAAAATAATTATATATTCATATGTAGAGAATTTTAAATTTTGATATATTCACTTGGAGAATATACGCGAGGCCTACATTCATCAATATTAACAATTTAATTTTGTTTTGTGGCTAATTATTTAGGTTTCAAAGCAATGATAATTCAAAAAGTCATCAAACCTTCAAAACTATGTTGCAGGAAGCTATATCAAGCAGGTATTAATTATTTACTTTTTTGTGTAAATAAATTTGTTTACATTTTCACACACAAAAAAGAAGAAGTTTTGTTTACATGTTCAAGTATTTGTTTAATTGAAATAATCCTTGTAGAATTTTTTTTTTAATACATAATTATTTTAAATATTTAGAGATGCTATACATTACTTTCTAATAAATGGGAATATCATACACGTCATCGTCAATAATTATCTGTTTTAACAAAGCATAATATATAAATGTGCCCTTTAACTTGACCTCATTTCACATTAATGCCCTTCAACTTTGGATGTGCAGAAGTAGGCCCTTAAACTTGTATAAAGTTTAATAAGTAGACACGTTAGTCTTATGTGTCATAATACACATAGGACACCATATATGATGCAAATTGTCATGTAGGATGCCACGTAGGACGTATGTGTCTATTTTTTAAATTTTATACAAGTTTAAGTGTCTACTTATGCACACTTAAAGTTGGAGGACATAAATGTGAAATGAATCCAAGTTAAAGGGCATATTTATGTATTATGCCTTTAACAAATCAAGACAAGTTAATGGTTTTCATTCAATACTACTTTTATCATTAAATAACTATATAAAGTAGTAGTCAAATTTAAAATTTTCAAAACATAATTCATAAAGTTAATTTAATAAAATATTTTTTTTCAAATAGATTTAATAGTGGATTCTATTAAATAATTTTTTTATAAGTGTTATTTCATTAAACGAGACACTAAAAAAAATTATATTGTCAACACATATAAGTATTATTTTAAAAAAATAATAGTAATTCATGCTAATTTGCGCAACTTGAAAATAAGGCAATTCTTCTTTTGACTATAACCCTTAGGGGCCGTTTGGTTACCGTATAAGAGGCATCTTACTCATGTATAAAAAACCGTATTAGTTTTTACTATGTTTGGTAAAAGTTTTGTATTAGGTAGAAAAGTCAACATGATTTGTACCATGTTTGGTTGATAGTAGGGGTGGGCATAAATACCGAAAACCGAAAAATCGAACCGAACCAAACTAATTCGGTTTTTCGGTGTCGGTTTCGGTGTTTTTTTTGGGTTCGGTTTTGGTGTTTTTTTTTCGGAATTTCGGTTCGGTATTCGGTGTTAGGGTAAGAAAAATTCGGTCCACCGAAAAACCAAAATTTTATTAACTAAATTTAAAATAATATTTTAATTTTATTAATTATATACTTAGTAACTTGTGTTTGTGAGTTGTGACTGCTATTGTTTTTTATTTGAATGAAGTTGAATATTAAGGCATTTTTAACTTTGTATTGTTTTAACTTTTAAGTTTCAAGTGTTGAATTCTTGGTTTAAATTGTTGGCTGCTATTACAAAGAGTGTTTGTTGAAACAAAAAATCGGAAAGAGAAAAAAACTTCTTTAGTTCTTTGTTGGAAACTTTAACTATTAAATATGTTAATTGATTATTTCGAGTTTTCAACTTTTATCTTTAGTTAAACGTTTTGATAATTTAATTTTCATTTTATTTTTTATTTGCTTGCACCGAAAAACCGTTTTAAAAACACCGAATTAAACCGAACCGAACCGAAATAATTTGGTTTGGTATTTGGTGCACATTTTTTCAAAATCGAACACCGAAACACTGAACCGAAATTTAAGAAAACCGAACCGAAGAACCGAATGCCCACCCCTAGTTGATAGGTTTTTAAATATTGTATAAAAGTTATTTATGTATTAATTTTATACGGTGTTTGGTTGCATTTTTTGTAATCCTACATAATTAATACCTACATAACTTATGAGGGAATCTATGTATAAGTTATGCAGGATAGAAGGTGGAATAAGTTATGTGGGTATTGGTTATACATGTATTAAAATGTTAAATTACACATTTATCCCTATTAATTTATTTTTAAATCTTTTTTTATTGAAAACTTTACATAACTATTCTATTTTCCTAACTATTTTTGTTTCTTATTTCTTTTTGTATACGAACAACTTTTTATTTGTTTTCATTTTGAAATCAAAATATAAATATTTTATTAATATTATGAATCGGAATGTATAATTTTGACAACACATATGCTAATGATATATTAGCACTATATATTACTAAATATATTCCACATATTTAATTATCATGTATTATTATTTTTATTTAGAATGTGAATTTATAATAATTCATATAGTTGGTATACTAAAAATGTACTAACAATACATGCAACATATTGATAGAAATTTACATTATATAAAATAGGATAGTATTATGTACTTAATATTAATAATATTTTATTTTTATAAGCTTTAAACATTAAAAAATAGAGGAAAAAAAATAGAATTCCTACTTAAGTATAGAGAAAATTCCTTTCTTTATTTTTTAGAGAGAATTTATACTATTTGCTTGCTTATTTATTTGTAAATAATATATATTAATTTATATTAAATTCAATATTCAATAGTTGATAATTTATGTAATGTAATCTCTACATAACTAAATAATACCCACAAAACTAATACATGCATAACTAATACCTGCATAACTAAACACTGCATAGCTAATACCTGCATAACTAATACCTGCATAACTAAACCCTGCATAACTAATACCTGCATAACTAAACCATGCATAACTAATACCTGCATAACTCTAATTAAAAATTTCTACGTTTTAAATACTTAACATAATATTATTAGGCACGTGCACAACACGTGCTATCCTTTACTAGCTTGCATATACATGGAAAAGTTGTGCAAATACATTTTGGTAGCATCATGACCTTTTTTTCTTTGTTTATTTTAATATATATGTCATAATGCATTGTGTAGATTTATTTCTACTAAAAGTGTAAGAGATACTTTTGAATAGATTATTATTTTAAATTTTAAATATAGATTAAAAGACTAAATGAAATTAGAAATAATATGTTATTATTTTCATTTATATATATATATAGGTGGAACTTTCTATTAGAATTTATTATTAATAAAATATCTTTTTATTTTTACATGAATATGTCTATTTACAATCTAATTAAATATATTTTTTCTTAGATATGAGCGTATAAGGTATACTACTACCACCACTATCACCACTATCACCACTACTACTACCACTACCACTACTAATACTACTACCACCACTACTACTACTACCACCACTATCACCACTACTACTACCACTACCACTACTACTACTACCACTACCACCACTCAAAATATTCTCTCTTTTGGAATAAAAAAGACTTCCATTGAACTTTGGAGTTCTTCAATATTTATTTATTTTTTATTAGATCACGATGCATTTTTTATGTTCTTCACTTTTATGGAGTTTTGCAGGATAAGTTAGAGCTTTATTGTTTAGGCTTATGGAGAAGAAGGAAAAGGATGAAGGAAGAACTTTGAAGAGAAAATTCAGTATAGTATGAAGAGGAAGAACCTTCATATGCCTATTTTAAAAAAAAAATTAATATGGCCACATGGACCAAAATTTTAGTGAATAAAATAGAGATAAATAACAACATCTGACCATCCCTTAAGGTTCCGGCCCAAATCGAAAAATCTTGAAGGTATCAAAAAGTCTTTTGAAAATTGAAAGTGAGGTTTTCACTTTGATCTCTATATCTCCACCTCCGGCTCCGACGATCTTTGAGATGTGTAATTCTTTACTCTCCTTCTTCAGGAAAATCATAGTTGCTTCTGGCCATAAATGATGTCTTCGAAGCATTTTCAGTTGGTGTGTCATTGATAGGTGATCTCTAACTCTTGCTTTTACTTTTACCCATTTTTCGAAATGTTTTCTCATTTCGTCTTTCTTATTTGCATGACCTCCTCCTTTATGTAGATCCAGATCTTGAGAGTGTTTGAGTCGATAAGGCAGACAAAAGTAATCTCAGGGTCTGAGTTCCGTCCTCTTCGCTGTCGGAGTTGTTGTTTCTCATTGGCTTGGGTCTGGAGCTTTGAATATCGATTGGGAAAGTCATTGGCTTGCGCTGATCTAGTAAATCTTCTTGACTCTAGTACCCCATTATTACTTGGTCTCTTGTGTTTGAATTCTCTATTTAGATTCACAAGTAACATGTTTAAGAATGTGTAATCTTTTTGGTTTTGATTATGAGTGCTGGAATTTGTGATCTGTCTGAATTCAATATCTTTCTTCCTTTGGAGGGGAGATCTTGAAAACTGAGGTAATGGACTGGGTTATCTTGATCAAGTGCAATGTTTGTAATGTAGTCAGCTAACTGATTTACTTCCCTATATGTGTATGTAATTTCCATATGTTGTTATTGCATTAAATTCTTTATTTCCTCCACCTGTTGTACTATTTCGCATAGAACTTTCAAAACTTTTTGTACAATATTAGTGCTAAAGAATCTGTTTCTATCCTTGCATTATGTATATCTCTCGACAAACAGTAATGCATTGCCTTTTCTACTGTTGTGGTTTCCTTAATCATGCTGGAGTTTTCTCCTAGTAATAATACAAATAAGTCCTTTAACTCGGCATCATTTCACATTTATGCCCTCCAACTTTGGGTGTGCACAAGTAGGCACTTAAACTTGTATAAAATTGAACATGTAGGCACATGAGTCTTACGTGGCATAATACACGTAGGACATCATATAGGACACAAATTTTCATGTAGGATGCCACATAGGACGCGTGTGTCTATTTGTTCGACTTTATATACTAGTTTAAGTGTCTACTTGTGCACACCCAAAGTTAAAGGGCACAAATGTGAGTTGAAGCCAAGTTAAAGGGTATATTTATGTACTATGCCTTTCTCCTATCTGTCCTGCTTATGCATACAATAGATATCCTCTATAATCCCTTAGGCAGAACCCATATGAGCTCAATCTTGAATTTCCTTTGATTGCTCCATCAGTATTTATCTTGATTATGAATGTATCTGATTTCCTCCAATAAATTAGAATATGATATAGTCTTGATCTGTAATTACTAAGCACATGTATCATTATTGGTTAATCTTTAGGAATTGAGGATAACTAAGGGTAATTGACTTTAATCAATTGATTAATTGTCCATTGCACTTCATACACCATTCTGTTATAAGTAGTATCTCCTGCATGCTTCCGAGAATTTCTTCTCTTCCATAACTCCCACATGACGATTGTTGGGATGGCTTTTAAAATACAGTGAACTTTAGGGGGGTGATTAGTCGTCCACCACTTAAGTATGGCTTGTTGCAGTTGCAACCCTTCAATGTTATAACCTGCACAAGAAGCAAACTGTCTCCATCGCTTAGTAGCTATTAGAGATGTAAGAAATATATGTGACATGGTTTCAAGTTTATGATCCTCACAACACCGACACCTTGATACCACACTAACTTTCATCTTTTTCAGATTATCATCAACAAGTTTTTTTCCTTTTTAGTCTCTCCATAAAAATAAATTAATCTATTTAGGCAACCCTTTTGTCCATATATAGTCAAGAGTCTGTGTTTTCTCTTAATTTTTTCTCACCTTACTCCATGTTGATTTCACTATGAACTTCCCGTTTGGATTTCCCATCCACCATGATGTGTCATTATCTGCATTGACTAATTTTGGACTGATGTTATCAAGTATATGTTGCACCATATCTACTGATAAGACTTCCTATAATTTCTGCACATTCCACTAGCCATTTGTAATGAATTGTTTCACTTATACCTCCTCATCCAATGCATTTTCATTGTCAACAAAACAAAGGGCCCCATGCGGTAGAAGTACCAAAACTCGAAAATAGTCAAGAATAGTTGGATGCAACCCCAAACCTAGAAGTAATAATCTAAAATGTCTAAGTCTAAAAAGATGGACCAAGAGGTAGAGAGGACTACATGGCAGCCAAGAAGAAGTAGCTCACCCTTGGATTCAAATTTCACTTGTCTCAAAACTGAGGTCTTGATGCAGCCGGCTGAATATGTCATATACTCAACACAGAAAGAGCAAGTGCAATATGAGTATGCAACAACAGTGTACTGGTAGGATCATCGGCCAGCTCCAAATATAAATGTAAACATGGAACCAAAATATATTATTACAAGACAACTCATATACCAATAAGTCACAGAAGACATAGACTCCCAGTCACAAATATTGACTTAACAAACACATGAAACGTGTCCCACATGATCACAACAACACATACTCAGTTCTCTCATAGAACCCACACACAAACTGCTAGTGTACCGGCATGACAGCCGAGCTAACCAAATGATATCCCATACCATCCGTGGTACCTGAGCCAACCATTAGTAAACCTATACCGACGTGGTACTTGAGCCAACAATTAGTAAACTTGTACCGGTGTGGTACCCAAGCCAACCAACAATCACAAGCAACATGCACAATCACAATCACAATGAACAACCATAGTTGAAGCCACAAGTAAATTAAACAAGTTCATTGCATGAGAGTATCAACATGATGTCATTTCACATTTACCCTTATGTCTTCCCCAAATGCATCGTACAAGTATAACTATAAAATGGTTAACATGCATACATTATATAACTTGGAAAACAACAATCATCAACTACCTCGAAACAATCCTGGATGCTCTAAAGAATTTGAGCTTTCCCCTTTTATAATGTCTTGACTTTTTCTTGGTCTAAAAAGATTTAAAAAAACACAATAATCGATCAACATTGGCCTAATTAAACCCAAATTATTACTTAATCCTAACCCAAGCCAATGTCATGATCAACCCGCCCAAACTCGTGTTTTTACCGTATTTAATTCAAGTCGAAATCCTCCCCTAAGATATCCATCATTGATTCTAAGACTTAAGAATTAAATTACAAGTTAGGGGAGTAATTAACTTACCTTTACCGAATAGATTGGTGGAAAACTGAAGAAAAATTCCCTAGGTAGCCCTTTCTTTTCCAAAAAATGAAGTTGCGGAATAATAAGTTGTTTTGGGACTTTTCCCTCAATAATTTGTGACTAATCCACTTTAGAGGCCACCAACCCGGTATAGCGGCCCCGCCATAGCAAGATCCCACCTGTTATTGTTGAGTTGTCGTGGCTATTCTCCCGACATCTATCCTAGTATTAGAGGTTTCATAGATAGTTAGAGTTGATGAGTCTCTCAGTATTTCCCTCTTATGTTGAGATGTATTGAGATGTTTTGCAAACTGTCTTATTTATAACATTGAGTACTTTCAGACATCCTTATTGAGTTTTACTTTGAAATTGATTTTTGTTTCAAGCCTATTGTTGCTTGAGTGAGTCTTCCACTAAGTAGTCAGCCAGGTCAAGGGTTCGCTTGGGGATCAGAAATGGTTCTGGAGTGCCAGCCACGTCCAGGGTGTAGGCTCGGGCGTGACACCTTGTTTCTACACTTGTGTAGGTTCCGAGCCCCGATCCATGTGATTGCTCATCTTCTATTTACATCTGAGGCTTTTTTGTGGACACTTGAGAGGTAGTTGCTTGTCGTTATGGCGGGCCCTCTTGTTCCTTACTTATGTTTTGTTCTATTTGAGAGACAAAGACATTGAGACTTGTATCTATCTTTTAAATTCTGCATTATTACACTAGTCGCTTGTACACATGACAATTAGGTTTTGGGGGTATTTTAGAATGACTAAGTTTTCTGCTCTTATATTTTTTTCAATTTATTTTCGCATTTATTTCTTATTGTTGGGTTTTAGGTTGACTTGTCTTGGTGGGATTAGACGAGTGTCGTCACATCCACTTTTGGATCATGACACCAAGTTTGATATCGAGAGTTCTACTCATTTGAATTCACTTCTGAAAAGCCATATAAACTCCTCAATGTCTTAGCCAATGAAAAACCCAATACACACTTAGATATTGAACCCAATCTCCCTAGACCTCACCTTACTCAAATTTGGTTTGAGAATGGCCTAATCTAAAATTTTCAAGTCAATACTCAAAAATTTTCTGATCCAAATCTTTCATCGTTGGTCTACCCATAACGACCGGAAGGGATGGTTACATTAAATTAGAGCTTTAGCATTTAGGCTTATGGAAAAGAAGGGAAGGAATGAAGTAAGAACTTTAAAGAGAAAAATCAGTATCGTATGAAGATGAAGAACTAGTGTATGTCTTTTTGTTTTATTTCTTAAAAAAATTAAAAAGAGGGCATGAAAAACCGTTTATTAAATAAAAATGAATCCATAAATCAAGGCCCAAAATAATGACCCGGTCCAACAAGCCTTAAAAAGAAAAATAAAAGGAAAGGAAAGCTGCTAAAACAAAACAAGAAATATCTAGACTTTCTATCGATAATGTCGCCTCTTCTTCTTTCTTGTGACGTCTCAAGCTTGCCAAGCTAATAATGGCAATATCGACAAATGAAAAGGTGATACTAACATATAATCAAAGAAACACAAACCAAATGTTGAGCTTGGATAGAATTCACCTTAGACATTTAAATCCTCTTACAAATACCATGAATTCTGACTCATTTGAAAAAAAGTTCAGCTAAAAAAATGTGACTGGTAAGCTCATGTTGGATTTTAATGTCCCCAAACTCATCAGATAAGTAATAAATGTTTCAAGACTCGCTTTCTTTTTCAATGACTAACCGTCTTCGACATCTTCTTCTCCATAGATTGAGCTAAACACTGATACCATTGTGAAAGAATAAATGCCAAGGTAAGCATGTCATCTACACAAAAGTTATGTCTATAATAATTTATATGGAATGATCCGTAACACTAAAATCCCTATTTTTATGTCGTATAATTTGTAAATTAGGGGTTTGGGCTTTATCCAACTCCAAAATAGTAATAGGTTCAGTTGGTAATTCCTGCCTTGAATTATATATAATATGATTAGTACGTGCAATACAGATTTCATCAAGTCTATTGCGTTCTCTGGAATTATGCCCCACACTCACTGCATTTGACTTGGATAGTCTTAATAGTTTTATTGTACACCTTTTCTGGTAATTTTCTCAACTTCCTCTATATTGTTATAAAATCAGCAAGTCTATTGCATTCTCTGGAATTATGCCCCACACTCACTGCATTTGACTTGGATAGTCTTAATAGTTTTGTTGTATGCCTTTTCTGGTAATTTTCTCAACTTCCTCTATTTTCTTCACTCTTCCAATTACAAGTATCTTGTGATTTTGGGTAATTAAGATTTTTTTGCTTCTTTCTTTCTTTTTTTTAATTTTTTTTTTTTGCATCTTTTTCCTAGATCTGTAGTATTGATTTTTTGGGGAGAATATAATGATAGGGAGTGTAAGAATGTCACAATTTTGCTCTTTCTCTTGTCTCTTGCTCAAAATTTAGAAAGTATTTGTGAGCTGAATCAAATTTGGATATCTGTTAAATACTTTTGTTCTTTCGGTTGTTCTCTGTTAAATATTTATATGCATATGAATAATTATTGTATAATTTTTCACATCTACTTTGTAATACTAATATTTATAAATTTAACTCACATCGACTGTTTCAAAAATTGTATGTTTAAAAAGTTGGACTTTATTTACACTGTAGAGGAGTAGAATTTAATTTATTGTGGTCTTTTCAATTAATTGTATATATTAGTTTAGTAATGGAGGACATTGGGTTATTTAAACAAGTGCAGACGTGGTTGCAATAAAAGAATGATTGTTATTCACTTGTAAGGATAGTTGTTGGCTGTTTAAGGGATAGAATTGGAATCTTTAATAAGCGAATTTGGCCAATTGCCTGTTGTGGGTGTGCAAGACTGAAATTTTTTCTCTTTATCTTGTTCAGATACTAGAATGATTATTTAGTATGGGGCTGTCGATCGTTCTTCGCACTTGGATCTGTGGCATTGCTCCTTATTATGTGGAGCTTTTTCTAAATTTGACATCTATGTTGTGTTTTGTTTACATGCTCCTTACTCCTTACTATGGTATGTTTCTATTTCATATCTTTTAGTTTCCTGTCTGATTTGTGAGTTAGCAAGATCTACTTCCTCTTCATTAATTAGTGATTAATTAGATCATTTATTATTAAGTATAATTTATCTTAGTCTTGCAAGTGTCGACCTTTAACACATTTCGCACAAATCCTTATTTTTTCGTGTGAGAAATCACTTTGACCAGAGATGATATTTATCTGACCTGGCTATTGATACATGCATGTATGACTTATCCACTTATACATAAAATGAATGCTTATAAAAATTCAATAATTTTTCAAACTACTAATTTTAAAATATTTCCAATTATAAAACTGAAATTTCAAATGTGTATTCTTCTTTATTGTAAAAAATAAAAATTACTTCTCATTTCCTTCCTTCCCTATTTGTTAAAGAGATTTTTGAACCCATATATTGGGAAAATGTAGCCTATGAAGTATTTGAAAAATTAAGGTATGTTTTGTAAATTTTGTGATTTGAATTTTCAAGAGAGAAATTTGAAGAGCGAGAGGAAACGAAGAAGAACGGAAGAGAATGAAAAAGAAGTGAAAGAGTGTATTTTTTCTTCTTTGTTACTTGAAGTGGTCTATTGCAAGAGATGTTTTTTTAATTCCTTTATATCATTAATTATGTTCTCTGTTTAGAAGTCAATGATTCATTTGCTTTGATTTTGCTTTTTCTAGACCGATACTTCTGGATCAATTGTGGTACTATCATAAAGAATTTCAGATGACCTGACTTACAACATTATGAGAGCATTCAGAGTCTCTTGGCTAGTAAGTTTTACTTAATTTCCTCTTTAACTTTTTGTTGGTGATCATTTATACCTTTGATTCTACTTCTATAGATATGAATATGTAGAATTGATAGTTGTGTGTGAAATTATTTTGTATTTGTGCTCTATTTATCTTTTCATACTTTTCTTTTCGATTCAGTGTGTAAGGTTTGGATATTTGTGTAAATTATTATATGTATATATATGTTATTTTACTGATAAGTGACAATTTACCTTTATTCTTATTTTCGTGACTACTTAAGTTTATTTTTATTTGCAGTTTTTAGGGACTCTAACAAGCAAATTTTAGAAATTGTATAATAGGTCCACTGAAAATTTATTGATTATTGACAATTTTTCATGTACTTGCTTATCAGGATTTAGAGTTTATAGGCAATGTGTTTTAGGCGTGGATATGGTATGGTACGGTACAATATTTAAAAGTTTCGATACCGTAATTTCGGTATTCGATTTTAAAAATATTATACCATTGCCATATCAATTTAATTCGGTATGGTTCAGTATATTGAAGTTTGGTTTCGATATTCTACGGTATGGTAAATCGGTAATCATAATTTGTTCAACTTCGACTAATATATACTCGTATAATAGAGTATTATGATTTTGACAACTAAAAAAAGATCTCAATTGTATCATACTAACATATTACACATGTAGAAATATATATTCAAAATAAAGTACAAACAACTTCTTTTGTTAATCAATTACATTTCAATCAAAATAGAGTAGTCAAAGTTTCAACTTCTAAACATTTAGTTTATACTTATACAAGGTTTTATATTTGTTAGTATTTTAATAATATATATATGTTATTTATGTAACTATATATTTCGGTATGGTATTCGGTATTTCGGTATGTGATTTCTAAATACCAAATACCATACCGAATACCAAAAAATTTAAAATGTATACTATATACCACATCAAATACCATAATACCGTATATATATATACTGATTTAGTATCAATTAAGCGAAATTATCAGCCTTAATGATACCAATACAGTATATGATACTGATTTAGTATCAATTAAGCGAAATTAATTGGGGATATATAATGTAATTATTTAGTGGGGTATGAATATAAAGGGGTATATGTTTGTAATTACTTTACTTTTATGGGGTATTTGCTTAATTTCCCCTATTTATTTTAATATAACTTAAAAAGTGAAAATATCAATTAGAAAAACAAGCAAATTATAAACTTTTTTCCAAATTTGAAATACAAATTCAAGTTAAATTTATATTTTTTACGACAAAAAGTTTATTTTCAAATAAAATAAAAAATTATTCTGAAAATAAATAAATAAATAATTGTTAGGGCTAAAATGGTCAATAGACTTTTGGAATGTGCACATGTTTTTGAAATAGAGACCATGGAACAATTCAATTTGAGTTGGCTAATCTGAATTGATGTACTAACAAGAGTGATTTTATTCTGATAAATAATATACAGACCACTTCGCGAATATTAATTTAGTTATTTCATCATACTATTTTGTAATGATTTAAAGTTGTATATATTGATGACAGTATAAAATAGTTTACATTATCAATTCAATTTGATGAGTTATATAATAGGTTTTTAGTTAATTTTCAATTATCATTTCAGGTTTATGATAAAGAGCTACTTGTTATTATAGGTTAACGAAATCTTGAAATATTAAATATTATAGGGGAACTTATATAAATCTTACTGGTTTAGGAGTTAATTACTTAGATACATTCTAATTTGCAATATTACGTATCTTACCTGATTTTGTGCCTCCAGATACGTCTAGATACATTTATCACAGATACATGAGGCCAAAATTAGGTGTAATTTATTCTAGATACATTGTATCCAGTGAATTCGCATATATCTGGAATATATAACAAATCTTGCTGGCCTCCCTCGCCTCTCTCCCATCTCGCTCACCACTCTCTCATGCATCTGGTATCCCAGATACATGCGAATCACACCAGATACATACATATACACGTGTATAGTTTGTATCTACTGTAATTCACATGTATCTGGGATACATAAGAATCTTGCTCGCCTCCCTCTCCAATATCGCTTGCCTCTCTCCCTATTTTTGTGTATCTAGTAGCAAAAATACATGTATCGAAGTGTATATTCTTCAATATATGGTAGGAAACTCTTAATTAGTGGTAAGATACATAATATTTTGAAAGTATAAGTAATAATAATGTATATGGTAGTGAAGCATGTCTAATTATATAGTTTTTCTAATAGTATATACTATTAGTATATAAAATCTGGACTTTATTAGTGTAGAATAATCAACCATTGATATCAGCAAATGAAGACATATATATCAAGAGTAAATAGAAAGTTGTCCACTGTTAAGAAATAGTTTCGAGATGAATTTGAAGGATTACATAATGGGGTGGGTGAGTTGAGCTTTAAACAACAAAAATAGAATATTAATAATAATATGCAACTTTAGTTTCACACACACAATCATGTTTCTTTCCCTGCCTTATTAGTATTCCTAATTGTTGGTGAGTAATTTTTGAGCAACTTACTAACGATAAATGTGTGTACTAAAGAAGAAAAGAAACGAATAAGATTTTATGATTTTGTATAATTCAAAAGAAATTCACTATTTTTTCAGAAACAAAGAACGATTTCTACGAAAACTACAATTGATTACTCACTATTTCATTGAAATCATCTATTGAGTGATGTAGTACTAATTATGACCAAGTAAATGCTCAGTAGCAAATGCCTTGAGATTCACATTTGATAAACCATTTTCCTTCATAGCTTCTTTAGCCAAATCCCTCCATTTCTTGGTGTTCTTTCTCAATTCTTCCCCTTTATCACCGGCTCCCATCACGATCGCTATACACCTCTCGAACTCATCTCTTTCCACCATACCACCTTCACCGACAATCACTCTGACGCCATTCTTCCAAATATCTTGAACGAGCTTTGCATTACAAAATTTGATCATTCCATACCGTCTCCAAAGTCAAATTCCATCCATAGTGAGTCAGAAAATAACCAACAGAAGGGTGTTTCAAAACTTATTCATTCTATTAACACCCCAAAATTTGATTGTCACGTGTACAAGTCACTAATGTAAATACAGAATTCGAAAGATAAATACAAGTCTCAAATGTCTTTGTTTCTCAAGTAGAACAAATGGATCATCGTTCTCCACATCAAAATTGGTGTCATTCATAGGCACCCCTACTTGTTTGCAAAGTGAAAACACCAGGCCCAGAAGGAAGGGGGCCTTCTTGCTGCCTTTGTAGAAGTCCTTCCACTCAGCCACTATCTTCTCCCCCACGTGTAGCTGAATCCCTTGAATAACACAGGCCTCCACTAGTGCTCGGGGATAAGTCACATTGGTGAGATTGCCCGATGAATGTATCCTCTGACCGACTAGTGCTAGCCACCTCCGGGCATCAATTTAAAAGTAGTGGCTGGTAATGCCCTCTGTTGTAGTCCAATAGACCTCACCCTTGTACTGCTCTGCAACTAGTGAGTCCTATAGCCTTTTCATATCTATCTCTCTCAGCTTGGCCTCATAGGCCACATTTTAGATCTCTGATACCCCCATCACATCATTCCCACTCCAAGCATCTACAAGAATGTCCACTCCTCATTGCAGATAGTTAGGTTGGGGGAATCCAAGAGAACAGTAGGGAGGATAGCATAGAATTCCTTTACCCATCTGACCTGCGAAAAGGGAGGGGCATCGACCAATGGACCCCAACCAAAGTCCTCAAACCGGTGTTATAAAGCGTTAACCTTCTCCGTTACTCCCCTAATCTTAAAATCCCTCTCTAGACAAAAGCCCATCCGTCGGATTTCATGGAACATCTCCTTGCTAGCGTCATCAAGAAATCTTTTGTAAGGATAGTTAGGTCCTTCGATTATAACCATTTGATTGATTAAACCTGCAAACGCATGAATTGTCAATTAGAAACCAAAAAAACATCCTAAGATGTGCTTTTAAAAGAATAATCTAGCTTTTGGCCGGGCTGAGAGGCTACTGCCTGCAGCATCCCGCTGTAGAGAGTTGCATCCAGCTATAGTGCGGGGGAGGGGGTTGTTATCGTGAAAGATTTCCTGCTATTGTGGCCTTCGCTATAGCGGCCTTCATTGTCCTATAACTTCAAAGGATCCATCAATGGCGCCCCTTGGCCCAAAAATCTTATTATCATCAAAACTTTTACAGTTCAATGTTCCTAAAGTGCTCCACTACCTAAATATGCAAAAATCTGGGCATTCTAACTCCTAAATCATGCCCAAATCTATGTTTCCAACCAAGGACAACCCTTCAACTTCCCCACAACATTTCAGATCCATTTTCGGTGTTATTTCTCGTGATAACACCGAAATGTGAAAATAGGCAAAAAGTCAAGCATATGCCATAATGTGAAAATATTATTACATGCTAATTCTGAAGAGGCTATTAAGTAGCACGTGCCTGAGCTTTAAAGTTGAGCTCAAGGCTGATTGGGGGAAGGTGGGCGCTAGACATAAGATTTATTGTTGATCTTTTTGAGGATCATTATGTGGGTGCTCTAGCTGTAAAGTGATTTCTTTCCGAGGAGAAGTCTTGCGAGCTACCCAGCCTCTCTTTAATTATTTGTTCTTTTTGCAAAATTACCAGTCTTACATAGTCTAGAAGACCATATATGCATGTGTTATTTCTTTATTTGATTATGTGGCATTGCCTGTTAATTCAACACCGCTGACCATATTTAGCCGATTTCAATCAAAGCTGAGTTATGCAATCAATTTTTTCTTTCTTTGAAAATTGTATCGAACTTAAAGCTGAGTTATGCAATCAATTTTTCTTTCTTTGACAATTGTATCAAACTTCAAGTTGAGTTACCAGAATGTGTCATTTTTAAGTTTCGAACGAGAGGGAAATTTCAGGCCATTTTAGGATACAGAACAAAAATAGGTGCTGGTAGGAGCCAAATTTAATATGCGTAAAAATCAAGATGGCAATATTACTTGCTCCATGATCAGCTTGAGGATTTGTTTGCAGCTATGTTCTGCGAAAAAAGTACACGAAAGCATTTTTTTGGTCATGTTAAAATAGTAAATGAAAGCTTTTTGGGAAATTAGGGCCATGACAATACTAAATAGTACTTGCATGACAAGTCTATGTTCCTGCCAGCTGAAGTGATGGAAGAATGTATATTAAACATTGGTTATTGTCTTATGTCTAAGCTCTCAAACTATTGTCTCTAAGTATCTCAGGGAATTCGATCACGTTCTTGCTTAACTTTGATAGTTTAACATGGCTTTAATCAAGTTTTTGTTTTTTTTATTTACAAATGGCAATAGAGACAAGAGATCTCTCTCGCTATGGATAGTTATTGTTTGCCAGAAGTGTCTATTCAGCTCAAGTGCCCTCAAGCATCTCATTGATCTAAAGCCAAAAATGAATTGCAAGCCTTGAATTTTTTAATTATTTTTCTTATTTAATTAAAATATATTATGTTAGCCTTTTAAGATGCAAAATTGTTAACAGATTGAATGGTAGGTTGTGACATGTACAATATCATAAAATCATAAGTTTTTTATTTTTCAGAAATAATATTTTTCTAATTTTCCTCCATGATTAGTAAAAAAAATAAGACTAACAAATTAAAATGGAGGGAATAAGGGTTAAGACGAATTCAACATTCTCTCTCAAAATGAGACTATATATTTGTGTATAAAATATATAAAGGAAAATAAATTAAAAATATGTGTGTACGTGTGTGTGAAATTTAATAAGGTGGAATTCTAGATATGCCTCTAATAAATGGTATTTGCCATACCTAAATATATATATTTTCTAGATTTAGCTCCAGTCATTATCATTTATCATACCTAATTATTACAATTAGTTATTATGGTAATTAAAGCTTGAAAAAATAATTTACAGATAGAGTAGAATTAAGTTCTAAGCATTACAAATAAGATCTTTAGGACTGCTTAATGTTATATTTAGTTTTAAGCACTTTCAACCGATATTTTGTGAAGTCTTCGCTCTTTGATTTTCTATCTTATTTTTTCGATTTCACAGTGCAAGATCATTTGTTTCTCAATTGTTGTATGTAAGTTGGAGCATTATAATACCACTACCAATTTTCAACACCAACCATCTTTATCGCCACCCACCACCCTTATTCGCCACGGATATTGCACAATTACCGCACAACTCTTCAACAAATCATAATCACTATCAATAACCACCCACTATCATTATCACTGATCATCAACATAATTTTTTATATTTTATTTTATAATATATAATATTTGTAACACCATATAAAATAACTTTTTTATATATATTTTACAAATATATTATTTAATATTATTTAAATAAATTTTCTATTTAAGAAACTATAAATAAAAAAATTATATATTCAGATGTAGAGAATTTTAAATTTTGATATATTCCCTTGGAGATTATACACGAGACCTGCATTCAAAAAAATTTAATTTTGTTTTGTGACTAACTATTTAGGTCTCAAAGCAATGATAATTCAAAAAGTCATCAAACCTTCAAAACTATGTTGCAAGAAGATATGTCGAGCAGATATTAATTATTTCATTTTTTGTGTAAATAAGTTTGTTTACATTTCCACAAAAAAAACAAGTTTTGTTTGCATGTTCAAATATTTGTTTAATTGAAATAATTCTTATAGAAAATTATTTTTTAGCACATAATTGTTTTAAATATTTAGAGATGCTATACATTACTTTCTAATACATGGGAATATCAAACGCGTCATCATCAACGCGTGTACTTTTCAGAATTAATACTGAATTGGGGGATATTTTTGTTATTTAACAATTTTTACTTGATTATATTATTTATCTGTTTTAACAAATCAAGTCAAGTTTATTGTTTTCATTCAATACTACTTTTATCATTAAATAACTATATAAAGTAGTAGTAGTCAAATTTAAAATTTTCAAAACAGAATTCATAAAGTTAATTTAATAAAATAATTTTTTCAAATATATTTAATAATGAATTCTATTAAATAATTTTTTATAAGTGTTATTGTTACACGAGACACTATAAAAATAATTATATTGTCAACACATATAACTATTATTTTTTTTTAAAAAAGTAATTCATGCTAAAATGCGCAACTTGAAAATAAGCAATTCTTCTTTTGACTATAACTCTTAGGTAATAATTTGGACCAACAAAATTATGAAAAAAATAATTAAAAAATTCTACGTTTTAAATACTTAACATAATATTATTAGGCACGTGCATAACACATGCTATCCTTATTATTGGTAGCATCATGACCTTTTTTCTTTGTTTATTTTAATTTATATGTCATAATGAATTGTGTAGATTTATTTCAACTAAAAGTGTAAGAGATACTTTTGAATAGATTCTTATTTTAAATTTTAAATATACATTAAAAGTATAAAACTTGATTGATATCAAGTGTTATGTTAATCCATTTTTATTTTTATTTTTTATATATATAAATCAATCGTATGAACATCACCAAATGAAAAATTAGAAATAATATGTTATTATTTTCATTTATATATAGGTGGAACTTTCTATTAGCATTTATTATTAATAAAATATCTTTCTATTTTTACATAAATATGTCTACTACCATCACCACCACCACCACCACCACCACCACCACCACCACTACTATTACTACTACAAGTTCAATGCATGAGACTATCAACATGATGTCATATATATTTACCCCTTATGTTTTCCCCAAATGCATCGCACAAGTGATACTATAAAATAGTTAACATGCATATATTACATAACTTGGAAAACAACAACCATCACCTACCTTGAAACAAGCCTGGATGCTCTGAAGAACTTGAGCTTTCCCCTTTGGTAATGTCTTGACTTTTTCTTGGTCTAAACCAATAATAAAGCTAAATAATCAATGAACATTGGCCTAATTAAACTCAAATTATTACTTAATCTTAAACCTAGGTCAATTTCATGATCAACACACCCAAACTAGTGTTTTTACCGTATTTAATTCAAGTCGAAACCCTCCCCTAAGATATCCACCATTGATTCTGAGACTTAAGAATCAAATTACAAGTCAGGGGAGTAATTAACTTACCTTTACCGAAGAGATTGGTGGAAAACTGCAGAAAAATTACCTAGGTTGCCCTTTCTTTTCCCAAAAACTAAGTTGCAGAATAATAAGCGGTTTTGGGACTTTTCTCTCAATAATTTGTGACTAATCCATTATAGAGGCCACCAACCCGCTATAGCGTCCCCGCCATAGCAAGATCTCACCTCCTGTACCGGCTTGTACGGAGACAAAAACTCTTAAATCCTTTCAAATCCTCCCATTTCACAACACACTTTCGAACCTTGCATTCCCAGCTAACCCTTTCATGCCAAATGTAATGACCTGGTTGGTCATTTTTGAAATTTTGCATGAAATTATCGTTTTACCCCTCCCGATATCGGCCCCGATTAATTTATGATGGTTTTGAAATTGGTTTTGAGTTTTGAGCAAAAAGTTGTAAATTATGAAGTCTATAAAGTTTTAAAAGGCTAAAATTGTTTAAAAGGTGATTTTTCAGTGTCTTTTTGAGGATTAGACGTCCTAAATTGAAAATTGTTTAAATTTAGCCTTTACGTAGACTTTGGTCAATATTCGGGGTTCAGATGCTCGGAATGGAGTACCGACAGTGTCAGGACCCAAAACCGGGTGTGATGACACTTGTCCTATCCCACCAGGATAAGACAGCCTAAACCTAACAAGATACGGAAATAAAATGCGAAAATAAGCAATTTAAAGAAGAATAACATAAGCGGAAGTCTTTCACAACTTAAATAATCCCTCAAGGACTGGTTTTCACATGTACAAGCCGCTAATAACAGAACTGGAAAGAAAATACAAGTCTCAAGTATGTCTTTGTTTCTCAAGTAGAACAAAGCATAAAAACTGGAATAAGAGAGTCCGCCGCATGACAATAGCTACCTCTCTCAGTCTCCTGGGAAGCCTCGGATGATCAGAAAAAGAGAAGCTCACTGTCCAGGCTTGGAACCTACACAAGTGTAGAAGCAAGGGGTGAGTACCAAACAATACGGTACTCAGCAAGCCAACTAACAAAACTAGGCAAATCTAATAAAATGCGTGAACTCTTTTCATCCCAACCGAACCTCCATAACTACAACCTGCACAGAGAATCAACCCAACCTAACACTTACCAATGCACAGTTCAACAATCTCCACAATCACAGTTCAATTCATGAGTCACAACTCACAAGTAATCACAAAGTCAATCATACGAATCATGCTTACCACACAATGATATGCATGGATGCTAATGCACGATGAATAATCATGCACCCTCACAATCTCCGACAATGACCTCGGCATCACACACTTGTCGAAAAAACCTCGACTCGCCGGAAGAAACCTCGACATCATAATCAATCATCTTATCTTAGTGTTCAAGAACCAAATGCAATCGCCATGCTCACACAAATGATGAGGAAATAACAAATTAGAGCAATTCACAATCACAACAAAGCCATCAAAGCATTTCACCAACTACATATCGATATTAAGATCACGGCACAACACACTTTAGTTCACAACATTAGCACAATTGTCTTTTATTAACCCTATCGATCAATCAAGATTGGTTCATGAAGAATTCAACCCGTATCCTCGTTCCCATGACTCCCCAACACATACAAGAAAGGAAATTCGGGATTCTATAAGATTTATAGAGTTTTAGAAGTTCACTTGCCTTAGCCAAAATCTCGATCAATGAATAACTTGAGCCTTCCCTTCCGAATATAGTCTGAAGCACCACAATCTATTCATATAATGATTCACAATCAAATTCCGAAACTATCGACACCAAAAACACAAAAATTCGAGAAAAAGGGTCAAAATGGCTCAACATTCCGATTCCAAAAATGGGGTTTAAATCTGGCAATTTTTATATGAAAACGAACCCCAAAGCATTAGGAATCCAATGGTGAAAACCATTTCAAAAATGGAGCTCAAATTAGTTCACAAGCAATCAAAATTCAAAATCTCGAAATCTTTGAAAACCACCAATTCTCCACTTTGAAAACCTCAATTTCAATAAAAAAAATCAAGTTATAATCACTGGGCAATGAAGGTTATGGGTTAAAATCACTTACCCAATAGTTTCCCACGAAAAATCTCTTTGAAAATGATCACCTAATCCGAGCTCCCAAAGTCAAAAATGGTGAAAATGGGTGTTTTCCCGACTTAACACTGTTTCAAGCATTTTTTACCCTCCGCGAACGCGACCACTACATCTGCGAACGCAGAGGCCAAAACCATGTTCGTTCTTGAACATAAAGTAAAAGAAAGTACCCGGAGCCTCGAAAAGTTGAGGATATCTAGCATGTATGTCAGACTCGGACTCCCAAGTAGCCTCTCCAATTGAACGGTGACCCCACTACACCTTCACTGAAGCAATCTCCTTGGTCCTAAGCTTATGGACCTGCCTATCTAGAATGGCTATAGGCTCCTCCTCATAAGTCAAATCTAGACCCAACTCTACGGAGTCGAGTGTAATCACATGAGACTCGTCCGGGATGTACTTCCGAAGCATAGAAACATGAAACACAGGATGCATAGCTGACAAGCTAGGTGGCAAGTCCAACTTATAGGCCACATCTCCCACTCGATCCAGAATCTCAAAAGGAACAATGAATCTAGGACTAAGCTTGCCCTTCTTTCCGAATCGCATAACACCCTTCATGGGTGACACTCAAAGCCAAACGTGATCGCCCACCATGAATACCAAGTTTCAGACTCTCCGATCGACATAACTCTTCTGTCGACTCTGAGCTGTCAACAACCTACTCTGAATCAAGCGAACTTGCTCCATGGCATCCCTAAGCAAGTTAGTGTCTAAGGAATCCATCTCCGCCGGGTCAAACCATCCAATCGGTGATCTACACCGTCTGCCATACAATGCCTCAAATGGGGCCATCTGAATGCTGGAATGATAGTTGTTGTTGTAGGCACACTCCGCTAGGGGAAAATGTTGATCCCACCTAGCACCAAAATCAATCACGCAGGCATGAAGCATGTCCTCACGCACCTGAATCGTCCGCTCGGACTGACCATCTGTCTTAGGGTGAAAGGCTATACTCATATCTAACCGAGTACCTAGACCATGCTGCAAAGCCCTCCAGAAGTACGAAGTGAACAATGAACCTTGATCCGAGACTATAGATATCGACACCCCATGAAGCCTAACAATCTGACTGATGTAGAGCTGGGCTAACTTCTCCGCCGTATACTTCACCCGAACTAGATGAAATGAGCAGACTTGGTCAGCCTATCAACTACCACCCAAATAGAATCATAACCACCCACGGTGGTAGGTAGACCCACAACAAAATCCATAGTAATCCGCTCCCACTTCCAAGTAGGAATGGGCATCCTCTAAGACACACCTCTGAGCCGCTGGTGCTCACACTTGACCTGTTGACAGGTAAAACATCTAGACACAAAGTCTGCAATATCCCTCTTCATACCACACCACCAGTAATGCTGACTCAGATCATGATACATCTTTGCCGCTCCTGGATGGATAGAATATCTAAAACAATGGGCCTCCTCTAGAACAAATCTAATAAGCTCGCAAACCTTGGGCACACAAATTCGACCTCCAATCCTCAAAACCCCATCAGAATCAAGTAAAGCCTCATTGGCTTCACCTTTTATCACCTTGTCTCGAATAAGACACAACTTCTCATCCTTAAATTGGCGCTCTCGAATCTGCTTAACTAAGGAAGAACGGGCCTCAATGAATGCAATCAGACCACCGCCCTCCTCAGAAACCCACAAACGGACAAAACTGTTGGCTAACTTCTAAACATCTCTAGCCAAGGGTCTCATACCAACACTAATCATGGCGAGACTCCCCATACTATGAGTCTTCCTACTCAAAGCATCGGCTACAACATTGGCCTTCCTGGGATGGTACAAAATGGTCATATCATAGTCCTTCAATAACTCAAGCCATCTGCGATGTCTCAAGTTCAGATCCCTCTGACTGAAAATGTACTGAAGACTCCGATGATCGGTGAAAACTTCACAATGTACCCCATACAAGTAGTGCCGCCACAATTTAAGTACAAATAACACCGCCGTAAGCTCTAAGTCATGAGTAGGATAGTTCTTCGCATGTGCCTTTAACTGTTTAGAGGCATAGGCAATAACCTTCCCTTTTTGCATCAACACACCTCCTAACCCAACTCCGGAAGCATCACAATATATGGTAAATCCAACATCTTCCTTGGGAAAAGTCAATACAAGAGCCAAAGTCAACCAAAGCTTGAGCTTTTGAAAGCTCGCCTCACACTTATCGGACTAATGAAAATCCACGGTCTTCTGAGTCAATCTAGTCAACGGCGCTGCAATAGTGAAAAAGCTCTACACAAATCGTCCGTAGTAGCCTACCAACCCCACGAAACACCGAATCTCGGTAGGAGAAGTAGGTCTTGTCCAACCCTTAATTGCCTCAATCTTAGTCGGATCAACTCTAATACCCTTCTTGGACACCACATGCCCCACGAATGCCATAGAATCAAGCAAAAACTCACACTTGGAGAACTTGGCATATGACCTCTGCTCTCTCAATCTCTGAAGCACTAACCTCAAGTGACAGACATGATCCTCCTCAGTCCTGAAATATATCAAGATGTCATCGATGAACACGATCACGAAGGAATCCAAGTACTGACAGAATACTCCGTTCATCAACTCCATAACCGCCGCAGATGCGTTAGTCAGCCCAAAAGACATCACTAAGAACTCATAGTGGCCATAACGAGTGTGGAAAGCTGTCTTAGGGATATCCAATGGCCGAATCTTCAACTGATGATAGCTAGACCTCAAATCAACTTAGAAAACAACGCCGCACCCTGAATCTGACCAAACAAATCATCAATGCGAGGAAGAGGATACTTGTTCTTGACTTGTTCAACTGCCTATAGTCAATACATATACTCATCGAACCATCTTTCTTCTTTACAAAAAGGACCGGTGCTCCCCAAGGTGACACACTAGGACAAATAAACCCTTTGCTCAACAAGTCCTGCAACTGATCCTTTAACTCCTTCAACTCAGCTGAGTCATACGATACGGGGCAATAGAGATGGGCTTGGTGCCTGGCTCCAAGTCAAAAGACAAATCAGTGTCCCTATCCGGAGGGACACCAGGAAGATCGGTAGGGAGCACATCAGCAAACTCTTGAACCACGGGAATGGACTCCATAGAAGGCGACTCAACACTAGTATCCCGAATAAAAGACAAATAGGACAAACACCCTCTATCAATCAACCTCTGGGCTCGGATGTAGGAGGTAACCTTACTAGGATAAGAACCACTAGTACCCTTCCACTCTACCCTCGGAACACCAGGCATCACTAAGGTGACAGTCTAAGCATGACAATCAAGGATGGCATGATAGGGTGAAAGCCAATCCATACTCAATATCACATCGAAATCTACCATCCCAGAATAATCATGTCTACCCAAGTGTCGTACCAAGCCAAAGAAACAAGACATGATCGATACACTCAATCCACCACTAAGGGCTCACCCACGGGTAAAGAAACAACCACAGGCATACGATCACATACTAAATCAAACCCAGATGCAAAGTAGGTAGACACATAGGAGAAAGTAGACCCTGGATCAAATAATATAGACGCATATCGATGGCAGACTGTGACAATACCTGTGATGACGGCATTAGAGGACTCAGCCTCGGGTCTCCCCGGAAAAGCATAACACTGGGTTCCTCTATCACCACCTGTGTGAGCCAAACCTCTACCTCCACGCTAGACCACAGCACCACTACTCGAAGCTCTGCCGCCTCTACCTGCTGTCTGACTCCTGCCCCGACCTCTAGTCTGAGGCGTTGAATCTCTCTCTAGAGCTGATGAGTAAGTACGATGGGGCCTTGTATGAGTCTGAAATGGACACTGGCGAATCATATGACCCGGATCACCACAACCAAAACAAGACTTCGGAACAGTAAGCTGTTGTGATGAACTAGATGAAGTACCATGGCCACCTCGGCCAGAACTGTGAGACCCACGGGACACCTGTCCACTCTCAGCCGCTGGCATGGAGGCATGAAAGGCCTTTGATGCTAAAATGAGCTACCGCCCCTCTGAGAACCTCTGCCTCCAGACGAGGCACCAAAAAATTGACCGCTAGAATGGGCCCTCCTGGGGTCCCCAAACTCCTCTCGAACCAACAACTCCGCCTCATTGGCGGTACTCACAATGGACTGAAAGGACGCCCCCTTACGGGCAGATTTTAACACATAGGATCTGATGGAGAAAGTCAACCCCCTCACAAATCTGCGGACCCTCTTCGCCTCATCTGGAATCAAAGGCATGGCATGACGAGATAACTGACAGAAACATGTCTCGTACTCAACAACAAACACCATGTCCTCAAACCTCAACCTGCTCTCCACATGCACCTTCCAAGGAATTAAGCGGTCCTGAAAAGCACTGGAGAAAACATCCCACTCAACCAGAGGAGATCCAACTAGCCTGGACCCCACATAAGTCCTCCACCACTCCTTGGGTGGCCCACGGAGCTGGAGAGCAACAAAACGAACACCCCTCGCGTCCACTATCCTCACAGCCTCAAGCATCTCATGGCACAAGCTCAGAAACTCATGAGCATCCTCGCTCTTACCACCCTGAAAGTGGGGTGGTTTCATCCTCTGGAACCTCTCATAGCACTGTTGGTCCTCCACAGTCAGAACCACATCTGGAGGAACTTGTGCACTGACAGCTAGCACGAGAACTAATGGTGGTTGACCCACCTGATCCTGAACAACTAGACCCTGATGTTGCTTTGAGATCTGTGCCCCTACTCTAGTCTGTGATCCCTGTGGCATGCCTGTTGCACCCTGAGTAAAACTCTCTAGAACACCCATCATCCTTAATAAGGTCTCCTGAAGCAACGGTGCCACGAAACCTGGTCCACACCAGCTGTAACCTGTGGCTCTGGGAAGGCTCTCTACCACGGCCTCTAATAGGTGCCACTCCATGGGCACGGCCTCTACCACAAGCACGACCTCTAGCTCGGGCCCTAACCCTACCTCTAACTGGGGCCTCAACAACTGCTTCAGGGACTACCTCCCCTCCATCGCCTGAAATCGAAGCTCTAGTTCTCGGCATCTGCCAAAACAACACGCGACACTCAGCACTAGTGATAGAACTCATGCACAATAAGAAAGAATGAAGTAAAGGAAGTTTTCTAACAGTCTTCATAGCCTCTCGAAGATAAGTACAGACGTCTCCGTACCGATCCTCGAGACTCTACTTAAACTTGGCTTGTACAAGTGAGACCTATGAACCTGGGGCTCTGATACCATTTTTCATGATTCAAAATCGGGTGTGATGGCACTTGTCCTGTCCCACCAGGACAAGTCAGCCTAAACCCAACAAGAGACGAAAATAAAATGCGGAAATAAGCAATTTAAATATGAATAACATAAGCGGAAGTCTTTCAAAACTTAAATAATCCCCCAATGACTGGTTGTCACATGTACAAGTCGCTAATAATAGAACTGGAAAGAAAATACAAGTCTCAAGTATGTCTTTGTTTCTCAAGTAGAACAAAGCATAAAAACTGGAATAAAAGAGTCCACCGGATGACAATAGCTACCTTGCTTAGTCTCCTGAGAAGCCTCGGATGATCAGAAAAAGAGAAGGTCACTATCTGGGCTCGGAACCTACACAAGTGTAAAAGCAAGGGGTGAGTACCAAACAACACAGTACTCAGCAAGCCAACTAAAAAAATTAGGCCAATCTAATAAAATACGCGAACTCCTTTCATCCCAACCAAACCTCCACATCTATAACATGCACAGAGAATCAGCCTAACCTAACACTTACCAATACACAGTTTAACAATCTCCACAATCACAGTTCAATTCATGAGTCACAACTCGCAAGTAATCACAAAGTTAATCACACGAATCATGCTCACCACACAATGATATGCATGGACAGGGATGTACAATGAATCATCATGCACCCTCACAATCGCCGGCAATGACCTCGACATCACACACACGCCAAAAAAGACCTCTGCTCATTGAAAAAAACCTCGGTATCACAATCTTGCCGTAAAAGACCTCGGCTCGCCGAAAGAAACCTCGTCATCACAACCTCACCGAAAAAGACCTCGGCTCACTGGAAGAAACCTCGGCATCAATATCAATCATATCATCACAGTGTTCAAGAACCAAATGCAATCGTCATTCTCACACTAATGACAAGAAAATAACAAATTCAAGCAATTCACAATCACAACAAACCCATCAAAGCATTTCACCAACCACACATCGATATTAAGATCACGGCACAACATACTTTAGTTCACAACATTAGCACACATTGTCTTTTATTAACCCCTTCGATCTATTAAGATTGGTTCATTAAGAATTCAACACGTATCCTCTTTCACATTACTCTCCAACACATACAAGAAAGGAAATTCGAGATTCTATAAAATTTACGGAGTTTTAGAAGTTAACTTGCCTTAGCCAAAATCTCAATCAATTAATAACTTGAGCCTTCCCCTTTTGAATATAGTCCAAAGCACAACAATCTATTCATATAATAATTCATAATCAAATTCCGGAACTCTCGACACCAAAATCACAAAATTTGAGAAAAAGGGTCAAAACGGCTCAAAATTCCGATTTTGAAAATGGGGTTTATATCTGAAAATTTTTAGATGAAAACGATCCCCAAAGCATTAGGAATCCAATGGTGAAAACCATTTCGAAAATGGAGCTCAAATCAGTTCACAATCAATCAAAATTCAAAATCTCGAAATCTTTGTAAACCCCCAATTTTCCACTTTGAAAACCTCAATTTCTATCAAAAATCGAGTTATAATCAATGGGTAATGAAGGCTATAGGTTAAAATCACTTACCCAATAGTTTCCCAAGAAAAAGCTCTTTGAAAATCGCCTAATCCGAGCTCCCAAAGTCAAAAATGGTGAAAATGAGTGTTTTCCAGATTTCACACTGTTTTAGGCAATTTTTACCCTCCGCGAACGCGGCCACTACCTCTGTGAACGCGGAGGCCAAACATCAGCAACACTCCGCGAATGCAGAGGCCTAATTATCAGACACCAGACATCAGCAATTACACAAGGCAACTAAGTCTCCGAATGGACCCTCGGTATTTGTTCAGAACCCCATGCACACAAACCACATATGCAACCCTACTAACATCGACGTTTCAGACTCAATGGAACCGTTGGAATTCGAATTAGAGGTCTCCTTGACCCGGAACCCAATAAAGTGCAACTAAACTAACTTAAGCCTCAAAAACTCAAATCTAGCTCGGAACCTCTAAAAATTCAACCAAGGCCACTCCTAGGCCTAAAATCATCCCCCGAATCCAACGGAGTCGTCGGACTCTAATTCCGAGCATCCGATCACCGAATGCTGACCCAAGTCAACTCTATGGTCAAAAACTCACTAATTTCCAACTCAAGACCTCAAATCCAAGATATAGTCCCAAATCTAATTACGTCAACTCTCATAGAACAAATTTCACATTTCAGAGCTGATGGAATCGACAGAATTCCATTCCGAGCTCCGAAACTTTGAATGACCTCAAATACCACTTTTTGACAACTTAAACTTCCAAAACTCAAAATTTTCCAAAAATCTTAACTTACAAGGAAATACACAAAACCAACTTCGGGTACTAATCAAACATGACTCGGGGCAACTCTCAGAAGGGATAAAATAGTCATTTTGCAAAAATAACCAAAAATGACCTTCAAGGTCATTACAGACAGTGTCGTTGGATTCAAGGGTTGATTGTAGGCCTAGGAGAGGTCTTGGTTGAATTTTTAGTGGTCCCGAGTTTGAATTGGCCTTTTTAAGTATTATGATAATTCTTTGAAACTTTCATGAGTTGTGGATCAAGGAGACCGCTGATTCGTGTTTCAATGTTTCCATTGAGTCTGGAACGTCAAGTTTAGCTTAGTAGCATATCTAGTTTGTGTCTATGGGGATCCAAATAAATTCTGAGGGTTCTTTCAGTGAATCTTGTGCCTTGTGTGTTGCTGGTTCTGGTGCACCTTGAGTTCACGAGGGGTACCTCACTTTCATGAGGATCGTGTTAGCGAGGTCATAGTCTCATTCGCGATCCTGACCCTCACTTTCGTGATTGTTGTCTCACTTTCACAACTTTCTCGTTAGAAAAGGCCGGCTCAAGAAAGCGAGGGGTCCATTTTTATCCAGGGTTCGCTTTTGCGAACCAAAGGTCACTTTTGTAATGTTCACGAAAGCAAACCTGATTTTGGTTTTGCGAGACCTGAGAGGGTGTTTGGTCTGAAATTTTGGAGTTTTCCCCATTTTCTCTTATTTTGAGTTTTGGAAAACCCTTGAAGGTGATTTTTAAGAGATTTTTAATGGTGAGTTATTTGGGTAAGTCTTTGTGAACCCAAACCTTCAATTCCCTGTGGTCATTTGTGGATTTTAACATAAAAAATTGGGATTTTTGATTGGCAAATTGACAAGGTTTTCATGAACTTGAGCTTTTAAGAAAAATGGTTAATGGATTCTAAATGCTTTGGATAAGATATTCATGTAATAATTTTTAGCTTCAAACCTTATTTTCAGTATCAGGGTTTTGAGTCGATTTGACCATTTATTAAAATTGCTTGATATGAGTGTTGTTAGTTCCGAGATCCCATTGTGAATACTTTTTTGACTCGATTATGTTTATTTGGATATCGTTCCAAAGGGAAAAGCTCAAGTCTTGGATTGATTTGTGATTGATTATGGTAAGTGAACTTCTAAACTTTATTAAAGCTTGTAGAATCTTGAACTCTCTTTCTTGTATGTGTTAGGGAGTAATGGGAATGAGGTAATGGGATAATTGCTCAAATTTAATAACCTTAATGATAGAAACGAGGTTAATGAAAAGGCAATGTGTTGATAATATTGTATTGAGTTGTGTGGATTGCCTTGAGTGTTGCTATTGAATAGGTGGTTGATGAAATATTTTGATAGTATTGTTGTGGATGTGAATTACTTGAATTTTTCATTTCTTGATTATTGTGTGAACTTGCCTATTTGCATTTGTTCTGAAACATTGTGATGATACATACTATTATTGATGTTGAGGTCTTTGCCGGCAAGTGTTATTGATGCCAAGGTTTTTGCCGGCAAGTGTTATTGATGCTGAGGTCATTGTCGGCGAGTGTTATTGATGCCGAGGTCTTTGCCGGTGAGTTTTATTGATGCCGAGGTCTTTGTCGGTAAATGTTATTATTGCCGAGGTCTTTGCCGGCTAGTATTGTGATGTTGAGGTCTTTGCCGGCGAGTATTGTTGATGTTGAGGTCTTTGCCAGCGAGTACATGGACTATGGGTGTTCTCCAAGAGTCCCGATTGATATTTGTGCATGATAATCTTGATACTTGTGTTTGGTATACTTGATTGTTGTGCTTGATGATCTTGATACTTGTGATTGTTAATGTGATTCTTGTGATTTGATGAAATGTAATGTCACGACCCAAATTCACATGTCGTGATGGCACCTATGTTCCCAATCGATAGATAAGCCAACCCACTAGTTTTACCAATTTAACTAAGTATTTAAAGTGAAAAGTAAACAACGAGTAGAATATATCCAACACTAAGTCCTTCATAAATACGAAATATGGAAAGCAAAAATACCCCCAAGAATGGGTGTCATAAGTACAAGAGTTTCTAAAATACCGTGCAAGTCTGAAACTAAAATGACAAGCCTAAACCTAAGAAAGATCCTGTCTGAATAAAAAATCAATAGAATAAATAATAAAATAGAGGGAGGTGTGGGCTACGGCACAGCCAAGCAGCTCACCACAACTCCAAATACCCCAAGCTCGGACTCAAAAATTTCTATGAGATGCACTCGTTTTTAGAATCGGATCTGCACCACAAAAGAGTGCAACAAGTGTAGTATGAGTACGAAATCACGTGTACCCAGCATATCTCATAGACTGACAACGAAGAAGTAGTGACAGGAGTTCATATAAGAAAATCATCTATTTACTCTCTTTTTTCAAGGCTACACTATACTGATCAAACAAGTTTTATCAAATAGGGATAATCAATGTCCCATAATGTCCAACCACCAATAAAGTACTTAATCAACAAGAATGAACGATGGAATGAGATGCAATGCAATGCAATGTGACACCATGAAATGATATGCCTCAGATGCCAAGTTCTCTCTCAACCGTATATACATGATACTCCTCGGAAATACATCGAGAGTTCATGACCCATGGGGGACTCGCGAGGTCCATATACTGACATGGACAATCTCCATGTGTCTGTGCGGATGATCTCAATGCACTATCATAAAATCACACAATCCCCAGCACGGACAATCTCCACGTGCCCAACTTATAATCATAACCAATTCCTCGCAAGGACGATTTCCACGTGCCCAAATTATAATCATAACTTGATCTCAACACAGACAATCTCCACGTGTTAGACCTTTACACATACTCAATCTCATATCAATGCATGTGCACAATATGATATCAATAAAAAGGGATGATGAAACATCTCAATAAATCAAATGTCGCTATGACATATAATCACCTCAATCATCACAAATATACGGGTCCAATAACGAAACACAACCACGCAAAAGAAACCAAGTCACTAATACATCAGCTAATGCCCATATGCTTTGGCATTCTCAGATTACAATATATCATACTATAGTAATAAACTTTCCCTTTAATAACACCGGTACTCATACCAATGCCCGTCACACCATTGGTACGAGATCCCCATCTTTCGCTCTTACCCATTGTCTATTCTATTTTTAATCTTTAATTAGGAAAACGTCCTTCAACGAAGTCTGAAAGTCTTAACATACCTTGAAAGTTGAACACGTGCCACGAATTCCTCAAGATTTCGCCTTTCCCTTTCGTAAAGCTTCAGAATATTTTCAATCTATCAAATATGCAATATTCGTAAGCAAGTGAGTCCATAGACACCCATATTACTGTATGTCTAGCCTAGACTCAAAAGCTCACTCACATCTCTAATCAAGCTTCTAATTTTGATACGATTAATATGTCAAGTCTCATATTTCCTAAAATTCAAGCTAGGGTTAAGTCTTAATTTATCAAAATATAATAACTCTAATGGTGTTCATATAATACAATACATCCAATATTTAATTACCTATCTCAATATATCAAAAACTAAATTTATAATATAATAAATAATTAATAATATTTAAATTGAAGCCACTAGTTACAAAACCAGTGGCGGCGACAACCATGAACAAAAGGTCAAAGCTTCTCCTTCCATCACTGTATACCCATCCTAATTAAACATTACATTAATTGACCATAAAAATATAGTAACACACTCACATGGAACAACAACCAATTGAATTAAATTATTCCTTCGGTTCAACCCAACGAATGATGACAAATTTTTTAAAATTATTTTTCCTTTCCAACTCCCAGCAATACATACTACTAATATATCATCCAACCATATATAACAATTACACTAAAAAGGATTAATTACATTACCTATTCACTTGACGTTCCTCTCTCTGCCGCAATGAGTTTTCTGTTTCCCTTGTTCTTTCTTTTCTAATGATAATTAAGTATTAAAAGTGGTAAGTCCCACTAACTTAATTTAATTATATGGGCTAAGTGGTAAAGGATATTAAATAAATTATACACTTGGCCCATTAACTATCACTATATTAATTATTTTATAAATATCCGTTAACTAAATAATCGTAGTTATCGAATAGTTCAAAATTTCCATTTAATATTTTACGGGAAGAGTCAAATTAGTTCTAGTGCTCAAAACAACCTAACGGGTCATTACATGTAATTGTTGGACTGTGAATATGAAAACTTGTGAACGGTTAGGTTGGGTTGATTTCTTTGCAGGTTGTATTTGTGGCAGTTCGGTTGGGATGAAAGGAGTTCTCGTTTTCGAGCTAGTTTTACCTTGTTTTGGTGGGTTACTTGTTGAGTACCATGTTGTGTGGTACTCACTCCTTGTTTCTACACTTGTGTAGGTTCCGAGCCCTGATCCATGTGATTGCTCTTCTTCTATTTACATCTAAGGCTTTTTTGTGGACACTTGAGAGGTAGCTGCTAGTCATTATGGGAGGCCCTCTTGTTCCTTACTTATGTTTTATTCTATTCGAGAGACAAAGACATTGAGACTTGTATCTATCTTTAAAATTTTGCATTATTGCACTAGTCGCTTGTACAGGTGACAATTAGGTTTTGGGAGTATTTTAGAATGACTAATTTTTCTGCTCTTATATTATTATCAATTTATTTCCGCATTTATTTCTTATTGTTGGGTTTAGGCTGACTTGTCTTGGTGGGATTAGACGAGTGTCGTCACGTCCATTTTCGGACCGTGACACCAAGTGTGATATTGAGAGTTCTACTCACTCGAATTCACTTCTGAAAAGCCATATAAACTCCTCTATGTCTTAGCCAATGAAAAACCCAATCCATACTTAGATATTGAACCCAATCTTTTCTCAAATTTCCCTAGACGACCTTACTCAGATTTAGTCTGAGAATGGCCTAATCTAAAATTTCAAGTCAGTACTAAAAAAATTTCTGATTCAAATCTTTCATCGTTGGTCTACCCATAACAATCGAAAGGGGTCATTACATTAAATTAGATATTTAGTGTCACGACCCGAGCCTACACCCTGGATGTGGCCGGTACTCAAGAACCATTGTTGGTCCCCAAGCGAACTCTCATTCTGGTTGACTACAAGCGGAAGACTAACTCAAGCATACACAAGCATCAAAACTGAAGAAAAGTTTAATACAACTTACTGAATCTCAAAACTATCTGAAAATACAGAGTATGGAACTAAAAGTTTTAGGTAAAACATCTGTAACTAAAAGACTTTTCAAAACTATCTATCTATGAAGCCTCTAATGTGCAAAGATGAGTGTCGGGAAAAGACCCACGACTCCTCAAGAGATCTACTACTAACAACTTATAAAACTGGAGTCCTCCGAAACCAAGGAGGCCTTACTCAAAAGCTGACAAACGGATGAAGTGATCCCAACGGAACTCCTGTTGAGGATCCTAAGTACCTGTATCTGCATCATAAAAGATGCAGGTTGAATGACATCAGTACATTAAATGTATGAGTATGAGATATCGTTGAATAACAAATAACAGAACTGAAACTCCGACTGTAACTCAACTTAGAATATAATATAAATCATGATGAGAAAATCCTTTAAACTATTCCCAAAAGAATGCAATAACGGCATATACTGAACTGACCAGGCTGAAAGGAATACTCGACTCAGCTCATCAACTCAACTCGACTCAACTCAATGTAAATCATTAAATGAATGAAATCATTTAACTTTATAAAAATACTTGCTCATATCTATACTCAACATAAGAAGTGTTATATGAAAATATACTTTAACTTTATTGGGAGATTCTCTAATCGACAACCATCACTGTGAGCTAAGTGATGATACAGCATCTTGTCCACGTTGCCAGAACTGTCCAATATCGTGCCGGGATATAGAACCTCTTAACTAAGGGGATCCACTAGGCTATAAGGATTCATCTAAAAAGTATGATCCTGAACCCATGTTGGCAAGACATGATTTATGGGGGCGGAGAGCTCCGCCATATCGGTGCTCAATACTACTCCCAATGATATATATATACTGCTGCTCAAATGTATAAAAACATTACCTTTTCTCTGGTTTGAGATAATTGCTCAATCTATCCTTTTAAAAGAGGTAACTGCTCTGAAATATCTCAGTACTCATAACTCAATTAGAAAGCAAAGTTTCTCTTTTCTCAATTTAAAACTATTTTCTTAGGGAATTACTAAGTTCCCTATACTTTTCTTGAAACTCATCTTTTACTCTTTCTCAGAATCAATTTTAAAGACAAAACATTTTTTCTAAAAAGATTCTTAAACTGCTCTTTAATTTCTCAATAATAGCTCTCGACTCTTCTCTTAAACTCACTTTAGTTTTGAAAATGCATTAAGACATATGAGTAGGATAATGCATGAATTTTCAATGATAAATGGAGCCTATAGGAGCAAATATAGAGTAGGAATATAGTCACAACTCAAAGGAACACGTTCGAAATGAAACACGGAAGGAAAAAGGCATGGGGACCCTGGCGTACGGCTGGCGTGGGGAGCCAGGCCCCAAACTACTGACCAGAGTTTGGGGCGTATTGTTGGCGTGGCACGCCAGGCCCCAAACTGCTGATCATAAATCCTGGCGCTCTGGTGGAACGCCACGCCAGGCCCCTACCTAGAAACCCGACGAATGTTCTTGCTCAATTTCGGGTCCTAACTCATCTAGAATTGATTGGTTTCTTCCAGACACTCTTTGATTCACAAACCCAACATGAAATTATCGAAATCCCACCAAATTCTATCAAGAAACACCACTCATTCACAAAACCCTCACCTCAAGAACTAGAAACCTCCATTGTTAAAGAATGAAGCTTAAAACTCAAGAACTCTTCAAGAATATTTACATAAACGATTATATGGGTGAATTAACGGAAGAATTTCATGCTTGGCTTGAGGATGAACAAATCCATCACTATGGGAAGCCTTACATACCTGGAAAGAACAAGAGTTCTTGGCGAAATCGACGAATCTTGAAGAACGCTTGAAAACCCTCTTTTCCTCTTCTTGAAACTTCACCCTATTTTCTCTAAGTTTTTAGGAACGTGAATAGGTGATTTTAGAATCTGATTATACCCTTAATTAGGTCAGGAAAAACGTGCTAAGCCTAGTGGGAAAAAGGAAAAGGCCAAAATACCCTTTTCTAAAACGAATGAAGTGCCTTAAATAGAGAGGCTTCACTCAAATGGGCATAACTTTTTACTCCGAGCTTCAAATGGAGCACACTTGGTGGCGTTGGAAAGATGACTCAATGAACTTCGATTTGATAGATCACGGGGTACCTAATTCGTTATGTGGTGAAAGATATAATCATTTGAAGTTGACCTAAGTAGAATCTTAGGTCAAAACTCACTCGGTAGGGAATCTTTCAACTCAACTTTGTGCTTGGGGATTCTAGTGACCTTAATTGATATCCAAAATCATTCCCACATTAATGAATTGGCTTAGAATCTAAGAAAAAAATTTAGAATCACTCGGTACAACCTTATACGCAATTCAAGAATGGTTTGGTCTTAACTTAGAAATTTTCAAGGTATTACAATGTCTCCCCCTTTGGATCATTCCTCCTCGAATGACGGTTGGATTGATAATGGAAAGGAAATGAGTCACTCTTACTATCTTTCTGACTTTTGAACCTTCCTACTAATATAGGCGGAACTGATTCTTACTAAGAATTTTGAAACTAGACTCGAGCAAACTTGGCACGAAGCTCACATAAGGTTTCAAGATCATAGGCCATGACATGAAACAAGCGTATCCGGGTACGAAGTAAGAATAGGAATATTATGCCTTGAGTGACATGACTGAAACCTTTTAAGCTTAGCAACACTTCTCAACTACGTTCTCCTTTCTGATTACTACACTTCATTAGCTGCAACTCATAGCTTCCACTAGAGTATATGACCACTCTTACAAACATCTACGCTAAACGACTTGCTCTTACTGTGTTCAAGACTCATCTCTAATTCAAAAGGTGTTAAACATGAGATGGTTATACTTATCTAAACCACAAGATTCAGATTCTATACTTCTATAGGGAATCTCATCCCAAGAATACTTCTCCTTATAACCGCCTTCAACCAACCTTGAGCCCACATCAAGAAATACCTAATGCATCATGCATTTGTCCACATGTTAATAACACCACATTCAAGCCTAGTACTATAACAACTCCATGGACCCCTACTAACCAACCTTCTAAGAATTTCTCATTCTCTCATCATCTCTACCAACTGAAATTTCACGCATTACTACTTGGAACCACTACTTTCTCTCATTTAACTATTACTCTTAGTAAAACTCCATCATATTCCTCCTCCACGTTATAACCTTAGATGGAATAAGAACACCACCACTATCATAATAAGAAACATCAACCTTCCCCTTCTATCATCACTCAACTACTATCATCAACATCACTCTTTAACTAAAAGGATCATTGAAAGAGCTTTAGGGTGAAATATCATAAGCACGATTCATTCGAGAAATCTGATATAAGAATATGTCTGACATAACATTATGTTGCTAGTCATTGAGAGTAAATCATGAATTCGCAAAACTGAGCATACTATGAGACATGAGTGCTTATATGAATAAGTTCATATTATGAGGCTGATATCCATAAATTTATAGAGTAAGATTGAGATCAATGGGCTAAAGTCTTTGCCCCTCGTTCTGGAAACTGAGCATAGATGTGAATCTCTCTGAAGTGTATGAGTAATAAGTCATGTACAAAATTATGATACAAAAGACATCATGATGTTGTAACGACTGAACTTTGAGGAATACGCTAGAGTATGAATGGATTGATAGATCACCATAACTCTCTCTAACATCTCACTGTCTGATTCTCAACACTTAACTTGGTTTCTCATCTTATCATCTCTCCCTTGGGTTTGAAGCCGACACTTTAAATATATGGATTTATTCCATCATCTCTAAACTGGTCTACATTCAATTTACTCTAATACTCAGGAAAGGCTTATCTCATGGATACTGAACTCTCTAAGTGCAAGTACTAGGGTTCCTTCTAAGATCTCTTTCTCAGATGCTTCTCTTAACCTCTTCTCAATGGTTTATAAAGACGCTTAGTCTAACTCTTAATAATCTGACTTCTCCTTCTTAGTCCACTAATACCTTCCTTCTAAGTTCATATCTAGATAACTGGAGGAAACTTGAGCTATATTCGAAAGGCTCATCATTGACTATATATGATCTCTCCGACTAAACTCTTAAGGGTAATAAATAATGCTTACATCAGCCTATTCCACATTGACAGCTCAAATATACTATCTGGGCACACAAGAAAAAACATTAACTTAATTGGAACCTCGTCTGACTACCTACGATCTCAGGTTTACCTCTTGATGCTCTTGCTAATCTAATGACTTAGCCACACTCCCTTGTTCTCATCTAAGAGTCATAATACCACACTTGTACCACTCACACTTATCAAAAGTAGCACCTTATTTCTTCACCTAGTCTATGTCACACTACCAGATCAATTCTCAAAACTAACATCATCACCCTTATGTTGTCATCCTTTTTATCAGGACACTCCTCTCAAATTCAAGCTTAGTGTCTAGTACTACACACGAATATCAATATACTTGCTCTCATGCTATACTAACTTATAAATACTAGATTAAATTACAAAACACTCACTCACTAAGACCTCATGACAAGTAGTCAATCTTTATCTCTCAGTCTACCTTTTTACGGATTACTACCACACTTTCATTTCACAACTTAAGTATTACCTATTCATTCACTATACATCATTGCCTAATTAGTTCTATAATCCTTTGAATATCATGGGGCTCTTCCTTAAAAAAATCATAGGTCTAGCTCAAATCTATCACATCACGAATACTCGGCTCTTCTATTCAACACTTATACTTGGTCAATACTCTCTTTGGTTAAAGTATACTCTAACTCATCCATACTAGTAACTCTTACTCTACCTTCTATCGTGAAATCTACACCAACTTATCACTTCTTAGTCTACCCATAAGGAAAAACTCTTCATTAATAACTTGCTAGGTACATGGCTACAACTTACATACTCTACTCAATAACTCTCCTCATCCCTTAGGTTAATACACTTCTAAATATATATACTTCTAACTCTGGGCACTTCTAGAAATACTGGCTCATAACATCGTAACTCATACTATCTTTCCGAGTGAAAATACTACCCAAGCTCTAAAATGCACTTTCTCGTAAAGGTCTCAACTGAAACAAGGTTTAGAGAAGAGAGTCTGGAAGTACATCTTGCTTTTAGTTTGAACGCACGATTCATATGAATAAGAGTGCTTTCTTTCAAATTCAATACTTAAGCTCACTCACAGGCTTCTCTGAAGCCCCTTTACAGTCTCATGACTTTCTGAATACTTTTACTTAGAGTAACTCATCGATAAGGAACTGGGCTTTGCTTTTCAACCACCTTGAGTATGAGGGGTAGTCGAATGAATTTTGAGGAACGCTCGAATTTGAATAAGTTTCTTATGACACAGTTCTATTGCATGACTTAGAGTACGAAAGAAGGGAAACTTTTCTTAAATGTCTATAGTCCCTCATTTATAGAAGTGGGGCTCTCACAACCATAAATAAGATCCTACCACACGGCTTCATAGATACCCTAGGATACTTGAAACCTGGCTCTAATACCAAGTTTGTCACGATCTGAGCCTACATCCTGGACGTGGTCGGCACTCGAGAACCATTGTTGGTCTCTAAGTGAACCCTCATCCTGGCTGACTACAAGCGAAAGACTAACTCAAGCATACACAAGCATCAAAACTAAAGAAAAGTTTAATACAACTTACTGAATCTCAAAACTGTCTGAAAATACCGAGTATGGAACTTAAAGTTTTAGGTAAAACATCTGTAACTGAAAGACTCTTCAAAACTATCTATCTATGAAGCCTCTACTATACAAAGATGTGTGTCGGGACAAGACCCACGACTTGTCAAGAGATCTACTACTGACAACTTATAAAACTGGAGTCCTCCATAACCAAGGAGGCCTTACTCAAAAGCTGACAAACGGATGAAGTGATCTCAACGAAACTCCAGTTGAGGATCCTAAGTACCTGTATCGGCATCATAAAAGATGCAGGTAGAATGACATCAGTACATTGAATGTACGAGTATGTAATATACCTGAATAACAAATAAATAAACTGAAACTTTGACAATAACTCAACTGAAATATAATATAAATCATGACGAGAAAATCCTTTAAACTCTTCCCAAAAGAATGCAATAATGGCATATACTGAACTGACCAGGCTGATAGGAATACTCGACTCAACTCAATGTAAAGCATTAAAGGAATGAAATCATTTAACTTTATAAAACTACTTACTCATCTCTGAACTCAACATAAGAAGTGTTTATGAAAATATACCTTAACTTTATTGGGAGATTTTCTAACCGACAACCATCACTGTGAGCTAAGTGATGATACATCATCTTGTCCACGCTGCCAGAACTGTCCTATAACGTGCCGGGATATAGAACCTCTCAACTAAGTGGATCCACTAAACTATAAGGATTCATCCAAAAAGTATGATCCTGAACCCATGTTGGCTAGACATGGTTTATGGGGGTTGTGAATTGTCTAAACTCTTCCCCATATCGATGCTCAATACTACTCTCAATGATATATATATATACTGATGCTCAAATGTATAAAACATTACTGTTTCTCTGGTTTGAGGTAATGGCTCAAACTATCCACTTAAAAGAGGTAACTGCTTTGAACTATCTCAGTACTCATAACTCAATTAGAAATCAAAGTTTCTCTTTTCTGAATTTAAAATTGTTATCTAAGGGAATTACTAAGTTCCCTATACTTTTCTTGATACTCATTTACTCTTTCTCAGAATCAATTTCAAAGACAAAACATTTTTTCTAAAAAGATTCTTAAACTTCTCTTTACTTTCTCAATAATAGCTCTTGACTCTTCTCTTAAACTCACTTTAGTTTAGAAAAGGCATTAAGACATATGAGTAGGATAATGCATGAATTTTCAATGATAAATGGAGCCTATAGGAGCAAATATAGAGTGGGAATATAGTCACAACTCAAAGGAACACGTTCGAAATGAAACACGGAAGGAAAAAGGCATGGGGACCCTGGCGTACAGCTGGCGTGGGGCGCCAAGCCCCAAACTATTGACCAGAGTTTGGTGCGTATTATTGGCAAGGCACGCCAGGCCCCAAAATGCTGATCAGAAATCCTGGTGCTATGGTGGTGCGCCACGCTAGCCCCCTACCCAGAAACCCGACGAATGTTCTTGCTCAATTTCGGGTCCTAACTCATCTAGAATTGATTGGTTTCTTCCAAACACTCTTTGATTCACAAACCCAACATGAAATTATCGAAATCCCACCAAATTCTATCAAGAAACACCACTCATTCACAAAAACCCTCACCTCAAGAACTAGAAACCTCCATTGTTAAAGAATGAAGCTTAAAACTCAAGAACTCTTCAAGAATATTTCCATAAACGATTATATGGGTGAATTAACGAAAGAATTTCATGCTTGGCTTGAGGATGAACAAATCCATCACTATGGGAAGCCTTACATACCTGGAAAGAACAAGAGTTCTTGGCGAAATCGACGAATCTTGAAGAACGCTTGAAAACCCTCTTTTCCTCTTCTTGAAACTTCGCCCTATTTTCTCTAAGTTTTTAGGAACGTGAATAGGTGATTTTAGAATCTGATTATACCCTTAATTAGGTCAGGAAAAACGTGCTAAGCCTAGTGGGAAAAAGGAAAAGGCCAAAATACCCTTTTCTAAAACGAATGAAGTGCCTTAAATAGAGAGGCTTCACTCAAATGGGCATAAATTTTTACTCCAAGCTTCAAATGGAGCAAACTTGGTAGAGTTGGAAAGATGACTCAAAGAACTTCGATTTGATAGTTCATGGGACACCTAATTCTTTAAGTGTTGAAAGATATGATCGTTTGAATTTGACCTAAGTAGAATCTTAGGTCAAAACTCACACGGTAGGGAAGCTTTCAACTCAACTTTGTGCTAGGGGATTCTAGTGACCTTAATTGATATCCAAATACATTCCCACACTAATGAATTGACTTAGAATCTAAGTAAAAAATTTAGAATCACTCCGTACGACCTTATACGCAATTCAAGAATTGTTCGGTCTTAACTTAGAAATTTTCAAGGTGTTACAATTAGCATTTAGGCTTATGGAAAAGAAGGGAAAGAACGAAGTAAGAACTTTAAAGAGAAAAATCAGTATCGTATGAAGATGAAGAACTAGGGTATGTCTTTTTATTTTATTTCTTAAAAAGAATTTAAAAGCGGGAATGAAAAACCGTTTATTAAATAAAAACGAATCCATAAATCAAGGCAAAAAATAATGACCCGGCCCAACAAGCCTTAAAAAGAAAAATAAAAGGAAAGAAAAGCTGCTAAACCAAAACAAGAAATATCTGGACTTTCTATCGATAATGTCGCCTCTTCTTCTTTCTTGTGACATCTCAAGCTTGCCAAGCTAATAATGGCAATATCGAAAAATGAAAAGGTGATACTAACATCCGATCAGAGAAACACAATACAAATGTCTAAGCTTGGATAGAATCCACCTTAGACATTTAAATCCTCTCACAAATACCATGATTTCTGACTCCTTTGATAAAATTTTCAGCTTAAAAAATGTGACTGGTAAGCTCCTGTTAGATTTTAATGTCCCCAAACTCATCAGATAAGTAAAAAATGTTTCAAGACTCGCTTTCTTTTTCAACAACAAACCATCTTCGACATCTTCTTCTCCATAGATTGAGCTAAACACTGATATCATTGTGAAATAATAAATGCCACGGTAGGTATGTCATCTACACGAAAGCTATGTCTATCTCTCAACTGTTTCTTTTGTTGCCTTGTACGTCTTGTAATAATTAATATGGAATGATCCGTAACACTAAAATCCCTATTTATGATGTCGTATAATGTGTAAATTAGGGGCTTGGGCTTTATCCAACTCCAAAATAGTAATAGGTTCAGTTCGTAATTCCTTCCTTGAGTTATATATAATATGATTAGTACGTGCAATAAAAAAAATTTGATTTGTTATAAAATCAGCAAGTGTATTGCGTTCTCTAGAATTGTGCCCCACCCTCACTGCATTTGGCTTGGATAGTTTTATTGTATGCCTTTTCTGGTATTTTTCTCAACTTCCTCTTTATTCTTCACTCTTCCAATTACAAGTATATTGTGATTTTGGGTAATTAAGTTTTTCTTGGTTCTTTCTTTCTTTTTTTTTATTTTTAATTTTGCATCTTTTTCCTGGATCTGTAGTATTGATTTTTTGGGTAGAATATAATGATAGGGAGTGTAAGGATGTCACAATTTTGTTCTTTCTCTCGTTTCTTGCTAAACATTTAGAAAATATTTGTGAGCTGAATCAAATTTGGATATCTGTTAAATATTTTTGTTCTTTCGGTTGTTCTCTGTTGGATATTTATATGCATATGAATAATTATTGTATAATTTTTCACATCTACTTTGTATACTAATATTTATAAATTTAACTCACATCGACTGTTTCAAAAATTGTATGTTTAAAAAGTTAGACTTTATTTACATTGTAGAGGAGTAGAATCTAATTTATTGTGGTCTTTTCAATTAATTGTATATATTAGTTTAGTAATGGAGGACACTGGGTTATTTAAACAAGTGCAGACGTGGTTGCAATAAAAGAATGATTGTTATTCACTTGTAAGGATAGTTGTTGGTTGTTTAAGGGATAAAATTGGAATCTTTAATAAGCGGATTTGGCCAATTGCTTGTTGTGGGTGTGCAAGACTGAAATTTTTTCTCTTTATCTTGTTCAGATACTAGAATGATTAGTTAGTATGGGGATGTCAATCTTTCTTCGCACTTGGATCTGTGGCATTGCTCCTTATTATGTGGAGCTTTTTCTAAATTTGACATCTATGTTGTGTTTTGTTTACATGCTCCTTACTATGGTATGTTTCTATTTCATTTCTTTTAGTTTCCTGTCTGATTTGTGAGTTAGCGAGATCTACTTCCTCTTCATTAATTAGTGATTAATTAGATCATTTATTATTAAGTATAATTTATCTTAGTCTTGCAAGAGTCGACCTTTAACAGATTTCGCACAAATCCTTATTTTGTTCGTGTGAGAAATCAGTTTGACCAGAGATGATATTTATCTGACCTGGCTATTGATACATGTATGTACGACTTATCCACTTATAAATAAAATGAATGCTTATAAGAATTCAATAATTTTTCAAAATACTAATTTAAAAATATTTCCAATTATAAAACTGAAATTTTAAGTGTGTATTCTTCTTTATTGTAAAAAATAAAAATTACTTCTCATTTCCTTCCTTTCCTATTTCTTAAAGAGAAATTTGAAGAGCGAGAGGAAGCGAAGAAGAACTAAAGAGAATGAAAAAGAAGTGAAAGAGTGTATTTTTGCTTCTTTGTTACTTGAAGTGGTCTATTGCAAGAGATGTTTTTTAAATTCCTTTATATCATTAATTATGTTCTCTGTTTAGAAGTCAATGATTCATTTGCTTTGATTTTGCTTTTTCTAGACCGATACTTCTGGATCAATTGTGGTACTAGCATAAAGAATTTCAGATGACCTATCTTACAACATTATGAGAGCATTTAGAGTCTCTTGGTTAGTAAGTTATACTTAATTTCCTCTTAACTTTTTGTTGGTGATCATTTATACCTTTGATTCTACTTCTATAGATATGAATATGTAGAATTGATAGTTGTGTGTGAAATTATTTTGTATTTGTGCTCTATTTGTCTTTTCATACTTTTCTTTTCGATTCAGTGTGTAAGATTTGGATATTTGTGTAAATTATTATATGTATATATCTGTTATTTTACTGATAAGTGACAATTTACCTTTATTCTTATTTTCATGACTACTTAAGTTTATTTTTATTTGCAGTTTTTAGGGACTCTAACAAGCAAATTTTAGAAATTGTATAATAGGTCCACTGAAAGTTGTTTATTGATTATTGACAATTTTTCATGTACTTTCCTATAAGGATTTAGAGTTTATAGGCAACGTATTTTAGGCGTGGACATGGTATGGTACGGTACAGTACGGTATTTAAAAGTTTCGATACCGTAATTTTGGTATTCGATTTATAAAATATTATACCATTACCATATCAATTTAATTCGGTATGGTTCGGTATATTGAAGTTCGGTTTCGGTATTCTATGGTATGGTATCATAGTTTGTTCAACTTCGACTAATATATACTCGTATAATAGAGTATTATGACTTCGACAACTAAAAAAAGGTCTCAATTGTATCATACTAACACATTACACATGTAGAAATATATAATCAAAATAAAGTACAAACAACTCCTTTTGTTAATCAATTATATTTCAATCAAAATAGAGTAGTCAAAGTTTCAACTTCTAAACATTTAGTTTATACTTATACTAGGTTTCATATTTGTTAGTATTTTAATAATATATATATATATATATATATATATATATATATATATATATATATATGTGTGTGTGTGTGTGTTATTTATGTAACTATATATTTCGGTATGGTATTCGATATTTCGGTATGTTATTTCTAAATACCAAATACCGTACCGAATACCAAAAAAATTAAAACATATACTGTATACCACACCAAATACCATAATACTGTATATATATACTGATTTAGTATCAATTAAGCGAAATTATCAGCCTTAATGATACCAATACAATATATGATACTGATTTAGTATCAATTAAGCGAAATTAGTTAGGGGTATATAATGTAATTATTTAGTGGGGTATGAATGTAAAGGGGTATATGTTTGTAATTATTTTACTTTTATGGGGTATTTTCTTAATTTCCCCTACTTATTTTAATATAACTTAAAAAGTGAAAATAACAATTAGAAAACATGTAAATTATAAACTATTTTCAAAATTTGAAATACAAATTCAAGTTAAATTTAAATTTTTTATGATTAAAATTTTTTTTTCAAATAAAATAAAAAATTATACTGAAAATAAATAATTGTTAGGGCTAAACTGGTCAATAGACTTTTGGAATGTACACATATTTTTGAAATAGAGACCATGGTACAATTCAATTTGAGTTGGCTAATCTGAATTGACGCACTAACAAAAGTGATTTTATTCTGATACATAATATACAGACCACTTCGCGAATATAAATTTAGTTATTTCATCATACTATTTTGTAATGATTTAAAGTTGTATATATTGATGACAGTATAAAATAGTTTACATTGTCAATTCAATTTGATGAGTTATATAATAGGTTATTACTTAATTTTCAACTATCATTTCAGATTTATGATAAAGAGCTACTTGTTATTATAGGTTAACGAAATCTTGAAATATTAAATATTATAGGGGAACTTATATAAATCTTACTGGTTTAGGAGCTAATTACTTAGATACATTCTAGTTTGCATTATTACGTATCTTACCAGATTTTTGTGCCTCCAGATACGTCTAGATACATGTATCACATATACATGAGGCCAAAATTTGTTGTAATTTATTCTAGATACATTGTATCCAAGTGAATTCGCATGTATTTGGAATATATAACAAATCTTGCTCACCTCCCTCACCTCTCTCCCATCTCGCTCGCCACTCTCTCATGCATCTGGTATCCCATATACATGTGAATCACACCATATACATACATATACACGTGTCTAGTTTGTATCTAGTGTAATTTGCATGTATCTAGGATGCATATGAATCTCACTCGCCTCCCTCTCCAATCTCGCTTGCCTCTCTCCCTATTTTTGTGTGTCTAGTAGCAAAAATACATATATCGAAGTGTATTTTCTTCAATATATGCTAGGAAACTCTTAATTAGTAGTAAGATACATAATATTTTGAAAGTATAAGTAATAATAATGTATATGGTAGTGAAGCATGTCTAATTATGTAGTTTTTCTAGTAATATATACTATTAGTATATAAAATCTGGACTTTATCAGTGTAGAATATGCAACCATTGATATCAACAAATGAAGACATTTATATCAAGAGTAAATAGAAAGTTGTCCACAGTTAAGAAATAGTTTCGAGATGAATTTGAAGGATTATATAATGGGGTGGGTGAGTTGAGCTTTAAACAACAAAAATAGAATATTAAAAATAATAATACAACTTTAGTTTCACATTCACAATCATATTCCTTGCCCTGCCTTATTAGTATTCCTAATTGTTAGTGAGTAATTTTTGAGCAACTTATTAACGATAAATGTGTGTACTAAAGAAGAAAAGAAACTAATAAGATTATCTCATTTTGTAAAATTCAAAAGAAATTCACTATTTTTTCATAAACAAAGAACGATTTCTACGAAAACTATAATTGATTACTAGTTATTTCATTGAAATCATCTATTGAGTGATGTAGTACTCATTATGACCAAGTAAATGCTTAGTAGCAAACACCTTGAGATTCACATTTGATAAACCATTTTCCTTCATAGCTCCTTTAGCCAAATCCCTCCATTTCTTGGTATTCTTTCTCAATTCTTCCCCTTTATCACTGGCTCCCATCATGATCGCTATACACCTCTCGAACTCATCTCTTTCCACCATACCACCTTCACCGACAATCACTCTAACGCCATACTTCCAAATATCTTGAACGAGCTTTGCATTACAAAATTTGATCATTCCAGACCGTCTCCAAAGTCAAATTCCATCCATAGTGAGTCAGAAAATAACCAACAGAAGGGTGTTTCAAAACTTCCACTCGCGAGCATCAACTCATTATCTTTTCCTGCTTTTCCAGTTCATCTTTGCAACTCAAATTTTCCTTCAGCTTTCCTCCGCTTTGCCCTTCCCTTATCACCCTCAAAAATTGCCTCCCATATTACAACAACCCTTGACCAATCTCCTCCATCAATTGACTTGATATCTCAGAGTAACTACCATATGCAATGTATGTAACTGATCCATTAGTCATTAAATCCAATCAATCCATATAATTTTTGAACTAATCTTTATCATATGATCTCCAAAAAAATTTATCATCAAGACAATTTGAAGGAATTGGAGGTCCAATTCCCACCATAGTCAAATTCTTTAAAATTCTTAAAGCATCAAATTCCAAATCATCAAAAGTGTTCACAAGAATTCTTGGATTAACTTCACTATTCAATATCTTAGTTTGCCTCTTCATAGACTCAACTGTCCAATTGTTACTCTTCACATCATCTAATACAAAAGAAGGAAAATCAAATGGACTAAGCGAGGGATATCTTGGTAACTCTATTATTTTATCCTTAGAATCAAAATTCTTGAAATAATCAAAATAATCATTAAATCTATAATAATAAATATAAAAAACTATGGCTGGTTGGATCCAAAATAGTGTAGATGGTACATTAAAATTTTTTGGCCACTGAACCAGCCCAATCCATAGTAATAATGTAGATAACATGTGAAAATGGGGGGAATTATTTTTTTTTTGCATTTGATTGGATTAAATTGAAAATAAATTCTGACCCATGAGACTTTGTAGAAGAATAATAAATCTCTTCTTATAGCACTATTCCCAGGCCAAGGCCAGATTAATCCATCTCTTCAGTTTTCCTAATTTGATTAATTGTTTGGAAAATTGAAGAGATGGATTAATTTGGCCTTGGCCTGGAAATAGTGCTATAAGAAGGGATTTTTCATTCTTCTACAAAGTCTCATGGGTCAGAATTTAATTTCAATTTAATCTAATCAAATGCAAAAAATAGTTCCCCCATTTTCACATGTTATCTACACTATTATTATGGATTGGGCTGGTTCAGTGGCCAAAAAATCTTAATATCCCATCTACACTATTTTGGATCCAACCAACCATAATTTTTAAATTTATTATTATAGATTTACTCATTATTCAGATTATTTCAAAAATTGTGATTCTAAGGATAAAATAATAGAGTTACTAAGGTTACCACGACTAAGTCCTATTGATTTTACTTCTTTTTGTGTTTGATGATGTGGAGAGTAACAATTGGGCAGTTGAGTCTAGAAGAGGCAAATTGAGATACGGAATAGTGAAGAAAATCTAAGAATTCTTGTGAACACTTTCGATGAATTGGAATTTGAGGATTTTAAAGAAATGTGACTATTATGGGATTTGGGCCTTCAATTCCTTCAAATTTTCTTGATGATAATTCTTTTGGAGCTGATATGATAGAGATTAATTCAAAAAATAATATGAATTAGTTGGATTTAATGACTAGTAGATTAGTTATTTACATAACATTTGATAGTTAGTCTGAGATATCAAGTCAATTGATGGAGGATATTGGTCAAGGGTTTTGAAATGTGGGATGCCATTTTTGTGGGTGATAAGGGAAGGCCAAAATGAACGAAAAGCCAAAGGAAAAGTTGATCTACAAAGAAGAACTGGAAAAGCAGGGGAAAATAGTGAGTTGGTGCTCGTGAGTGGAAGTTTTGAAAACCCCTTTTGTTGATTATTTTCTACCTCTATTTGTGGAATTTAACTCTGGAAAGCATAGCTTTTGGGATGCCGTTATGGTGTGTCGGATCTAGAATGATCAAAGTCTGTAATGCAATGCTTGTTCAAAGTGTTTGGAAGAATGGAATTAGAGTGAACGCCAGTGAAGGTGGTATCGTGGAAAGAGATGAGTTCAAGAGGTGTATAGAGATCGCGACAAGATGCGGTGAGGAAGGGGAAGAATTAAGAAAGAATGCCAAGAAATGGAGGGATTTGGCTAAGAAAGGTATGAAGGAAAATGGCTCATCAAATGTGAATCTCAAGGCTTTTGCTAATGAGTTTTTACTTGGCCGTAATGAGTACTAAATCACTCAATAGATCATTTCAATAAAATAGCTAGTAATCAATTGTAGTTTTCATAGAGATTGTTCTCTGTTTCTGAAAAAAAAAAGTCAATTTCTTTTGAACTATTCAAAATGAGATAATCTTAATAGTTTATTTTCGTCTTTAGTACACACATTTACCTTTAATAAAAAGCTCAAAAATTACTCATCGTCAATTAGGAATAGCAATAAGGCAGGGCAAGGAACATGATTGTGTGTGCGAAAGTAAAGTTGTATGATCTATTACTTATAATAATCTATTTTTATTGTTTAAGGTTCAACTCACCGAGCCAATTTGTTATTCCTACCAAAACACCTTAAAATTTGACACAAATTATTAGTTTCGTCACCAAACTGTTGATAGCCTTTAAAACACCCTTCTATTTGATTAACTGAACTTAAATATACTCACTCATGTCATACATAAAAAGGTGTTATTCACACGCATACACATGCAACTTTCTGTTGATATGACATATACATAGATATATTGCATGACATAAGAGGGGTGTTTTAAAATCTAGTTAGTCAAGTAGATGAATGTTTTAAAGGCTATCAATAGTTAAAGGACGAAACTAATAATCCTCGCAAAGTTCAAGGATGAAACTAACAACCTCATCTTTATTTTATTTTAAAAATATTATTTAATACTTGTCATTTTCTTATTGGAGGAAATAAAAAATTCAGTTCCGATAGATTTTTTGTAACAACTTGATCGGTTGTTATTCATAAGGCACCTCGTGTGGAAACCCAAAATTCTTGAAAATGTATTTCCAATTAAAAATTGGGATACGCGACGATTTGGTAAAATTTGAATTGATTTGTGCTGATGTCAGCCGCCATAGCAGGAATCAACCACTATGGCGGCACTGCTATAACACTTGCATGACTGCTATAGCGGGCTATAGAGAATCAAACCCTAGTAAATATGTTATATTTTATTTTTCCTCCCACTTCCCAAAGGAGAAAATAGATAGGAGCTTCTCCAAAAACCATTGTAAGACAACCATAGCATGTATCACGACCTAAAAATGGACGTGATGACACTTGTCTATTCCCACCAAGACAAATCAGCCTCAACCCAATGAAAACAAAGAAAATAGAACAGAAAGATAAAGCAAGAACAAGACAAAGGCGGAAAACTTATTCATTCTATTAACACCTCAAAATCTGGTTGTCACGTGTACAAGCCACTAATGTAAATACAGAATTCGAAAGATAAATACAAGTCTCAAATGTCTTTGTTTCTCAAGTAGAACAAACGGATCATCGTTCTCCACATCAAAATTGGTGTCATTCATAGTCACCCCTACTCGTTTGCAAAATGAAGACACCAGGCCCAGAAGGAAGGGGGCCTTCTTGCTGCCTCTGTAGAAGTCCTTCCACTCAGCCACTATCTTTTCCCCCACGTGTAGCTAAATCCCTTGAATAGCACATGCCTCCACTAGTGCTCGGGGATAAGTCACATTGGGAAGATTGCACGATGAATGGATCCTCTGACCGACTAGTGCTAGCCACCTCAGGGCATCAATTTAAAAGTAGTGGCTGGTAATGCCCTCTGTTGTAGTCCAATAGACCTCACCCTTGTACTGCTCTGCAACCAATGCGTCCTATAACCTTTTCATATCCATCTCCCTCAGCTTGGCCTCATAGGCCACATTTTATATCTCTGATACCCCCATCACATCATTCCCACTCCGATCATCTACAAGAATGTCCATGTCACGACCCAAACGAGCCATGAGTGGCACCCACACTTACTCTTCTAGTGTGGGCGAACCATTGAATCCAAACCCTAACTTATATTAATTGTTCAAAAACAAAATACAACCATAATTCGAAAGTTCGAAACTTATTAAGGTGAACAATAAAAGAAACCTCTAGAGTTTATTACATATTGTCCCCAAAACCTGAAAGTCATCACATCAACGACATCTAATCTCTAAATACTAAGTCTAAGAGTAACAAATACACTAAAATAGATCAACAAACTAGTTTGTGTACGAAAACTATGGACATCAAGCCATAACCGAGAGAGAATCCAACATGAGCTAAAATGAATAGCTCACCCTAGAACCTGATGTGCTGGAGAATGGCTATAACTGAAGGCGAGTCGAAGTTGCTGGTACACTCACTGCACTCCACAAAAGGAAACCGAAGGACAATACAAGTAGAGATAAGTACAGGGCAACATGTACTAAGTAAATATCATCGGCCGACTCAAAATAGTAACTAATATGCATAAAGTAATAATGATGAAATAAACTATAGCACTTAGCAGGTGACAAGCAACAAACAACATGAACAAGTGACAACAACATTAAAGCAAGTATGCAATCAGTCCACAATATCAAGAATACACATGAGGAATCAGACCTCCACACCACGCTCTTTTGGGAAATGAGTTCTTTGAGATTGAGTACCTTAAGTTGATTGAGTATATTTTCCATTAATATTACCGTGTCGGAATGTGACACCCGATCGAATAATATAGTGTCAGAATGTGACACCCGATCCAATAATGTCGTGTCGGAACGTGACACCTGATCCAATAACACTGTGTCAGAACGTGACACCCGATCTAATAATATCGTGTCGGAACGTCACACTCGATCTAATAATACCGTGTCGGAACGTGACACCCGATCCAATAATACCGTGTCGAAACGTGACACCCGATCCAATAATATCGTGTCGGACCGTGACACCCGATCCAATAACACCGTGTTAGAACATGACACCCGATCCAATTACACCGTGTCAGAACGGGACACCTGATCCAATAATACCGTGTCAGAACGTGACACCCGATCCAATAACACCATGTCGAAACGTGACACCCGATCCAATAACACCGTGTCGGAACATGACACCCGATCCAATTATATCATTAATTCATTTGTCATTCCTTATCATCTCTTTCCACTTCTTTAACAATATTTCATTAAGCCTTCTTTATTCAAGGCATCACTTTAAATAAACAAGTTCCAAATCATGGATTTCGCGGTCTTGGGATTACAAACCAATCACAACAACACATGAATCATCCAAACCACAACAACCAAGTACATAGAAAAATTCACAATATCACTCAATGACTATCAATCACTATTAATAGTCTATCTATCATACAGAATAAACCATAACCTACCTCCACCGAAGTCAAGCAAGCTTTTTCTCCAATGTTTTTCCTTTCCTGAATGCCTCCGAACGTTTCCAATCTATCAAGTATGCATAATTTGTAAGTTAACGAGTCTATAGACACTCATATTACAATATGTCCAGCCTAGACCCAAAAACTCACCCAAATCTATGACCAATTTCCTAAAGTTCAAGCCTAAGTGTAAGTGTTAATTCCTCCAATTGGCATAACTTTAATGGTATTCAACTAATACAATACACCTAATATTTAATTACCTATCTCAATATATCATAACTTAATTTATAACGAGATACTAAAATTATGTGCAGCATCCGTGACCTTCACTTTCGTGCACTCCATTCAATCTATATATCATATGATTGTAATCATGAGTCCACTACTAATCATTAATTGGTCATTAAGAGGTCATACTATACTGCCCAAACTCGATTGAAGGCCTAACATGGTTTCAACCCTATTTTTAATAACATCAACCATAACAAAAATAACCAAACCTATATAAGCTAACCTTTGTGCAACTCATGTAACCACCATTTTTTTCCAATCAACATAAATATAACAATAACCTAAGAGAAATTCTATTCGGTCCTCAATCTGCAACCAATTGTAACTCCAATTCTTCCTAAATCAACATATAATAATAATGCTAATAATAATAATATGAACAAGGGTTGGGGTATTTGGACTGAAACTTTTACCTCTAGGACTCGCAGCCGCTCTTCGTTATTTCCTTTCGTAATTCTGTCTCTATTTTATCTTCCTTTCTTCTACAGATTATTTACTACCCTAATTATTATATATGACTAATTATAAAAGTGGTGAAAGTGGCTCACTACTAATTTTAATGTTATTCTCTTTAACCACCAATTAAATTAATTATTAAAATTACCCCATTAATTATATCAGTATAGTTACGAATAGTCTGAAATACCCATTTAAGATATATCAGAAGAGTCTTTTATGAAATAAGAAGCTCTAGTATTCAAAACGGCCAAACGGGTCGTTACATCAGATATCAATTTACCCATCGTTCGTCCTCGAACGATCAAATGAAAGTGAGGGTAAGAAATGGTACCTGAGTCAACAAAAAGGTGTGAATATCTTTTGTGCATATTATCCTCGGTCTCCCAAGTGGACTCATCAATTGCATCAAAATCAACCACTTGGAGACCTACACCTCCTTCCATACAATGCCTCAAAAGGGCCTTCTCAATACTCGGATGATAACTATTGTTGTATGTAAACTCAACTAACAACAAAAACTATTCCCAATAACCACCAAAGTTAATCGTATACGCGTGTGCAACATGTTCTCAAGGACCTTGACACAATCATCAGGACGAATTTTTTCTCACATAATCATGATAAAATCCTAAATCAATACTGGCTACAATCAGAAGTGAACCCGAAACAACCACCACACACTCACAATACACAAACCATCATAGATCTTATCAATATTTACTTCTCACAACATAAACTTTCCACGAGCTTAAGTTATAAGAAAATTGATCTTTAGACATCAAGTACTCCTCAAGAAAGAACCAAACTTATCTAACCCAAAGAAGGAAATGATCAAGTAATCACCCATCGAGCGATACACCCAAGCATACAGAACCCCTAACAATACTGTCGAAATGCTAGATTAGTAGTTGTGACTGTAGATAACCCTTAAGAATGGTAGAATTAGACCCAATGGTCCCCACATTCAACTACACATAATTGGAACATGACCTCGACGACTAGATGAATATTAAGACTTTCGGACAACTGTAAATACCCATGATAACTCTTCTATGAACTCTCATAAGCAAGGTGGTACATGTAAAACCACCGAAATACATCAACAGCTCCAAGACAACACCAAATATGTCATCTGAGATAACCAAGTCTGCCCAAAAATCCTACTCAAATAAGAGGACTTCGCAGGATCGGTACACCTGATCCACCACTAGGGATCCACCCACAAAAGTGAAAACACGCTTGGGCATAACTAGTGAATCATACTCCAAACCATGTACAGAACGAAATAGGTGGTCACATAAGAATGTATAGAACTAAGGTTGAATAAGACTAATTTCTTCCTCTATAGAGCCCATATAAAACAAATACATTCAGTTGACTCCATTTCTTTGATTTTTACAATCCACCGATCTGGTCCCCATTACGATCGTACCTATACTCTATTTATCAGACTCCACATACTCTTCACATCATTTCACTGAAGCCCACTCTCTCAATACTAACAATTAGCATAACCACTCCGGTCATTTAATTTACTGTAAACTAACACTTTTAAGTGAAATCCTTCCTTAGGTCCTTTAAAGAATTAAAAGTAACAAATTTTACGATCCAAACCATGCATAAGTCCTTCCAATTGCTCAATATCCGATGCACTCGATCATTTATTACCTTACAAATACATACCTTAACAAAATATACCACCACGAATGTAGACTTACAATAAAAATTTTGAATTGTGAATCTAATTGTGTAACCCAATCCCCTTATCTATCAACATTAGCTTATACCTTGAAGAGTTTTATGAATTCATGTATCTTAGCTTATTATTGATCTCTTCTCCATCGACCTTACCATATCCTTCGCTAAAAATCCAACCATACTCCTTACCAAATTCAAAACCACAAAAGAACTTATCATCACACTCGAGCTGAACATATGTACACTCATTTCTTAAGTCTTATCCAATAGTTTTTAACCAATTTGGTGAACCTGTGACACTATTATCATAACCAAAGCAAAACGGATGAAACCGTGCATCTCTGAACTCAATTCTCAACCCCTCTGAAGATACCTCTTTAGCCCTTGCAACAAGAGAAAATATTCTCGCTCTCACCTCTTTCCGAAGGCTACACTACATCCCACTAATTCTTTTTTCATTTTGACTCTAGCTCCTTTAAATTCTATTCGAGCGGTGTCTCGATATCTCCTAAAACTTTCCATACAACCACATTACTCTCCAAATAGTAGAAAATCACAACCTTAGATACTCGCAAGTCGTTATTACCATACAAAATTCATTTAACCAACAATCCTCATTATATAGTTGCATCTCAATCTCAATCCATCACGAACTCTCATTACCATCATGCTCAGTTAGCCCTTGCCATCACCACAAAGTCAACTTTTTCATCGACATGACACCTCAAACCCAGTTATACCAATCAAATCTAAATGGCTAACCCAATTTTATACGCATTTTATTTTACCAAAATCTTCAATTGCCTTCACCCAAGTATACTCATTGGGACTTTCTTTACCCATATGCTTGTCATTCCGGTGTCAATCCATTCCTTTGGAGCTTAGAATAAAATCACCAGTCCTCATTTAGAATTCTCAAGATACACTTCACAACCTAAATGCATTAATACCATACCAAAGATCCACTACTAAAATCTTCCTTAAAAACAATGCTTAACTCAAGTGTCTGTAGTAACAAACTAGTTGGTTTCTCATGTGTGAATGCATCACCGGATCTCATTATCTGAATATGTCATACAACTAATAACTCCTTAAGTAGTTAGTATTCACACTTAACAATCGACGTATTCGTTTCCACATAACACTAGTACCACACCGTGAAAGTCCGTTAGATTCATCACTATAACGCATCCTACCTATCGAGAAGATCGTACCCAAATAGCCCACACATTTCTACCCATTGAATAGGTGTAAAACATTATCAAATCTGTTCTGCCTCTAGCCCAAGCGATTTGCATTCTTTCTTAGATCAGGTCGATAACAAAAGTAACACACTTCGTAACTCTAACCAAGTAAGCATCAGTACTGTTGTAATAGTCGTATCATGACCCTCTTTGATATACACTCAATCTATGAAATTGTAGTAAAGATTCTGATCTCTATTGGCGCAACATAATTTCATCATTCGCTAAGCAACCCATACATGTTATGACAACTTTACTAACTGTATTTTTGAAAGTAATGATGTTCATTATCTAGCCGTCCCTTAAAATCCAGGGGATATACTTCTCTATGAAGAAGCTAGAAAATAATTCCCAAGTCATGGTTAGTGCCTTTGCTGATCGAGACTTAACATGAGACCGCCACCACATTTTGGCGTCTCCCTAGAACTGATATGCCATAAACTCAACACCAAATCACTCTAATATATCCATCTTATGAAGCAGCTCATGAAAATCAACAAGGAAATCATAAGCATTTTCAGATTCAATACTCTTGAAGACCGAGGGTTTCAACTTTTAGAACTTAATAAAGAGATCATTTTGGTCACTTGCCATGTAGTCTATCAGAGAAACGTGCCAATTTAAAGGGACGCTCCTCTCTTTCTGGTGTCAATATTGTCACCTTTGTTGCTCTAGTTCTGACCATATGCAAAATAGAGTGTAAAGTCCAGATACCAATTTGTATCACCTAGATACCAATTGGATTCAAGTAATAGCACAAAAGAAAGAAGGAAGTGATTTTTCCTACAGTCGTATAGCCTCTCGAAGAAAAGTAAAGGCGTCCCCACACCGTTCCGCAAGACTCTACTAGACCTATTCTTATATGATGAGATCATCGAACCTAAAGCTCTGATACCAAGTTTGTCACGACCCAAACGAGTCATGAGTGGCACCCACACTTACTCTTCTATGTGGGAGAACCAATGAATCCAAACCCCAACTTATATTAATTGTTCAACAACAAAATACAACCATAATACGGAAGCTCAAAACTTATTAAGGTAAACAATAAAAGAAACCTCTAGAGTCTATTACATATTGTCCCCAAAACTTAAAAGTCATCACATCAAGGACATCTAATCTCTAAATACTAAGTCTAAGAGTATGAAATACACTAAAATAGATCAACAAACTAGTTTGTGTTCGAAAACTATGGACATCATGCCATAACCGAGAGAGAATCCAACATGAGCTAAAATGAAAAGCTCACCCTAGAATCTGATGTGCTGGAGAATGGCTAGAACTGAAGGCGAGTCGAAGTTGCTGGTACACTCATTGCACTCCACAAAAGGAAACCGAAGGACAATACAAGTAGGGATCAGTACAGGGCAACATGTACTAAGTAAATATCATCGGCCGACTCAAAATAGTAACTAATATGCATAAAGTAATAATCATGAAATAAACTATAGCACTTAGCAGGTGACAAGCAACAAACAACATGAACAAGTGACAACAACGTTAAAGCAAGTATGCAATTAGTCCACAATATCAAGAATACACATGAGGAATCAGACCTCCATACCACGCTCTTTTGGGAAATGAGTTCTTTGAGATTGAGTACATTAAGTTGATTTAGTATATTTTCCATTAATATTACTGTGTCGGAATGTGACACCCAATCGAATAATATCGTGTCAGAACGTGACACCCGATCCAATAATGCCGTGTCGAAATGTGACACCCGATCTAATAATACTGTGTCAGAACGTGACACCCGATCTAATAATATCGTGTCGGAACGTCACACCCGATCTAATAATACCGTGTCGAAACATGTCACGACCCAAAACGAGTCATGAGTGGCACCCACACTTACCCTCCTAGGTGGGAGAACCAATAAATCCAAACCCCAACTTATATTAATTGTTCAACAACAAAATACAACCATAATGCGGAAACTCACAACTTAAAATAAACAATAAAAGAAACCTTTAGAGTTTAATACATATTATCCCCAAAACCTGAAAGTCATCACATCAAGGACATCTATTCTAAAAATATCAAGTCTAAGAGTATTAAAGATATCAAAATAAATAAATAGGACAATGTATGTCCAAAAGTTAAGGACATCATGCCATGATCGAGAGAGAATCCAACACGAGCTAGATGAAATAGCTCACCCTGAATTCTGATGTGCTGGAGACGGACTAGAGCTGAGGGCGAGTCAAGTCGGTGGTACACTCGCTGCACTCCACAACAGGAAAACGAAGGAAACACAAGTAGGGATCAGTACAAGGCATTATGTACTGAGTAGATATCATCGACCGACTCAAAATAGAAACTGATATGCATAAAGTAATAGTATAAAATCAACTATAGCACGTAGCAGGTGGCAAGCAACAAATCACATGAACAAGTGACAACAACACTAAATCAAGTACACAATCACTCAACAATATCAAGAACACACATGAGGACTCAGGCCTCCACACCACGCTCTTTTGGGAAATGAGTTCTTTGAGATTCAGTATATTAAGCTAATTCAATATGTTTTTCTTTAATGTTACTGTGTCGGAACGTGACACCCGATCCAATAACACCGTGTCGAAACGTGACACCCGATCCAATAACACTGTGTCGGAACGTGACACCCGATACAATAATACCATGTCGGAACATGACACCCTATCCAATAATACCGTGTCGGAACGTGCCACCCGATCCAATAATACCGTGTCGAAACGTGACACCCGATCCATTAATATCGTGTCGGAACGTGACACCCGTTAATTCATTTGTCATTATTTATCATCTCTTTCCACTTCCTTATCAATATTTCTTCAAGCCCTCTTTATTCAAGGCATCACTTTAATAAAACAAGTTTAAGATTATAGATTTCGCGGTCTTGGAATTACAGACCATTCACAACAACACATGAATCATCCAAACCACAACAACCAAGTACATAGAAAATTTCACAATATCGCTCAATGACTATCAATCACTATTAAGAGTCTATCTATCACATAGAATAAACCATAACCTACCTCAACCGAAGAATCGAAGTCAAGCAAGGTACTTCTCCAATGCTTTTCCTTTCCTCAATGCTTCCGAACGTTTCCAATCTATCAAGTATGCATAATTTGTAAGTTAACGAGTCTATAGACACCCATATTACTATATGTCTAGCCTAGACCCAAAACTCACCTACATTTATAATCAACTTCCTAAAGTTCAAGACTAAGGGTAAGTTTTAATTCCTCCAACTATCCTAACTTTAATGGTATTCAAATAATACAATACACTTAATATGATAATAAAATAGTAACATTACGAATTGGAGTCACTGGTTACGAAACCAGTGGCATACACCATGAATCCAATCAAGGTCTGGTCTTGAACTTGCCCATCCATAATCACGTGAATGCTACAAAAAAATAGTTTGTAACTTAAATTTATTCAAATTATACCAACATATGGCTTGTAATCTTTAATTCTAGTGTCACTCATTATTAAATTATAACTACTCTCATTAATTAATGACAATCCTTCTTCCTGTTGGCAGTAACGATTCAGCATATATATATATATATATATATATATTAATAATAACAATAAACAATTCTTTCACTTCAATTTTACCCCCCCAACATATATAATAGTAATAATTTCTCACCCCTACTATTAGCTACGGTCATGGAGATTCGAGGCATTACCTGGATGTCGCTCTTCCCAGGTAGATACGGCGCAGGTATTGGTTCATGCTAAATTTTCTTTCTTCTACAGATTATTTGCTAACCTAATTATTATATAGAAGTGGTGAAAGTAACCCACTACTAATTTTAATGTTATTTTCTTTAACCACCAACTAACTTAATTATTAAAATTACCCCATTAATTATATAATGATAGTTACGAATAGTCTAGAATACCCATTTAGAATCTATCGAATAGTCTTTTATGAAATAAAAAGCTCTAGTACCCAAAATGACCTAATGGGTCGTTACAAAACGTGACACCCGATCCAATAATACCGTGTCGAAACGTGACACCCAATCCAATAACACCATGTCGAAACGTGACACCCGATCCAACTACACCATGTCGGAACGTGACACCTGATCCAATAATACCATGTCGGAACGTGACACCCGATCCAATAACACCGTATCGAAACGTGACACCCGATCCAATAACACCGTATCGAAACGTGACACCTGATCCAATAACACCGTGTCGGAACGTGACACCCAATCCAATTATATCATTAATTCATTTGTCATTCTTTATCATCTCTTTCCACTTCCTTAACAATATTTCATTAAGCCTTCTTTATTAAAGGCATCACTTTAAATAAACAAGTTCAAGATTATGGATTTCACGGTCTTGGGATTACATACCAATCATAACAACACATGAATCATCCAAACCACAACAACCAAGTACATAGAAAAATTCACAATATCACTCAATGACTATCAATCACTTTTAAGAGTATATCTATCACATAGAATAAACCATAACCTACCTCCACCGAAGAACCGAAGTCAAGCAAACTATTTCTCCAATGCTTTTCCTTTCCTGAATGCCTCCGAACGTTTCCAATCTATCAAGTATGCATAATTTGTAAGTTAATGAGTCTATAGACACTCATATTACTATATGTCCAGCCTAGACCCAAAAACGCACCCAAATCTATGACCAATTTCCTAAAGTTCAAGCCTAAGTGTAAGTGTTAATTCCTCCAATTAGCATAACTTTAATGGTATTCAACTAATACAATACACCTAATATTTAATTACCTATCTCAATATATCAAAACTTAATTTATAACGAGATACTAAAATTATGTGCAGCATCTGTGACCTTCACTTTTGTGCACTCCATTCAATCTATATATCATATGATTGTAATAATGAGTCCACTGCCAATCATTAATTGGTCATTAAGAGGTCATACAATACTGCCCAAACTCGATTGAAGGCCTAACAAGGCTTCAACCCTATTTTTAATAACATCAACCATAACAAAAATAACCAAACCTATATGAGCTAACCTTTGTGCAACTCGTGTAACCTCCATTTTTCTCCAATCAACATAAAAATAACAATAACCTAAGAGAAATTCTATTCGGTCCTCAATCTGCAACCAATTGTAACTCCAATTCTTCCTAAATCAACATATAATAATAATGCTAATAATAATAATATGAACAAGGGTTGGGGTATTTGGACTGAAACTTTTACTTCAAGGACTTGCAGCCGCTCTTCGTTATTTCCTTTCGTAATCGTGTCTCTATTTTATCTTCCTTTCTTCTACAGATTATTTACTACCCTAATTATTATATATGACTAATTATAAAAGTGGTGAAAGTGGCTCACTACTAATTTTAATGTTATTATCTTTAATCACTAATTAAATTAATTATTAAAATTACCCCATTAATTATATCATTATAGTTACGAATAGTCCGAAATACCCATTTAAGATATATCGGGAGATTCTTTTATGAAATAAGAAGCTCTAGTATTCAAAACGACCTAACGGGTCGTTACAGTCCACTCCTCATTGCAGATAGTCAGGTTGGGGGAGTCCAAGAGAACAGTAGGGAGGATAGCATAGAACTCCCTTACCCATCTGACCTGTGAAAAGGGAAGGACATCGACCAATAGACCCCAACCATAATCCTCAAACCGGTGTTATAAAGCATTATCCTTCTCCGTTACTCCCCTAATCTTAAAATCCCTCTCCAAACAAAAGCCCATCGGTCGGATTTCATGGAACATCTCCTTGCTAGCGTCATCAAGAAATCTTTTGTAAGGATAGTTAGGTCCTTCGATTATAACCATTTGATTTATTAAACTTGCAAGCGCATGAATTGTCAATTAGAAACCAAAATAACATCCTAAGATGTGCTTTCAAAAGAATAACCCAGCTTTTGGCCGGGCTGAGAGGCTACTGCCTGCAGCATCCCGCTCTAGAGAGTTGCATCCAGCTATAGTGGGGGGGAGGGGGTTGCTATCGAGAAAGATTTCCTGCTATTGTGGCCTTTGCTATAGCGAAAGGCAAGGCTGCTATAGCGGCCTTCATTGTCCTATAACTTCAAAGGATCCATCAATGGAGCCCCTTGGCCCAAAAATCCTATTATCATCAAAACTTTTACAGTCCAGTGTTCCTACAGTGCCCCACTACCTAAATATGCAAAAATACGGCCATTCTAACTCCTAAATCATGCCCGAATCTATGTTTCCAACCAAGGAAAACCCTTCAACTTCCCCCCACCATTTCAAATCCATTTTCGGTGTTATTTCTCATGATAACACCGAAATGTGAAAATAGGCAAAAAGTCAAGCATATGCCATAATGTGAAAATATTATTACATGCTAGTTCTGAAGAGGCTATTTAGTAGCACGTGCCTGAGCTTTAATGTTGATCTCAAGGCTTATTCGGGGAAGGTCGGCGCTAGACATAAGATTGATTGTTGATCTTCTTGAGGATCATTATGAGGGTGCTCTAGCTGTAAAGTAATTTCTTTTCGAGGAGAAGTCTTGTGAGCTACCCAGCCTCTCTTTAATTATTTGTTCTTTTAGCAAAATTACCAGTCTTACATAGTCTAGAAGACCATATATGTATGTGATATTTCTTTATTTGGTTATGTGGCATTGTCTGTTAATTCAACACCGTTGACCATATTTAGTCGATTTCAATCAAAGCTAAGTTATGCAATCAATTTTTTCTTTCTTTGAAAATTGTATCGAACTTAAAGATGAGTTATGCAATCAATTTTTCTTTCTTTGACAATTGTATCGAACTTCAAGTTGAGTTACCAGAATGTGTCATTTTTGAGTTTCCAACGAGAGGGAAATTTCAGGCCACTTTAGGATACAGAACAAAATTAGGTGCTGGTAGGAGCCAAATGTAATATGCGTAAAAATCAAGATGGCAATATTACTTGCTCCATGATCAGCTTGAGGATTTGTTTGCATCTAATTTTTTGCGAAAATAGTACACGAAAGCATTTTTTTTGGGCATGTTAAAATAGTAAATGAAAGCATTTTTGGGAAATTAGGGGCATGATAATACTAAATAGTACTTGCATGACAAGTCTATGCTCCTGCCAGCTGAAGTGATGGAAGAGCGTATATTAAACATTGGTTATTGTCTTTTGTCTAAGCTCTCAAACTATTGTCTCTAAGTATCTCAGGGAATTCGATCACGTTCTTGCTAAACTTTGATAGTTTAACATGGCTTCAATCAAGTTTTTGTTATTTTTTTTATAGATAAATGGCGATAAAGACAAAAGATCTCTCTCGCTATGGATAGTTATTGTTTTCCAGAAGTGTCTATTCAGCTCAAGTGCCCTCAAGAATCTCATTGATCTAAAGCCAAAAATGAATTGCAGGCCTTGAATTTTTTAATTATTTCTCTTATTTAATTAAAATCTATTATGTTAGCTTTTTAAGATGCAGAATTGTTAACAGATTGAAAGGTAGGTTATGACATGTACCATATCATAAAATCATAAGTTTTTTATTTTTCAGAAATAATATTTTTCTAATTTTCCTCCACGATAAGTAAAACAAATAAGACTAACAAATTAAAATGGAGGGAATAAGGGTTAAGACAAATTAAACATTCTCTCTCAGAATGAGACTATATATTTTGTATATAAAATATTTAAAGGAAAATAAATTTAAAATATGTGTATGCGTGTGTGTGAAATTTAATAAGGTGGAATTCTAGATATGCCTCTAATAAATGGTATTTGCCATACCTAAATATATATATTTTCTAGATTTAACTCCAGTCAATATCATTTATCATACCTAATTGTTACAATTAGTTATTATGGTGATTAAAGCTTGAAAAATTAATTTACAGATAGAGTAGAATTAAGTTCTAAGCATTACAAATAAGATCTTTAGGACCGCTTAATGTTATATTCAGTTTTAAGCACTTTCAACTGATCTTTTGTGAAGTCTTCGCTCTTTGATTTTCTATCTTATTTTTTGGATTTCATAGTGTAAGATCATTTCTTTCTCAATTGTTGTATGTAATTTGGAGCATTATAATACCACTATCAATTTTCAACACCAACCGCCTTTATCGCCACCCACCACCCTTATTTGCCACAGATATTGCACAATTACCGCACAACTCTTCAACAAATCATAATCACTATCAATAACCGCCCACTATCATTATCACTGATCATCAGCACAATTTTTTATATTTTAATTTATAATATATAATATTTATACCACCGTATAAAATGACTTTTTTATATATATTTTACAAATATATTATTTAATATTATTTAAATAACTTTTCTATTTAAGAAACTATAAATTTAAAAAATTATATATTCAGATGTAGAGAATTTTAAATTTTGATATATTCCCTTGGAGAATATACACAAGACCTGCATTCATCATTATTAACAATTTAATTTTATTTTGTGACAAACTATTTAGGTCTCAAAGCAATCATAATTCAAAAAGTCATCAAACCTTCAAAACTATGTTGCGAGAAGATATGTTGAGCAGGTATTAATTATTTACTTTTTTGAGTAAATAAGTTTGTTTACATTTCCACAAAAAAAAACAAGTTTTGTTTGTATGTTCAAATATTTGTTTAATTGAAATAATTCTTGTAGAAAATTATTTTTTTTGCACATAATTGTTTTAAATATTTAGAGATGCTATACATTACTTTCTAATAAATGAGAATATCAAACACGTCATCATCAACGCGTGTGCTTTTCAGAATTAATACTGAATTGGGGGATATTTTTGTCATTTAACAATTTTTACTTGATTATATTATTTATCTGTTTTAACAAATCAAGTCAAGTTTATTGTTTTCATTCAATACTACTTTTATCATTAAATAACTATATAAAGTAGTAGTAGTCAAATTTAAAATTTTCAAAACAGAACTCATAAAGTTAATTTAATAAAATAATTTTTTCAAATATATTTAATAATGGATTCTATTAAATAATTTTTTATAAGTGTTATTTGTTACACGAGACACTATAAAAATAATTATATTGTCAACACATATAAGTATTATTTTTTAAAAAATAGTAATTCATGCTAATATGCACAACTTGAAAATAAGCAATTCTTCTTTTTACTATAACTCTTAGGTAATAATTTGGACCAACAAAATAATGAAAAAAATAATTAAAAAATTCTACGTTTTAAATACTTAACACGTGCATAACACGTGCTATCCTTTACTAGCTTGCATATACATGAAAAAGTAATGCAAATACATTTTGGTAGCATCATAACCTTTTTTCTTTGTTTATTTTAATATATGTCATAATGAATTGTGTAGATTTATTTCAACTAAAAGTGTAAGAGATACTTTTGAATAGTTCTTATTTTAAATTTTAAATATAGATTAAAAGTATAAAACTTGATTGATATCAAGTGTTATGTTAATCCATTTATATTTTTATTTTTTATATATATAAATCAATCATATGAACATCACCAAATGAAAAATTAGAAATAATATGTTATTATTTTCATTTATATATAGGTGGAACTTTCTATTAGCATTTATTATTAATAAAATATCTTTCTATTTTTATATAAATATGTCTACTACCATCACCACCACCACCACCACTACTACTACTACAAGTTCATTGCATGAGATTATCAACATGATGTCATTTATATTTACCCCTTATGTTTTCCCCAAATGCATCATACAAGCAATACTATAAAATAGTTAACATGCATATATTACATAACTTGGAAAACAACAACCATCACCTACCTCGAAACAAGTCTGGATGCTCTAAAGAACTTGAGCTTTCCCCTTTGGTAATGTCTTGACTTTTTCTTGGTCTAAAACAATAACAAAACTCAATAATCATTGAACATTGGCCTAATTAAACTCAAATTATGTCACGACCCAAAAATGGACGTGATGGCACTCGTCTTATCCCACCAAGACAAGTCTGCCTAAAACCCAAATAATACGATAAATGCGGAAGTTCATAATTAACTTATATATATATCCCCAAAACCTGGTTTTCACGTGTACAAACCTATAATTTATTACAATAGATATGAAAGAAATAAACAAGTCTCAAATGATGTTGTTTCTAAAATAGAACAAGATCATAAATAAGGAGTAAGAAGGTCTGCTGAGATGATAATCAGCTACCTCACAAATCTCCATAGGAAGCCTCAGACAAGAAGATAAGAAAGGGTATCATGAAGATCCGGGCTCATAACCTACAAAACAAATTGTAAAAGCAAGGGATGAGTACCAAACCACACGGTACTCAGCAAGAAAACCTCTAAACACAAGCTAAGAGTATGGAATATGGGTACTCCTTACACCCCAACCGAACCTCCACAACTCCAACATGCATAAAAACCAGTCCAACCTAATAGTTCACAATTTACATAGCACATAGCTCAACTTCATCACTTCAACAATTACAGATTAGCAACACATGAGATTAAATTCACAAATCACAAGTTCCACAGAAAGGCACTCACAAGTTCACAAATGATAAAGATATGCAATGCAATGAAATGCAATGTCAAGTACAGTGATGCATGTCTGACCTAGTGATACACACCCGCTGTCTCTCAGTCCGGGACCCATGGGGGACATATCTATCCATGCATCTGTCGCGGCGTGCGACACGACCCTCGATAATGAAATCCGTCGCGGCGTACGACACGTCCCTCGATAATAAAATTCGTCGCGGCGTGCGACACGACCCTCGAATCATAGTATCCGTCGCGGCGCGCGACACGTCCCTCGAATCATAATATCTATCGCGGCGCGCGACACGTCCCTTGAAATGGTACATCCTGTTTAATTTCGGATTCTTTCTCAATTCACATAACACTTGTCACAACCATGTCTCAAAACCAATGCAAATAACACGTTCACATAAATAATGAGGAGATGACCATTTTCATAAAAATGCACACTTCATAACAACACAATCGTGATACAACACCAATAATGAATCAATAAGCCTTTCAAACCATTCTCAACACATCACACACCAATAATTAATCACATTGCCTTTTATTACCCCTTTTTCATCATTAAAATTATTCAATATGGACAAGTCAACCCATCACTAAGTCCCATTACTCCCCAACACATACCGCAAGGAAATACACGAATTCTATACACTTAACAAGGGTTGAGAAATCCACTTGCCTCAATTAATCAAAAATTCACTCCGGGACTTGAGCCTTCCCCTTTCGTTGAGCTTCCAAATAAATGCAATCTATTCAAATAAATAATCATAATAAGATTTTGAAACTAACAACACCCATATTACTATATGTCTAATCTATATCCAAAAACTCGCGCAAAACCATAATCATTTTCCTACATCTCAAGCCAAGTGTTAAGTCTTAATTTCTCCAAATAACCTAACTCTAATAATATTCATATAATGTAGTACACCTAATATTTAATTACCTATTTCAGTATAGCAAAACTTGAATTGTAGTGTGATAATTATAACAAGAATCTGGTAAAGAATTAAATATCACTGAAGATTCGCTGGGAATTACAATTGCAGTATCATAACTTTCTCACCTTATAACTCACTAAACACCTCAAACAATAAACCTAATCATTACCCCAATTATAACCTCATAATTACACCATCTTGATATCATGATTTGCCATTAATATTAACGCCACTTTTTAAATTACTTTGAAATCAGTAGTTGTAGTGATGACAATTAAAAATTACCAAACTTATTCTCTTACCCCAATAAGTCAATATGTTAGGCACCTAGAAATAATACATATACAGTGAGGTTAGAACTGTGTTTAAGAATTTACCTGAAGCACACGGTTAGCCTCTTCGATGTATCTGTGTTTGACGCCAAGGGTTTTTATTTTATTTTTTTCCGTTATGACTCAAAAATAGTAAACCCTACTTAATTTAATTCATTTTTATCCATGGGCTAAAGGGTATAGGGTATTAAATAAACTTAAGACTTGACCCATTATTATTAACTAAATTTATTATTTAAAGAATACTTGTCAATCAAATAACTGTAGTCAAATAAATAGTTCAAAATTTCCAATTCAACCTCACCAACTGATCATAAATGACTCGAGGCAACCATCGGATGGGTAAAAATGGTAATTTTGTGAAAATTTCCAAAAATGACCTTCTGGGTCATTACAAATTATTACTTAATCTTAACCCTAGGTCAATTTCATGATCAACACACCCAAACTAGTGTTTTTACCGTATTTAATTCAAGTCGAAACCCTCCCCTAATATATCCACCATTGATTCTAAGACTTAAGAATCAAATTACAAGTCAGGGGAGTAATTAACTTACCTTTACCGAAGAGATTGGTGGAAAACTGGAGAAAAATTCTCTAGGTTGCCCTTTCTTTTCCCAAAAACTAAGTTGCAGAATAATAAGCAGTTTTGGGACTTTTTTCTCAATAATTTGTGACTAATCCACTACAGAGGCCACCAACCCGCTATAGTGTCCTCGCCATAGCAAGATCTCACCTGCTGTACCGGCTTGTACGGAGACAAAAACTCTTAAATCCTTTCAAATCCTCCCATTTCACAACACACTTTTGAACCTTGCGTTCCCAGCTAACCCTTTCATGCCAAATGTAATGACCTGGTTGGTCATTTTTTAAATTTTACATGAAATTATCGTTTTACCTCTCCCGATATTGGCCCCCGTTCATTTATGATGGTTTTTGAAATTGGTTTTGAATTTTGAGCAAAAAGTTGTAAAGTATGAAGTCTATAAAGTTTTGAAAGGCTAAAGTTGTTAAAAAGGTGATTTTCAGTGTCTTTTGGAGTTTTGAATCTCGGAATAGAATTCTATCGATCCCATCAGTACATGAATGTGGAAATTGGTCTAAGAGAGTTGTCAGTTTCAGATTCAATGTCTTTTTGAGGATTAGAGGTCCTAAGTTGAAAATCGTTTAAATTTAGCCTTTAGGTTGACTTTGGTCAATATTCGGGGTTCAGATGCTCGAAATGGAGTATCGACAGTGTCACGACCCAAAGTCGGATGTGATGGCACTTGTCCTATCCCACCAGGACAACTTAGCCTAAACCTTACAAGAGACAGAAATAAAATGAGGAAATAAGAAATTTAAAGAAGAATAACATAAGCGAAAGTCTTTCAAAACTTAAATAATCCCTCAAGGACTAGTTTTCACATGCCGCTAATAACAAAACTGGAAAGAAAATACTAGTCTCAAATATGTCTTTGTTTCTCAAGTAGAACAAAGCATAAAACTGGAATAAGAGAGTCTGCCGCATGACAATAGCTACCTCTCTCAGTCTCCTGGTAAGCCTCGGATGATCAGAAAAAGAGAAGCTCACTATCTATGCTCGGAACCTACACAAGTGTAGAAGCAAGGGGTGAGTACCAAATAACACGGTACTTAGCAAGCCAACTAACAAAACTAGGCAAATCTAATAATATACGCGAACTCTTTTCATCCCAACCGAAACACCATAACTACAACCTACACAGAGAATCAGCCCAACCTAACACTTACCAATACACAGTTCAACAATCTCCACAATCACAGTTCAATTCATGAGTCACAACTCGCAAGTAATCACAAAGTCAAAAATGGTGAAAATGGGTGTTTTCAAGACTTAACACTGTTTTAGGAAATTTTTGCCCTCCGCGAATGCAGCCACTACCTCTGCGAACGCGGAGGCCAAACATCAGCAACACTCCGCGAACGCGGACTCTTCCCCTCCGCGAACGCGGAGGCCAAATCATCAGACACCAGACATCAGCAATTACACAAGGCAACTAAGTCTCCAAATGGACCCTTGGTATTCGTTCGGAACCCCGTGCACACAAACCATATATACTACCCTACTAAAATCGACATTCTGAACTCAATGGAACCATCAGAATTTGAATTAGAGGTCTCCTTGACTCGGAACCCAATAAAGCGCAACTAAACTAATTTAAGCCTCAAAAACTCAAATCAAGCTCGGAACCTCTAAAAATTCAACCAAGGACACTCCTAGGCCTAAAATCATCCTCCGAATCCAACAGAGCCGTCGGAATCAAGTTCCGAGCATCCGATCACCAAATGTTAACCCAAGTCAATTCTATGATCAAAAACTCACTAATTTCCAACTCAAGACCTCAAATCCACGATATAGCCCCAAATTTGATTACGTCATCTCTCCTAGACAAATTCCACATTCCGGAGCTGATGGAATTGACAGAATTCCATTCCAAGCTCCGAAATTCTAAATGACCTCAAATACCACTTTCTAACAACTTAAGCTTCCAAAACTCAAAATTTTCTAAAAATCTTAACATACAAGAAAAATTCACAAAACCAACTTCGGGTGCTGATCAAACATGACTCGGGAGGGGTAAAATGGTCATTTTGTAAAAATTACCAAAAATGAGCTTCAGGGTCATTACAGACAGTGTCGTTGGATTCAAGGGATAATTGTAGGACTAGGAGAGGTATTGGTTGAATTTTTAGAGGTCCCGAGTTTGAATTGGCCTTTTTAAGCATTATGATTATTCTTTGCAACTTTCATAAGTTGTGGATCAAGGAGACCTCAAATTCGTGTTTTTATGTTTCCATTGAGCCTGGAACGTCAAGTTTAGCTCAATAGCATATCTAGTTTGTGTCTATGGGGATCCGGATAAATTCTGAGGGTTCTTTCAGTGAATTGTGTGCCTTGTGTGTTGCTGGTTCTGGTGCATTTTGAGTTCGCGAGGGGTACCTCACTTTCACGAGGATCGTGTTAGTGAGGCCCTAGTCGCATTCGCAAGGGGTCAAGAGACCTGACCCTAACTTTCGTGATTGTTGTCTCACTTTCACAACCTTCCCATTAGCGAAGGCCGGCTCATGAATGCAAGGGGTCCATTTTTATCCGGGGTTCGCTTTTGCGAACCAAAGGTCACTTTTGTGATGTTCACAAAAGCAAACCTGATTTCGGTTTTGCGAGACTTGAGAGGGTGTTTGGTCTGAAATTTTGGGGTTTTCCCCATTTTCTCTTATTTTGAGTTTTGGAAAACCCTTGAAGGTAATTTTAAAGAGATTTTTAATGGTGAATTATTTGGGTAAGTCTTTGTGAACCCAAACCTTCAATTCCCTGTGGTCATTTGTGGATTTTAACATCAAATATTGGGATTTTTGATTGGCAAATTGACAAGGTTTTCATGAACTTGAGCTTTTAAGAAAAATGGTGATTATGAGTTGAATACAACTCTATTTTCAAAAATGGTTTTGACCAATGGATTCTAAATGCTTTGGATAACATATTCATGTAATAATTTTTAGCTTCAAACCTTATTTTCAGTATCAGGGCTTTGAGTCGATTTGACCCATTTATTCAAATTGCTTGATATGAGTGTTGTTAGTTTCGAGATCCCATTGTGAAACTTTTTTGATGAGATTATGTTGATTTGGATATCGTTCGAAAGGGAAAATCTCAAGTCTTGGACTGATTTGTGATTGATTAAGGTAAGTGAACTTCTAAACTTTGTTAAAGCTTGTAGAATCTTGAACTCTCTTTCTTGTATGTGTTGGGGAGTAATGGGAATGAGGTAATGGGATAATTGCTCAAATTTAATAACCTTAATGATAGAAATGGGTTTAATGAAAAGGCATCGTGTTGATAATATTGTATTGAGTTGTGTGGATTGCCTTGAGTGTTGCTATTGAATAGGTGGTTGATGAAATATTTTGATAGTACTGTTGTGGATGTGAATTACTTGAATTTGTCATTTCCTCATTATTGTGTGAACTTGCCTATTTGCATTGGTTCTGAAACATTGTGATGAGACACACTATTATTGATGTCGAGGTCTTTGCCGGCAAGTGCTATTGATGTAAAGTTTTTTGCCGGCGAGTGTTATTGATGCTGAGGTCATTGTCGACAAGTGTTATTGATGCCGAGGTTTTTGTCGACATGTTATTGATGCCGAGGTCTTTGTCGGCGAGTGTTATTGATACCTAGGTCTTTGTCGGCGAGTGTTATTAATGTCAAGGTCTTTGCTGGCTAGTATTGTGATGCTGAGGTTTTTGCCGGCAAGTACATGGACTATGGGTGTTCTCCAAGAGTCCCGAATGATATTTGTGCATGATAATCTTGATACTTGTGTTTGGTATACTTGATTGTTGTGCTTGATGATCTTGATACTTGTGATTGTTAATGTGATTCTTGTGATTTGATGAAATGTAATTGTTAGACTGTGACTATGAAACCTTGTGAACGGTTAGGTTGGGTTGATTTCTTTGCAGGTTGTATTTGTGGTAGTTCGGTTGGGATGAAATTAGTTCTCGTTTTCGAGCTAGTTTTACCTTATTTTAGTGGGTTACTTGTTAAGTACCATGTTGTTTGGTACTCACTCCTTGTTTCTACACTTGTGTAGGTTCTGAGCCCTGATCCATGTGATTGCTCTTCTTCTATTTACATTTGAGGCTTTTTTGTGGACACTTGAGAAGTAGCTGCTTGTCATTATCGCAGGCCCTCTTGTTCCTTACTTATGTTTTGTTCTATTCGAGAGATAAAGACATTGAGACTTGTATTTATCTTTCAAATTGTGCATTATTGCACTAGTCGCTTGTACACGTGACAATTAGGTTTTGGGGGTATTTTAGAATGACTAAGTTTTCTATTCTTATATTATTATCAATTTATTTCCGCTTTTATTTCTTATTGTTGTGTTTTAGGCTGACTTGTCTTGGTGGGATTAGAAGAGTGTGGTCACATCCCTTTTTGGATCGTGACACCAAGTTTGATATCGAGAGTTCTACTCACTCAAATTCACTTCTGAAAAGCCATATAAACTCCTCAATGTCTTAGCCAATGAAAAACCCAATCTTTTCTCAAATTTCCCTAGACATCACCTTACTCAGATTTGGTCTGAGAATGGCCTAATCTAAAATTTCTAAGTTAAGACTGAACCATTCTTGAATTGTGTATAAGGTCGTACCTAGTGATTCTTAATTGTTCTTAGATTCTAAGGTAAATTCATTAGTGTAGGAATGATTTGGAGATAAATTAAGGTCATAAGAATCCCCTAGCACAAAGTTAAGTTGAAAGTTTCCTTACCGATTAAGTTTTAATATAAGATTCTACTTGGGTCAAGTTGAAATGACCATATCTCTTTGAATTTGAAGATTAATGTGGCCCATAACCTAACAAATTAAAGGTATTTGAGTCTTCTTTCCAACGCCACTAAGTTTGCATCAATTGGAGTTCGCAGTAAAAATTTATGCCCCTTTTATTGGACATATCTTGCCATGCGCGGCCGAGGCATTTTCCACCCGGGCGCGCGGCAAGGCAGCAGCTACAACCTTCCTGCGTGGTTGGTTGTGCACCTGACGCGTATTCCGCGCGGACGCGCGAGCATCTGGGTCTTTCAACTACTCCCAAATACGTAGTTCACCTCCCTAGTTCATAAATTTACCCTAGAAAGAAAAGTTTTCAAGAAACTAAGTTCCTCCAAGGTTCATCCATCATCCAAGGTAAGATTTGAACATAGAACTTCATAATTCTTTCATCTTAACGCAAATTAATAACTCATACTCATGAAATTCATAGATTTTTCAAGAAAGCTCCTCAAGAACTCATCTCTAAGGTTCAAGAAATAAATTCTTGCCATCTTTTCACCCAAAGATCTCATCTTTCTCAAGAATTTGGAGCGTATAAGGCATGCAAGGCCATTCATAGTGTTGGACTAGTTCATCCTCACACCCTACATCTCAATTCAGTCAGTAGCAAGTTGAATCTAGGGTTCTTCCGTCAGTTTTATGAAATTCTTGATATGAGTTATGTTCTTGTTTCGAGTTCTGAATCCTTACATTATGAGATTTGAAATATTTTATGCTTTTAGATTCTTGAATTGTTATTCATGCTAGTAGTTCCACATGAACCCTATATATATTGTGTTTCTTTCTAAAAGTATTTTTGAGCCAATATTCCCTTACACTGCTTTTGAGGATTAAAGTGAGTCCAAGAGATAGTTTTAAAACATTATTTTCCGAATAGTTAAGGGAACAAAAATGGTTCAAAAAGTACTATTTTCAAATTGAGAAAAGAACTATGATTTATGATTAGCATGACAGTAGAGTATGCCATCAATGTTTAAGCAGTATGGCTTCTAGATATGTCACCAATGTTTATGTAGTATGACTTCCCGAGTCATCAATGATCATATCATAATATGATTTCAGATATAGTTTTCATGATTACAACCTCAATAATGATTATTTCAAGATTTTTAAGGGAACTTTAATGGTTCCAAATGTATCTTTTTTTACATTGAAAAAGAGAGCACTATTTTTAGAAAAGTATAACGAGTTTTCAGAAAGATTTAGTACAGTTTCAGTTACCTCATAAAGAGGCCTCTTGAGAAATTATCTCAATCCAGAGAGTACTTTTACATGAGCATACAGTTATATTTTTGGAGTAGTATTGAGCACCGATTTGGGGTAAAAGTTAAGATAACTCAAACTTCATAAACTACGTAACCAGCGTAGATAGGATCGTACCGCAAGACGGGCGACTCCTCACCTGCCTCAAGAAAGCTTTTCAGTGGATCCATCAGTTCAGTTGTGTTCTATACTCCGGCAAGGTATAGAGCGGCTCTGGCAACGTGGGTAAGACGTTGTATCATCACGAGGCTCATAGTGATGGTTGTCGGTTAGAGAAACTCCCCAGTAAAGTAAAGTAAAAGGTATTTTATATATACATTTGAGTTCAATATTTACCATTATTGCATTCCTACAGTAAGAGCTTAAATGATTTTCATCATGATTTATACTATGTCTCAGTTGAGTTACTTTCAGCCTTTCAGTTCAGTTGTTTGTTTTATTCAGCCCTATTACATACTCATACATTCAATGTACTGATGTTATTCGACCTGCATCATTTTATGGTGCAGATTCAGGTACTTAGGATCATCCATATGAGTTCCGTTGAGATCATATTATCCGTTCAATAACTTTTGGTGAGGCCTCCTTGCTTTTGGAGAACTCTCGTTTTATGATTTGTTAGTAGTACCGCTTTGAGGTGTCGTAGGTCTTGTCCCGGCACCTATATTTATACAGTAGAGGCATCATAGATAGACAGTTTTGTTCAGTCTTACAGTATTTAATTTCATATATTTTATTTAAAACTTTATGTATCATTCAGCACTTCCAGATAGTTTTGAGATTCAGTAATCTGTTTCAAATGTTTACTTCACTTTTGATGCTTACATATACTTGAGTTAGTCTTCCGCTTAGTAGTCAGTCAAGACAAGGGTTCGCTTGAGGACCAGCAATGGTTCTCGAGTGCCGGCCACGTCCAGGGTGTAGGCTCGGGGCGTGACAAAATCTTTCATCGTTGATCTACCCATAACAACCGGAAGGAGTCGTTACATTAAATTAGAGCTTTAGCATTTAGGCTTATGGAAAAGAAGGGAAAGAACAAAGTAAGAACTTTAAAGAGAAAAATCAGTATCGTATGAAGATGAAGAACTAGTGTATGTGTTTTTGTTTTATTTCTTAAAAAAAAATAAAAAGCGGGCATAGAAAACCGTTTATTAAATAAAAACGAATCCATAAATCAAGGACCAAAATAATGACCCGGTCCAACAAACCTTAAAAAGAAAAATAAAAGGAAAGAAAAGTTGTTGAACCAAAACAAGAAATATCTTAACTTTCTATCGATAATTTCACCACTTCTTCTTTCTTGTGACGCCTCAAGCTTGCCAAGCTAATAATGGCAATATCGGAAAATGAAAAGGTGATACTAACATCCGATTAGAGAAACACAATACAAATGTCTGAGCTTTGATAGAATCCACCTTAGACATTTAAATCCTCTCCCAAATACCATGAATTCTGACTCCTTTGTTAAAATTTTCAGATAAAAAAATGTGACTGCTAAGCTCCTGTCAGATTTTAATGTCCCCAAACTCATCAGATAAGTAAAAAATGTTTCAAGACTCGCTTTCTTTTTCAATGACTAACCATCTTCGACATCTTCTTCTCCATAGATTGAGTTAAATACTGATATCATTGTGAAAGAATAAATGCCAAGGTAAGTATGTCATCTACACGAAAGCTATGTCTATCTCTCAACTGTTTTTCTTGTTGCCTTGTACGTCTGGTAATAATTTATATGGAATGATCCGTAACACTAAAATCCCTATTTTTGATGTCGTATAATTTGTAAATTAGGGGTTTGGGTTTTATCCAACTCCAAAATAGTAATAGGTTCAGTTGGTAATTCCTGCCTTGAATTATATATAATATGATTAGTACGTGCAATACAGAAAATTTGATTTGTTATAAAATCAGCTAGTCTATTGCGTTCTTTGGAATTGTGCCCCACCCTCACTGCATTTGGCTTGGATAGTTTTATTGTATGCCTTTTTTGGTAATTTTCTCAACTTCCTCTTAATTCTTCACTCTTCCAATTACAAGTATCTTGTGATTTTGGGTAATTAAGTTTTTCTTGCTTCTTTTTTTATTTTATTTTTTTGTTTTGCATCTTTCTCCGGGATCTGTAGTATTGATTTTTTGGGGAGAATATAATGATAGGGAGTGTAAGGATGTCAAAATTTTGCTCTTTCTCTCGTTTCTTGCTAAAAATTTAGAGAATATTTGTGAGCTGAATCAAATTTGGATATATGTTAAATGATTTTGTTCTTTCGATTGTTCTCTGTTAGATATTTATATGCATATGAATAATTATTTTATAATTTTTCACATCTACTTTGTATACTAATATTTATAAATTTAACTCACATCGACTGTTTCAAAAATTGTATGTTTAAAAAGTTAGACTTTATTTACACTGTAGAGGAGTAGAATCTAATTTATTGTGGTCTTTTCAATTAATTGTATATATTAGTTTAGTAATGGAGGACATTGGGTTATTTAAACAAGTGCAGACGTGGTTGTAATAAAAGAATGATTGTTATTCACTTGTAAGGATAGTTGTTGGCTGTTTAAGGGATAAAATAGAAATCTTTAATAAGCAGATTTGGCCAATTGCCTGTTGAGGGTGTGCAAGACTGAAATTTTTTCTCTTTATCTTGTTCAGATACTAGAATGATTATTTAGTATGGGATTGTCGATCGTTCTTCGCACTTGGATCTGTGGCATTGCTCCTTATTATGTGGAGCTTTTTTCTAAATTTGACATCTATGTTGTGTTTTGTTTACATGCTCCTTACTATTGTATGTTTCTATTTCATTTCTTTTAGTCTCCTATGTGATTTGTGAGTTAGAGAGATCTACTTCCTCTTCATTAATTAGTGATTAATTAGATCATTTATTATTAAGTATAATTTATATTAGTCTTGCAAGTGTAGATCTTTAACACATTTAGCACAAATTCTTATTTTTTTCGTGTGATAAATCAGTTTGACCAGAGATGATATTTATCTGACCTGGCTATTGATACATGTGTGTACGACTTATCCACTTATACATAAAATGAATGCTTATAAGAATTCAATAATTTTTCAAAATACTAATTTTAAAATATTTCCAATTGTAAAACTGAAATATCAAGTGTGTATTCTTCTTTATTGTAAAAAATATAAATTACTTCTCATTTCCTTCCTTTCCTATTTCTTAAACAGAAATTTGAAGAGCGAGAGGAAGCGAAGAAGAACTAAAGAGAATGAAAAAGAAGTGAAAGAGTGCATTTTTGCTTCTTTGTTACTTGAAGTGGTCTATTGCAAGAGATGTTTTTTTAATTCCTTTATATCATTAATTATGTTCTCTGTTTAGAAGTCAATGATTCATTTGCTTTGATTTTGCTTTTTATAGACCGATACTTCTGGATCAATTGTGGTACTAGCATAAACAATTTCAGATGACCTGACTTACAACATTATGAGAGCATTCAGAGTCTCATGGCTAGTAAGTTTTACTTAATTTCCTCTTAACTTTTTGTTGGTGATCATTTACACCTTTGATTCTACTTCTATAGATATGAATATGTAGATTTGATAGTTGTGTGTGAAATTATTTTGTATTTATGCTCTATTTGTCTTTTTATACTTTTCTTTTCGATCAGTGTGTAAGGTTTGGATATTTGTGTAAATTATTATTTGTATATATCTGTTATTTTACTAATAAGTGACAATTTACCTTTATTATTATTTTCATGACTACTGAAGTTTATTTTTATTTGCAGTTTTTAGGGACTCTAACAATCAAATTTTAGAAATTGTATAATAGGTCCACTGAAAGTTGTTTATTGATTATTGACAATTTTTCATGTACTTGCTTATCAGGATTTAGAGTTTATAGGCAACGTGTTTTAGGGGTAGACATGGTATGGTACGGTATGGTATTTAAAAGTTTCGATACCATAATTTCGATATTCAGTTTTTAAAATATTATACCATTACCATATCAATTTAATTCGGTATGGTTCGGTATATTGAAGTTCGGTTTCGGTATTCTACGGTATGGTAAATCGGTAATCATAGTTTGTTCAACTTTGACGAATATATACTCGTATAATAGAGTATTATGACTTCGACAACTAAAAAAAGGTCTCAATTGTATCATACTAACACATTACACATGTAGAAATATATATTTAAAATAAAGTACAAACAACTCCTTTTGTTAATCAAAATAGAGTAGTCAAAGTTTCAACTTCTAAATATTTAGTTTATACATATACTAGGTTTCATATTTGTTAGTATTTTAATAATATATATATGTTATTTATGTAACTACATATTTCGATATGGTATTCGATATTTCGTATGTTATTTCTAAATACCAAATACCGTACCGAATACCAAAAAAATTAAAATGTATACTATATACCACACCAAATACCATAAAAGTCAGAACTCTTTAGAAAAATCAGAACTCTTCATAAATGTCACAACTTTTCACAAAAGTTACAACTTTTCATAAAAGTCACAACTTTTCACAAAAGTCACAACTTGTCACAAATGTCATAACTTTTCACAAAAGTCACAATTTTTCACAAAAGCCACAAGTCATAACACTTCATTTTTCATTCACACCTTTTAAAACCCAACACTTAATTCCAAGGCACCAAAAGAAGAAAGAATAAACAAAGAAAATTGAATTCAATTGCAATGCAACATTAATACTCTTGCACCTCTCAGTCCACAACTCATAACGCTGCTGGAATGGTTGAATTCATTACATTTGATCTTTAGTAAACAAAACTTCTATTTCTTCCACTATTATTTGTAGTTTTTTTCCTCTATAGGAGAGTTGAATTCAAATACATTAATTAATCTTCTTATGAAGTGTGTTTCATTCCTCAAAGTTTTCTTCCTCATATTTCATGAAGCTTAATCTTTACTGTAAGTCATAGTGATTCATGTAACTATTGCAATTTCTTTTTGCTATTTTGATGACTTTTTTTGAACTCTGTTAAAAATTCCAGCAAGGATGATTGGAAATTGATCTTCTCTTTTGTCCCTTTCTACAAGTTTCTTCATATAAACAAAGAAAATTTATATCAATTGCAATGTGACATTACTACTCTTGCACCTTTCATTCCACAACTCATAACGCTGCTAAAATGCTTGAATTCATTACATTTGGTTCTTTAGTAAACAAAACTTCTAATTCTGCTACTATTATTAGTAGTTCTTTTCCGCTATAGGGGAGTAGAATTTAAATGCGTTAATTAAGCTTCTTATGAAGTGTGTTTCATTCCTCAAAGTTTTATTCCTCCTATTTCATGAATCTTAATCTTTTACTGTAAGTTATAGTGATTCATGTAACTATTGCAATTTCTTTTTGCTATGGTGACTAATTTTGTACTCTATTAAAAATTCCAGTAATGATGATTGAAAATTGATCTTCTCTTTTGTCCCTTTCTACAAGGTTCTTCACATACTTTTTGAGAAAAATTCTTGTGGGTTGTGCTATATTTGATAGCACACAACAACAAATATATGATAACTAATACAGAACCAATGGTGAAGTTTGTGAAAAGAACCAAAGAAACTGCTCTCTTGCTTGCCACAGTTAGTATATTATTTTGATTGTTTTATCTTAGGTACAAACATTTTGTATGCCATTGCACTCTTCCTAGAATATTAGTATAGAGACAATTAATCCACTTCTTTTATCGCAAGTTGACTAATTTTTCATATTTCTTCCTCTCTTCTTTTTGGGCATAATAAGAGATCAAGTTTTCTTGAAACTATCAGATGCCCAAAATACACTATAGCAAAAATAATTTTTATCGGCAATAAATATGCACATTAACGAAGAGTTCTAGAGCATTTACCGACATTAATTAATTGTCATTAGATTCAATGTCGCTATAGACTTTAGGGACATTTATAGAGAGTACTAATTGCCTCTAAAAATACATATTTAGCGGTAATTAAGCTATTAATTGCAGTTAAAGAACATTTTTGCTGTAATGATAACTTTTTCTTTTGGCTTCTTTCAATTAAATTTGTAAACTATAAACTTGGATACAGGCCGACCGACTATCTTTTTGAAAAATATGTTAAGCAACATGCATTTTTCTTCTTGATTGTTAGGAAAGTAAGGTCACCTTTATTATTATTTGTGGATATTTGTGAGTAAAAGTGCTCACAAAATTATGCTGTGAGATTTTAATATATTATGTATCAAAATTTTGATTTAGAATATTCAGTTGTGAGCAGTTCCATTCAGATGCCACCTACTATTTGATTGATCATTGCATTAATTATTTGTAACTGCATACTATAATCATAACAATAACTATGGTTCAATTCCAAATAAGTTGGGGTCGGTGATATGAAACCTAAGCAACAGTAATGACTATTCTGAGACAATGAGGAAAAACCTTTATGATACTAACAATTTTAGGGTCATTTTTAACATATACATGATACGACATACTATAATAAAAAGAGATTGATGGAGGTTCATAAGAAAGGAGCCGAAGGTCCTCCATTTGAATTTAGTTAATTATGTTCTTGTATGGACGTGACGTTCCACTTTACTTGGGCGTGTTGTTGTTCGAGGCTTTTTGGTCCCTTCTTTAACGTCTGATGTTGTTCTTTATAACTTCTTGAAATTTAGAAAATTTCATTACTTCTGACCAACTATTTCCATGGAGATTTTCTTAGACTTCTATCTTATACTTAAAATCTCTCTATGACTCATAATTTTTGTAACTTCTTGGAATTTAAAAAATTTTGTTACTTCTGGCCAACTATTTCCATGGAGATTTTCTTAGACTTCTTTCTTATACTTAAAATCTCTCTATGACTCATATTTTTTGTATAACAAAAATGAAAATTAAAAAAGTATAACACTTTAAGATTTCAGAGGAACGCTTTCCCTTAAGATAAAATGTTCTTGACAATGTAGTGTGTGTATCAAAAATACGAATATTACCGAATGATCATATGTAAACTTAATAAAATACTTCAATCCCATGCGAAACATGCATAATTTACCTAGTTTATTAATATATCATTTACCTATGAATAAAATTATTTTACCAACTTAATTTTGGTTAGAATTGACAAATATCCAATTGAATGGGTACATGGCTGCTTTCCTCATCACTCAAGAACTTAATTTGTGTATTTCTATTGATTACAACTAGAGGGTATTTATATACGAGCTGGGATAGAAGATCTTGATTATGTACAATATTCATGTGATGAGGTACGCACACTAACTAATGAAAATGTGTTTCCATTAATCATTTTAAGTACAATTGTTTTAGTGATATTTCTTTCTCCGGTATGGATAGTGTGCATTTTTGTATACAGAAGTCATATTTGGACCTACACATAAAACCTTTCTTCCAAGATAATAGTTTCGTGAGGCTATAAATCATTTCGTTAAGGATAAAATGAGTATTTTAAAATTAAATTGATACTAAATAGAGAAATATGTCATTACTTTTTGTATTGACTAAAAATGAAAGTGAGTTATATAAATAGGGACAGAGAGTATTAAAGGTTTTGTGGGAACTTTTTAGAAATATATATACTCTTGTTGTGTAAATTTAAGTGTTTAATTTGACTTGATATGAAATTTTATAAAGAAAATTAACTTTTAAATTTTATGATCTTAAATTAAAAATGTGTGCATCGTTTAAATCTAGTAATTTTAAACATGTTATGTAGAGTGTTGGAATTAAAAAACATACTAAGTAGATAGAGACACTTTTTTTAGGACAAATCAAAAAAGGAAAGTTAAGTACTTAAATTAGGACAGAGAGAGTTGGAGTTGAAGATGAAGTTGTATTTGGTTATATATTTTTTAAAAGAGAAAAAGTATTTAGAGTAGTGTTCATGCTTGAATACTTATTTTAACATAACTTTAAAAGTGAAAAAATCAATTAGAAAACAAGTAAATTATAAACTTTTTTCCAAATTTGAAATAAAACTTCAAGTTAAATCTAAATTTTTTATGACAAAAAGTTGATTTTCAAATAAAATAAATAAATAAATTATTTTTAGGGTGAAAAGAGGGAGTTACTCGGATGGTAAGCATCCCTCACTTCCAACCGAAAGATTGTGAGTTCGAGTCACCAAGGTAGCGAAAAAGGTGGGAGCTACTAGGGAGGGGTAAAAAAAAATAGGGCTAAACTGGTCAAATAGACTTTTGAAATATACACATGTTTAGGAAATAAAAAAATAGGGCTAAACTGGTCAAATATACTTTTCAAATATACACATGTTTAGGAAATAGAGACCATAGTACTAACAAGAGTGAGTTTATTCTGATACATAGTATACAGACCACTTTATGAATATTAATTTAGTTATTTAATCATACTATTTTGTAATGATTTGAAGTTATATGTATTGATGACGGCATAAAATAGTTTACATTATCAATTCAATTTGATGAGTTATATAATAGGTTATTACTTAATTTTCAATTATCATTTCAGATTTATGATAAAGAGCTACTTGTTATTATAGGTTAACGAAATCTTGAAATATTAAATATTATATATTAGTATATAAAATCTGGACTTTACCACTGTAGGATATGCAACCATTGATATTAGCAAATGAAGACATATATATCAAGAGTAAATAGAAAGTTGTCCACGGTTAAGACATAGTTTCAAGATGAATTCGTAGGAATACCAAATGGGTGGGTGAGTTGAGCTTTAAACAACAAAAATGGAATATTAGGAATAATAGATTATACAACTTTAGTTTCACACACACAATCATGTTCCTTTCCCTGCCTTATTACCATTCCTAATTGTCAGTGAGTAATTTTTGAGCAACTTATTAACGGTAAATGTGTGTACTAAGGAAGAAAAGAAACTAATAAGATTATCTCATTTTGAATAGTTCAAAAGAAATTCACTATTTTTTCAGAAACAGAGAACGATCTCTACGAAAACTACAATTGATTTCTAGTTATTTTATTGAAATCATCTATTGAGTGATTTAGTACTCATTACGGCGAAGCAAATGCTCAGTAAGAAAAGCCTTGAGATTCACATTTGATGAACCATTTTCCTCATAGCTCCCTCAGCCAAATCCCTCCATTTGTTGACATTCTTTCTCAATTCTTCCCCTTTATCACCGCCTACATCGCGATCTCTATACACCTCTAAAACTCATCTCTTTCCATGATACCACCTTCACCGACATTCACTCTAATGTCATTCTTCCAAATATCTTGAACGAGCTTTGCATTCCAAACTTGATCATTCCAGACCGAGCACACCACAAAAGGAACCCCAAAAGCTATGCTCTCCAAAGTCGAATTCCACCCATAGTGAGTCAGGAAATATCCAACAGAAAGGTGTTTCAAAACTTCTACTCGTGAGCACCAACTCACTATCTTCCCCTGCTTTTCCAGTTCATCTTTGCAACTCAACTTTTCCTCCAGCTTATCTCAGTTTTTCCCTTCCATTATCACCCACAAAAATGACCTCCCACATTTCAACATTCCTTGACCAATCTCCTCCATCAATTGACTTGATAGCTCAGAGTAACTACCAAATGCAATGTAAGTAACTGATCCATTAGTCATTAAATCCAATCAATCTATCTAATTGTTTGGAAAAATGATGAGATGGACTAATCTGGCCTTGGCCTCGGAATAGTGCTATAAGAAGGGATTTTTCATTCTTCTATAAAGTCTATGATAATATGGATTGGTTGGATTTAATGACTAGCAGAATAGTTATTTACATAGCATTTGATAGTTACTCTGAGATATGAAGTCAATTGATGGATGAGATTTGTCAAGGGTTGTTGAAATGTGGGAGGCCATTTTTGTGGGTAATAAGGGAAGGGCAAAATGATGAAAAGCCGAAGGAAAAGTTGAGTTGCAAAGAAGAATCGGAAAAGTAGGGGAAAATAGTGAGTTGTTGCTCGCCCGTGGAAGTTCTGAAACAACCTTTTGTTGATTATTTTTTGACTCACTGTTTGTGGAATTTGACTCTGGAGAGCATAGCTTCTGGGGTTCCTATTGTGGCATGTCAGATCTAGAATGATCAAGTCTGTAATGCAATGCTCGTTCAAGGTGTTTGGAAGAATGGAGTCAGAGTGAATGCGAGTGAAGGTAGTATTATGGAAAGAGATGAGTTCAAGAGGTGTATAGAGATCACGATGGGATGCGGTGAGAAAGGGGAAGAACTGAGAAAGAATGCCAAGAAATGGAGGGATTTGGCTAAGAAAGTGTCACGACCCAAGGTACCCCCTAGACCTGACATGGCGTACAAGACCCCAAAAAGGCCTCATACAAGCCACTTAGCATACATACATACAAGATCATAAAGATTAAGAGTTCAAAAGACAATGTCATATCAAAGCTTTTAAGAAAAATAGCGGAAGTCTACATCTCATGTCTCAAGCCAATCTAACCATAAGAAGAGAAATAAGGTTTGGGACGTAACCCAATACAATGTCAAACGAAAGAACATAAAAGTAAGAACAACTAGGCTATATCCTCGAATGGATGAGGACTCACCAAGTCTTCACAATTCATCTACTAAGCTCTAGCCACGAGTGGATGGAGAATCGCCACGCCCTACATCAACAAGCCAATGTAGGCAAGAGTATGCGTTAGTACAATCAAGTACCAAGTATGATAGCAATGCACGAAATCATTTAAAACATGCTAAAATAGGACATTTCATAATATGCAATGACCAGGCCAAACATGATAAGGGTTAGAAAACATAAAACATAAATCATGGTCAAAGCAAGTTAAACATCTTTACTTCACTTGAGAACATCATAACAACACTTATGTTCATTAGTTGTGGGATAAGCCTTAATCGACATATAAGACCATGTAAGCTATCAACATGGAATCTGGTGTATAACCCCACACCGATAAGGCCATCCTACTTGCCAAGGTAGGACCCTTTACTTAATATATAGCTTACGTGGATCCACTAGCTAGTGTCTATCATAGACCATCATCCTATGGTGGCAAATAGTTTATGGGACATGGGTAATCGCCACTTGTCTACTCGGCGCTAAGCATAATTCCCACGGATTAGACATAGTTCAATTATCATAAGTAGACATGGGTAGTCGCCTCTTGGCTATCATTAGTCATAAGTTCATCATTAGTAGACATGGATGATCGCCTCTTGTCTACATTAGGGAACATGGGTGATCGCCTTTTGTCCCTTCATTAGAATAGCTCCTTAATCATCCATTCAAGGTTAGTTGAGCAATCCTTTCAACAAGTTATGAATTATTACATGTGAGAAAACCTTTCACATTCATCGACATATCATATACTTTGGTACTTCAATCTCAAAGCACCCTTAATTCGTCATTAACTTCATATGAGTCATGCATAATTTCATAAAACTTCATCTTCACATAGTTCATCATGCTCATAATTTTCAAATCATAGGGTTCACATAGCTTCATGAGAATTTCTCTTAATTCATGCAATTCAAAGCAAACTCATGCTTAAAAAGCCATAGACAAGTCAATTTTGACCATAATCGAAGGAACCCACATAATAGAGTAAAATCATAGATTTTGATTGAACTTGTTTGATTTCATAAAACCATCATTAGGTCATTCACAATCTCATTCATGAAAATTCTTAGCTTAGGAATCATAATTCATGCATGGATTCATAGAGATTTCACATAATTCATCACTTCATAATCCAACCCACCAATCAAAGCTTAGATTTCAAAATCTTTGGGGAAATAGCATGGGTTCATCCAATTTCTACATCACATCATATAAATCACGCTAATTCGTGCACAAATTACTTTATCACGCTAGATCGTGCACTAGGAATCATAAAATCAACAATTGGAAATCATAATTGAAGAACCCATAAGAATTAATCAAAACTCTAACTTAATTTGGGGAATTTGAACCTTGAAAATTGAAGAGGACTAGGGACCCATTGGAGGAAAGGGCTCCAATGGTGAATGCTAACATACCTCAACAAAGCCCACAAGAAGTTGTTAGAAATCAATGGCCTTTAATGGAGGATCCTAGCCCTTCTTCTTCCTTGAAAATTGAGAGGACTTTTATAGAGAGAGAAGTAGGCTTAGGAAGCTTATATAGGGTCTGAGTTAAGAGCATATTAGATATTTAGGGAAAAGACCAAAAAGCCCTTAATTAATAACTGTCGGGACCCATCGATGGTCTAAATCTACGGTCCGTAAGTCGTCCGACGGACCATCTTGTTCCTTCGTCGATTGGTTCAGAGACTGTCAACCTAGGCCTTCCAATGACGACACCCATGTACGGCTGGTAGGTCAAACGATGGACCGTACATGGCAATCGTAGGTCAGTACTTATAGCTTTAAAATTTGACTAAGTCTGGAGGGGACCTATGAGCCCTACCTACGACTCGTTCATTGAACGACAGGCCGTCCTGGCAGGCCGTTGTTGGGATTCTAAAACTTTACATTTTTAAAACTTGGGCTTGCCACTTACAGTTCCCACCTACGGCCCGTAAGTCAACCGACGAACCGTAGGTGGCTTCCATCGTTAGTGGCAGTAACCCAGAAAATTCAAAAAATTTCCACCCTCGAATCTGGGGTATTACAGAAAGCTATGAAGGAAAATGGTTCATCAAATGTGAATCTCAAGGCTTTTTCTAATGAGCTTTTACTAGTCGTAATGAGTACTAAATCACTCAATAGATCATTTCAATAAAATAGCTAGTAATCAATTGTAGTTTTCATAGAGATTGTTATGGGTTTCTGATAAAATAGTAAATTACTTTTGAACTATTCAAAATGAGATAATCTTATTAGTTTCTTTTCTTCTTTAAGACACACATTTACTGTTAATAAGATGCTCAAAAATTACTGACCGGCAATTCGGAATACTAATAAGAAAGGGCAAGGAACATGATTGTGTGCAAAAGTAAAGTTGTATGATCTATTATTTATAGTATTCGATATTTGTTGTTTAAGGATCAAATGACCCACCCCATTTGTTATTCCTATGAGAGCCCTTTTGAATTTGGCACGAATTTTTAGTTTTGTCACCGAACTATTGACATCCTTTATAATACTCTTCTACTTGACTAACTTAACTTAAATACATCTCTATCATGCCATACACAAAAATGTGTTATTCACACACATACACATGCAATTTTCTGTTGATATGACATATACATAGATATATTGCATGACATAAGAGGGGTGTTTTAAAATTTAATTAGTCAAGTAGAGGGATGTTATTAAGGCTATCAATAGTTTGGGGACAAAACTAATAATTCTCGCTAAGTTCAAGGACGAAACTAAAGACCTCATCTTTATTTTATTTTAAAAATATTATTTACTACTTGTCATTTCTTATTGGGTGAAATAAGAAACTCACTTCCGTTAGACATTTTTTTAAAACCTGATCTATCGTTATACATAAAGCACCTCGTGCAGAAACCCAAAATTCTTGAAAATGCATTGCCAAACTATTTGGTAAATATGAATTGATTCGGGTTGATGTCACTTGACATAGCAGGAATCAACATCTATGGCGGCACCGCTATAGTGCCTGCATGGCCGCTATAGCGGGCTAACGGGAATCAAACCTTAGTAAATACGTTATCTTTATTTTTCCTCCCACTTTCCAAGGAAAAAATAGATAGAGTTGCTCCCTCCTAAGACAACCGTAGCAAGGGAACAATGGAGGGGAGAGATTTTAGTGCAAAGGAGGTAAAAACTCAAGGATTTCCGATTTGCGTTCATTACGACTCGCTCTCACAGAGCCATAAGCTTAGGGCCAAAGTTTATCAGCAATTGCTTAGCGCCCAGGTAGGTTAGGTCTTCTTAACTGAGTAGTTTAGACTTGTTTCCATTGCTTGATATATTGTAGATTGATGGGGGAGTTCATGCCTAGGTGTGCGGGTACGGAGGCTAGATGGTTAATGTTTGTTGTTTATTGTTGTTAAGTAGGGAAAATATAGTGATTAAGGGGTCGTTCTCTAGTTCCTGATTGTTAACCTTGAGTTCCTTGTTGGAGGTGGCTTAGTGGTAGTTGTAAAGTTAAGTGTTATGAAATTTTTGGGTCATTAATTAGCTAATTATGGGTTATGTGGTAATCAAGGAAAAGCAAAATGAGCGGGAAGAGTATTAATTCATAGGATTAGAGAGGTAATTCCCAGGAACGAATGTGTACTCAAAATGAGGTCCAGTGCTGGGTTATTGATATATGTAGGTGATGGTTTGTTTGTTTTCAAAAGTATGTAATGTGTGCATGTTAACTATTTGTCGTATTATTTGTGTGATGCATTTGGGGAAACTGGAAGGCTAATGTGAAATGAATTTATGTGAAAATCTCATGCAATAAACTTGTTATTTACTTGTGGTTTCAAGTTGGTTGTCCATTGTGGTTATGATTGTGTATGTTGTTTGTGATTGATGGTAGGCTCGGGTACCACACCGGCATAGGAAACTAACGGCTGGCTCGGATACCATGATTGGTATGAATCATTAATAGTTGGCTTGGTTACCTCCCCATACACTAACAGTTTATATGTGGGTTCCTTGAGAGAACCAGATTTTCATGTTGGTTCCGTAAGTGGACCGAGTTTCTTATTTATGTTAAGTTTATCACCTGTTGACCTTTGAGTGGTTGGGTTAATGTATTTTAATGCAATGATGGCTCTTATATAGATCGGGATTGCATATTGAACACCATAGATTGTGCGTTAGAGGATCCTTAGGTGGTTCAGGTTACTTGGAAGGTGAGAGGACTGGGTATATGCATTTTGTGATCATGTGGAACATGTTTCATGCATTGCTTAGGTCAGGTTGGTTACCGGAGTCTTGTTCGGAGTTGTTTTACATGAACGGTGTGTGTTTGTTCAAGTGATCTAAAATATATTTGATAAAGGGTAGGCTTGGGAAGCTTAGAGTGGTAAGAGGTTTGATTGTTTAATGGTGGAGTTGGCAGCAAAACAAGGTAGGAAGCAGGACTTATGTGTACTAGTTTATGAGAATTATATTTGGGATGGTACAAGCACAAGGGTAAAGATTTGAGGTGGTGTAAGTTTCATATCACATGTTTCCTTCTTAATGTCTACTTTGTATTAGGTGGTGGATTCGGGTTGACTGATGTTGCCTACCAGTATGTGTTGTTTATACTGATACTACTATTATTATGACACTTGACATAGTTTGGGTGTAGGATTTAGTGATGTTTCATAGGTAAAGATGATGATGATCTCCTATAGCTTCTACTCTTCCTTCCTTATGGTGGGAGTTGTGTCCTATTTCTTTTTATAAATGTGTACTCTTAGATGTTTTTGTACCTATTTAGACTAGTTCCTTGGGAGGTGTTTGTGTGTTTCTTTGCAAATAATCTTGGGTTTTAAATCAAGTTAATAGTAATTCCATAATTACATAGAGTGTTAGATTATGTTTCATTTATTTTCCGCATGTTATGATTAAGTTTGAGGGTGAGGGTTCTCCTATCTAGGTATTAGAGTAGGTGCCTACACAGCCCAGTGGGTTGGGTTGTGATAATTTGGTATCAGAGCCCAGGTTATCGGTCTCCTTGTATAAGAGTAAATGTCGAATAGAGTCTTGAGTATTAGTGTGTTAACATCCACATTTAATCTTCAGGGGGCTATGAAGAATTCTAGGAAGTCGTTTCACTTCTTCACTCCTTTCATGCAGTCTATAGCTTGTGTTGTAGGGTGAATCCAATTGGTATCTCCGGATTCCATTTAGTATCTCAACGAAGTAAACTAGATGTGGTTAACAATATGGCTGTAGGGATACAAGCAAGAAAGATTGGAACCGCGCAGGTTCCAATTGGTATCTGGCCTCAAGGGTCATGTGAATGCATGGATGGTTAATTAGTGGTCATCCATGATGCGAATAAAATGTAACGAATCTGATTAATTTTGTGATTAATCTTGATGACTGTTATTATAGGCATAATATTGCTTCAATGACTGAATTTAAGTGAGATATAATTGCCTGAACCTTGGTGACCTGGTGGTCAAGAGAAAGTCATACTTTATTAGAATATATGTAGATCAGCTTCCTACATGATGTACTCTTTTGCTCATCATCTAAAATTTCTTACTGAAACTGGTTATTGGCTTTTGTAATACTACTATCCATTTATATGTTTAAATGCTTTTCACGCCTTTACGTATTTTTTAATTGTAGTGACAAAGCTGATCAACTCATGATTATGAAAATCAAAGGCAGTGATTTCCTGTTACTGAAACCTTTCAATTGATGTGATCCATTTTCTCGAGAACTTAAGATTTTTCCTTTTGCTTCTTTTAGAACAATAACTAAAGTTTTGTCAATCTTGTGATGAAAACTGAAGCAGCTTGTGAAGTATGCCCTGATTATATATAATACCAGATCACTCGAATAGAACACTCGAATATATTGCACAGAAAGAAAGAAGGAACACTAGTATGTAAAATTAACAAGCATCCAATACAATTTTCCAGAACATCAAAAAGAACAGAAAGAATATATATATTGGTCAAGAAAACTTGTGCCACCCCAAACATGAATAACACTTTGTTCTGCAGATCGAACTTCCAGTGGAGAAATCTCACCCAGAATTAAACAGGACCCCATGAGAATGCAAAGGCAGCCACGAATATGCAGATGCACAGAACCACTAATATTGCGCTCGAGGCAAAACTGTGGCGACCACCCCTGTAGTTCCGAATTTCCACCCAATAAGACCTGCCACTAGACTGAAATAAAAGTTGCACCCACGTTGACAGCCCCGGTGAATACAGCGGACATGAGGGAAGCGTTGGCCTTAAAGCCTAGCATTTCGAAAAGCCCGGGAGCATAGAACAAGGCCACGTTAATCCCTGTGAGCTGCTGGAATGTCGGAATCAGAGCCGATAAAATCAACTGGGGTTTGTACTTTCTGACTCTGAAAAGGACTTTCCATGGGTGTTGTACTTTCTTGATGCTTCACTCGCCTCCACATGGTCCTTCAATTCAGCTTTGATGTTGTCGACTCCCCTGATCTTTTTCAAGAGTTGTAAGGCCTCCAAAGAACCAAAACCTCCCAAATTCAGTTAGCTCAGATACGAAAACATACCAAAGATGCACAAAAAAGAAATAAATTCGAGTAAGAGGCAAGATTAAACGAAAGAACCAAAAGCACTGAGCAGACAAAAGAAGAAGGAGATTACTTACATACATACAAAAGAGACAACCAATGATGGCCATGTAGGTATTAATTGTGAGAAGCATCATATTTAACAAAATACCCTTTACACTTTGTTTGGATGTTGCTAGCCGTTGTATTGTATTGTATTGTTAGAGTTTGTTTGGCGTTATTGTTGGAACGTCAAAAACACTTATTTTATTTTGAGTAAAAAACACTTATTTTGATATACTATTAACCATATGTTTAGATATAGTATTTATTCTAAAATAATTATTTATTCAGTTTTAATAGATCATATATTCGTTTATGTTGTATGTTTACTTATATAGTAGATGATTTAGTGTATAGAGTTTTAGCTTATACACAGAGGATTAAATCATCGGTTCTTATAAGTATAAAGTTTTTTGTTTATAATCTGAGATGGAAATTGGACATGTCATCAGTACGATTGTAGCACAAGATTATATGTAGTTTATCTTGATTATGGAAATGGTATAGTTCCAACTTCTTGTGCTAGTGCATTTTGTATGTATTGAACGGGACCGAGTAGAGATAGTTGTTTTAGATTGACTGACAAAAGCATATTATCTATACTATTAAATGTACTTATATTCTTAATCATGATATAACTATTATGATCTGTATATGTTAATTATCGTTTTGATTAATTAAAAGGTGAGATTTTGAGATGGGTCTATATGCATGGTAGATTGGATGATAATAATATATATTAGTAAAATAATAAGTTAGTTGACGGAATTCATGTCTCAATATAGAGATTGATGATATGCATTTTTGAGAAGCTTATAAGTTTTCATCGTGTCAAACCTTGCAAGTGGATTTATGAATCCGACACATGAAATAAGTTAAGAAAATTAATCTTTGAATTAAATTTGTCAGTAATTTAATTTATTGATTAGTATTTGTAATCTTAACATGGGAATTACATAAGTTTTTAATGGAAAATTTCAAAATATAAATAGAGGAGTGCAATTACGAATTTCTAGTGGAATGATTTGTAATTTATTATGGTAAGAATAATTCAAATTAATTATTTGAAATTATTTCCATAATTGGAAGCCTCAGTAATTAATTCGGTGGTCCCTACCGTGCCCATATTTAACTAGAACTCAGAATTCTATTCTAAGGGGAAAAGGAAGAAGTAACGTGTCTTTCTCTATTCTAAGGAAAGTGAGAAGTACATGTCTTTTTCTATTCTAAGGAAAGGGAGAAGTACATGTCTTTTTCTATTCTAAGGAAAGGGAGAAGTATGTGTCTTTCTCTATTGTAAGGAAAGAGAGAAGTACATGTCTTTTTCTATTTTAAGGAAAGGGAGAAGTATATGTCTTTTTCTATTCTAAGGAAAGACCGTGTGTCTCCTCTCCTCCTTGGACTAGGAAGAAATCTCTATAAATAGGGATTTTTCTAGCCCTTGAAAGAGAATAAGTTTTTCATACAATACTTGCCCACCCAAGTATTAAGAGAGTTCGGAAGTGAACTTGGGATCACTGTAGAAGACCGCAGAATTGCCGTCCGGTTTGTGGACTAGCTTGTGGATTCGCTTGAAGGTATCTGCTCACGCTTCAAGAGGTAATTCTTGAATTAAATTTTAGAAAGTTTATGCTCTCTAGCATGATTTTATGTGCTCTAGCTTAAACGTATGTGTTGTCTATTGTTCATGTAAGCAGTATGATTATGGTATACTTCCGTTGTGCATATAGTTTTCCAACATTATTGACATGATATTGTTTATGCTTCATGAACATTATATTTCAAAGCGTGATTTTAGAGTCTTTATATTATTTTGAAAGCTATTTTGAGAAATCACAAAGTATACATGTTCTAGAAAAATTTTACATGATTTGAAATATGTTTTAGAAAGAGATTTCAACATATGATTTTAGAAAAAAAGATTTGACTTCGTCTCATAGATTTGACTGTAGTCTCACAACAAGATATATTTTAGAAAGATATTTCGAGCAAGACTCATGATAAGCTTCGAGATAAACTTGACAGATATTTTTTTATGAGCTATATGAATAGTATGTCTTGGGAATAGTATTTAACACCGAGCGAACAAGGTTTCTAGATAGCCCAAATTCCATAACTACAAGCCACAGTAGGATTATATTTCACCACTCTGTCGGTTGATCATTTAGCCCTGAGAGACTCAGTTAGTGGATCCACAATTCTATACTCTGGCAAGGTATATAGGGCACCCTCCCAACTGGGGCATTCGTTGATGCATCATGAGCTCACATGGTGTATATCTGTTAAGAGAAACTCGCCACTGAGACATTATATTTTTATATTTTTTTTAATAATTCGAACATATATAATCATGTATATAGTCATTATAAGATTTCAAATAGCATGATTTTCAGATAGCATCCTTTCAAATATGATTCAGAAAATATGGTCTCAGATATAAATTTTTGTTTTTGAAATATTATGTCATATGTCAAAATTTTGACTCTCAGTCCTTCAGTTATCATTTGTGCATTACCCATGCTCGAATTTATAGATCATTCAGTTGTTTGTATAATTGTTTATCTCAGTTCTTACCTTCCATACTAATACATTCCATGTATTGACGCTACTAATTTGCGTTGCATCATTTTATGATGTAAATTTCAGCATCCTGATTCAAATTCGCGAGAGACGTTTCACTAAGTTCTTCTACTTTCAGCATTGTGGTGAGTCCTCCTCGTATTCAGAGGACTTCAGTTATGAGTCAGTATTTTTTTTCACTTCAATTGTATTAGCTTTCAGGTAGCCCAGGATCTTGTCCCAACAAATTATCTCATTCTGTTTAGAAGCTTTCGGATATAAGTATTCAAATTTACCGGGACCACTTTTTTCTTACTACCACTACTATTTTCATAACACAAATTTTTAATATGTTTACCTATTTTTTTTACTTATCCATTATGAAAATTAAAATAAAAAATTATAAAAACAAAATAATATAATAAATACTCAAAAATTGATATACTAAATAAAAGCAAGAGAAGGAACGAATATATCAAAATTTTTCAGACAAAAAAAGAATTAAGCAACTGTAAAATTGATGAACTGTTAAAGATTTGAAAGTTGAAAACTTACACTTGATGTGGTTAATTGCAAAAAATAATATATGATTGCTATCACTTTAAGAGAGAATTGAGAAATTGAGAGAGGACCAGAATATTGTTGAAGGAAAAAAATGATGAAATGTAGGAATTATTTATAAATAAAATATGGGTTAAAAATATAATTGTATAAATTGGGGGTTAAAAAAAATTGAAAGATTTTTTGGGCATTTTGGGTCGCTTTTCAGAAAGTGACCGTTGGCTCAACGGCCACTTTCTTAAAAGTGGCCCAATGGTCGGATTCTTCAAATTAAAAAAAATAATTAGTATCGGGTGGTCTGAGCCAGTGCACCAGTGGGCCGCTTACTGGTTACTAAAGGACCGGTCTACAGGTCTAATATAGCCATCTAGTCCAGCATGGGACATGATCATTTACTAGGTGGGTCGGTGACCGGTCCGGTCTCATCGGACCGAAACCAGTTCAATCCGGTCCAGTTGATGGGCTTAGATTGGCCAATTAAAAAGAGAGGATAAACTTTGACCTCATTTATTTACACTTAGTGGAGGTTTGAATCTGAATGGTTCAGACATTAAATTATTAAGTACACTTGCTTTATCAAGATTTATACAAAATAAAAGCAAGAGAAGGAACAGATATATCAAATTTTTTAAGACAAAAAAAGAATTAAGCAATCGTAAAATTGATGAATTGTTAAAGATTTGAAAGTTGAAAACTTCCACTTGATGTTGTTAATTGCAAAAAATAATATAAGATTACTATCACTTTAAGAGAGAATGAGAAATTGAGAGAGAACTAGAATATTATTGTAGGAAAAAGTTGATGAGATGTAGGAATTATTTATAAATAAAATATGGGTTAAAATATAATTGTATAACTTGGGGGTTAAAAAAATTGAAAGAATTGTGGGCCACATTTCAGAAAGTGACTGTTGGCTCAACGGCCACTTTCTTAAAAGTGGCCCAACGGTTGGATTCTTCAAATTAAAAAAAAAATTATTAGTACCGGGCTGGTTCTAGCCGGTGAACCGCTTACCGATCACTGACGGGCCGATCTACAGGTCCAATATAGCCATCTAGTCCAGCATGGGACATGATCATTTACTAGGTGGGCCGGTGACCGGTCCGGTCTTACCAGATCGAAACCAGGTCAATCTGGTTCAGTTGAAGGGCTTAGATTGGCCAATTAAAAAGAGAGGATAAACTTTGACCTCATTTATTTGCACTTAATGGAGGTTTGAATCTGAATGGTTCAGACATTAAATTATTAAGTGCATTTGTTTTATCAAGATTTAAAGAACTTAATTGGTATGAATAGGTTTTAATCATTAAGATTTATAACATAATCTTAATATTTTTAAAGGTGAATTTATGTGGATAATATTCAATATCAGTACTCTATCCACAATTACCAGCCACCACTACTAACCACCTCTGTCGTCATCACCACCACCACCATTATTGTCGTTTATCACCAATGTAATGCCTCGGATTTCGAAAAACGCTAAAGAGAGGTTCGTACAAGTCACCATCAATTTTTAGTTTTGGGTCAACTTTAAACGAGCATATCTTCTAGCACATAAATAGGTAGGTGGCCCAAATCGAAGGTCTTTGAGTCCTCTTTCCAACGCCACCAAGTTTGCACTATTTGAAGATTGGAGTAAAAAGTTATGCTTGTTTGAGTGAAGCCTCTCTTTAAGGTATCTCAATCGTTCCAAGAAGGGTAGTTTGATCTTTTCCTTCTCTCCTAAGTCTAGTCACGTTTTTCCTTCACCCAAATAAGGGTCTAATCTGTTTTTAGACCACTTTTTCATGTTCCTAAACACTTAGAGAATTAGAGCGAGGTTCCAAGAGGAGAAAAAGCTAGGTTTCAAGCGTTCTTCAAGATTGGTGGATTTTGCCAAGTACATTGTTCTTTCTAGGTATGTAAGGCTTCTCACGGTGATGGACTTGTTCGTCCTCACACCATACATCTAATTTATCCACAAAATCGTTGTATCTAAAGGATTCTTGCATAGTTCTTGATTTTGGTTCAATTCTTTAACAATGGAGGTTGTGAATTCTTTTGTGTTGTGGATCTTTGGTAATAGTTGTATTTCAAGAGGGTTTGTATGAAAGTTTCTATGAATTCATGTTGGGTTTGAGAATCAAGAAGAGTTCAGTTGGAATTACTCAATTCTAAACTAGTTGGGATCCTATTTTGGCTTGAAAAATCATCGATTTTCTAGGAAGAGGGGTGGGGCGGCGCGCCACCAATGCGCCAGGATTACTGCCCAGTAGTTTGGGGCCTGGCGCCTCGCACCAACAGTGCGCCAGGGTCGCCTAGCCTTTTTCCTTCTGTGTTTCATTTCGAACGTGTTCCTTTGAGTCGTGACTATGTTCCCTTCTTATTATTAGCTCCTAAAGGCTCCATTCACCTTTGAGATTTCCTATATGTTCTAATCACATGTCTTAATTTACATTCAAAACTAAACTGAGTTTAAAAGGAAAGTTCAAGAAGTCTTTCAAGTTATTTTATGGATCTTTTGTAACCAATAATGGTTTTAAACTTACTCTTTGACTAAGCAAAGATAAAGGTTGAGGAGAGAGTCGATTCGTGATTGAGAAAAGATATCAGGGAACTAAGTATTCCCAAATTTAACACTGTTACATTGAAAGAGAGAACTTGATTTCTAAATGAGTTTATGAGTTCTGAGATATTTTAGAGCACTTCCTCTTTTAAGAGGATCTTTTGAGTAATTACCTCAAATTGAGAAAGAGAATGTTTTTAAACATTGAGCATGAGTATATATGTATTGGGAGTAGTATTGAGCACCGATATAGGAATGAGTTCAGACAACTCACATTCCTCATAAACCATGTAGCCAACATGGGTAAAAGATTGTACTTTTTAGACGATTGCTTATTGCTTTTAAGCATAGCTTAGTGGATCCACTTAGTTGAGGTATTCTATACTCCTACAAGGTATAGGACAGTTCTGGCAGCGTGGGCGAGACGATGTATCGTCACATAGCTCATGGTGATGGTTGTCGGTTAGAGAATCTCCCAAATAAGAGTAAAGAGTACTTTATTGTATTTTAATACATCATTGAGTTTATATCTTCTGTTTTATAACGCTTTAAACATTGCATCTCTTGTTATTTCTTTTGTATTAAAGTTGAGTTGAGGTGAGTATTTCTCCTAGTCTTGTCAATTCGGTTATCTATGTTTTCAGTTCCCATTACATGCTCGTACATTCAATGTACTGATGTCATTCGACCTACATCTTATTATGATGCAGATACAGGTGTTCAGGCTCATCAGCAGGCACTTCGTTGATACCGTTTGCACTCCAACTAGCTTTGGTGAGCCTCCTTGCTTTTCGGAGGGCTTCACACGTATTTCCTGCTTTTGTTAAGTTGTTGAGGGTTATGTCCCGACATCTATCTTAGTATAGAGGCATCATAGATGGTTAGAGTTGAGTAGTCTCTCATTATTTTCCTTGTTGAGATGTTTTGAGATCTTGAGACAGTTATGTCACGACCCAAGGTACCCCCTAGACGTGACATGGCGTACAAGACCCCGAAAGGCTTCATACAAGCCACTTAGCATGCATAGACAAGATAACGGAAATCAAGAGTATATAAACCAAGTTCAAGTCATAAGAGTTTTATAAAACGAAGCGAAATTCTACATAGTCTCAAGCCATCTATTACATCAAAGAGTGACGGGGACGTAACCCACACATCACATACAAAAGTCAATAATAGAAAGACATAAAAAAAATGAAAGAGTCTCGGTCCTCGAAGCATGAGGACTCACCAATCTTAAAGAATCCTTCAACTAGGCTTTAACCACGAATAGATGGAGCAAAGTCGTCACGCCCTACATAACAAATTAATGTAGGCAAGAGTATACGTTAGTACAATCAAGTACCAAGTATGATAGCAATGCACAAAATCACTTAAACATGTAAAAATGGGACATTTCCATGACATGCAATGACCAAGCTAAAACATGAAAAAAGGGTTAGAAACATAAGTCATAAACCATGGTCAAAGCAAGCTAAACATCTTTAGGTCACTTGTGAAATATCTTTTAAAAAGCACTTTAGTTCATTGTTGTGGGAAGTAGCCTTAACCGACATGTAAGACCATGTGAGCTATCAACATGGAATCCGGTGTCTAACCCCACACTGATAGAGCCATCCTACTTGCCAAGGTAGGACCCTTTACTTAACTTATAGCTTACGTGGATCCACTAACTAGTGTCTATCATAGACCATCATCTTATGGGGGCACATAGGTGAGGGATAAGGAGATTGATACTAGAAACACGGCCTCTACATACGAGAGAGCTTCCATCTCAATATCCTCTCGGTGCTAAGTATAAATCCCACAGAATAGTCATAATTCTTATTTATCTTATTATACATGGAAAGGTAAAATTAGAGTTACCAATCCAAGCTAAAGTACATTAGTATTGATGTTTCATATTCCATGGACAAGTCCAAGCTTACGTCATTAGAATAGCTCCTTAAACCTTTGATTCAACTTTAGTTCAGAAAACCTTTCAACAAGTTATGAATCCTTTTTGTGAGAAAACCCTTTCACAACTCAACAACAACATCATGTATGCTTCAATCTCAAAGCAATTCATAAATCATCATAAATTTCATAATTGATCATGCATACTTTCATAAAAACCCATCTTTTGATCATTCATAAATCATCATGAAATCATACCTTTAGGAAACATAAATCATGCATGGGTTCACATAGACTTCATAAAATTCATCTTCTTCACAATTCAACCCATCAACATAGCCTAATTTTCGAAATTTGGGGAAATCACATGGGTTCATGCGATTCATCTTAATTCATGAAATTTTAATCAATTCATGCTTCATAGTTCATAAAACAATCAATTAAATCAATATTGAAAAGAACCCATGGCATAGAAGAAAAACCCTAACTTCAATAGAGGATTTCTAACTTGTAAAATATAGAAATTTTGGAAATCTATGGAGGAAAGTGCTCCATAGATGATGACTATCATACCTTGAGGTTCAAAGTCCTTAATCAATTGATGAATGGAAGCTTGATTTCTTGAACCCTAACTTGACCTCTTCTTCTTCTTCTTCTTCTTCTTCAAGCTTCTAAAGAGAGAAATATTTGGAAGAGGTTGAGAGAATTTTGTAAAATGATTTGGAAAAGGTAGTTTTTATGATTAAAAAGGTTTACATAGTGTTAGGAAGGGTGGGTAACCGACCTAATTATTAATTAAACCATTTGGGAAAAAGACCAAAAGACCCTCTTTAAAAATAGCCCGACTGCCCCTACCTACTACATGACCTACGGTTGGTAGGTCAACCTACTGCTCGTAGGTGACCAACCGTAGGACACACTCCCTAAGCCCGAAAATTTTATAATTTTTTTCCTCCCCAACCAGTAGCACCTACGGCTCCTCCCACCACTTGACCTACGGTTGGTAGGTTCACCAACGGCCAGTAGGTCAAGTCGTGGGTCACTTCATTTTTAAAAAATTGAAGTTTTTCATTCGTTTCAAATCTGGGGTGTTACATTATCTCCCCCTTGGGAACATTCGTCCTCGAATGAAATTCAAAACAGCATAAAGAAGGTAGAAACAAAATCAAACAGCCTAACATGCATGCAATCGCGTAAATGCACATATCCGAGGAGGAAACATCTACTCCAAGCTAACGCATGTTCAAAACATCATTTCATAAAAGCTTTATGCAACTCATACTCAAATGCACATAATCATAGGGAAATCAATCAAACTAGCTCATTTTCTCAAAATTAGACTCTTTATGAACATGCATAAACAAGGAATCATGGAAACAACTATGGCACATGAAACCAAAAGAATGAATCATGAGGAACTAGGTACCTCAAGCTAGAGTAGGATCAGAGGAAAAGAAATGAGGATATCGGGACATCATATCGGCCTCGGCCTCGGCTCCCAAGTAGCACCCTCAACTAATTGATTCCTCCAAAGAACCTTCACGGAAGCAACTTCTTTATTTCGTAACTTTCGAACTTGCCGGTCTAAAATCTCAACCGAAACTTCTTCATAGGAAAGACTATCTTTTATGCCAAGATTTTCTAATGGCACTATAGATGCCGGATCACCAATATATTTCTTCAACAATGAGACATGGAAAACCGGATGTACCGACGCTATATCATTAGGCAAGTCAAGTTCATAAGCAACCTTACCAATATGTCTCAAAATTTGGTATGGGCCTACATAACGGGGAATAAGCTTCCCTTTCTTCCCGAATCTCATTACACCCTTCATGGGTGAAATTTTCAAGTAAACCCAATCATCAACATCAAATTTTAAATCTCTCCTTCTAACATCGGCATAGGACTTTTGTCGACTTTGAGCCGTTTTCAATCTCTCTCTAATAAGCCGAACTTTCTCCATAGCCTCATGTACCAACTCGGGACCTATCATGGCAACTTCACCAACTTCAAATCAACCTATAGGAGATCTACACATCCTACCATAAAGAGCTTCAAATGGAGCCATACAAATACTCGAGTGATAGCTATTATAATAAGCAAACTCAATCAAAGGCAAATGATCATCCAAATTACCCTTGAAATTAATTACACAGGCTCTCAACATATCTTCAAAAGTTTGGATAGTACGTTCCGCTTGCCCATCGGTTTGAGGATGAAAGGTCGTGCTAAGCTTAACACGAGTACCAAGACCCTTTTGGAAAGACTTCAAAAATTCATAAGTAAATTGTGCACCAAGATCGGAGATAATGGATATAGGTACTCCATGTAACTTAACCATTTCTCTCGAGTACAACTTAGAATAATCCTCCGTCGAATAAGAAACCTTGATGGGAATTAAATGGGCTAATTTCGTCATACGATCCACAATAACCCAAATCGAATCATATTGCCGCCGGGTGCGTGGTAAACCAACAATAAAGTCCATATTCAAATCTTCCCACTTCCAAGTAGGAATACTAATATCTTGGGACAAACCTCCCGGCTTTTGATGCTCAACTTTCACTTGTTGACAATTAGGGCACTTAGCCACAAATTCCGCAATATCCTTCTTCATCCCATTCCACCAATAGACCTCCCGCAAATCACGGTACATCTTGGTATCTCCCGGGTGAATGGAATATCGAGAACTATGGGCTTCCGATAAAATTTGTCATCTTAAGTCATCTACATCGGGAACAAATAAACAACCTTGATATCGAAGCACACCATCTCCCCTTTAGGAGAAAGCCTCAACGGACTTCTTAAGCACCACTTCCTTCAACTCAACCAAATTAGGATCAAGATCTTGCTTAGTCTTCACATCGAACACAAAGGAAGATTCTGAACCATTGTGAATCATAACACCGCCTTCACCAGAATCAATCAACCGAACACCCAATCGGGCTAAACTATGAACATCACGAACCAATTATTTCTTACCATCCTCAACATGAGCAACGCTACCCATAGACAACCGACTAAGAGCATCAGCCACCACGTTCGCCTTTTCGGGATGATAGAGGACACTCATGTTATAGTCGTTTAACAACTCAAGCCACCTCCTTTGGCGAAGATTTGGATCTTTTTGTTTGAACACATATTGCAAACTCTTATGGTCGGTAAAAACATCAACATGCACACCATACAAATAAAGCTTCCAAATCTTTAAAGCAAACACAACCGCCGCTAATTCTAAATCATGAGTAGGATAGTTCTTTTCATGAATCTTGAGTTGCCTTGAAGCATAAGCAATGACTTTCCCGTTTTGCATAAGAACACACCCTAACCCAATCCTTGAAGCATCACAATAAACCACAAACCTATCGGACCCTTCCGGTAAAGTCAATATCAAAGCCGACGTAAGTTTATCTTTCAACTCTTGAAAACTCTTCTCACACGCTTCAGACCATGTGAGCTTAACCCTCTTTTTGAGTCAAAGCCGTTAATGGGGAAGCAATCGAAGAAAATCCTTCAACAAACCTCCTATAGTAGCCAGCCAAACCTAAAAAGCTTCAAATATCCGAAGGTGAAAGAGGTCTAGGCCAATTCTTAACCGCATCAGTTTTTTTAGGATCTACCTCAATAACCCTACCGGAGACAATGTGACAAAGAAAAGCCATGGACCCTAGCCAAAACTCATATTTACTAAACTTCGCAAAGAGTTGCTGGTCCTTGATGACTTGCAATACAATCCTCAAATGATTGACATGCTCACCCTCACTCCTTGAGTAAATCAAAATATCATCTATGAACACAATAACAAACATATCAAGATATTGTCTAAACACCCTATTCATCAAATCCATAAATGCGGCCAGAGCATTTGTCAACCCAAACGACATCACTAGGAATTCATCATGGCCATATCTAGTCCGGAAAGCCGTTTTCAGAATATCATCTTCTTTCACCCTCAATTAGTGATAACCCGAACGAAGATCGATGTTAGAGAAGTAACTTGCCCTAGGAGTTGATCAAACAAGTCACCTATCCTTGGAAGAGGATACTTATTCTTAATAGTAAACTTGTTCAATTTTTGATAGCCAATGCACATACGAAGTGAGCCATCTTTCTTTCTAACAAACAAAACTGGAGCACCCCATGGAGTGATACTTGGTCGGATGAAACCCTTATCCAACAAATCTTTCAATTGCTCCTTTAACTCCTTGAGTTCTGCCATATCCATTCGATAAGGAGGAATAGAGATAGGTTGCGTATCGGGGAGAAGATCAATACCAAAGTCTATTTCCCTTTTGGGAGGAACACCGGGTAGATCATCGAGAAACACTTTCGAAAACTCATTTACAACGGGAACCGACTCAAGAGTAGGGGTTTCAGAATCCATATCCCTCACCCTAATCAGATGGTATATGCACCCCTTAGAAATCATCTTTCTAGATTTAAGACATGACACAAATTGACCTTTAGGCATAGAATTTCCCCCCTTCCACTCTAGGACATTTGGGAATTGAAACTTGACTACTCGGGTCCTACAATCAATAGAGGCATAACAAGAGTGCAACCAGTCCATCCTAAGAATAACGTTAAAATCTAACATATCAAGCTCTACAAGATCAACATGAGTGACTCTATGGGAGAAGGAGACGGGACAATTTCTATAGACTCTTTTAGACACAATAGATTCACTAATAGGAGCAGAGACACAAAAGGGATCTAACAACACATCCGGAAGAACATCAAACTTCATAGCCACAAAAGGCGTCACAAAAGACAAAGTAGCGCCTGGATCAAGCAAAGCATAAACATCAAAGTGAAAGACTTTCAACATACCGGTAACCACATCGAGAGAACCCTCTTGCTCATGGCAAGCTTGAAGTGCATAGAATCGATTTTGCTTAGGAGCATTTGAACCCAAACCACTAGGTGGAGCTTTCTTACCTTCTCTTCCCTTAGCCGTGAGAGATGGACAATCCCTTATCTTATGACCACTCTTACCACAACTGAAGCAACCATCCGTACCGGCTAAGCACTTGCCCTCATGTTTCTTCCCACACCTAGCACAAGCAGCCGATGAGAATCCACCACCATTTCCTCCTTGAGGCTAAGGGTTAGGCACCCTATATTTGTTGAACTTAGGAGGAACATTGGAGGAACCTTGACCGGAGAACTTTTGTCGAAATCTAGAACGACCATGTCCATCGTACCTTGAATGTGAGAAATTACCATCACCGGTCTTAGCCTTCCTTGCCTCCCTAGACCTTTCCTTAAGTTTCTCCTCTTCTATTTGTTTAGCATAAACCATGAGACGAGAAATATCCATGTCATTCACAAGCATGGCGGTACGACATTCCTTCACCACCAATTCGGACACTCCAGAAATGAACTTACTCATCCTTGCCCTAGGATCGGTAACCATAGTAGGAGCATATCGAGACAATTTGGTGAATTTCAAAGCATACTCCTTCACACTCATGCTTTCTTGACGAAGATTGATGAATTCAAGCACCCTTGCCTCCCTCATCTCAAGGGGAAAGAACCTATCAAGAAAAGCAACCTTGAACTTCTCCCAATCAAGAGGACCCGCATCAACCGCCCTCTCACTCTTCAAACTACACTTGAGCCATACCCTTAAGTTGATAAGCGGCCAACTCCACCTTTTCTCCGGTGTCACACCCATGATCATCAGCACCTTGTACACCTCATCAATGAACTCTTAAGGATCTTCCTGAACCTTAGAACCATGAAACTCCAGAGGGTTCATTCTACTTAAGTCCCTCACTCTCGATGCCGCCGTACCCATATTTGGGTTCACGGGAGCCACAACCTCCCTATTGGCTTGAGCCGTCACGGCTTGAGCCAATACTTGAAAAGCAGCCTTAAAATCCGCATTAGTCACTTGTTTGGCCAAAGGGTCGGCTGGAACTTGAGGAGCTTGAGGAGGAGCTTCTTGTTCCACATTCTCTCCCGCATTTCTTCTAGCATAAGCTCTTCGAGTAGCCATATCCTGAAATGCATAAAATAGGGATTAGGAGAGAGACATATAGAGATACACTCTATCGCACGATTTAAGAGTAATTAAAGAAGTGGAGTTTCCTAAACATCTTGTAGCCTCTCATTCATAAATGTGGCGCGCTTTACACTCACGAACAAGACTCTACTCGACGTGGCTTATGAGACTTCCTAGGACCTTTCTAAAACCTTGTGCTCTAAATACCAAGTTTCTCACGACCCAAGGTACCCCCTAGACGTGACATGGCGTACAAGACCCCGAAAGGCCTCATACAAGCCACTTAGTATACATAGACAAGATAATGGAAATCAAGAGTATATAAACCAAGTTCAAGTCATAAGAGTTTTATAAAATGAAGCGGAAGTCTACACAGTCTCAAGCCATTTATTACATAAAAGAGTGACGGGGACGTAACCCACACATCACATACAAAAGTCTAGAATAGAAAGACATAAAAGAAATGAAAGAGTATCGGTCCTCGAAGCATGAGGACTCACCAATCTTCAAGAATCCTTCAACTAGGCTCTAGCCACGAATAGAAGGAGAAGAGTCGTCACGCCCTACATTAACAAATCAATGTAGGCTAGAGTATGCATTAGTACAATCAAGTACCAAGTATGATAGCAATGCACAAAATCACTTAAACATGCAAAAATGGGACATTTTCATGACATGCAATGACCAAGCTAAAACATGAAAAAAGGGTTAGAAACATAAGTCATAAGCCATAGTCAAAGCAAGTTAAACATCTTTACGTCACTTGTGAAATATCTTTTAAAAAGGCACTTTAGTTCATTGTTGTGGGAAGTAGCCTTAACCGACATGTAAGACCATGTGAGCTATCAACAAGGAGTCTGGTGTCTAACCCCACACCGATAGGGCCATCCTACTTGCCAAGTTAGGACCCTTTACTTAACTTATAACTTACGTGGATCCACTAGCTAGTGTCTATCATAGACTATCATCCTATGGGGGCACATAGGTAAGGGATAAGGAGATTGCTACTAGAAACACGGCCTCTACATAGGGGAGAGCTTCCATCTCAATATCCTTTCGGTGCTAAGCATATATCCCACGGAATAGTCATAATTCCTATTCATCTTATTGTCCATGGAAAGGTACAACTAGAGTTACCAATCCAAGCTAAAGTACATTAGTATTGGTGTTTCATATTTCATGGACAAGTCCAAGCTTACGTCATTAGAATAACTCCTTAAACCTTTGGTTCAACTTTAGTTGAGAAAACCTTTCAACAAGTTATGAATCCTTTATGTGAGAAAACCCTTTCACAACTCAACAACAACATCATTCATGCTTCAATCTCAAAGCAATTCATAAATCATCATAAATTTCATAATTGAACATGCATACTTTCATAAAAACCCATCTTTTGATCATTCATAAGTCATCATGAAATCATAGCTTTAGGAAACATAAATCATGCATGGGTTCACATAAACTTCATAAAATTCATCTTCTTCACAATTCAACCCATCAACATAGCCTAATTTTTGAAATTTGGGGAAATCACATGGGTTCATGGGGATTCATCTTAATTCATGAAATTCAACTCAACTCAACTCATGCTTCATAGTTCATAAAACAATCAATTAAATCAACATTGAAAAGAACCCATGGCATAGAAGAAAAATCCTAACTTCAATGGAGGATTTCTAACTTGTAAATTAGAGAAATTTTGGAACTCTATGGAGGAAAGGGCTCCATAGATGAAGACTATCATACCTTGAGGTTCAAAGTCCTTAATCAATTGATGAATGGAAGCTTGATTTCTTGAACCCTAACTTGACCTCTTCTTCTTCTTCTTCAAGCTTCTAGAGAGCGAAATATTTGGGAGAGGTTGAGAGAATTTTGTAAAATGATTTGGAAAAGGTAGTTTTTAGGATTAAAAAAGGTTTACATAGTGTTAGGAAGGGTGGGTAATTGACCTAATTACTAATTCAACCATTTGAAAAAAAGACCAAAAGACCCTCTTTAAAAATAGCCCGACTGCCCCCACCTACTACATGACCTATGGTTGGTAGGTCAACCTACTGCCCGTAGGTGACCAACCGTAGGTCACACTGCCTAAGCCCCAAAATTTTATAATTTTTTTCCTCCCCAACCAGTAGCAGCTACGGCTCCTCCCACCACTTGACCTACGGTTGGTAGGTCCACCAATGGCCAGTAGGTCAAGTCGTGGGTCACTTCATTTTTCAAAAATTGAAGTTTTTCGTTCGTTTCAAATCCGGGGTGTTACAAGTTACTTATGTTTCATTAAGTATTTCCAGATGTTCATTTGAGTTAAGTTTTAATTGAGAATTTTAAGTTTAATTATGCACTTGGAGTCCCCATTTTTGCTTGAGTAAGTCTTCCGCTAAGCAGTCAGCCAGTCCAAGGGTTCGCTTGAGGATCAGCGATGGTTCTCGAGTGTCGGCCACGTCCAGGGTGTAGGCTCGGAGCGTGACAACCAACCCTATAGACGTTGCTACCTCCACCACTATAGTCAATTCCTAATACCAACATACTTCGTCATCACAATTACCACTATCGTCAACTACCATCACATATTCTTCGGTCACCACCATCGCCGCCACCTCTACTATTACTATCAGCCATTACCACTATTGTGGTCAATCTCTACTACCAACCACTTCCATCATCATAACTAGTAATGCCACCAACTACCATAAACACATCATCAACCACCACACATTTTTCATTCACCACCATCAACGGTACCGCCACTATTAACATCAACCAACTTTACCATTAGAATCACCAACACCTCTGCCAATCATCAGTATTATGATAGTCACCATAATACTAACCTGCTCCACCTTCACAACTAGCACCGCCATCATTAATACCAGCCACTAACAATAAGTATTACCATCACCACCATTATTACAAACTATCTCCACCATCACTAGCAAGCATAAGTGTTTTATTTTATTTTTTAACCAAATAATAATTTCTTTTAATTTTAATTAATTTTTATTTGAATTATATTTTTATTATATACATATAAATAAATTATGTATATTCATATGTTGAAAAACAAACAGTCTTAATCATTCAATGTTCAGATCTTGATACAACATCTTAATCATTCAAATATGCATTTAAATTCAGACGTCTAAAATCTTAAAAGTATTATTAATCTTTTTTAAAATTATTTTTAAAGAATACATCCAAAGAGCACTTTTAAGATGAAATTCCGCTATGCTACTAGGAACAAAATTAAAAGAGCTATCAAAAGTATAATATATTAATACAAAAAGTCATCCGATTCTTTTAAGTAACATTGTTAGTATTAGATGATGTTACTATTTATGGAATTTGGACCATCGATTTACGTACTTGGAAAGATTAAAGTGGTCAATTACTTGTATTAGTTTCCAGTTAACTTTCTAAAAAAAAAATTACTTGTATTAGTTTGGCCTAACGTACTTTAACATACTTGTACATGGCTAGCTCAACTTTTACGATAAGTTTATGAAATTGAACTTACTAATAGCTAAACGTGGATTGGATCGATCATCATAATAAAATATATAAGCAAATACAGACATAAACAAGAAATAAGCCAAGACATGTTGAAAAAATTTAATTAGATTAAGCAAATGTAGTCTGTGTTGGCCGAATTCCAATTTAGAATAATGTTTTTCTGATAAAGGAAGATTTAGGCATTTAGTAGGGTGTGGGTGTGAGGGCAGGACTGTTGAACTAGACAAATACATTCACCATTTTTTATTTTTTTACCTTCCTCCGGGAGCTCCAACCTCCTTAAGGTTGGAAGTGAGGAATACTTACCATCCGAGCAACTACTTCTTGTTGACCATTCACTATTTCAATATCCCATTAGAGCAATTATGAAATTTATGAGAAAGAGTGCATAGACTTGGGAGATTTAGAAGGACAATAGATAACCAGCTTGTAAATGGTCTCCTACAACATCAAAATTAACTTTTACTAAGAAAATTTGATACCTAGGTAGGAAGGTTGGCATTGGCCTAATGATCAAACAAATGTGTTGTGCCACTTAAACTCAAATCAGTTCAATTTAGTCAACTTTTAATTCAGTTTTGTTCAATGACTGAGAAATCTGTGCAATCAATCAAAATTTAAATTTATTGTAGCCTAGATGATCATGGAGGACTATCCCTTTTTGCATCATGTGGAATTTTTGGCTTGAAAGAAATATAAATGTTTTGAAGGAGAGAAGCAACATGTTAGAGAGTCCATTTGTTTGGTGTAAGGAATATGTAGTTGGGGAGGTGACATAACTTTTTGATTTTCTTGATTCTATGAGCTCAAATATGTAATGGAGCACTCGTTATCAAGATAATTTATTGTGGTAAAGTTTTGGTACTAGCATTATAAAATACTTTCTCTTGGCTTGCATTATCCTTCTATAAATAATTGATACTATCAGTTACATGACTCTTGAGGTACGGACATCATCTTTCAGATATTCTTTTTTCAACTTCAACTTCAAATATATTTTTCTAAACATCTTAAGCATATATATATATACATAAAGGTGGCATGAACATTTAATTGTCGATAATAAGTCTAATTTGGTTACTTAAAAATATGAAGTAAACAATCTATGCATTCAAGTTAAATCTAATTCATTTGATGATTATGATGATATATATATATATATATATATATATATATATGAAAATTGAATCCCAAAAAGGGGCAAACACCCTTTAATCTGCAAGAAAGTGCGACAAGAAAATAAAATTGAGGAATAAAGCTTACCGACTTTAGCTGAGACTTCATCTTTCGAAAGTTAGAAAGTTGGAGAGAATTAATCAACATCAATGAAACCTGCATCCGCTAGCCTTTGTAAAGTCGACATTTCTATCGAGTATCGGCAGGACAATTGGCACAGGCCTACAGTCGTTCTACAGGAGGTTAAAGCTTTGAGAGAGATGGGAGAGATATCTTTTTGCATATCTCGTATCCAAAACCTCTTAGCAAACTCAATTGTTCCATTTTCAGATACTATTGATTTAGCAAATGAAATGGTAACACTGAGTCTATCCAATAACCCCAGCAAACTTGACGCTAAACAACCAAATAACATAAATTAACAAAAAGAAAATGAAACTTAAGAAAAATCCAATTGGCAATATGAGTAGGTCACATAAAAAACTAAGGAAATCTTTTTCGACTTCACCAAATAATGTCTATAAGCTTCGTTATCAACCAATTATAGCCTCAAGCAAATCTGCCTTTTCAATTGATGTAACTTACAGCAGCACGTAATAACGTCTCATTGGAATTTGGAATTAAGAAAAACTTGATCAACATTTTGGTGTCTTGGTTGATTCCTTTAACTGTGTCTTCTCACTTTTATAATAGTATAGATAGATAGATGCATATAGATTAGGGGATCAAAAAATAACAAACACATTAATACCCATTCGATAGGAGAGAGCTCACAAAACACTCGTTTGATAAAGTGTATTGGCAAAAATAATGTATGCATTAACTCTTTGTATCAGTAATACCTTGTTTGCTACACTTTTTCATGCTATGTATAACCAATGCAAGCATTAGTTTATACACTCGTGTATTAAGGTATGTATAGTAATGCAAGGAGTATTAATACATGCATTAGCATGGTTAAAGACCTCATTGCCCCTCAAGATCTTTTCTACATCTTTTCCACTGTAATTGTGAAAGAAATCTTTGTAAATAAATATTTTTATGCAATGCATGCTATTTTTAACATACTAAACCAAACAATGCATAAGAAATAGCTTATTTATAAGTAACGCAAGCATTATTAATGCAAACATTACTAATACACTCTATTTAGCATCATTCTTATACACCCGACCAAACGACCCCATCTACAGAAATGGGTGGCTGTTGAGCTTGTGCATTTACAGTATAGCTGTTTGTCTATAACTTAAGCTACATTTACCTTTTCTTCCTACCAAATAACTCAGGCTAGTTTACCCCAGAATACAAAAACTACAATGCAGACAGGCCTAGAAAGAGCCAACAGAAATCCCACTGTTTGACACAAAAGGAAGGAATATTGACAATCGTGTCATCAACCAAACTAGGAATTGTAGATGTATTCCATCTTCATTCATCATCATCCACAGCAACATTGTCTCCATCTTCCCCCTGCCTCTGCAATGGCTCATCCTCATCGGAATCTGACAGTGCCTGCCTTCGCCTACTTGCATTTGATGAAGGTGCAATCTTCAGCAATCCAAAAAGAGAATCAGTAAACTAAAACATTCTACGCATGAGTTGCAATATAGTCCAGCATAAGAGATAAAAAGAAACTAGTCAAAGTAGTTTTTCATTTCATATATCATTCTACCACATCTACATGACAATCTAAAGATACCGCAGAAGGTCCGCTGAAAAAAGAAGAAAAAAACTCTTTGATCTTTCTTTGAACTCGGAAGAGTTGAATGTGATATAAACAGAAGAGCACTGTTCCATATGGAAAGATGAAAAATTAAAAGGTTTCTCATTTTTTTAGGAAACATAAAGTTTTGGTTGGTTGGAAAGAGGAGAGGTAGGCAAGTGAAAGAGGAGTCACAAGGGTTAATTTTCTTGTTGTTTTGACAGATCAGAATTTCCAAGTACTCAAGTTTAGTTAGGAACGAGGAAGTAAATGCCCTTTACATCCCTTCCAGTTCTACCAAACCACTTGAAGGAAAAGGACATTTGCCCAATAAGATGAACAAGCATACTCCAAATTACCCTCTCCGTCCCTTGTACCAAACGTGTAACAGTGGAAGGAGAAAACATATATACACTCAGAGAAGAGAGAGAGATTACAGTGTCATCCTCGGCATCGGAATCTTCAAGCCCAGCTGCTGCAAGTAGATCCTGTGGATTATTCTCTGCTTGATCATCATGATCATTTGTTTGATCATAAGATTCTTCATAATTCCTGTTACGGTCAACATCATCCACTTCTTCCTGATCATCCATCTCAGCTTCTGCTTCCTCAGATTCGTAATGAGATTTCTTGTCCCTCTTTCTCCGCTTCCCACCTTTCTTCCTCCTCCTCTCACCATGCCCGCCCTCGTCATCTTCATTCTGGGGCCTGTCTTTCCGCTTAGAGGCAGGAGTACTGCTTTTCCATTGTTCCTAGAGGCAAAATATGTAAGTATTAAACTTAGTGCAACTGAACTTCCTATTCTTGGAGAACTGAAAAGAGAGATGAAGAGCAATGATATGTAAACCAAATAAAGTACAATTTTCACATTGCAGTTTAGAGATCAACAACTGTTTCCTAAACAAATTATATTCTCTTATGCCACTTAATGACATATATACTCAATGAAGCACAACTTTCGACCACCTTGTAAACCTTGACAAGTTTACACCTTCCACATAACTGCTATAGCTTCTATTTTAGTATTTTTTTCATACTTCAGACATTATGCCATCAACTAAACAAGAAAATAAACCTGTCAATCCTAAGTTTATAAACATAGTGTAAATGCCATTTTTTAAATAATCTTAAACCAACTCACTTCTTTTATCCAAAAGTACTCAGGTGAAAAATTCTGAAAAATAAATTCTATATGCCAAAGTGAAAAGTTCAAGGACTAGAACCTGAAATGGCATCCATGTGAAGAAAGTGAGGCTACTAATGTGAAGATAGTGTAAAATTTTCTTCTTTTGGTGCTCAGAAATCTATTACAATGACCTCTCCGAGTATAAAGATGATGTGACCTCACAACAATTGTTATAGCAGTGACTACGAGAAAATATACCTTAATACGCTCTAAATGCTGCTCTTGCTGCATCACTTGCTTGAGTTCATCCTCTTGTTTTCGTCTCTCTAGCTGTTTCCAAAAGGCATGTGAGTAAAAGCATGCAGCAAAAGCTTATAATCATAAGATGCAGTGCTATAGAGAACTAACTTGATATTTTCTCTGTTCCTCGGCTTTTCTACGATTTTCTTCAGCCAATGTGACCTGACGAGCAAGTTCTATTCTCTGCTTCAACTGTTGATCTTCACGCTCAGCTACATCACAATGAACTTTTGCAGCCTCAAGCAAATGCTTGCAGTATCCAACATGAGTTTCGATTTTTTTCTCATCAAATCCATGAACATGAAGATTTGAAGCTGCAGACAATAGACTGAATAAGCGAACTGCATTCTTCAGCTCTGCAACTGTTGCCCTCACCTACACCGTCAAAAAAGATACGAACATAAGAACTGGAGATGCCCCTTTTTCTTTGTTTGTGATCTAATTGTAGAATGTATGGTAAAATTTAGCACTCAAAGTCTCAAACTACTTGTAAAGTAAGTAAGCAAATACTCCCTCTGTTAAATTTGTTTGTCTAGTTTTTTACTTGGCACAGAGTTCAAGAAAGTACTAAAAAACAGTTGAATCTTGTGGTCTTATACTAAAGATATGTAAAATGTACCTAAATGTCCTTTACTCTTGTGGTCTTAAACATGCCACGCGGAAAGTTGCAATTAAAGAGTTGTCAAAAAGGGAAAGAGTCATTTTTTGAAACGGACTAAAAAGGAAAGCCAGACAAACAAATTGAAAGGGAGGTAGTAATACATTTAGTCAAAGTATCAATATATGAGAACCTAGGTGGTGCCAAGACAATCTTGGCATAGATCAACTATATTTCCTAAGATCAACCAGTTGGGCATAATAGACCGTGCAGCAATCACATTACTCCAACCAGACACAGGTAACCTGACTTGAAAAGGTCCCGCCCTTCTTGGTTCTCCAACTAAAGCTTTAAGAACTTTGGGTATAGTTAAGATTCAGCTGTCACAAATATTATTGTGACTCTTCTTCCTCGTATTCAGTTGGGCTCTATTCCTCTTTCAGATCTGGGTATGTACATATCTTCTTAGTAGCTGCTTTCATTAAACCTAGTAGTGCTACTCCCCCTGCATCTATCTCTTTCGACTACAACAACAACATACCCAGTGTAATCCCATAAGTGGGGTCTTGGGAGAGTAGGATGTACATAGACCTTAACCCTACTTTTTGGGGTGTGGGGTAGAGCGGTTGTTTCCGGTAGACCTTGGCTCGAAAGAAGTGTAATCACAACAATAGATTGTAAGGAATAAAGACGGCAAAGATCAGGATGAACAAAGCAACAGATAGTAGTAAAAATTAAGCCTAAGGTATACGCGAATACAAATTAGTACTGCTAAATAATGAAAAGACGTGAAGAGAGGACTAGCCCCCCCACCCCCATAAAGTACAAAAACACTCAGCTACCTACTACCCTTCTACTCTAATCCTCAACCTCCATATACCTTCCTATCTTGGGTCATCTCCTCAGTAAGCTGAAGATGAGTCATGTCTTATCTAATTATCCCCCCCCCCCCCGGTTCTTCTTCGACCTACCTCTACCTCTCCTCAAGCCTATTATAGACAACCTCTTACACCTCCTTACTGGTGCAACCACTCGCCTCCTATGCACATGCCCAAACAAGCTCAGCCTTGCTTCCCTCATCCTGTCCGCCACAAGGCTTCAGCTCCAAAGACTACGCTGGTTCAATATAGATATGTGGCACAAATATGTCATTAAAGGCCTATTAAATAGGTATCATATGCCCACATGATGTACTAGAATCTTATCTAGAAAATCATGAATTCATCACAGCGTATGACATATATTAAGAACACGAACAAGGAAGAACAGTTAAAAAGGAACTAAATCATTATCAGAAAACTATGAAATCATCACAACATATGATATATATTTTAAAATGCCCACAAGGAAGAGCAGTTAACGGGACTAAAATAAAGAAACCCATTCATTTTGGTTTGACAAAGGGGAGGATGAAAGATGAAGGAGAGGAAGAAAGGAGAAGATCATTGCAGTGAACCTCATCAACAGTCCGCTTGGTCTTTTGTAACGTTGAGGCTGAAAATTTCTGTAGTGCTACACCAGTGTCAAATCTCAACGTATAATTTGAAGGTGCTAAGTGGATGGCTCTTAATAAAGTCTTTTTACAATCCTGCCACTGTTCAGCTTCATAATGTGTTCTTGCTAAATAAAGAAGCACCTGACTGTCGGTATTATGATAAAATTTCCGCAGGCAATTTTGATACTGCAAGAACAAGGCATCAACATATTCAGTGCTGTGGAAATATCAAACCTGAGAAATAGCTAAAAATTGAAGAGATCACAAGAACATTACCATTTTCACAGCCAATGCAAAGTTGCCTTGAGCAAAGTGAACATGTGCAAGATTAATCCACACATCAGGCATCTGGACGAAAACATTTCCACTGGCAGCTTCTTGAACCTACAAGGATGAAGGTCCAACAGATACTTCATAAACTTGGAGTTTTGCCTCAACCATGTAGAAGTAGAAAAAGTTAACAGACCTGTGTGAAAAGATCCTTTGAAATATCAAATTGACCTTTTTCTGCCAAAACAACACCAGCACCATTTGCAGCATAGAGATTTGCATTATGCTGGAAGAGAACCTGATGGAATGAACAGTATTGACACATCAGACAACTGAAAATGTTCAACCAAGAGTCTTATCAAAATGCAAACAGAAAAATCCCAAAAAGGAAGCTTGAAGCTTAAACAAAATGAAGTCCATTTCAAAAGACTGTATGGCATACAAAACAAACTTATGACACGTTAAATAATTTCTTTTGACGTATACAATTATCTCATTAAGAACACCTAGACACATACGCTAAAACAAGAAATCTAATATACACATAAAATTAAGTTACTCCATTATCTTACTTAGCATATTTACAGTAATTTTCAATGGTCTCCCTGTAAAGATACACAAAACTCTATAAGCTTATCTCCAAAAATTCAAAAATAATAAAATAAGCATATAACTGACAATTCAATTCACACACGTGATGCACTTTTAAAGACTACATTGGACAAGCAACCTGTGAAAAATCAAGGGACAGAAAATTATTGTTGAGATGTGTTACTTAACTGTCTTACACCAAGACCTATTTATATACATACTTTACACCGTCCTATATACCTATTTTCAAATGTGGGACACTAAGCATAGTATTTTATAGACGAATTATCTAACCACCCCCCTCAAGCCAGTGCATATATGTCATTTGTACCAAGCTGTTGCAAATGTAACTAATACAAGTAGGGGTGGGCATGGTATTCTAGATACCGAATACCATATCAAAACCGAAATGTTTGATACCGCAGTTTCGGTATTATGGTATTCAGTATCCCTTTTTAAAAAGTTTGGAATTAGGTACAGTATTGATATAAAAATGCTGAAATACCGAATAACGTGTCAAGGTATATAGTTACATATAAAGTTCATATATATTAGTATAATTCTAGCAAATATATAAAATAGTATAGTATAAAACTAATTATTTAGATGTTAGAACTTTGACTACTCTTATCTCGATTGAATGTCCTTTTTGGGTGATTGACTAATGAAAGGAATTGCTTGTACTTATGAATATTTCTACATGTGTAAGGTGTTAATATGATATAATTGAGAAGTTTTTTGAAAAGCTTAAGTCATAATTACTAAATTAAATGGCATCTTAATTGTCCTATGTCCTATTAATTACTTTCTACGAGCAGATTCATACTAAAAAGAGAAATAGGCTTGAGTTAAAACACCTCAATGATCTAGTGTTCATCAAATATAGTAGACCATTGGTGCGTCGTTACAATGCTCACAATACCATTGATCCAATTTTGTTGGATAGTATTGATGATGCAAATGAAGGGTTAACTGGAGCACCCCAAAATCATGACGATGAAGTATATGAAGGAGAATGTCTCACTTATGGTGATGTTGCTATGGCAAGTGGTGTTGAGGAGAATATTTATGGTTTTAGGTGGGTAGTTTAAGGGGCAAGGAAAGAGTAGCTACAGGTTAAGGTTCAAGTTCCAATTCAAGTAGAGCCCCTTGTTGATGAGCCCTCCGATGATGAAGAAGATGAGGACCAAGTAGAACCTTGTTGATGGCACTTCAAGAGTTTGAGGATCTTGTTGAAGAATAGGATTTTGCTCCATTTGTGATTTGGTTATGCATTTGCCTTATATGTTAAGACTTATGAGGATTATTAACTATCTATTTCTAGAATCTATTATTTACTTTTTAATCTAAGAATTGAAAGATTTGTTTAATATGTTACCTCTATTAAATTCTTGATTATTTATCTATGCATATTTAATTTTTTTATTTTTATACTAAATAACATTTTATTTGAAAAAGGTGTGCACTTTGCTTCACGCTTCTGTGGAGCAAGCCCTAGTTGCTTTTTTCCTCTTCTCGCTTCCCAAAACACTGGTAACAATAGATTACTCGAAAGTTGGTATAGGCAATACCTAAGAGATATAAGATGATCAAAAGATGTAAAGTAAGGTCGAGCTCAAAAAATCTGACATCAGCTAACATAAGATACCGATGAAGGCCAGATGAGTAGCAACAATACCCTTTCTGAACTTAGAAATAACAAGACACTCTTGAGAGCACGGAGACAAGAGGGAGTTGCTCAAATGGTAAGCACCCTTCGCTTCCAACTCGAAGGTTGTGAGTTCGAGTCACCAAGGGAGCAAAATGAGTGGGAGCTCCTAGGGAGAGGTTAAAAAAAAGAGCCTTGGGAAGTCATAAACGCCTAAATGGCTAAACTAGGAGGATAAGTATTCTATGGCATTATCACTGCAAAAGTATGAATAGAAACACCAAATTGATTTCATATTTTAGCAAAAACTCTTGAGTATAGAAAACTTAGAATGATCTTCCATTAATAAAACCCCAGTACATCTGGAATATTCATCCATGAAACCAACAAACTAATGAAATTCTAAAGTTGATCCTACTCTACTAGGACCCCAAATATCATAATGAACTCCTAAAGTTGTGTTAGCATCGGAATAGGTATATACAATCCTACTTGGTATAGGAATAGAAATAAGAATGGACATAGGAATAGGAATAGTAAATAGTATCCTACTTGTTAAAGGATTGTATTGTAGTGTCTATAAATAAGGTCTTTATGTAATAATGTAGACACACAATTCAATAATATTCTTCTCCAATATTTCTCACATGAAATCAGAGCATCTAAGATCTTGGTAGAGAATCAAAAAGTTTCCGCTGTCGGCGAGCAGCTATTACCCATATATGCCGCCCGTCTGGCCAACGATTAGGTTAGCAAAAGTTGGATCACCGTGTATCTTTTAGGTGACTACTTTCTTATATTTAATTTGTGTAGCACCGTGCAATCTTTTCGATAACTACTTTTTCATAATTAATTTGTGTAGCACCGTGCCATCATTTCGGTGACTACTTTCTCATATCTAATTTGTGTAGTACTGTGCCATCATTCCGATAACTACTTTCTCATATCTTATATGTGTAACACCAGGCCATCCTTCCGATGACTACTTTTCATATTTAATTTGTGTAGCACCGTGCCATCTTTCCGGTGATTAGTTTTTTTTCATATCGGATTTGCATAGCACCGTGCATCTCTCCGGACTACTTTTCATATTTAATTTGTGTAGTACCATGGATTTTTCCGAATACTTTCTCATATTTGAGTTGCATAGCACCGTGTGTCTTTTCGGTGACTCCTCAAATTAGATTTGCATAGTTCCATTCGTCTTTCCGGTGACTCCTCAAATCTGATTTGCGTAGGGTTGTGCCATCATTCCGACCCTACCCATGTAATTTCTCTTTTTCAATATAGTCGTGCCGTCAATCTGATCCTGCCCATATAATTTTTATTTTCTAGTAGGGTCGAGCCATCATTCTGACCCTACCCATATAATTTTGTTTCTTAGATTGTGACCATGTTCAGCCATCGAATCTAATACTCCAACATATGAGCATGTTCCGGCCAATTTATCGGTGACTCTCTTGTTTAATATCAACTCGTCTATTGACTCATACACTTTATACCAGATTTTGAGCACTTTCCGGCGACCACTGCATTGTGAAGAAGTCTATATGGAGCAACCACCTAATTTTGTTGCTCAGGGAGAGTTTAGTAGCCTTGTATGTCGATTACGTAAGTCACTCTATGGTCTGAAACAGTCTTTGAAAGCTTGGTTTGGGAAGTTCAACACTGTAATTTTATCACTCCGTGTTTAATCGACATTATGCATCAAATTCAGTATTTCATGAGATGACCAAGCACATTGAGATTGACTGACATTATACATCAAATCCAGTATTTCATGAGAAGACTAAGCACATTGAGATTGACGGTCAATTTTGTGAAGTCAAGTGATCAACTTGCAAGTATCTCCACCAAGCCCCTCACCGGTCCTCGTATTAATTACATCTGTAACAAGCTAGGTACATATGAATTGTATGCACCAGCTTGAGGGGGAGTGTTAGAATTGGAATAAGTATATACAATCCTACTTAGAATAGGAATAGTCATAGGAATAGTAAATAGTATCCTACTTGTTAAAGGATTGTATTGTTGTGTCTATAAATAGTATCCTACTTGTTAAAGGATTGTATTGTAGTGTCTATAAATAGGGTCTTTATGTAATAATGTAGACACACAATTCAATAATATTCTTCTCCAATATTTCTCACAAGTTGGATTCCCCCCTCCCATGTTTTTGGAGCCAAAAACATGAAACTCGAAAGACATTTGGATTAAAGAGAATCTACCCAAATTTTCGTCAATGTTATCAAAGGTACGCTTACGCCCTAAAGAGAAGCTCAAAACATGTTGAGCGCTTTGTGTCACTTAATATGCGCTTCAGTGTCGTCATCAAGGTTCAGAGACATACTTTTCCTTGCCAATGAACCTCTTCTGAGGAGACGACACTAAACAATTAATATTTCACTTTATGGTAATTATTTTTCAATTTCTTTGTTCGTATATTTGTCATTCATGCTTATAAATTTAAATTATTAGTCTTGGACGAAATATATGTATTTGTATTTTTCTCCCTTTGCGCCTTTTTTCATAAAAGCGCATGCTTTATTTGCACTTAAAGCCCCACAAGAACTTGGAGCTTTTTTGCGCTTTTTGATTTTCATAACACTGATTTTAGCAAATAACCACAAATTTTAAAGCTGACCAGAGGAGAATACTATCAGATCTGCCTGAAAAACTTGCCAAAATGGCTAAGAAGTTGCTGTTTGTCTAAAACAGGCAGAAAGCTGCTGGAAAAGTTTTAAACAAGTTGGACAAGGTATAGAAGCATCAGCTGATTCCCCCAGTATAGGGAAATTCAGAAAAGCCACCGGAGAAGTATGACCAAAATCTACAGAACAATAGATGAGATGACTTGGAAATCTTGGATGACCCCTGGAAAAAAGATCAGTTTTGGAAGATGGCCTAGAAAGGTCTCATGCGCCTGGCACACGTTTCAGACATGTCGCTGGAGACGGAGGCTCCACCAGCACATGATCGCGAATCTGGCGGATTGGTTATCTGGGGTTTTCTCGCCGGAATTTCCTCAACTAGTGGACCCATTGGAGAAAGAGTGACGCGATCTGCCTGAAAAATCACCAAAAAGAAGGCACTTTGATTGTCCCAGACTTGCTGGTTACTGCACAGCAAGAATTCCTTACCAAGGCTCTGATACCATGTGAGAAATAAAGGCATGGGAAAAATATTATTGAGATGTGTTAACTATCTTACTCTAAAACTTTAATATATACATACTTTACAAAACACTAAATACCTATTTTCCAATGTGGGATAGTATTATATAAAGTATCCATCTAATTCACAACCAAAAAAAGAATTGGGAAAGGTCACCATGCCTCATGGACAAACAAATTTGAGAAGTCTCCTATGGCAAGGCAACAAGGATGGAAAAGGCTATAGCTTAGTAAACTGGAAAACTGCTCTCCTTAGCAAAGATAGGGGGGCTGGGAATTAAAAACTTGAAACTACAAAATGAGAGCCTATTGAAGAAGTGGCTGCGGAGGCACACTGAGGAGAGAAATACCCTCTGGAAAGAGGTGATTATAGCTAAATATTGTAAGTTAAACCCTTGGTGTACAGAGAACACAACAGAACCTTATGGTGTGGGTGCATGGAGATCAATTAGAAGCTTGTGGCCACAAATGCAGACAAATTTATATCAAGGTGGGAAGTGGCACTAAAACAAAATTTTGGAAGGATTTTTGGATAGATCAATCCCCTCTTAGGGATCTCTTTCAAATTTGTGGAAATCCTGATGCTAATGTTGGTGATTGCTGGACTGAACAGGGTTGGGATTTAGTTTTTAGAAGACTTCTCAATGATTGGGAGGTGGAAAGGGTGGCAGAGTTATTAGGGATGCTAGGTGGAGTGATCAAAAACACAAATGCCACAGACAGGATATTGTGGAAGCACAGCAAAGATGGCCTTTTCTCAATCAACAGTGCTTACAGAAGAGGTCTCCAGGTGATGGCAGGGAGACCGAAACACCTTTGGAACTATTTTTGGAAGGGGGATATCCCTACAAAAGTGAAATGCTTCACTTGGCTAGTGATAAAGAGAGCTTGTTTAACACAGGAAGTACTTCAGACGAAGGGTAGACAGCTGGTCCCTAGGTGTTTTTTATGCAATTTGACTAGTGAAACTAACAGCCACCTTTTCTTGCATTGTAATTTCACTGCTCAAATCTGGAATTTTTTCCTTAGCATTTCAAATCTGAATTGGATAATGCCAGAACGTACATCACACCTGTTGAAGAGCTGGGTAAGGAGAGGAGGCAGCAAGAGTCGGAGGAGATGGTGGAGGTTAATACCATCATGTATATGGTGGTCAGTTTGGAAGGAAAGGAATGGTAGATGTTTCAAAAATAGATCCAATTCCATACACAAGGTCAAATGGAATTGTGTAGTATCTCTACTTTTTTGGTGTAAACAGTTGTGTATAGTAGATACAGATCAGATTGTAGATTTGTTAGAAAGTTTGTAATTGACACTTTTTGGTGGTGGCCAGCATGCCCTTAATGCTGAAGAATAGAATCTTACCAGTTTCAGAAAAAAAAAAAAAGTTGAAAAGTCATGGGACATCCAAAGATCCCAAATAGAGAAACTTGAAAATAAAAGCTAGATAATTTGGTAATCATTTCAAGGAAATATTAGTCTCGAGCAATCGTGGTTTTTTCTTTTCCATCTTCCTCTAAAGTATTACAACCTAACTGAAGCCTATTGTCGAAACATATCAGTTACTATGTGGCTTCAACAGATAGCAACTTACAAAGAATTAGAAAGCACACAAATTATATGGTAAACTGATATATATGAGTGAGGTTGGTAGAGGACCTCTACCACCAAACTGTAGGTGGAGGTTGCAGTCATGTGGGAGGGTAAGTGGGAATAGTGTTCATCCTCTTGGGTGGGGTTGTTGAGAGATGGGTGGAACCTGAGATTTGAACTAGTTACTGGGAGAAGAACAATACCTTGGTATAAAGTTCCTTAGCCTTCTCCAGATGAGTAGCTTCCAATTTCGGAGCTCTTTTCTCATTCCGAATCGCCGCGAAGTAATTCCAATTTCCCTTTAAAATACAGGAAAATATAATAATAAGCTGGTGTTCTAGGTTCTACAATAAGGTTAAATAGTAAGGACAAAAGTTATAGTGATAAGTCAATAATTTCTAGAAATCAAGGAACAAGGAAAAACAATAGGGTGACAAGAAAAAACGTGCCCAAGATTGGTATTATGCAAATCACAAACTAATAACAAAAATCATGAGATGAGAAATTTAATCAGCTTCAAACAAACATATGCACCAGACAAAGAGTAGCATAAGAATCATTTCCATCAGTTGCATCCTTAGCAGCCCGAAAAGTTTCTTTTGCCTTAACCCAGTCATCATTCTTAAGTTCCAAATCACCAAGCATTAGCAGTGCATCTGGATACTTCTCATTCACCTTTAGCGCATCACTAATCTGTAAACAGACAACAACTACACCTTAGTCCCAAAAGAGTTGGGGTCACATCAACAATTCATGGTCAATGAAAATCTTTTGTAGAAGGGGGTTTTTGGGTAATTGAGAGTTAACAGAAGACAATTTGCAAATAAGGATACAAGGAGAGAACAACAACCAACTCATTGCTTAGCTGCACATTATTTCGGGCTTTTGCAATGGACGCCAGCCTCAGATAAGCATCTGCATACTCTGGATACTGAAATTTAGGAAAAGAGGTTACATACGGGATTGCCAAAGATGACATAAAGCCAAAGTGCAAAAAGATGCAACAGTTATATAACATCTCCATAACATTCATGTTATTTGCATCTTCTGACTGACTCTCAAACTGTAAACAGAGGAAATCATTTAATTGATTTTTGGACAGCAGAATCACGCTTCAGCCTTCAGTGGTGTTATTTACAGTTAATGAGGCACCATCCACAGAGTTATAAAAGGCTATCTGTATTGGGCATGAATAGAGTCCTGGACTCTTTGGTTTAATTAAGTTCTAGAAAGTTAAAAGGCCCTGATTGATTCAAGTCATATATTAGCCCACTATGACTCTACTATATTTTATCAATAATCTATTACCGAAAAATCTATTGTTTCAGATAATTATATATAACTAGATAACAGATCTATCCATGGCTATAAAGATCGGCATCTCTATATTAATATAACTCAAATCCAAATGTGGAGAACTGACATTTAAACAGTGTAATCAACAGAATATTTTCACCCCCTCCCTAAAGTTGTTCTCTGATGATGTCTCTGGGAGAAGCAAGCCACCACTCTCCTTTCTTCAATCACTCCATTAGGGATTAAGACGAGGGATTCTCTTCCTCTTTATGCTATTCTCTACCTTTGTTCCTGATTACATTGGGCAGGTAGTGGCAAAGGAAGCAGCTGAGGTAAAGAAATTTACCCCTTCCATTTAGATAGGGAGGTTCTCCGGCTTATTACTATTGACTTCATGCAACCACCCTATATCTACCATCTTTTACAGGATTTCAGAAACAATTATACAACAATATAACAAAAAGCATGTGACTATCATACCATTTTTATTTAGAGATAGGTTCTCATTAGGCTTGCAAGATATAAACATCAATTAACTTTCTAAATAAATTAGTAATAGTTTTTATACAAGAATTGTTAAATGATTCACTTTTTATAACGAAGATTATCAAATTTTAAAAAGGTAACTTTTTCATTTCCATCAAAATTGAAAGCAATGTTTGAATTCACCTTTTTTTTGGCTCATCAAACAAAATTGATGAATCTATGAATGTATTCATATTCTTTAATTTTGATCTTCCATTTTACATCTCTTTGATAAATAACTCAATAATCTTTTATTTAACATTTTTATACAGCAATGGTATATAAGAAGGGGCAGCGTAGAGCACAAAATACCCCACGTTAACGTAGGGTCCGGTAAGGGCCGCACCAAGGGGTGTGATGTAGGTAATCTATATTGATGCAAGCATCAATTGTTGATTCCATGGCTCGGACTTGTAATTAATAGACTGTACCGAGATAGCTTTACCGTTGCCCCAAGGCTCATACACCAATTGTAATACTACAAATAATTCACAAATTTAAGGAATTCAAATTAATGCTTCCTTTGTTCCAAAAGAAAAAAACTTCCGGGATTCCATTTACAAGCTTCATTGCATCTAATTTTCAATGTGAATCCAACACTGCTTTCTTTTGATAAATAAGATTTATTTAGAAACTAGGTAAATTTACTATATATCACATTTTTTATAGCTTGAAAGAATCTAAAAATTGCTAGAAGAAGTGTAATTCTTTTTTGAATTGAGAACTAAATTAATATGTTGCCCTTGACATTTAGGTAACAATTGATCGAAGTATAACGCATTACCGGATCACAGCAAAAGAAAAATAAAAATCTTAAAAAACAAAGAGTTCTTGTTGACCCTAAGCAGTTATGAACCTTTATTCTTAAATGGCAAGTGGCAACGTATAATTAAATTAAGCATTCAAATCAACATATAGTAATAATATCTTAGTCTTACATTATTTTGAACTTGATGAGACAGCTCATGCTTTTTTAATACTTAATCTTTAGATTGAGGTTTCCCTTCTGTCTTTTACCTGTGCAGCTCATACTGTTTCAATTTCTCCCCTTTGATAAATACCCAGACCTTCCAATAACAATCTATGAATGCATATGGAAAACATTGAAGGGCACTACTTCTTAGAAGTCCAACCATCTTAATCATATAACAACCAAGAACCAAAAAATCATCAATATTAGATGTCACCAATAAGTCAGTTCATAATCAATTTGATAGCACCAATTGGACATGCATTCATACCTTGAATAAGATAAGCCGGTAAAAGATGCTGGCAGTTTCTGTGTCATGCAACTGCTCCAGTAATCTTGCCATGTTAAAGAGTGTCGAAACTTTGTTCCAAGGAAGTTCCACAGTACTTCCTTGTTCCTCAAGTCTACGAAATAGCTGGAAGTCCTTGTACTGTTGAACAGATGCACTGGCATCAATTGGATATTGTGCACTTTTTAACAGATCAGATTGTGCTTCACCATTGGGATATAAAAGCCCTTCAGAAGTTGGATCATCAGACCGTGTTTTAGCATCAAGGAACCTAATCCATATGCCATCACCTAAAGCTTCCTTAAAACTTTGTGTAGCAAGCTGGAAATCATTAATCAGTAAAGGTTAGTGATATGCATTATAGAATGCAATGATAAATCTAAACATGCAAGCTGCTCGAAGTCACTGACAAAAAGGAACTTTACAAACCTCAAATTCTTCCCTTTCAAAATGGAGGACACCAATATTGTTGAGTAACTCTATTGGTACTTCTTCATTTGATTTCTTAAGTAAATTACGTGCCTGCAAAATTAATTAGGTCTTACCTTGAGTGTACAAAAATCTTCTTTCAGAGGTTAAAATATAATGAACAATTACAAATATGATGATTTGTGTTGTGCAAATTTCACATCCACCTCAGAAATTCATGGCCATTAAGAGAAATTTACAACACTGATGCTAGACAAAGCAGTAACTACAGCAAGAATTCTGGATGCCCAATGTTGCCGCTACTTACATGTAAGCATGCCATATATGCATCTCATCTATGTGAAACTCTAATGCCTTGAGTCAGACGAACAAGTACTTTCAACAACCAACTTTTTCATAAATAAGTTAACCAACAACTAACTACTATAGGAAAGAGTTAAACCATCTGTAACATGAAAATAAGACTTATTTATTGAACAGATGGAAATGAATAGTAGACTTGCAATCCAAAAAAAGAAAGAAATTTTAAGAAGAAACAAAGAAACAAGAAGGATTAATGAAATTTGAGCAACTTCCAAATTTTGGAAGACGGAAAATTAGGGATCAAATTTACCGATCAGAAAAAATTAGGGAGAAAATAATTTTTAACTCTTCCTTTCAACTAAAGATAGATAGATATTGAAGTCAAAGCAAAATAAGATGGATCCTCAAAGTATTGAAGATAAGAAAGACTGCCTAATTTGAGAATGTTTCCGTCGAGAACACTAATTTTCTTTTATTTTTTTCATCAGTAGAATAAGAAACTTCTTATGCTCAACTGAGTTCTACATGCTATCCTCATCACTCCTTCAATAATACAGAAGTACATTCTGCTACTGGGAGCTTTATCAAGAACAAATATACAGAGATAAATGGAATATTCAAGGCACTTACTGTTTTAAAGGCCTCTAAAGCAGCAGCGGGATCATTTGAAATTAACAGCTCTCCTATATCCAAAAAGGCCTGCAATGAAGCATGAAAAAATATAATTACAACAGGTACTCAGGAAGAGAACAGTATCTCACTTAAGATGTCATGCCATCCTTAGTACAAAATCTTTTGGGGAAGAAAATGATTTTATTAATAGTGGAGAAGTCCCCATAATACGAGTAGTACACCAAAAAGTAGAGAGACCTAGATCACCCTTGTAGTCTAATTTAATTTTTAAATGGATTAAAGCATTACACCCCATGATACAAGATGGAACAATAGCATTTAACCATCCTTTTTTGCATTGTAAGTGGACTGAGGAGCTATGGAGAGTGTTCATTTGCCTGAAGGGAATTAGGTGGGTGAAACCAGGAAGCATCAAAGGAGTTCTAAGTAGCTGGAACAGGGATGGCAATGCTTCAAAGAAGGAGGAGATATGGAATATTGTCCAAGCATGCATTTGGTGGACAATTTGGAAAGAGAGGAACAATAGGAGCTTTGAGAATGTGCAGAATAGCAATCAGAAGATTAGAATGAATTGCTTAGCTTTTTTCTATTTTTGGAGTAAACAAGATATTTTAGCTAGAACAGAAGACATCTTTGATGTACTAGATTGTCCATAGGCATCAGTTTGATAAAGCTCAAAGTTTCTGTAAGATGTAATACTTTTTTGAAGGGGGACTACACTTTTGGTTGTAGTATACCTGTGGATATTTATAGACTAAAGTTACCAGCCTCAAAAAAAATGGAAAAAATGATAAACTTTCAGAGATATTACACAATCCGAATAAATGAGTCAAACTGACCCACTAAACTACCTTCTTGAGGCCTTTTAAAAATATTTTCTTCCACTAGAACCAACAAAATACACAAGTCAAATTAACCTCTTAACTCTACGTCCAATCAAATATTATCATATAAAACAAAACAGATGGATCAACTTTCATGCAAAATGAGATATTAGAGAAAAAGAAAACTTCCTAGACACCGGTAAATTGAATCAAACAGACCCAAAATAGAGGAGTTACTATATATGAAAAACTTGAACACTATAAACACTCCTATATGAATGTACCGTTGCAAGAGTTAGTATATATGAAAAGAGGGGATGATAAGCTCCAAGAAAAGAAGACATGGAAAAGAATATTTTTTAGTGTTTCAAGGAGCAGGGAAGACATTCCAAATTCACCTTATTAGCATTTCTTTCGAAAAATTTCGCAAAGTAAAAATTGTCTCAATAATGATGGGGTGAACATTTAGTTTTTGGAGTAATTAGGTTATCTGATATGGCAATTAGGATATATGGAAATTAATAAATTCACCAAATCTGGTACATAAACAGAAAATTAGAAATTTTTTTTTTTTTACTTGGTAACTTTGTATAATATCACAAAACAGTACATGGGTTGTACTGAAACCTTATATACAAATGACCCCAATTCTTACTGCTCTAAGGCTAAATTGAGTCTAAAACATCAATTATAGAGACAGTATCATTTGAGTATAACTGATTACACCAAAAACATAATAGCAAAATGCAGTTGAGCTTCACTTTCTGCACACTGTTTTCTATGCGCTCAAAACACCTAGAGTTCCTCTCTTTCCATATTGCCCACCATATTGCAGAAGGGATAAGTCTCCATCTGCCTGTCTTTTGCCAGTACTCCTGCTTCCTCCCAGCTCTTCAAAGCCTCAAAAACTTTCCTAGGCATAGTCCAGGAGATGCCTTTGAGACTCAAAAAAATTCTCCATAATTGTTGAGTGTACTTGCAGTGTAGAAACAGATGATTCACAGTCTCTGAAGTCTCCCCACAAAGAAAGCATCTAGAGCATAAGGTTATCCCTCTCTTCATGACATTGATTTAAGTAAGAGCTGCTTCCTTGGCCAACAACCAGACAAAGCAAGATACTTTATGGGGATTCTGCTTTTCCATATTTGTTTCCATGGCCAATTTGTAATTTGTTGGTTTGTCTGATCCATTAGCTTATAAGCTCTATTAACTTTGTATACTCCTCTATTGCTTCCTGTCCACCATAGAATATCCTCCCCTGTTTGAAGTCCATTGAAAAGTTCCACTGTGTTAAGAAATTCAGCTACTCTCTGAACCTCCCAGTCATTTAGATGTCTTCTGAAGTTGAAGTTCCACCCCTATAGTGTCCATAAATCTGCTATAAACCCTTGCTGAAATGTAACTAAGTTGTAAACATCAGGAAATAACTCTTCCAAGTTGCCTTTATCATTCCAATTATCCTTCCAAAACATGGTCTTTCTCCCATAAAAAACTTTCACCTTTGAGTTGTTCTTCACTTCATCCCAGAGATTCCTAATGGACATCCAAAGGTTGACATCACCTCTTTGGTCATCCATTTGTCTTCTGCTATATATTTAGCCTCAATCACCCTTTCCCACAACAGTTGGTTACCATTTGCATACTTACATAACCATTTCATTTGAAGAGCTTTCCTTTGCAAGTTTAGGTTCTTAATCCCCAAACCACCATTTTTCTTCCCAGTTATCATTGATTTCCACTTTACCAAGTGAAATCCTTTCTTTTCCTTATTACCCTGCCACAAAAATTTCCTTCTAATACTGTCCAGCCTCTTGGTGACCCCTACTGGGATAGGGAAAAGGGACATTATGAAAGTTGGAAGAGCATCAAGTACTGAATTGATTAGTGTCAATCTTCCACCCATAGACAAGTATTGTGTTTTCCACCTGGCTATTTTTTTTCACACTTCTCGATTACAATGTTCCATATATCTATGGACATAGATTTGGCTCCCAGAGGTAATCCCAAGTATGTAGTTGGCAGAGTGCCAACTTCACCTCCAAGGATTGTTGCTAACCAGCTCATGTTGTTGACTTCATTAATAGGGTACATTAGACTCTTTCTCCGGTTAATATGCAGACCAGAGACTCCTTCAAACAGAACCAAAATCACTCTTAAGTGCTTCAGTTGATCTTCCTCAGCATCACAAAAAATAAGTGTCATCTGCATATTGTAGATGTGTCACTTCCGAACTGTCAATCCCTTCTCTAGCCACTTCAAAACCCTTTAGACCATCTCCAACCCACCTCTATTTTACTCTCCATTCTCTATATTTGGAGAGAAATAGAGAATGGGCACTCCAACCCCCCTCCATATTAATCTCTATCCTCCATTTATAGAGAGGTGAATAATAGTTCTCCAAACACCTCTCTATTTCACTTTTTCATTTATTTTAATATTATTTCTATTATTTTGTTTTAACACATTATCTTGGCTTAAGTCATCTACGGCCCCTTAAAGTTGTTCGTATATTTCACTTAGACACCTCAACTAAGGCTAGTACCTATTGAACACCTAAATTGTTCAAAATGTATACCTATTAAACACAAAATGCTGATATGGCAGAAAAAGTGTTTTTCACTTTCCATTGGCGCGTGAAAATCTCAAAAATCGTATTTTATTTTATTTTATTTTCAAGAAAACTTCACTTTTTCTTCTTCCATTGGTGCTTAGCATTGTAAATAACTTTAAAAAAATTTAAATATTTTTTTAAATGATAATTTTTTAATCTCAAAAAGGAAAAGCCCCCACCCTCGCTTTCGATCGTCTTCTTCACCTCAACTAGGTTGCCAAAGCCAACTGCATTGGATCTTCAAAAACGAAAGAAGAGTTTTTGATATTGGAGTAAAAAATTTAGCCAACTCCATTTCCGGCCACCTCCAAACAAACATCACCACTCAAATTACAATGTAAACCCATTTAACTTATAAAAGATAATATTAAGGAATTTGATAAAATTAATTTGGGTCCTCTTGATTTCTCTTTTGCAGTCGATTTTGAAATGATTATCCGTCAACAAACTCCGCTTCTTCATCACTTTTGTATGCGTCTCTCTCTATATCTTTCTATCACGTATTAGGTATGAAATTTTAAAAAAAAAAAAAATTGAATCTGTGAGAAATTTGATAAGATGATAAATTTTGTGATTTGAGAAAAGAAATGTTACAGACTTGCAGGGGAGAAGATGAAGAAGAAAAGGGTGGGGGACGTAGGGGTGGGGTAGCGTGGGGGGGGCTGAGTAGTTTGTGTAATTATTGTCAATATTTTTATATATATAAAACAAGATTGAAAATGTATTAGAAATAAATTTTATCTTTTTAAATTTAAAAATCATTTTTTATAATTTTTGGGGCCCACTTGCCACATGTCGTCTTTTCATTAATCATTTTGCCATTTCACCGAGCGTGTATCACACACCTTTTACATTTTTTGCTGATTATCAAAAAAAATGGCTAATTGGAACAAGGTTTGAATAGATAAAAGTGTTCAATTTCAGGTGTCTAACTGAATTATGCGAACAACTTTAAGGGGCCACAGATGACTTAAGCCTATTATTTTACATACAATGCCATTAATTAAATATCTAACATTTGTAATTCTTTTTAAATGTAATATAATATTTTTAAAAATATATTATTTAATATATAAAATTTTCATCCCGAATTAATAATATTTAAATTTTTAAAAAAAATGTTGTCACTAATATAATTTGAAAATCTCCGATTTGAACAATTTTTATCTAAACATAAAAAAATTAAGGACAAAAATGCTCATTTTTAATTCCATAATGCATTAATAGAGCATTTATGGGAACAACGTCATAATCTTGAAAGTTGAGTATTTATGTAATGTTTATGTAATTGCATTTCATTAATGATTTCTTTTATATGAATTGTCCATTGATTTGTATATTAGATAATAATATTTGCTTGCAATTTATGTTATTTAAAAATTTAGAATAAAATATAATTTTATATTAAATAAAGTATTTGAAAAATAAAATATTATATCACATGAAAATTATATAAAATGATTATTTAAAAAAGAAGAAGAAATGATTTATATTATGAAATAAGAAAATAAGAATAAAATAGAAATAATAATATAATATTGAGAGAGAAAAAGATTCTTTTTTAGAGAGTAAAATAGAGAGTTGGGTTGGAGTTGGTTGTCTGAAAAAATAGAGAACTTTATATTTAGAGGGTAAAATAGAATATAGGGTTGGAGATGCCCTTATCCAACCTCTTAATTTGGCTGTCTTGATCATGTTATTCAGTCCTTCCATAGCAATTAGGAACAGAAAAGGTGACAAAGGATCACCTTGCCTGAGTCCTCTATGTGATTGGAAGAATCCTACCGGAGAACCATTGACGAAAACTGAAAAGCTGATTGTTGAAATTCATTGCTTCAACCACTTTTTCCCAAAACCCATCATTTCTAATACCTTCATAAGGTATCTCCAATTAACGTGGTCATAAGCTTTCTCTATGTCCAACTTACAAAGAATGCATGGCTTCTTATGCTTAACACTGGAATCAACAGCTTCATTGGCAATCAAGACTGCATCCATAATTTGTCTCCCTTTAATGAATGTCATTTGCTGAGCAACTACCAACTTGCTAATCACCCCTTTCAGTCTCTCAGGCAATACATTAGATAGCAAGTTGTAAATACTACCAATTAAACTTTAGGTCTAAAGTCCCTCAACTCCTTGGCACCCTTCTTTTTAGGAATAAGTGCTATGAATGTTGCATTAAAACTCTTCTCAAAAACTCCTTGATCATAGAAGTTTTGAAAAGTGTCCAGGATGTCCTACTTCACCACCTCCCAGTACTTGATAAAGAAACCCATAGTAAAACCATTTGGCCCTGGCGCTTTATCAGTTGCACACATCTTGAGGCACCTCAGAATTTCACTCTCATCAAAATTGCCTTGGAGAGCCACCCTATCTTCCTCTGTTAGGAGGGGAAACTGAGTATTTTGGAAGGTAGGTCTCCACGGGATGGTTTCTGAGTACAGCCTTTTGTAATACCGCATAATTTCCCCTTCGATTCTGCTTGGTTCTTTGGTAACTTCTCCATGTATCACTAGCTGGTCTATATTGTTGTATCTTCTATGAGCATTTGACATTTTGTGAAACAATTTGGTATTCTTATCACCTTCCTTCAACCAAAGAACTCTTGACTTTTGTCTCCATGAAATCTCCTCCTCCTTCAACAGCTCCTCATATTTTAGAAGTAATTCAGACTTTTTAGAAGTCTCTTCATCAGTGAATACTCTATCTTCCCTCTCAGTATCCAAGTCTGCCATTTGTTCAAGCAATTTCTTCCTCTGTATGCCCAAGTTATTAGTCTCCTCATTCCTCCATTCTTTGAGTTTGTGCTTCAGAGCTTTGAGTTTGTGGACCAAGACATAGTCAAGCCTCCTTGAGAACTTGAAAGAGGACCACCAGTTTTTGACTCTATCAGTAAAACCTTTTGTCTCCAGCCACCAATTTTCAAATTTAAAATAGTTCTTGTTCTTTTTCCAAGACCCTCCAAGTAGTGCTATAGGGATGTGGTCAGAGCTCAAACTCTGAAGTGGAAGTTGTTTCAGATTTCCAAAATTGTCATCCCACTCATCTGAAATCCTAGCAGCTGTTTTTTGTTGGTCTCCTTTGAACCAAGTATAATTAGCATTCTCTAGTTGCAAGTCAACTAAATTCATATCTTCGATAAAGTCTGAAAATTCCCTCATGCCTCTAGTTCTGATTTAACCGTTCTTCTTCTCGGAGATGTATCTAGTGACATTGAAGTCGCCACAAATGGCCCAAGGCCCTTCCATCAGTCCCCTCACAGAACCCAATTCATCCCAAACCATTCTTCTTTCTTTGTAACAATTAGGAGCATATACTCCCGTGATGTGGCACATAAAAGTCTGAAGTTGTGATTCAAACTTACAAGTTATAGAGTACACTCCTATCTCCAAGACCTCCCCCTTCCAAGCCCTCTCATCCCACATCAATAAAATACGCCCCCTCATTCCACTTGCTTCCAGATATGCTTGTCTAACCCATCTCCCACCCCAAATTTGTTTTGCCATTTCTGAGACATTCCCTTCTAATTTTGTCTCTTGAAGACAAATAATGTCAACCTTCCAACCCCAAACCAAACTGTTTACTAGCCTCCTCTTCTCTCTATCATTCAACCCCTAACATTCCAAGACACTAACTTGAACTTCATCGAGAACTAGAGCTAGTATTTCTCCCCTTGTTCCTGTCCCCCGTGTTTTTATATTTAACATCAAAGGATACTAAACTTTTCAATTCTTGTGCACCCTTGATCCTTGTTTTTTACTTCAATATCCTGTTCCATTCTTCTTGCTTGCTTGCAGCCATCTATCTGCATTAAGAGTTTTGTGGCCTCCTCCTCGAATCATTGAAAGTCAACACCAAATATTTTCCCCAAAGTTTTGTTGCACCCAGACCGATGTTTCTTTTTCTCTCCCTTGCATATTATTTTGTTGTTGCATCATTATTGGTTCAACTTCATCTATCTCCCAATTGACAATATTTGTGTTGTCGCTCGGAAGAATTATCCCGTAATTGTCACTTTCTGCACTTCTACACCTTTTGCAGTCTGCCTCCTTATTTGGTGTCGGCGAACCATCCCATTCACAACCTCAGTTGTCGTCATCATCATCTTCGCATAGGACTTCCTTTGTTCTGCTTTTGGAGAGGATACATGCAGAGAAATATGTGTTGATATGTCTTCAGCGAAACTAAAGGCACTGTGGGCTTATGTGGGACTCTGTTTCTCCTCTTGTAGATTGTTAAAAATAACCTGTGGGCCTTTAAATAGGTTTTGCAGTATTTTCAAAATGGGCTTTTATGTGAACAGCCCACTACAGAGGTCTCATTTAAATGAGACATGAGCCTCTCATGTGCTTTTGGTGATACACTTTTTCCAACTGTTCCCACATGCTACCCTCTAACAGAATCCCTGATTTGAAGGGATTTTTGTACTTCTTCACAGAGGTTTTCCTCTCTTACCCACTGGGTAGAGCCTTTCTCAGGGTAATGTGTTTCATCTTCTCCATTTGGTTTTTCCGGCATGATCTCATACCGTGGTTTACATTCCGCCCAGATTGGAAAGTGGTATTTGACACCATTTCGGGATATCGCCACCTCCCTTGGGATGTTGTTACCATCATTTGAAACCAAGATTCTGGCCCAATTCATATGATTCTTAAGCTCTGTTTCTTCCTCCATAGCAACCCATCCTCCAACAATTTCACCTATTTCCTTAAAAACCTTTTTGGACCAGATTTTCTCTACAATTGCTGCTCTTGGGATTCACCCAATTGTTGGCTTCCACCATTCGAGATGAAATCTGTAATTTTTCCATCTCCATTGACCATGAATGGTCTGCTCTGCCATGTATCTATTTGGGAACTCGAAGAGGAACATCTCACCATACAACTCATAGATGTTTACTCCGAAGACTTTCTTCCATGTTTTCATGAACCATCTTCGAATTTCAGCTAAAGTTGGCCCTTCCTTCGACTCCTCTCTACAGTACCCAACTAGACATCTCCCTAGTAGGCCATCCTCCTGGGCATCCATTTTGTCTAGTACTTCTACTGTTCCTTTCTTGCTATTGATCTCAGTTGTGCGTATGTTTCTGGTTTGCCATTTACTTTCTTGTAAAGCACCTGCATAGGGATAATCAACATCCGTCATCCTTGTGATGGGTGTCATCTCTTTCTTTCTCTGGCATTTAATGAACTTGTCGATCTTTGAAGCAATGTCCAACCACCCATCATTATTTGCTATTTTTGGAATGATTAGACCTGATCTCCCCCCTCTATTTAATGTTATAATGCTTATAAATCTCCCATGTTCATCATGCTTTTTTGTGCAGAAGTGTTCTGCTTCCCTTTCTGCCAGCTTCCATCTCCTAGTTTCCTTCTTTTTTTCCTTTGATGCTTCTTTGAGGCAGACACATATCCACTCCATCACCTTCCTGTTCATTGAAGATCTGCGCATCATCTTCCTACTCCTTTCCATCCATTCGTACCACTCAGCCTTATTAGTCTCCCATCCAGTAATATCAAAGGATTTAAACCATGCATTGAAGTAGATTCTAGTTTCCTCCATCCTTTATCTAAAAGATACTAAGGTGTTTTTCAATAATCACAGTGGGTGATTATTGGTGGCTTGAAAGAAGGTCTGATTCCGGTGAAAGCTGCCGGAAAAGTGATTCTCCCTCCTAGAAAGTAGGTGAGAGAAGGAACAATGGGAATCATCTCTGGGAGCTTTTTTACAAATAATAATATTCTTCTATTAAAAATTAATGCCTTCTTATTAAATTAGAATATTATTAAGACGCAAAAGAGATAATTTTCCAGTTTTTAATACGGTTACATGTACAAAGCCATTAGTCATGGTGTTACTCATAGCACCATTGCATAAGGATTATATAGCTATTCAGATGTTGTAAAGCAACAATTTCTTTTAAAAAACAATGAGTTCATTTTATAAACAATAACGGTAGGAGAATGGTATTACAATTTAAATCACATTATGATAGATTTAAAACTCCCACATTAGGAGGATTGCATCAGCATCACATGCCCTTTTTTCAGAAACAATAGAAGGATCGCATCAGCATCACATGCCCTTTTTTCAGAAACTATCTTTATTTGTTCATTTTTCCTCTTTTCTTTAGTTCCCTATTCCTACAAAGGGCTTTCCGAAGATATTATATAAAATAACCGAAAAACAAACGACTCTCCTTTCTTAAACAACCTATATCCTACATACTTAATCAGCATTTGATAGATTATCCAGCACCGAGCAATCTTAGTTATTAGTGGAGGTTCGGTTCGTTAGCTGGTATTTGTTTAATCATTCAGAGAGTGGCTGACATTTTTTTTGATGCATTATACGCATAAAAATACCTGGGGATCACGAGGATCAATTTTTGTCGCTTTCTTCAAATATTCCTGAACCTTCTCTGCCTGGCCAAGCTGCACATAAATGTGTGCAAGAGCCTTCAAAAAAAGAAAAAGATAAACTATTCAAATAACAAAAGTAAAATGTTGACAATAGTCAGATCTGAAAGCAATGAACAGAATAGTTGTCAAGTTTCTTATAATAATAAAATGTTGACAATAGTCAGTCTCAACAAAGTACTCTATCAAGTATCAACTCACTTTCACTGCCTCGCAACTTTCAGGGTGAACCTCCAAGACTTTCTCAAAATTCGCCAGCGAACTCCGAAGATCTCCCAACTTCAGCTGTACTTGTCCCAATCCTAACTTAGACAAGCAAAGAAAATGGTGAAACAGATAAAAAAGAATGATCTAGTTGGCCAGTTTTATTTCCCAATTGACAGCCTAAACCTTTTGTTGCACGGTGTTTGGCCATGAAAATTGTGAGCATTTGAAAAAAGTAGTTTTTTTTTTTCAAAGTGGAAAATAATATTTGAAAATTAGTTGTGTTTGGCCATGAATACAAATTGGAGTTGTTTATGAATTTTTGTGAGTAAACTGGAATGAAACAGTTTTTTGGTGTTTTAAAATACTTAGTGACAGACAGCAGGAAGAAAATTACGTACCATAATAGGGCAATACAAATTCATGTGGCTTACTGCTTTCTTTTACAGACGCCATGTAGTACATTCCAGCTTTCTCATAGTCGCCCTTAAGTCATGGGAAACAAAATAAATATCATCAGAATAAAGCTTCAGGGGAATCATAAACAAGAATCACTCAATTACTGCTGTGAAAAGTATTAAAGAGTTGTGCATCTTCAGACCTTGCTGTGGTAGGAGCGTGCCAAATTGTAGTACGAATGAGACTTAGTTGGCCCATGAGTGGTTACAGCAAGTGCAGTCTCAGTCAATTGCTCCACAAGGAAATGCTGACCAGTGAAGAAAAAATGATTGGCCAGATAATTAAGAGCCATTGCACAGTAAGGATATATCTCAAAAGCTCTTTGCATCTTCTCCATTCCTCTCCTAATACCAGAAGCTGTATATACAGTGCTGACATTAAGTTAGACAACAATACTGCTATAAACTCTATTTTCACATAACTAAAATCAGGATACTAGCACATCTATAATTCCTGAGAAATCTCAAGTAGAGCTTTCTAAACAAGATAAGTAATATCACAATGACACTTTCCAGACACACGAGTAAGAACTAATTTTCTCTGAAGAAGCAAACTAAATCGTGTGGGTAACTTTTTTTCTCCTACAAGGTTGTACAGCAATCTGACTTTTAAGTGTATCGGCTGCCCAGAAGGTGAAGAATTAACTTCAATCACATGTACAGACTCGACATATCAATCTAAGGGAAAAGCGCACCTTCATTGTTTTGCAGATCCAGAATTGCTATTGCCACCAGAGCATCCACATTTTCTGAATCTAACTATACATTCCAAAGTAGTTACAAGAAAGTCATATCAGTTGAAAATAAAAATAAGGGGGGTCTGGTGACGAAGCATCCTCTACGTTCCCTCAAGGAACAGGGAAGGGCCGCGCCCCAAAGGGGTGTTCATCAGTTAAGCATGACACAATGAATTATAAATAATTTATCAACACAAAATTCTACACTTGCCTGCAAGACACGACAAAATGCCTGTTTTGCCTTGTCCAATTGACCCAATTTGTATCTACAGAGACCTATTCCGAGCCTTACCGCAGCAGGACAGTCAGGATACACTTGCAAGGCTCTCTACCAAATACATATGAGCCACAAAAAAAGGCAACATAGAGTCAATATCATTTCTTCTAACAATATCTAGAGAGCTATATAACATTATACATGCTAGATTAGTTATGATGTTTCCCAACTGGATTTTTTTTTCATTTGGCATGAAGAAGGGGAAGCGACGCCCATTCTCCTATCCAAGGCCAACAAATTAGCCTATAAGTAATGGATAGACGATGAACCTTATAGAGCTCCAGTGAATCAGAATATCGTCCACGGCTAAACTGAACACAGGCCTGCAAAAGATTGGGGTTGCTATGAGAGTCAATACAAGATTATGACACTTGGAATCAGCGTGTATCCTTAGAAGGATTTTGCAGCGGAGCACAAGAAGCAAAAAAATCTTCAAACAATTTCTTTTATAAGGGAAAATTACATCACACAATAGGTGCAGTTGTTCAGTTAATTATCCGTAACATGTTGCCATAGTCATCCACATCACTGTTCTTGTGTAGCAGAGCACATGATACATCATTCAAAAGCTGTAGCTCTTCAATTAATTATCCTTAACATGTCACCATGGTCATCAACATCACAGTACTTGGGCAGTAGATTAATTTCACTTCCACCCATATTGAAGGGTTTAAGAAGATCAACCAGCATCATGTTATAAGCAAAGTAGTTCTTAACTTCATAAAGTGTAAAAAAATTGACATATTTAATGTTTTTGAAGCGAAAACAAGCATGGAATAGACTTACCTGACCCAGGAGAGCAGGAACATTATCACGATCTCCATCAAGTACAATCTTGAAAGCAGCAAATGCCTGCTCTATATCGCCCTTGGCAAGTAAAAGCTGACCTGTAAAGAATGTGAATGCTCATTCGGTTGGTAAATAATTACACGGATACTATTACACCTTTTTTTCCCAGTTTATACAACCTTATATTCAAGGGAAGTGTTGGAAAAGTAGGGTTTATTACAACCGTGATGAAAAACTCACTCCCTAAACACAGGTCATAAACTCAACAAATATGCTTGGCAGAGCCTACAAGCTACTAAGAAGTTCAGGGAACCTTCTTACCAAAGTGAATAGCAGGGGGGAAACTCAATGTTTATTTTTTTTCTTCATCAAAAAGTTAATGAAGCAAACTTACATGATAATCTATACGTTTTTAGTAAATATCAGGCAACCCTCCTTATCAAAAGAAGTAATTTTAGTCAACTCTTTTTCCAATGTGAATAGAGGGGGGAAATCAAATGTTTGAAAACCCTGGTTAAATAACATCCATTCAGCCCCTGGAACATCTGTAGACTTAACCAAACAATAACAACAGCAACACACCTAGTGTAATCCCACAGGTAGAGTGGTGTGTATGCAGCCTTACCTCTACCTTACCTGTTTACTTAACCAAAACAATTAAGTAGGATAATCACATCTCTGTGAAATCTTATATACGTTAGAACCTTATCAAAAGAAATGTCCTATCTGTTACAAGTGTTCAATTAAATGTAGCTAGCATTTGGCCCCAAATTTTCAAATATTCTTGGAAAATAATATTTGGGTGAAGTTTTTGGTGAAGTTTCACCATGTGTTTGGCCCCAAATTTTCCCAAAAATATTTGACTACTTCAAAAAATATGATTTATACCCATAAGTTCTAAAAATTATTAAAAATACCCATAAATTTACATTATCATTTTATAATGAATATGTTCTGTTAAAAAATAACCTTATAACATAATTGATAACAATCAACAACAACAAAATAACAATATAGGCAAGACAATACATTAATCGCATACTCAAACTTGTCACTGGTTCAGTTATAATTATAACCCATTAAACACAAATTGTTTTTTTTCTCAATTTTATAAACTCAAATTAGAACTCAAACTTTTCCGGAGGAGGTAGTAACAAATATTAGTTGGAATTAATAAATGATGGGTATTTTTTATAAAATATAAAAGTTTGGGGTAATTTTTGAATTTTTTAAAATTCCAAAATATTAGAACTTGGCCCAAATACTAGTTTTTTCTAGAATTTGGGAACTTGGGATTCTTAGCAAATATGTTTGCCAAGTTACATGACCAAACACCACTTCCTAAGTTTTTCCCAAGTTTTTTTGGGGCCAAACGGGTCCGTAAATTGCTCCACTTCAGAAAAATGATTTTAAATCTCAACTGCAAAAAGGCATCGATTTACTTGTTTCAAGCAGTAATATCCACAATAAAGAAATGAAATAATGGTCACCTTTCCCAACCCACGTAGAGGGCTCGTGCATGTCAATTCTGGATGCTTTATTATAATATTGAGTTGCCATTATAAAGTGCTCTTCTTTTTCTCTTTGTTTCGTCTCAATCTTCCCAAGATAACTGTAATAAGCACCTAATGCATTTAGAATGGCGATCCTCTCATACCTCACATCTGCATAATATTCATCAATCTCTGCACCATAACAATGTGCAATAGGAATTAGTATTTTTCAAAGAAGGAAAGACAGAAACTACACATTCTCCGATTTTTCAGAGAGAATTGATAAACACCCATTCAATGCACTTAAACGTATCAGAGTCAATCAACAAGTATAAACACAAATAAGTACCTGGGCTAGACATCAACTAGTATAAACACAAATAAGTACCTGGGCTAGACCCTTCTTCCAAGATTTGCCGAAACTGATCGATTTTGCCTTGTTTGAAATATTCCCTCTGAGAAAAAACCAGCATATATTTGTAAGGGGAAGAATACAGAACTTTTACAACAACAACAACATACCCAGTGAAATCCCACAAAGTAACGTTTGGAGAAGGTAGAGTGTACACAGACCTTACCTATTTTTTTGAAATAGTACACAGACCTTACCTCTACCTCTTGAAGGTAGAGAGGTTATTTCTAAAAGACCCTCGCCTCAGATGGAAAGGGAAAATAGTAGTGAAGATAAACACAATAACTAATAGAAAAGCAGTGTGGAGCATGAACTGTAACATCAACAACAAGTGCGATTACCTTAACATAATAAACATTAGATAAAAATAGAGAACTTTTAGAAAAACAACAACCAAATGTTGTAAAACGTTAGACTTATCAAGCATGTTATCTCTATTAAATTTGTAAAAACTGCTCTTATATCATCAACCAAAACTAAATCATGGGCTCAATAGTTAACCAAACACAAAAAAAACCATAGGACATGGCTCCTAGATGTATAATCAAACAAGAAACATTCGCACTAAAAGAAATGTAAAGACATATAACAATAGAAAAATTCAACAACACAAAAAGGTCAAATGAAACTCCAGTAACAAACGAAGCAACATAAACTTCATCTGTATATAAGAATTGAACTTACAGCAATTATAAGCCAGAGATCAAGAGGAGCTTGTTCAGCCTTAAGAATGTCGAGAATGTCAGAAGCATCCCTAGGGAGTTGGTCCAATGCTACCCTAACTTCCTCTTCGGAGTTTTGCACTGGAATGTACACAGACGCCATTGGATTCAAATTCAACCAGTAACAAAACAAAACCCTAGGTTTCTTTGTGGAGAAGAAGAAGAATAGCTTTCAATTTGGACAAGTTCAACTTCAAATTCTGTAAAGAACTGAGCGAAACGGTGTGGAATGTGTATGTGTCTGTTCTATTCTATTAGCAGGGGCTCTCTAATTATCAGTATTTGTTTGTAACTAATGATACAGAGGCCTGGTTCATTGGTGTTTTTTCCTCTTTTCTTCTTGCAATTTTTTCTCGTTTTGTAAGTCTATTTATCTGATATATTTATATATTGTAAAAATATTAAATAATTTTCGCTAACTTTGGTTATGGAGCCTCCAAATCACCGAATTGGCCTATGGGATTTATTAAAAGGTTATTTTCTTTGATTTTTCTGTTCTTTCGTAGTCCAAGAGGGTATTATTGTCTTTTCACTCTCAATTAATTTCTCTAAATCCTTTTTATAACCTAATAATATCCCAACACATATAGTAACTCCCAAAATCTCTAATTCTCCTTCTCCCAAATATCAAGAACAGCAAGAAAGGGATTCTATCAATTTTTCAAGATCTAAATGCTCCAAATTTAAGATTCTCTATAAGAATTCTAGGGTTTTAAATGAAGTTTCTCCCCCAAACTTCGTCTCCAATAACTCCATAGAAGTGTTTCTCAAGTTCAAGCTATAAGGTTCCAAGCCCGAAGCTTTTCTTCAAGAACTCTTGCTCTTTCATGTATGTAAGGCTAATTCTACGTGTGCGAACACTTTGTTCTTCCCCACAAACTATGTTTCCATGGTCTTAAAAATTCTCCATGAATGAATATTAGGACGAAACTTCATATTCTTGAATTGTTGTTGAACCTTCACGAAACTTCAAGAACCCTCTCTAAAAGTATTTCAATTTCTTGATAATTCTTCTATCTATGAGTTTTCTAATATTTTCTACATGAAATTATGAATGATCATTGAAAGAAGAGCTTCTTATTATGAGAACTACTTTAATGATTTTCTTTATGACTTCTTGATAACTTTTTTATGATTTCTTGATATTTTCTTGAAAAATTTTATGTTATGAATCCTAGAACTATGAGTTATGAAAGTTTCCAAATAAAAGACCTTATGATGCTATCTTATGATTCTCTAACTCTATTATTATGATATGGCACATGTCTCTCATAAATGTAAAGTTGTGATACATGAATTTTAGTCCCATAATATGATACGATGATATGATGATATGAATTGAAGTTATGAGGTATGGTAATTGAATGTTATGAATATGAGCCTTTCGACTATTTCTTGATCTCATGAGCTTAAGAGAGATAGATAGTTAATCGAGAAGGCATAAGTCTAAATGAGAAATGCCTGAAACTATGTTTGCCGACGTAGGTTAAGGATCGTACCGTTGATTCGGGTGATTCCTTCTTTATGTCCTTCGTAAGGAGTAGTTATGGATCCACATGATATGTGCATGTATGTGTTGACATCAAATTTTGGTCTGATATTTTTCAAAGTTAATATTTTTAAATATTTTATTCATTAAATAGTTCAAAATACATGTTTTGCAATTTTAATGCAATTTGTTGATAATTATCCTTATGCTCAAAATATTAGGATTTTTATCGGTTAATTTTGATTACATTATTTTTTGTCACAACCGGTTGAATATGTTCAAATATTTTTTCAGTTTGATTAAATTATTATTTTTGTTAAATTGCATTTTTTACATGCCATTGGTTACATTTGTTACATTTTTTTAATATTCATTTTATTCGTTACATTTGTTAATATTCATTTTAATATTTTGCACAGTCTAGAAATTTATTCAAATATGGATAAGATTGCATACACACATATTTTATTAACTAGTGATTTTGGCTCACGGTTTTAAGGTCATGGTATTGTACTAAGGTGATTTTTAATTTTTCATTTAAGCAATTGTTTGGTTATTAAGTTAGGTGGTGGTGAATAAATTTTAGAATTTGGGGTTCAATTTTCAAAAAAAATTTAAACTTTATTTTCTACCGTTCATTCTCTTTCTCTGGCAATAAATTCGTCGGACCTTCGACCAGTCACCACCAAACAAACCCGACTAGTCAAACATCATCTTCCTCACTTCCTTTTTCAGCCATGAATGCCACCAGAACACCACCAATGACACACCAGACCTCCATCCAAACTTTCTCCATTCACCATATTTTCCAGCGAAATTCGGCCAACAAACCAGACCCACCAGACTCGCGACCCCCATCTCCGATGAATAAAACCCAAAATCTTAAATAAGTCTCCGACAAAACACCTCCAAACAGCCATCTCCGGCGATACTCACCTTCTCCGGCGACCACCGTAGTTGGAGCTCCATTGAACAAACAAACAACCTCCGACCACCACCGAACAGCCGCCAGACCCACCAAAAACCTAACCCAAGACAATCGATCCCCGACAATCGCTAAACCACCGTTGCTACACCACCAAAATCCCTTTACTCTCTTCGTCTCCGCCAACGAGATCTACTGCCAGAAAACCCAACACTACAACAGCAAACAACAAAATCCACCAAAGCATCACCCTTTTCCCTTTACAATTTTCTATTTGTTTTGCAGGTACTCTAATCAACTGCTGAAACTCTTACTCCGGCGAAACCCACCCCCCATTGAACAAGATTTCATCACAAATCGGAGCAACAGTGAAGATAACACTGAGCTTTGTAAATTAGGTTCCCTCTTAGTCTAATTTTTGTTTTAAATATTGATTAATATTTAGGTTATTTTGCTCTTTATTCTTAATTATTGTTGACTTGTTTGCTGGTTATGCTTTTGTTAAGTTGGTTTAGGTTTGCTTATTGTGTTAAGTGGAATTTTTCTTTTGATTTCATCTTCTCCATGGTGTTTTTGCTTTATTTAGCTATTCATGTTGCTTTATTTCTTTTCGTTCATGTGTGGCCGTGATTATGTTGCTACTGTTATTGTTAGTTGTTATTATTTTCATGATTTTTAATTATTTGTCATATTTAATAGATATATAATTTATTATTGTTGTCTATGTTTGGTTATCTCTATATTTGTTAGGAATATTTTTATTTGTTTGTTTCTCCATAATTGTGTCAATTTTTGATGATTCTTGTTGATTTATTTATTAGCTATATTTGTCAACTATGAAATTTTCGAATCGTTATTTTTACCATTTTGTTATTTACTGTTATAGGTTATAAGTTAGATTTGGCCGATGAAAAAATCTCTTCGTCGGTTTTAGAGGCCTCCTCAATGTTAAAAGATGGAAGTTTAGTTTAGGTTGTATTATACATTATATTTTGTATGTTAAAATTAGCCAATAAAGAAATTACCGTCGATTTCCAAGGCCTCCTATGTTCATAAGACGGGTTTTTATTTTTAAGTTATTATTTGATTCATTTATTTTTATTCATATTTATTTATTACGAACACTTTTACTAAGTGTATTTACAAGTACCCAGAGTTGCTTTACAAAGAAGTTATTCGAATAAAGTTCGAACAACATTTTTTGATTTATTATTGTATATATTATTAACGTTAGGCAAACCTTAAGTCGTTTCTTATATTATTGTTTTATTTTATTTATTGTGTATATCACATGTTTATTATACTTGTACATTATTGTTATCTCCTCCTCAATTTGGAAAATGAATTCAGTTGGGACCCACAGTTGTAGATTTTGAAGGATGCCTAATACCTTTCCTTTGAAATAATTTGAACCCTTACTTAGAATCTATTGGTTTCATAGACATTATTTTTATTTAATTAATTAATTGGTTTCTTAGTTTTTCCTAAAATTAGGTGGCGATTCCCTTTCTCTTTAAAAATTCTTTTATTCTTTAAATTCTTTTAAAAATTGATTATTTTTTGTGAGTCACCGCGACGTTGTGCCCTTTAGGGGATGTCAACAGAATGACGACTCTGCTAGAGATTTAGAGGTTCTAACCATTATGAGTTTATTTTTTCAAATTGAGGAGATTATTCTTTTATTATGTTATATAGTGTCCCTTGTATATTTTGTTGTTTATTTGTATATTGTATTTATTATTCATTCATTATTTGCTTGTATTATATGTACATTGTTGTTGCATTCATGACAGGTTCCTGCCATATGACATCAATCTTGTATATTAAAAAACGGTTTGCGATCCCGCTGCCAGTCTTTTTTATATGTAACCTTTTTTGAAATGCATGACAATTTATTGATTCGTCCTACGTCTAATGGTTGTCACAATTCCAACTCAAGTTGTCCGTTTGGGACCCAGTCTCAAAAAAAATCACTCTTAGTCACCTTGCACAAGAACATTCATAGCTTGAGTCCATGCTTCATTCATGCTACAATCTATTGGAACTATATTTGACCTGATTCCAGATTCAACTGAATACGTAGGCGCCACAATAGCTCGGTCATGCTCCTCGTAAGCTTTCCATTGTTTTAAAACGGAAATTGGGGCAAAAGTTTTTGAGGAGGTCACCAAAAATTTCACAAAGGAGACAATTGCTACAAGATTGAATACCGGAGGTTGCTAAGTTGAAACAGAGGCAAAATTTATATGGAAAACCCTCAAAATTTTCACCAAGGTTGTACTCAGACTCCAGATTTATGAGGCATCGCTCCGAGTTGGTTTATTCCTTAGTATTAATTTTTGTACATAATGTTATTTTCATTGTATATCTTTGATTTTATTTGTTTTACATTCCATTTAAAAATAATTGTTTGACACTTTTAAAGTTTGGGTGGTCCGCCCTTCAATGTGACTCGTTAATTTTTTTATTTTTGTTACTTGTTCTTTAAATAATAAAAAAGATTTTTTGTTAAATTTGGGTTGTCCGCCCTTCAATATGACTCATTAGTTTTTCATTTCGTTTATTTTTTCTTTCAAAAAATTAATTTGTTGTTCAAAACATAGGTTTTATACCATATCTGCACGAACTACACAAACTTGATTCTCATCTCAATGAGATACGTAGGCAGCCCTTCTAGGGTTCGGTGTTCTTTATTCAAAAGATTCTTTATTTTTTATTCTTTTTAAAATGTTTATATTTTAAAAATATTTTTTTACTTGGTTGGTGCCAACATAGTTCGAGTATGCATATGAAAAATACTCATTGAAATAGAGAGGATTAACTTCTTGTTAAACCATAGATTCTTTTGGTACCTCTCATTCATACTTTTGTTACACTTGATAATATTCTCTTGCATATATTCAAGATTAGAACAAAACCAGATTCATTGTTTCATATGCATTGTGTGGTGAGTTTTGATTAAATTCAATTGTGTTGCTTTGTTGATCTAGAACTTGGCCTAAATATTGTTGAGGCAAAATTCTGAGTAGCATTTGATTTGAGAAATGATTGTAGGCCCTTTTGATCCGTTTGTGCCTTTCAAAGCCTACCAAATGACATTAATCCTTAGTATGACCCATTTTGAGCCTTAAGCCTTTACTTTGGATAACCACATATTTAGCCTATACCCTTTCTTAGTGCTCATATGCACTATCTATCTCTTGGCCCGACTTTCTTGTGTAACACCCCAGATTTGAAAAGGGCGAAAATTTTCAATTTTTCAAAACTTTGGTGACCTACTACTTGACCTACTAATCGTTGTTTGACTTACCAATCGTAGGTCAAATGGGGGGGAGGGAGTCGTTGATGCTACTGGTTTGGGGGAGGAAATTATTTTAATTTTTGAGACTAAGTAGGCTGACCTACGGTTGGTCACCTATGGGCAGTAGGTTGACCTACCAACTGTAGGTCATGTAGTAAGTGGGGTCGTTGGTGGAGTTTTGAAGAGGGATCGTTTGGTCTTTTCACCTAATGGCCTATGTACTAATCTAAGTCAGTTTATAACTTCTCCTAACACTATATAAGCCTTTTTAATCCAAAAATCTACCCTTCTAAAATCATTTACAAGATTTCCCCAAACTCTTCCACCTCAAATATTCCTCTATCTAGAAGTTAGAAGAAGAAGAAGAGGGCAAGTTAGGGTTAAAGAAATTAAGCTTTTCTTCATCAATTGCTTAAGGAATTGAGACTCTAAGGTATGATAGTGCTCATTCATGGAGCCCTTTCCTCCATGAAGTCCTTAAATCTCCAATTTTCAAGTTAGAAATTCCCAATTAAATTAAATGTCATGGGTTCTTTGCAATGTTGCATTCAATTGATTGTTTTATGAATTTTGAAGTATAAATTGAGTTGGATTTCATGAATTTAGATGAATCCCCATGAACTTATGCCTATTCCCAATTTTGAAATTATGCATTGTTGGTGGGTTGGATTTGTGAAGAGATGAATTACATGAAGACTATATGAACCTATGTATGAATTTGATTTCTAAGCTAAGACTTTTCATGATGAGATTATGAATGACCTAATGATGGTTTTATGAAAGTAAACATATTCAAACAAAAACTATGATTTTCCTCTATTATGTGGGTTCCTTCAATTATGATTACATTGCGTTGTTTATGGTTTTCTAAGCATGAATTTGCATTGAATTGCAGATTTAAGATAAATTCTTATGAACCCATGTGAAATCTATGATTTTCAAGTTATGAGTATGATGAACCATGTGAAGATGAAATTGATGAAATCATGCATGTCTCTTATGAAGTTAATGATGATTTAAAGGTGCTTTGAGATTGAAGCATTAAAGTTTATGATATGTTGATTTATGTGGGGTTGTGAAAGGATTTTCTCAACTAAGGAGGATAGGGAGTTATTCTAATGGAAGGAACAAGAGGAGATCCCTCATGTTCCCCCCTCCCCATGATAGCCAAGAGGAGATCCCTCGTGTCTATCCATGACAAGACAAGAGGAGATCCCTCATGTCTACCCATAATAAGGCAGAGGAGATCCCCTCATGCCTTCTAATGATATGATAAGATTATGACTATGATAAATCCGTGGGAACTATGCTTAGCACCGAGTGGACACGAGGAGATCCCTCATGTCCCATAAACTACGTGCCACCATAGGTTTGTCTAGATTGACATTAGCTAGTGGATCCACGTAAGCTAAAAAGTTATGGTCTTACCTTGGCAAGTAGGGCAACCCTCTTTCGGTGTAGGGTAAACACCGGATTCCATGTCATAGCTCGCATGGTCTATGTCGATTGAGGCTCACTTCCCACAATAATGAACTAAAGCGACTCTTAAGATATCTCACAAGTGTTTTAAATATGTTTAGCTCGCATTGACTATGATTTATGACTCATGTTTCTAACCCTTTTTCATGTTTTAGCTTGGTCATTGCATGTCATTAAAATGTCCTGTTTTAGCATGTTTAAGTGATTTTGTGCATTGCTATCATACTTGGTACTTGATTGTACTAACGCATACTCTTGCTTACATTGACTTGTTAATGTATGGTTTGACGATTCTCCATCTATTCGTGGCTAGACCTTAGTAAAAGGATTATTGAAGACTTGGTAAGTCCTCATCCATTCGAGGACGTAGCCTTGTTGTTCTTTTATGTTATTTCATTTTGACAATGTATTGGGGTACGTCCCAAATTTTATTTCTCATTCATATGTTAGATTGGCTTTGAGACACTTTATGTAGACTTCCGCTACTTTTATCAAACTCTTATGATTTGAACTTGATTTTTATACTCTCGATTTCTATTATCTTGTCTATGTAAGCTAAGTGGCTTGTATGAGGCCTTTCAGGGTCTTGTACGCCATGTCACAGCTAGGGGGTACTTTGGGTCGTGACATCTTGAGTGCACTGAAGACGTGCAAGTTACAAAAGAAGATTCAAAGTTCAAATTTATCAAAGACAAAAGTTATCAACGTTCCTGAAAGTCAAGAATACAAAAATGACTTCAAATGAAAGAAGAAAGAGTTGGAAAAATCCCACAAGTTCAAGCAAGCAAAATTGCAACAAAAGAAGAAGATTACTCCAAACAAACAAGAGAAGCTTCAAAAGATTATGAGAAGGGGAAAAGCTCAGACAAGCAAAGCTTGAAAATAAGTCAAAAAGTACAAAAGCAAGGGACAACAAAGAGGATCAAACGCTAAAAGCGTAGCAAACGTTGAAAGCATAGATTCAGTGCAATGCTCAAGAAAGGATTAAGTCACTTTTATCCCAAATGACTATCCTACTCGTCCCCAAGCCTACATTACAAGCCAATAACAAGCCTTACATGATTTCATTTCAAATGTTCTCACATTAGTGGAGATTTACATGAAGGCCAAGCCTATGGTATCACAATTGCATGCGTTGAATATTTTTCTGAGTGTGAGTGAATTTTGCTAATTGTCTTCAAATCAAGACACTTTAAATGTGTGCAAATTGAGACTTTTTTGTGGTGAGGGCACTTGAACTATGAGGTTAGGTCTAGTTCAAAACCTTTGTTTGAAGCTAGATGAACAAATCTTGTCGTTACTTAAGTACATTTGAGGTACCACTTGAATCCATATAAATTACCTCGAAGTCAATCTCAGTTGAAAGAGAAAGAATTGTGAGAAATTTTTTGTACAATACTAATTATTAGCGCTAATTAAGTTAAAACATGTTTCATCATTCAAAAAATAAAAATGGGTTGACACCCACTTTTCAATATTTGTCCAAAATAACTTTGTGGACCGTTTCATTGTTGAAATTATATTTTTTTGAGTCGGCATACCCTTCAAAATGACATCATTTTAAATTTAGGTCATCATACCTTTCAAAATGACATCTTTTATAAATTAATTTGCTATGTAAAAAAATGATACTTTTTTAAATTGGTTTGTCATGCCATTCGAAATGACACTTTTTATTTGTTATTCCATTTAAATTGACATTTTTTTAAAATTCAGAATGTTATTATAATTGAAATGTTGCATTAGTTAATTACCTTGTTCATTGTTCATATGAGGCCATGTTTGCATAATGTATATTGTATCTATGTTATAGTTGCTACTAATAATTGTGTTGCAGATTTTGTTAAGTTCAAATTGGGTCGTCCGCCTTTAAATAGACACGTTAGGTTGTCTTTCACGACCCAAGGTACCCCCTAGACGTGACATGGCGTACAAGACCCCGAAAGGCCCCATACAAGCCACTTAGCATGCATAGACAAGATAATGGAATCAAAGAGTACCAAAGTAAGTTTCATATCATAAGAGTTTGATAAAAGTAGCGAAAAACTAAACATAGTCTCAAAGTCATCTGAACTCATAGAATGAAAAGTTGGGACGTAACCCATACAAAGTTCAACAATAAAGACATAAAAGTTAAAGTGGCTACGTCCTCGAATGTATGAGGACTCACCAGGTCTTCAAGATCCTTCTACTAAGCTCTAGCCCCGAGTGGATGGAGAAGCATCAAATCCTACATTATGAGACAATGTAGGCAAAAGTATACGTTAGTACATGGAATGTACCAAGTATGAGGGGAATGCAATAAAACATTGAATCATTCTAAAAAGGGACATTTTCATAACATGCAATGACCAAGTTAAAACATGATATAAAAAGGGTTGAAAAGCATAAGTCATAAACCAAGGTCAATGCAAGCTAAACATCTTTAAAACTTGTGATGTAATTTGAAAGTCATTTTAGTTCATTATTGTGGGAAATTACATTAACCGACATTTAAAGACCATGTGAGCTATCAACATGGAATCTGACATACTCCCTACATCGGAAGGGCCATCATACTTGCCAAGGTAGGACCCATAACATCTAGCTTATGTGGATCTACTAGCTAAGGTCTACTTAAAGACAATCATCCTATGGTGGCACATAGGTTAGGGATAAGGAGATTGCTACTAGAAACCCGGCCTCGACAACGGGAGAGCTTCCATCTCAATATCCTCTCGGTGCTAAGTAAATATCCTACGGAATTAGTTATCTTGTTATCCATGGAAAGGTACAACTAGAGTTACCAATCCAATCTAAAATCATGCATATAGACGTTTCATATTCCATAGACTTAATCCAAGCTTACGTCATTAGAATAGCTCCTTAACCTTTGATTCAACTTTAGTTGAGAAACCTTTCAACAAATTAATGAATCCTTTATGTGAGAAAACCTTTCATATTCATCAATTATCAACATTGAGACTTCAACTTCAAAGCTTCTTAAAATCATCATCAACTTCATAAAAGACATACATGAATTCATATACTTCATCTTTTCATAGTTCATCATAAATCATAACTTGAAAACCATAGATTTCACATGGGTTCATGAAAATTCATCTTAAAATATGCAATTCAACTTAACTTCATGCTTAGAAAATCATAAACAAAGCAATTTGATCATAATTAAAAGAACCCACATGATAGAAGAAAACCTAGTTTTTGATTGAACAATTCTTACTTAGAAAATTAGGGTTCATAGTCCAAATTCATAGATCAATACATGGGTTCACATGGAATTAGTTGAAAAACATGTAATTGAGTCTAAATCATCAAAACAAGATCATAAGTACATAATTGAATCCATACAAATAGAACCCATGAAGAATGAAATCAAAACCTTGTTCAATTTTGGGAAAATTGAATTGGAGAGTTGAAGAAAACCGTGGGGGCTCAATGGGTGAATGGAACCCATTGATGAAATCCCTACATACCTCAATTGAAGCCCTAAACAATGATGAAGAATGGAGGCTTGAACTTTGATCTGAGGCCAAAAATATATTTTCTTATCATTAATTGCCTCATATTTATTATTTATATTTGTCTTTTTTGAGCAGGAATTTTATGGATTGTGCTAAATAGTGTATTTTATTTGTAGGATTAAATTGGTACAAAGTTGAAGAAGTTTGGAGCTAAAATGAATTAATTATGAAAGATTGAAGAAGGAAAATCAAGCAGGCAGCTTAATGGATTAAATTGAATATTATATTAATATTTATATATATGGAAAAGTTGGGCGAGGAAAGCAAATTGAGGCGGTTGGGCAGTGTTCACGCGGACGTAGGAATCCAATTCCGTTTTGGTTTTGGGTTCCTAATTTGTTTTGGACTCAGTTATTTTATTCAGGGTTTTCTACATCTATAAATAGTCCATAGAAATAATTATTGAAAAAAAGACTTTGAAGGAAGACACTTTGTAAGGAAAAGTTGTCAATACTTTTTAGGGTTCTTTTCTTCTTCTTTTTCTTAGGTATTAGTAGCTAAAGATCCTTGTTCTGGGGCTTCGGCCATGGGTAATTGTTGAACATCGATTGTTTTGAATTAATGTTGGTTATCATTTAAATTATTTTTGTATTCTTGTTTTAGTATTTCATGCTTGATCACCATAGAAATAAATCTATTGTCTATTCTTGGACTCGAGAGATAAAGAGGTAGATAGACCAAAGAATGCAAAGAGCTTGTTCTAACTTTGTTTAGATTCGTGTTCAGGAGTGACGCCCGGACGAACACCTCGCTTGGTTACGAAACAGGATGAAATATAAAGGCTCGCCAATTAGGACTGCCTATCCCCGCTCAACGATGTAGTTAGACAGCTAGTTGGAGTAGGAGATTAGAGGTCGAGAGATCATGATCATAAAATCAACCCTGTAAATCAGTAATTTGATAACCGTATTTAATTCATTGCATGAGATGCGATACATGAAACCTTAAGCATGCTGCAGCCCTAGAATTGTCCCAATCACTGTAAGTTAATCTTAGTATTTAATTCTTGCATTCTTTTATTTCTTTTGACATTCTTAAATAAATAATTAGACTAGTATAATTTAGTAAATAGTTAATTGACAAGTCTCTGTGGGTTCGATATTCCGGTTCTTAAAGAGCCACTTATTACTTCTGCGACCACGTACACTTGCGTGTGCAATTGGAAGCAACAAACTTGAAGAACCCTAGCTTGACTTCTTCTTCTTCTTGATTCTAGAGAGAGAAATATTTGAGAGAGAAGATTTGGAGAGAGGTTGGGAATGATTAAGAATAGGTAGAATTTGGCTTATAAGGTTTATATAGGGGCTAGGTTAAAGGCCAAACCGACTAAGATTAGGAATTAAACACCTAGGGAATAGACCAAAAAACCATTCTTAAAATAACTGTCGGGCCCTTATCTACGGTTGGACTTACGGTTAGTAAGTCAACCTACAGACCGTCCTGTTCAACCGTAGATAGATTCAGAGACTTTCCAACTTTGGACCCCAAATGATGGGACCCCATGTACGGTTCGTGGATCAACCTACGTCCCGTACGTGGTCACCGTAGGTCCAGCTCTTGGCCTTGAAAATTTCACTAAGTGAGGGGCTCACCTACGAGACCTACCTACGGCTCGTACATAGATCGGCGGTCCGTCCTGGCAAGCCGTATAAAAGTATTGAGGCTTAACATTTTAAGGAACCTGGACTAGCCAACCATGGGCCTAACCTACGAACTGTATGTCAGTCCATGGGCCGTAGGTGGCTCTATTGGTACTGGCACCAGAAATTCCAGAAAACCTGAAATTCTTCCCTTTACGAATTCGAGGTGTTACATTGTCACCTTGTTCAAAGTGACATGTTATATTCAAGTTGGGTCTTCTGCCTTTAAGGAGACATGTTGGGTTGTCACCTCCCTCTAAGTGACATGTTAAGCTCAAGATTGGGTCGTTCGCCTTTAAAGAGACACGTTGGGTTGTCACCTCGTTCAAAGTGACATGTTAAATTCAAGTTGGGTCGTCCGCCTTTAAAGAGACATGTTGGGATGTCACCTCATTCAAAGTGACATGTTATGTTCAAGTTGGGTCGTCCGCCTTTAAAGAGACACGTTGGGTTGTCACCTCCCTCTAAGTGACATGTTAAGTGCAAAATTGGGTCGCTGCCTTTAAAGAGACACATTGGGTTGTCACCTCGTTCAAAGTGACATGTTAAATTCAAGTTGAATCGTCTTCCTTTAAAGAGACATGTTGGGTTGTCACCTCGTTCAAAGTGACATATTATGTTCAAGTTGGGTCGTTCGCCTTTAAAGAGACTCGTTGGATTGTCACCTCCCTCTAAGTGACATGCTAAGTGCAAGATTGGGTGGTCCGCCTTTAAAGAGACACGTTGGGTTGTCACCTCATTCAAAGTGACATGTTAAATTCAAGTTGGGTCATCCGCCTTTAAAGAGACATGTTGGGCTGTCACCTCGTTCAATGTGACATGTTATGTTCAAGTTGGGTCGTCCATCTTTAAAGAGACATGTTGGGTTGTCACCTCGTTCAAAGTGACATATTAAGTTCAAGATTGGATCGTCCGCCCTTAAAGAGACACATTGGGTTGTCATCTCCCTATAAGTGACATGTTAAGTTCAAGATTGGGCTGTCACCTCCCTCTAAGTGGCACGTTAAAGTTCAAATTGGGTCGTCCGTCTTTCAAGAGACAAGTTCAGCCATCACCTCATGCAAAGTGACATGTTTTTCACACCGTCCTCTTTTCAAAGAGGTACACTACCTTCATTGTGCAATTTTTGAAGTAACATCGAAGGTATGTGAATAATTTTAGTTTACGATCGATCCTTGCCTTTTGTTTGTTATCTTCAGCCCCGTTGACGGACATAGAGTCTTGTTCAAAAGCTCTACTAACGTCTCATATTATTTTGTTCAAAGTTTATCAAACCAAATTTAGGTTCGTCAACTTTGTTTGATCATGATCTCTTTCATCGATCCAAATCAAACAAAGGGGCAAGTTTTTAACACCAAATTTTGGTCTGATATTTTTCAAAGTTAATATTTTTAAATATTTTATTCATTAAATAATTCAAAATACATGTTTTAGAATTTTAATGCAATTTGTTGATAATTATCCTTATTGCTCAAAATATTAGAATTTTTATTGGTTAATTTTGATTACATTATTTTTTGTCACAATCGGTTGAATATGTTCAAATTTTGTTCAGTTTGATTAAATCATTATTTTTGTTAAATTACATTTTTTACATGCCATTGGTTACATTTTTTTAATATTCATTTTATTCGTTACATTTGTTAATATTCATTTTGATATTTTGCACAGTCTAGAAATTTATTCAAATATGGATAAGATTGCATACACAAATAATTTATTAACTAGTGATTTTGGCCCACGATTTTACAGTCATGGTATTGTACTAAGGTGGTTTTCAATTTTCTATTTAAGCGATTGCTTGGTTATTAAGTTAGGTGGTGGTGAATATATTTTAGAATGTAGGGTTCTATTTTCAGATTTTTTTTTAAACTTTATTTTCTACTACTCATTCTCTTTCTCCGGCGATTAATTTGATGGAGCTCCGACCAGTCACCACTAAACAAACCCCACTAGTCAAACTTCATCTTCCTCACTTCCTTTCCGGACATGAACGCCGCAAGAACACTACCAATGACACACCAGATCTCCATCCAAACTTTCTTCACTCGCCACATTTTCCGACTAAATCCGGCCATCAAACCAGACCCACCAGACCCGCGACCCCATCTTTGATGAACAAAACCTAAAACCTTAAATCAGTCGCCGACAAAACACCTCCAAAAATCCATCTTCGGCAACACTCACCTTCTCCAATGACTATCGTAATCGGAGCTCCATTGAACAAACAAACAACCTCTGACCACCACCGAACAGCCGCCAGACCCACCAAAAACCTGACCCAAAACAATCGAACCCCGACAATCGCTAAACCACCGTTGCTACACCACCAAAACCCCTTTACTCTCTTCGTCTCCTCGAGCGAGATCTACTGCCAAAAACCCCAACACTACAATAGCAAACAACAAAATCCATCAAAGCACCACCCTTTTCCCTTTACAATTTTCTATTCGTTTTGCAGGTACTCCAATCAACTGCTGCAAATCTTACTCTGGCGAAACCCACCCCACCCCCCCATTGAACAACAGTGAAGATAACACTGAGCTCCGTCAGTTAGGTTCCCTCTTAGTCTAATTTTTGTTTTAAATATTGATTAATATTTAGTTTATTTTGCTCTTTATTCTTAAATATTGTTGACTCGTTTGATGGTTATGCTTTTGTTAAGTTGGTTTAGGTTTGCTTATTTTGTTAAGTGGAATTTTTCTTTTGATTTCATCTTCTCCATTGTGTTTTTGCTTTATTTAGCTATTCATGTTGCTTTATTTCTTTTCGTTCATGTGTGGCCGTGATTATGTTGCTACTGTTATTGTTAGTTGTTGTTATTTTCATGATTCTTAACTATTTGTTATATTTAATAGATATATAATTTATTATTGTTGTCTATGTTTGATTATCTCTATATTTGTTAGGAGTATTTTTATTTGCTTGTTACTCCGTAATTGTGTCAATTTTTTATGATTCTTATTGATTTGTTTATTAGCTATATTTGTCAACTGTGAAATTTTCAAATCATTATTTTTACCTTTTTGTTATTTACTGTTATAGGTTATAAGTTAGATTTGGTCAATGAAAAAATCTCTCTGTCCATTTTAGAGGCCTCCCCAATGTTAAAAGACGGAAGTTTAGTTTAGGTTGTATTATACGTTATATTTTTTATGTTAAAATTAGACAATGAAGAAATTACCGTCGATTTCCAAGGCCTCCCATGTTCATAGGCGGGTTTTTATTTTTAAGTTATTATTTGATTCATTTATTTTTATTCGTATTTATTTATTACTAACACTTTTACTAAGTGTCTTTACAAGTACTCGGAGTTGCTTTCCAAGGAAGATATTCGAATAAAATTCGAACAATATTTTTTGATTTATTATTTTATATATTATTAACGTTAGGCAAACCTTAGGTCGTTTCTTATGTTATTGTTTTATTTTATTTATTGTGTATATTACATGTTTATTATACTTGTACATTGTTGTTATGTCCTCCTCAATTTGAAAAATGAATTCAGTCGGGACCCACAGTTGTGGATTTTGAAAAATGTCTAATACCTTCTCTTCGAAATAATTTGAACCCTTACCTAGAATATATTGGTTTCGTAGACATTATTTTTATTTAATTAATTAATTGGTATCCTAGTTTTTCCTAAAATAAGGTGGCGATTCCCTTTCTCTTTAAAAATTCTTTTATTCTTTAAATTTCTTTTAAAAATTGATTATTTTTTGTGAGTCACTGCATCTTTTTATTGGGGCACTGCATCTTATGTTAGTTGGGGCACTGCATCTTTTTATTGATGCAGACTCAGGTACGTAGACATGCGATTAGACTGCTCGCTAGGTTCCATGTTATCAGCTATTGGTGAACCCCTCTCTATTTTCGGGGCTTAGTCTACATATTTTCACCACTTTATGTTTAAGCGTTTAAGGTATATTGGAGGCTTTGTCCCAGTAGACACTTCTCAACTATGTTTAGAGGCTTCGTTGATAAATAGATGGTTGTGTTTCATCTTAGATCTCCGTGTCTCTTATTAAAGATTTCAATTCTACGACTTATGTTTTATGCAAAGTATTTCTTTTACAAGACTCGTCTCTTCAAATACATTTAATTTTTATTTTTGCGCATGTCTAGAGGTATGCTCATATCTAATATCATGTTATGGGTATGCTCGGACCAACAATGACATTGGGTGTCGGTCACATCCAGGGTGTAGGCTCAAGGTGTGACACAAACCTATTTCATTCTACTCTTTCTCAAGGTCTAATTCATTACTCAAGGATTATTTCATCATATAACAATTTTCGCATGATCACAATAGCCTAGTTCATGAAATTTCTACTCTATTAGCCCCTTTAGAGCAATTTTTAAGCCAAAAAAATTCATTTTTAGAAGGCTCCCCCCCCCCCCTCCCAACATCATAAACAAGTGTTAGAACATCAACTTCATCCTAAGAAGTATAATTTAACAACATAGAATTAAAATAACTGCTAATCAAATCAATCCATATGTTTTTCATGATATTCATGGATTCTAGGTGACGAAAAAAACTCACCTCAAAGAAAATAGCCCTAGCCTTGAAAAGATCACCTCTTTGAAATTCTAGGTCAAATTTTCTAAGTTATGAGGAAAAAATTTGAATGAACTGACTTAAACGTACATTCTTTTCTCCCGTTGTCCACCGCAATGTTCGTCTCTTAGCTACGGCGGACCCGCTCTGGCAATAATTGCTTTGCTACAATGAGTTTTCCCTTATATCATGACACATCTGCTATAACGCGTCAAAGTCTGCTACGAAAGTGTAATGATCCTAAAGGTCATTTTTGAAATTTTCTTGAAAAAAAATCATTTTCCCCCTCCTGATAGTTGTCGAGTCATTCTTGCTAAGTTTTTGAAAATTGATTTAATACTGAATCGTAAAGTTGAGATTTTTGGAAGTTTTGGAGTTTTAGAAACTTGACTTTAGTTAATATTTGGAGGTCCGAGTCTCGAAATAGGATTTCGTCAGTTCCATCAGCTTCAGAACATGATTTTTGGGTTAGTGAAACTATTGGCTTAGGTCTTGAGGTGTTTAGATGAGTTTTGGAAGAGTTTTTGTGTTTTAAAAGTTTAAAGCATAAGATAGTTGACCAAAATAGACATTTGGCAATAACAAGATCTGAATGAAATTATGACAGTTCCGTTAGCTTTGGAATATGGTTTCTGGTCTATATATATTGTTGGTTTGAGTCCCAAGGCTTTTGGTTTGATTTTGAGCCATTAGACGAGATGCGGGAGAAGTTAAAGCTAAAATTTGACTTTAGTCAATGCTTGAGGTTAGAAAGGTCATTTTTGAGTTTTGATGATATCACTAGGTTTGAATGGTGATATTTGGTCTAGTTGAAGGTTTGGTTCAGTTTCCAAAATTTTTGGATGAGTTTCATGTCATTATGTGGAAATTTGGAGATTCTTAAGTTAAAGTTGAATTTGGTCAACATCAGGTTAAGGTGACCTTATTTCGGTATCTTGATAAATTTATTGAGTCTGAAATATCATTTCCAAGTTAGTAGCATATTTGGTTTGTGTTCAGGAGGTTCCGGATGAGTTTCAGGTGAGTTTTAAAGCTTTTTTTGGTGCTTTGGCGCTGTTTTAGCAATTTTGTGTCAACTAAAAGTTTCATTATTAGTTTTAAAGATTGAAAAATTATTCTGAAACTTCTGAAAGTTTGAGCATGAATTATTTGACTTATCTGTAAAGTTTGGTGTATTTGAACTAAGGCGAAATTGGACTTTTATTGTGAAATATGAAATAATTGTTTATCAAGCAAAAATAATATTTAACTGAGAAAACGAGCACAAAATTGAGTTTCGATTGAATGTTCAGGTCTGTATTATTATTTGGAAGATACAGGAAAAAGAATCAGGTCATTTCGCTATCGTATGAGGAAGTTACAGCCTTTTTAGTAAAATAAAAGTTGCTAGTATGCTGGTATAAATACTGATGTTCAGGTATTTAAAATTTCAGAGTGTGTTTATTTGGCATTTTGAGCATATTAAGAGTTCTAGAGCTCGGAATGGAGTTATTCTTATGAAATTATTCTCCATTTAATATGGAGGTTAGTATTTGATCCTTATTTTGACATTCTCTCATAATTTCTTTATCCGATTTTCTTTTCTTATCCGTGAATTTCTTGGGGAAAATTGAGATTTTATCGATTTGAACTCAATATTTTATTATAATGTATATTTAGGATCCTTATGTTGTAAGTAAACTGATTTTGGTATAAACTTGTTGATTCATTAATTATTTTTCATCATATTAACCGCGTATAAGCTTGAGAATTTGAGGTTTTCCCCGTAAAGTTACAGTTTGAAAATTTTGAAGATTCCAAGATTGATTTTAACTTCGTTTTAGATGAAATTTCATATTTGAACTTCCCCAAACACGTGTAAGATATTTTTCAAAAAATATTTTAGATTTGAGTCGAAATTTCGGACCCGAGTATTGAGATTTTTTCTTAAGAACTTGTGTTTTAAGTAAATTAGAGTTTTGAGCATGATTTCAACTCATTTTTCATTACGATTTCACTTGTGAGTTCTAAAATCTTTGGGTATTATAATTTTCTATAAAAATTTCAGATTTATCCTTAGCCCTCAGGATTGACTTTTTGAATCGTTTTGGATCCGATTTTCAAAATCAACATTATGGGCATCGATGTTCATGATTTCTTATTGGAATTTTATATTTGATTAGATTTTATTGATTAGGAGACTCATCGTAAAGGGAAGGCCCAAGTACCAAGTTGATTTCATTCTCTTTTAAGGCAAGTGAACCTCTTTGACCTTTCATTAAGTATATTGAATGCCTTGTTGTGTGATTGAGAGTAATGGAGAATGGTGAAGGTCTTTGTATATTATACTTGTTATCAAATGTTGCCCGAATATTTGTATATCATGTGACGAAAAATGGATTCGTTGATATAATAATATGTGATGTGCCACGAGTGGTTTGAATGATTATATTGACTCATTTTTTATGACGTGTCATGATTTGTGTTTGTGGATTGGTTATTGATGTGGAATTTATCATCTTTTTTATCATACATGTGGACATGCTTATTTGCATTGATTCTGAAATACTGTTATGAGATTTGGATTCTTAATATACCGATGGGAAATGATTCCAACGATTAATGTTTATACCGATGAGAAATGGTTTTGACGGATGCATGGACTGATATGTCCCTCGCGGGTCTCAGTCTGCTAGTCACCGGGTGTGTAGTGAATGCATGGACATATGTGTCCTCCATATGTCCCGGGATGCTAGTTAGCGGGTGTGTATCAACAGAACATACATGCATCATTCTATATGACATTACATTGCATTGCATTTGCACCTCACTGTCATTCTTGACTTTTATGAGTGAGTTGTTATGTTTTCGTGGCTATTTGAATCTGAAAGGTTATGCTGGTTCTAATTTCTATGCAGGTTGTAGTATGAGCAGGTTTAGAAGGTGTGACAGGGTGCTTATACTCAATATTACTTTACTTAGGGTTAACTAAGGATGCTTGATGAGTATCGTTGTTGTTTGGTACTCACTCCCTTACTTTCTAAACTTGTGTAGGTTACGAGCCCGGATAGTCTTGATCATCCTCTCGCATCTTCGTTCGAGGCTTGCTTTTGGAGTTCGTGAGGTAGCTATTTGTGTTCTCGGTAGACGTCACTTACTCTCTTATTATGTCCTTGATCTATTCTTGATATGGAGACATTCAGCCTTGTATTTTTTTTTGAATCTATTGTATTACATAATGGTTTGTATACGTGACACTAGGTTTTGGGGAAGGTTGTGTTATGTTATGAGTTTCACATGCTTATGTTATATTTAGTTCTTAATTTCTTTCTTACTTCCACATTTATCCTTGTCGAGGGTTGGTTAGGCTGGCTTGTTTTGGTGGGATAAGATAGGTGTCATCACACCCGATTTTGGGTCGTGATATACAAACTCGCTACAGGGAAAATCCCCTTAACCATTAACTCAAAAAAATTGATTTAGCCACATTTTGCCACACAATTTTTATCCACAAGAAATCACGACACAAAACAATTACGGCAACCACTACAAGTACATGGTACGAAATTACTAACAATTGCATAATCTCCTACGGAGATCTCAATCATTAAATCACCTCCTAACGGAACACAGTTGTAACACCTCGGAATTTGGAAAAGGAAGAAAATGATTTTTTGGGCTGAAGTCTATGTTTACGGGTCCCCATCTACGGACCGTAGAAGCTTTTATGGGCCGTAGATGGAAATAGCAGGGAAGGAGAAAATAATTTTCTAAAATCAAGTCCCAATACCCTTTTTACGGTTCACCAGGACGGTCCGTCAACCATTGTACGAGTCGTAGAAAGGTCCCGTCAAAAGTTAATCCCAAATAATGATTTATGAACTTCTCTACGGTTGACTAGTACGGTTCGTAGAAAGACCTACGGACAGTAGGTCAAAACCATAGGTCAAAGTTTGACATTTATTTTTAGGGGCTTTTGGGTTTTTTCCTAATTATTCTAATCCTATACTACGTCGTTTTGCTATCTACCCTGAGCCCTATATAAAGGTTTTAAGCCCCAAATTACCCATTTTCAACTCATTCTCCTAAATTCCCTAAACTTGACCAAATTCACTCTCCAAATTCTCTCAAGTCTAAGGAAGAAGAAGAAGAGCTAGGGTTCATCCAAGTCTCCAATACTCCATTCTTTTTGGGCTTCTAGCATCAAGGTATGTGTGTATTCACCCATGGAATCCTTTCCTCCATGGGGTCCCCAAAGATTTCAATTTCCCAATTCAATTTTCAATTGATCAAATTAGGGTTTTAACTCAATAAATATGTGTTTCATCTAATTATGATTGATTATGGTTAATTAAGTCTTCTAATGCATGAATTGATGTTAATTCATAATGTTTAGTTGAAATTGCATTGACTCATGCCTAAATTATGTTTTTCAACGATGATCTATGATGAATCCATGAATTATGAAATGATGAAGATATACATGTTTTTATCAAATAATTATAAATGATTTGGGGATGCTTTGAAAGAAAAGTATCAATGCTATTGTCAAAGGTATTTCTCAAAAATGAATTCACATTGGTGAAAGGTTTTCTCATCTATGTTGAGTTATGTTTAAGGAGCTATTCTATGTTTTGATTTTGAAAGATGTGGATTGGTATTGATCATTGTCTTTCCTATGTTATAATGATATTTGAATTTTATCTATTCTGTTGGGATTTAGACTTAGCACCGAGAGGATTTGAGGTGGAGACTCAAATAGGGTAGTCTCCAGTAGCAATTTCTAGTCCCTAACTACGTGCCCCCGTAGGATTGTCTTAAATGACCTAGCTAGTGGATCCACTTTAGCAAATGATGATATGTACGGATTCTACCTTGGCAAGTAGATTCCCCTTCTTTCGGTATGAGGGATATACCGGATTCCATGATATAGCTCTCATGGTCTTATTGTCGGTTAAAGCTAATATTCCACAAAATGATTATGTTTTCTTCAAAGCTTTTCTTATGTCCTTTATATTGATGTATTTGATCATGTTTCATGATTCTCATGTCATTCTTCCTTTAAAGCTTTTAAATGTTTCAATATGATCATGCCTACACGTTTTAAGTCATTCATGCTACCACACCTATTTTATGCATATTACTCCATACTCAGTACATTTCATGTACTAAAGCATACTTGTGCCTACAATGTTTCACTAATGTAGGGTACGATGCTCCTACCTCTCATACTCGTGGCTAGTTGGTTTCATTGACTTCGAAGATTGGTGAGTCCTCATGATCCGAGGACCTAGATGCTTTTATAATTTTTATGTCATTTCAAGTTTTTAGACTTTGTATGTGATGTACGGGTTACGTCCCAATCACTTTTCTTATGATGTACTAGATGGCTTATTGAGACCTATGATTAGACTTCCGCTTTGTCAATTTCTTTTATGCAACAAAACTATGATTTTGAACTCTTTAATTATATTATCTTGTATGATGTATACTAAGTGGCTTGTGTAGGGCCTCTTGGGGTCCTATACGCTATGTTACGCCTAGGGTGTACTTTGGGTCGTGCCAAACTTGGTATTCAGAGCACAAGGTTTAGAAAGGTCCTAGGATGTCTCATAAGCCACGTCAAGTAGAGTCTTGTTCATGAGTGTGAAGCGCACCACACTTATGAATGAGAGGCTATAAGATGTTTAGGAAATTCCACTTCTTTCTTCATTCTAAAGTCGTGTGATAGAGTGTAACTCTATATGTCTCTCTCCTAATCCTTATCCGATACTTTTCAGGATATGGCCCCTCGAAGAGCATACGTTAGAAAGAATGTGGGTGAGAATGTGGAATGAGAAGCTCCTCAAGAAGCTCCACAAGTTCCGGCTGACTCTTTGGCCGAACAAGTGACTAATGCTGAGTTTCGAGCTACTTTTCAAGTGTTTGCTCAAGCCATGATGGCTCAAGCCAATATGGAGGTTGTGGTCCCTGTGAACCCAAATGTGGGTACGACGGCAACTAGAGTAAGGGACTTCACTAGGATGAATCCCCCAGAGTTTCATGGTTCCAAGGTTGAGGAAGATCCTCAAGAGTTTATTGATGAGGTATACAAGGTTTTGATGATTATGGGTATGACACCGGTGGAAATGGCGGAATTGGTTGCTTATCAACTTAAGGGTGTTGCTCAAGTTTGGTTCAACCAATGGAAGGAAGAGAGAGCGGTTGATGCGGGTCTTCTTGATTGGAAATAGTTTAAGGTTGCTTTCCTTGATAGGTTTTTTTCCCTTGAGATGAGGGAGGCCAAGGTACTTGAATTCATGAACCTTCGTCAAGGGAATATGAGTGTGAAGGAGTATGCCTTGAAGTTCACACAGTTGTCTAGTTATGCTCCTACTATGGTTGCTAACTCTAGGGTAAAGATGAGCAAGTTTGTTTCGGGAGTGTCCGAAATGGTGGTTAAGGAATGTCGTACACCATGCTTATTAAGGAAATGAATATTTCTCGCCTAATGATTCATGCTCTACAAATTGAAGAGGAGAAACTTAAGGAAAAGTCTAGGGAGGCAAAGAGGGCAAAGACCGGTGATGGTGACTTTTTGCATTCAAGGTCTGATGGCATATTTTTGTATCGTATTGTTTAAATCTATCGTTAGGTAACGACGAAAAGACCAATTTATGTAATGGCCAACTTGGTGTGATCGTGTCGTTACCTTAGTATTTTCTTCTCATTTTGTTTTTATTTATCTATTATTTAATAATTATATTTCATCTTTTACCCTACCTTTTCATAGTAGATCTACCTCATATCCTACTTTTTTTTGTAGGTTTATCAATCAAATTATGGATGTGTGACGTTATGTAGCGATAGAGAATGATACAATCTATCCAAACACTATATTCATTAAAACAATACAGTACAATACAATACAATGCGATACATTATAAAATAATACGTAACAACCATCCGAACAAAGTTTTAGGGAAAGGAAAAGACATGATTCTTTTTTTCTTATTTTATGATAACCTTCAACACATAATAACTCTATTTATCCTAGTTAAGTGAGTGAAACATGATGTGAGCTCCATGTTGGGGTTGAAGAGTCATAACAGTGTAAGGAGCATGAGCATAGGTTGGTGAGAGCTTAAAGGAGAACTGCTTTAGTATCATAGATAGTGCAATCTTTGCTTCTATCATGGAGAAATTTTGGCCAATGCAAGTCCTTGGTCCCCATCCAAATGGCATGAATGCCATCTGTGTTGGATCTTTGCAAGCATGTGAAATTCCTTCTACGAACCTCTCTGGTTTAAATTCATCTGCATCATCACCCCATAGCTCAATGTCACGATTAATTAGCATTATTGGTAGTGTCAGATCCACCCCAGCTGGAATAGAGAGATCTCCTATTGTACATTCTTTGTAAGCGCGCTTGTACAAGGCAATCACCGGTGGATATAGCCTGAGCACTTCATTAAGTATCATAGTTACCTGCAAAAAGAAAAGAATCTCACAAATTCGTGGGGAGACTGAACCAGGATTTTCACTCAGGGGTTCAAAATATGAAAAAATAAACATACGAAGAAGTCAAAGATGATTCAACATCTACTATATATATGTAAATAATTTTAACCATGTATAAACGAAGAAGCCAAACTGAATTTGTTTCGAAAGATGAACACTCACAATTTTGAGGTGACTTATTTCTTCAGCATCAGGATTCTTCTCCCTAACATTTTATAGAACTTCTTGCCTTGCCTTTTCTTGCCAGTCCTGGTGAATAGCCAACACAATGAGAGTCCATGTCAACAAGCTTGATGTTGTTTCATGACCGGCAAGGTAAAACTGCTTGCATTCTTCTATTATGTCCTTCTTTGTCATCTGACTATTATTTACTGAATTGTTCTCATTGTTAAATTGCAACAGCAGGCCAAGTAAGTCATCTCCCCTAGTTTCCCCTGTTCTAATCATGTTCTCTTTTGTGTCCACAATTGTTTTAAGCATTGAAGTGATCCTTCTATCTAAGTCGTTTCTTCTTCGATTCTTTTTCGTTGGAACAAATCTGTGTATCATGATTTTTCACTTTTCCGAACGGAATAAACATTTAATTTGGGGTTAAGAAAGTGACATGAATGCTTCTAGTTGTAAAGGGAGTTTACCTAAAGCCAGGAATATATAACATTCCCATAGCCTCTATCACAAGTTGTTGTAGTTCTTTTTGTAGTTCTAGGATCTTCTTTCCATCTTCGAAGCTACTTCCAAATGCTGTTCTTGAAATGATATCACCACTAAGTTGTTGAAATTCAGGCCATATATCTATTTCTGAAGTCCCCTCAGGGCTAATTGTTTTCACCCACTTCTCTATCGTAAACGTGCAACTTTCTGCAATTGTTGGGATCATGGCCTGTAAACGCATACCAAAATGAGTATGATGATGACTGATTACATCAATTCATTATGTATGGATAATGAGATTCCGTTGATACAAAACCAATTCCAATAGACTTATTGGAGGGTGGTACTTCTTCTCCCCAAGTTACGGTGGATATTTTTCCAAGTTCCTTAGAGAGAGTCGTCTCACCCCCTAGGTATTCTCTAGCAAAAGGCTCATTGTACTTTTGAAATTATGAATTCAGAATCTACTTTATTGAAATTTTGTTACTACCTTTCACACACACACACACACATATATATATCCTCTTGTGTTGAGTGAGTTGAATGTTACACTAAAAGCCACAAAAAAGAGCATTCTTGAAGTTGAAAAAAGTAACCTTCAATTTCTCCAAGTGGAAAGCAGGATTGATTATTTTTCTGTGCATAGCCCATTTTTCACCTTGTAGAGTTGTCAATCCTTTAGTTAGAATCAACACAAGAGGGTTCAATGGTGGTAAATGAAAGTGGCCTTGCTTGTTTAAGAGCACTTCTTTTATCAGTGTTGGATCCATGATGATCAATCTTGGCGATGTCCCAAGCCAACTCAGAGATATCTTCCCTGCCACCATTTTCATTTTAGCTCATACTTAGTAGTTAAAAAAGAATTACTCAAGCGAATTAACATTGAGTTTCAAATTACATCGGTGGAGTTTCACCTACTAATACTTGGGATCGTTATCCTAGAATATTCATAAAGTTCAAATTATGGATATACCTTCGTAAGACAATAGTGGTAAAACTATATCAACTTACCATATTTTTGGACCATATAATGAGTGAAGGGATCAACACGCGACACAATATTGTGGGTTAAGCTAATTGGCTTGGACCATGCCTCATCCATTTGATTGCCAACATCTTTGAGGTCTCCAAGCAATAACTTGTAATGAGTGCCTTTGAATCCTTGCCGCTTCAAGCGCTTTTCGAGCAATTTTGGTTTTATGAAGATGGAGTAGGAAATTTTCAGAAGAAAATAGCTTAATATAAGCAAGGGAAACAGTACTAATAGAGAAAGGAATACTACTAGATTTGCCATCAGTAATGAAAAAGTGGACTACTTAAGGCTTGAATTATGACATAACTACCATAGAGGTTGGTCACTATATATATCCATTTCCAATATTTGGCTTTTCAAATTTAGTCAAACCTACTTGTTGGCAAAGATAAAATGTTGACAAAGGATAAACTAATCTTGGAGAATAAGGCAACAATTGTATATATTTTTTGTCTAGACAAAGAGCTAATTAAATAAGACATGTTTGATTAAAGACTAGGACCAAACAAGTTTCTACAAAGGTGCAATAAAATAAAACAAAAAACGTGGATGGGTGATTTGAAACCAATATATTATGATATATTAGTTGTTCGTGAGATTTACCTTTGAAGTAGCAAATATTAGATTAGTATTAAAATATAATTGTTTGTAGGGGTGGGTGTTCGGTATTCGGTTTGGGATTTCTGAATTTTGAATTCGGTAATTGGTAGTTAAAAGTAGATACCAAATACCAAAATTTTAAATTTCGGTTTGGTAATTCGGTAATCGGTAAATCAAACTTCGGTTCGGTATAGTATTCGGTAATACCGTATTGAATTTTTAGATGATTGTATTACAAAGTTAATATTATTGCTCCAATTATATCTATTTTTCTATGTAGATGCACGATATAATAGAAATCAACAAGTAAGTAGACATCAAGAAAATTAAATTGACACAACTAAAAGAGATATGTATTTGGGTTGTTTATGTTTAGTATTTAACTTTCTCTACGAACTTGTACTAATGAGTTATGAACTTGTTGATATATGACCTTCATTAAATAAATAATTCGGTATTCGGGAAATACTGAATACCAAATGATTCTAATGTCTCATACCTAACCCAAACCCAAATACCGTAATTCTAAAATTTTACTCCCTAATACCATACCAAATACCGAATTACTAAATACCAAATTATTAAAAATTTCGGTTCGATTCAGTAATTCGATTTTCGATATTTTATGCTCAGTCCTAATTGTTGGTGCTGATTAATTATTATACAAATTCAAACCCCCAGTGTTTCAAGATAAATTACTACAAAGCTTGTTATATGTTTATTTTTGTATCATTAATGGTGAATATATAGTTGCTTTCGTTAAGAGCAAGATAGATTGATTCCATTTTGCCTTCTTGTTGTGTCTGGGCTGTGAGGGCTCTCTACCACGTGGATAGTTTAATGTGCTCATCGGCTCTGACCCTAAGATGTGGATCATCCAAGACACATTAGGATGGTATACTGAATATGTTTTTTCCCCATAGCCAACGATTAGTAACATTTGGTGCCGGTGCCAATTATGATCAATCCATCCCTAATAATTACATGCATTTACATAGTTCCCAATTACAATACCATAACATTAATCCATTTAACAATGAACAGTATTAGTATATATACAACTATACACTGGCTTCATAGGCATAATCCTTTAAGGTTGTTGGTATTGGCAAAAATAGGATAACAGTGAATCCAAGTGCCCCTTCACCATTTTTCTATCTCCTCCTGAATTTGACCATCAGCAAGTTCTACAGCCAAGTTCGTCTGAGCATCTGCATCGAAGTTCGCCATTGGACTCATATGAGGGGAAAAAGAAAGTGAATTCTAAGCTCAAGAATTTGTCCTTTGATGTTTTGAATACTGTCTATATTATATAACGTAGCCTGCTATAAGAATTATCACATAAATGTCTATGCTACGAAGACACATTTTCCTCATTTTGACGATGGATACTTCATTACTGATGCAGGTGAACATAAATAACAACTGGCTTGCGGGAGGAGTACTTTCAGTTAGAAAAGTGGGGTATACTACAACACTTAGCTGTCCAGGCAATTATAACAGGAAATATCACAATTCTTATCAAGCCTCTATATTGCAAAAGAAGTAAATGAATTGATGTCATGCTTGATGCATATCCATTTCTTCAATAATCAAATTAGTTGAACATTACTATCAACAGTGTTGGAGCATCCTTTTCTACTCCTGATTACTATATCGGGCTCTGTTTTTAGAACAACCAAGCAGAGTTTCTACACGCAATTGTTATGTTATAGAAGCAGCTGAGCATCCATCAACATCAGCCAACCCTTTCAATGGAAACAATAAATAATAGGCGTAAACTGAAAGTGGAACTATGGTAGACAAAGAGGGGAACGGAGCAACAAGATAGATGCATCGGAAATAAGTCTGAGGTGCCTAAATAAAATTAAAACTAGAAAGATCGAAGTAAAATGGTCCTTCTCACTTGTGATATGCTATATACAAAAAATACATTTTTCAACCGATACTTAAGTTCCTAAATAGTGTTATCAAGACTTAAGATAGTGAGCAGTTAATTTGAATACAAAATGAGGAGAGCTGACACTTCTTACCTAAGTAGTCAAAAATATTGCCTGAATACAGTTTTGTTTTCTTTATGGAAACTCTAGGGCTAGTCCTAGTGATTCAAGGACACCAACAATCACACTCTCTTTGGATCATTGCTTATGAATTGCTGGAGAAATAATACGGGCACTTTCTTACTTGCATTCCTGTGCTATTTTCCACAGAGATATCAAATCAAGTCACATATTATTGGACGAGAATTATAGAGATGTGGTTTCTCATTTTGGTCTTTCAAGATTTGTTCCTCTTGAAAAGAATCACTTAACAACACAAGTTGGAAGCACATACATTTACTTGGACACTGAATACTTTCAATCTAGTCAACTTAATGATAAAAGTGATGTTTATGTATTCGGTGTTGTTCTTCTGGAACTTCTTACAACTCAGAGTTGTCGCTTCCAATGGCATCAAGTAGTCAAAAGCACAACAATACGTTTCAAATCAATGTTCAAATGAAGTCATCTACTAGAAATGGTAGATACTGAGCTTGCAAGAGGTGTTGAAGGTTAAGAGATGGTCAACATTGTTTTGAATGTCATTTTTACAAATAAAACATTCTATCTTTCTTTTTTATAACTTCCTTCTGAGGGTTATAACCTGAGTTATCAAACAATTTTTGTGACAACAACGATACAAATTCGGTTCATTTTGTCCTGGAAAATGACTACCTGCTAAAACATCACTATTGCAGTGTACACAACAGTCACTTTTATGTATGACTACCAAAGCTTAATAGTAATGAGAAAGTTCTTACTAGATAGGATGACAAACATGGGAAAATGCTATAATGAAAAGGAAACATTTGGAAAAGTTCAAGATGCAAAAAACAATGCATCCCAACTACGACGGATAACTGAATTTATTTAGCCATATTTAAACGCAAACCATCAGTACATAGTGCAATTAACTCTAGAAAGAGGCAAGAATAACCTCAACTGCTGATCATAAGCCTTCTCAAAGGCTAGCTGATTGAGTAGGAAGAACAGCATAATCCACCACAACAACACCATCCAAAAAATCCTTAACCTTCTCTTTCTGCTCATTCGCCAGCTCCGTTTGCGACTCCAGAGCTTCCAATTCCTCCACTCCCTTGAAAACCGCAATTGAAGCAATCGAAAAACCTTTCGCCCTACCCGGAGAAAAGTTCTCCCCAACAGTCAACTGTTCAAGCCCAGAGAATTTCTCTTTAATTCCCCCAACAGCATTCAAAACTTGAGATTTTTCATTTTCCCCCAAATTCTCCTTCAATTTAAGAAACGTCAGCCTCATCGCCGAACCAGGCGGTACACTAGTCGGACCAGAGAATTCAATCGGAACCCAATCGACGGCCATGATGTCATCAACCATCGGCAAGACGTATTGCTTAACAACACTGACATGGTCGGGATGTGCAGAGTAATCAGCCAAGTCCGACTTAGACTTGTACCGAGAATGAAGTATGTGAGTGAACGAAAAAGAGGAAGATCTGTCACGTATAAGGGGACCAGAACTGAGATGAACCACTTGATTGAGAGAAGTCAAGCTGTTAAGGTTGTTAACCATGGCAGTAAGCTTTGAAGGATCAGCATCAGGCTTAGCTTTGAAAAGCACCACATGTTCGACGATTTGCTCAGCAGACATTTTGATAGAACGATAAGAACAGTAGGGTTTGAGATGGCGAAGAGTGACGGCGGTGGGAGGGAATGCGCGAGGGGATATGAAGGGAGAGCAAGCTACTGCTGTTCTTGATGTTTTAACGGCCAGCATCATTTTTTTTTTCTACTGTGTTGTAGATTTTGACTGATTTGTTGGTCCGACTAACAAGTTTGGATCCTTCGATTGCTGCTTGCTCTGGGTGATCGACTGTCACTTATATTGTTGTCTTTATTACTTTTTTGGCCACTTCATATCACTTACTTTCTTGGGAAAAGGGTCAAAAATACCTCTTAATTTTGTTTTATTGATTGACTAAACCCTTGTTGTTATAATTAAGTTATTATTACCCTTGCCGTTACTATACTTATCATATGTGCTCCTCAATTGGATGAAAAGTCCCAAATCAACTAAAATTACCCAATTTCGATTAAAATGACCCGATTTTCTCTTTTAATTCAAACCCGACCCACTAAATTAAACTGAATGAATTCGTATCAAATTAAAACCCTAAATCTATCTCTCTAGTATTCTTCATCTTCTTCATCTCTACTCCGAACCCGATTTTCTCTTTTTGTATTGGCTTCTCGTTGATTTCCGCTAAACATCTTTGCCATACCGAAGTCTGATATCTTGGGTTCATATCTTTGTCCAGTAAAACATTGCTAGCTTTTAGGTTACTATGAATGATTTTTAGTCGAGAATCCTCGTGTAGATACAGAAGCCCCTTTGCTATTCCTTTAATAATGTCGAGACCTGGTCTCTAATCCAGAATGTCAAATTGAAAAGGAAGAAGTCCAGGCTTTTCTTGTAGTTCTGGTTCATTGTGTAAATATATTTGAAGCCATTGTTAAAAGCTTTTATGGATATTAATTGTTGAATTGGAGCCTGAAACTTGAAGAACCAACCAACCAAGAAAATTTCATAGCCATTAATGGAGCTTGGAGCTTGAGTTTGAAATTTGGATTTTTACAAGCCGTTTCAACTTTAAAGAATTACTAATTTCAACTTTTTCCCCCAAAATACCCAAATCGAAAACAACACACCCATTTCTTCATAACTGAAATCACAAATTTGAATTTGTGTAATTAGATGATTTCCCATCTGAAATTGTTGTAGCATGATCTTTTTTAGTTTATTTCTTGTTGTTGTTTTCTGGTGGAATTCACCGCCTCGTACTGCCATTTTTGCCTCGTGTGAGATGGATTTGAAGAACTAAGGAACACATCTATACAAGTGACTTTTGAGAAAGAAGGTTTTTGGATTATTTTAATTGCAACATTGTTCTTGTTTTTGTGCATGAACATAGGGCTGACACATCTTCATCCTATGCTTTTGCTTTCAACATTGCTTCTTAAAAGCTCATTAGTGGTGGAAATTTCTCTGTTAGATTAGGAATTGAAATGGGTTTTGGTGAATCTATTTTGTGATTTTACTTCTTTTTTTTTTGGTTTATGCATTTGGTATCTAAGATCAAATTAAATGGTTTACGGGTCGGATTTGATTGGGAATTTGTTTTAAATGGATAATTCGGGTTGAAAATGGGAATTTGAAATTGATTTGGGGGAAACTGTTAGTTTGAAGGGTACATGTGATAAGTTTGTAGACGGTAGGGGTAAGAATAACTTAATTTTAACGGTGGGGGCTTAGTCAACCAATAAAACAAAGTTGAGGGGTATTTTTGACCCTTTTCCCTACTTTCTTTTTTGCTCCGTTTGAAAAAAAAAGATATATTTTTATATTAAGTAACAATTTAATTTTAAAATATTTATTTTACTCTTAATGAAATGATTTTTAATCACACAAATATTTATCATTTATTTTAGATCATAAATTTCAAAAGTCTTCCTTTCTTTTTTAAAACTTTGTATCAAGTCAAAGTAACTCATATAAAATAAGACAGATGAAATATTTTTATTTGAATAAGGGGTAGTTTGGTATCGGGTAGGAGTTAAAGAAGATATTAGTAATATATTGTCTCTATTAGAAAAAATTTCTCTTAACTATAAGAGGAGGTTTAAAATGGTCCTTTAGAGCATCTCCAACCCATAACACCAAATTTTACACTAAAATGGTCTCAGCACTATTTTAGTGTAAACCAACTCCAACCTACTACATCAAATTTTACATTAAAAAAAGAATATTCTCTTTATATTATTCTCTCTCTTTAATATTATATTATTATTTTTATTTAATTTATATTTTCTTATTTCATAAAACAAATTCTTTCTTTTATTTTCACATATTCACTCTATAATAATTCATATTCTTTTCTTATAGTCATTCAATATAAATTATTAATTTTTTAAATAATATACATTGCTAGCTAATATTATACATTATTATATATAGTAATGGATAATACAAATAAATTTGAAATAAGTAAGCGTTAACTTTAAGATAAAAAAATTAATATTATAAAAAAATATTACATAAAAATAATTAAGTATAGTAGGAATTTGATTAAAAACATACAATTCATAAAATATTAAATTAAAAGTTCTGTATAATGAAAATAATAATATAATATTCAAAAAGTGATTTGGTATTGATAAATAGTGTCACACCAAATTTGGTGTAACACTATTCACACACTGAAATAGTATAGGGTTGAAGCTCCAAAACACCAAATTTTACACCAAAATAGGATTTGGTATTGGGTCAGAGATGGTCATAACAATATGCTTACTAGATTTAGTCCTTTAACTATTCAAAAACATATTCAAGTCATTAGCAATAATTATATGTTTCATTTTAACCTCCATTGAATAAAATTAAGAGTTATATCTTCTTTCCTCATTAATTTTATTTTGAATCGTTGAGGCTATTGTTCTTTTCATAATAGTAATTTGAAATATAATAGCAGCGATAGAGAAACAACTAAAAAAATGGCTTAAAGATTTAATTTCACGAAAATTTTCGTTAATATAAACTTAAGTTATTTGTATAAAAAAATAGGCAAAGACCAAACCTCATAAGTTTTTGAATACTTAAAGGATTAAAATCGGTAAGTGTGTAGTTAAGAGATTAAAACCAGCAAGTGTATAGTTAAGGGACCAAACCTGATAAGATTTTGAATAGTTAAAGGACTAAATCCGGTAAGTGTATAGTTAAGGGACCATTTTTAGACCTACCTCTATAATTAAGAGACTATTTATGACATTTTCTCCCCTCTATTCTATATTAAGTGAGTTTTTGAAGCAACCACACCTAATAAGAAAACAAGTTTAGGACATAAATTGAACATGACCTTCCACCTTTAACACACCTATAACACTATTAGTATTTTATTATACTAGTTCACAAACACGTGCATTGCACGTGCATCCCATGCTAAATAGTGTAAATACTTTAAAAGTTCAATAATTTGAACTAAATTTTTTAGCCCAAATGAAAATACAATATTTTATAGAAAATTAAATTAAAGAAATCTAATAAAGAGAAAACACACAAAAAAAAATAAAGAAGAAAAAATATTCAAAAATAGTAATAAAATTAAACCAAAATGAAAGAATAAAAAATTGAGTCCACTGAACTCTATTTATAGCAAACAAATGATAGTATGAACATGTGCTTATTGTGCCTTATCATAAACGCCACAACTCATCAAAAAAGTCACAACTATTCGAAAAAGCCATAACCCTTCAATGTGAAAAGTGTCTGCTTTAAATAATATATAAATAAATATAAATATAAAATATAGAAGATATATACTAAATTGAGTGTTTTTAATTTGAGGTATTATAATAATTTAATATTTAAGTTAAGTTAATATTTTTTTAGTTGGTGGTATTATAATAATTAAACATTCAAGTTACCTATGTTTAAAAATGAGAGAAAACCTCTATGTTTTTAGCCAACAAAGGGTAGTATGAACATGTGTTTATTGTGACTTAACAAAAAAGTAACAACTCTTCAGAAAAGTTAAAACTCAGCGAAAAAGTCATTACCCTTTAATGTGAAAAGGTGTCTGCTTATTGAACATTCAAGTTACCTATGTGTAAAAATGAGAGGAAACTCTCTATTTATAGCCAACAAAGGGTAGTATGAACATGTGCATATTGTCCTTATCAAAAAAGTCACAACTTTTCAGAAAAATTACAATCCTTCAAAAAATTCACAACTCATTGAAAAAGTTACAATCCTTCTTTAAGGTCACAACCCTTCAATATGAAAAATGTGTCTGATTTTAATATAATATAAATAAGGGCAAAAAACTAAAGTATACATTATATAATCTTAAATCTTAATAACCACTACATAGCAATATTTCTATTTTTCATCTACATAACAATATTTTTTTTTCAAATATAGCAAATGCATTATAAAGAATAAAAAAAAGCGTAAAACAAAAAGACCCCTAATAAGACCCACGATTTTTCCCCATAAATTACTCAAATTTAGTTATATATTCTCTCTCATAAACAAAAGGGTTTTAACCAAAATAAACCTCTGTACCTCCATATTCTGTAAGTTTAATCAATAATCGATACTAACAGTGTTTCAATTCTACTACAACACAACGGACGATGGGACGCATCAGGTAAGTTTGATAATTATATTTGGTGTTTTTATGTTCTGTGATCGTTATCGTATGAACTATTTGGTTGGTATATGTTTTTTTGTTTTCGAAAATTGGTGTTTATTTCTTAAAATTAGATTCTAATCCGATTATCTAATAACTTTCGGAACTGAATTACAATTGGGTAGATAATGTGGTGCAATCAATATTGTTTATTAACTTGTTATTAATCAGTAAATTCATGATTTTTTGTGGCATCTGTTATGGTGTAATTGCAAGGGTTGTAAGTGTAACGACCCTCTTAGTCGTTTTATGAATTTTAGTCCTTTTTCTGATATTAACCCTTTTAGTAGCTTTTATAAATAAATTATGACTTTTGGGAATGAGTGACATGGTTTTTAGATTAAATAAAGGATTATTTTACTGATAATAATAATAGAAAAAAGAATAAAAAAAGGGTCAAGCCCAAAAAAAGGAAAATAATAATAATAATAATAATAAAAATAAATAAATAAATGAAAAAAACAAAAAGGGGAAAAGTGCAGCCTAAAAGTGAAGCCTAAAAGTGAAGCCTAAAAGTGAAGCACTGCACACATAAGAAGAAGTAGAAACGCTGCAAGAGAAAAAAAAGAATTACGCAGTGTAAGAAAAGAAAAGAAAGGAAGAAAACAAAAAGAAAAAGGAGGAGAAAAATTGGGATTTTCATCCCAAAGCGTTAAGGTAATGATTCTCGTCCTTTCCATTAAACTTTTATGTGATTATGAATAGATTTTTAGGGTAGAAACGTGTAGAATTTGGGCTGAATTAAGAAAAATATAACCCTAGGGTTCTTAGAACAAAATCTTGATTTGGAGATCGAATAACGATCCGTTTAAGCTAAAATTTTGCATGCGAGTTTGTTTTATCATGGGTGAACATAATCTGAAAGAAAATTTCAGATTTGAATTTGGTCGCTCATGATGGTTTTTTGACCCGATTTTCGAGGAGAAAAGACGTAAAATCACCACTAAAGTTGTCCCATATTTTCAAAAAGACATCTTAACTTTGCGGGGGTCCTAACACCCCCCTGAACAATTTGAAAGCAATAACATTGCCTCATTTTTCGATCAAACCCAGTTGTGAGAAAATGTCTGATTTTCACGCCCCAATCTCAAATTGCCACGTGTTAAATGTTATAAATTATAAAAATAAATATGAAAAAATATTTTTCTTTATTATAAATAAAAGAAAATATATTTTCCAACCAATCCCCCACCCCAATACCTATCCACTCCTATCTACTTCTCCCCTTTCCCTAATCCATTATTTTTATGCTATTATCATTATAATTTTAGGAAAATAATCATCATTTTATTCTGTTCCTCTATTCTTGAAACTATAAAATACTTCTATGAGCATCAAGAGGTCTTTCGCCTCCGATGACTGAAGCAATCATGGCTAACCACCATTAATATGCCATTATCGCCGAAAAATACTTTTTCGTCGAATAAAATGGTAACTAACAATGACCTTCTTTCTTTTCATTTTTTCCTTTCACTTTTGTTATATTTTCACCATCTCCGTCAAAAATATCAAATGTCTACGACGATAAACTGTACCATCACAATGACGAAGTAGACAGGAGAAGCAAATGACGAGTCCGGAATTGGGGATGACGTAATGGAGTACTCGTCTTGTGAAAGGGAATCGAAGTTTGAGAAAAAACTTCAATGGTTGTTAATGGTGTTTGAAGTGATTTGGGGAAGATGGGTCTTTTTCTTTGAGAAAAGACATAAAATGACACCTGAAGCTGTCCCAAATTTTCAAAAAGACACCTTAAATATGCGGGTGTCCTATTATCCCACAAAAGTATTAAATACTTTTATAAATAGAGCATTTTGACCTATTTTCTCATCCATGAATAAGTGTGTGATTCTCACCCCTTTTAATTAATTAATTAAATTTAAAAGGCGGGTTAACCTGATCCGAATCGTTTCAAAAATAAAAATTCTTGGTAATACTTAAAAATTGAAAAACCCGCAAAATTCTCCTTCAAAGGTTCAATCTTTAATCAACAACCCACAAAATTCTAACTCAAATTCATCAACCCACAAAATTCTAACTCAAATTCATCAACCCACTTCATAACTTTACTCCTTTGATCGATTAAGTTGACTAAAAAATTTCTAGCTATTGCTTATTCAATATATAACAATGGCGGCTCTTTCCCTTTCTCCCTTCGTGGGAACAACTTTTCACTATCACCATAGCTACCCATCTGGTTCTTCTTCTCCCTTTACTGCTTCTCCAACTTTGTTACCGAACGACTTCTAATTAAATTTTTGAACTGAAAATTAAATCGATTTTTTATGTTTTTGAGCTGATTTCATTAGAGAGCTGTGAGAGTGCTGATTTTTTTTTTAAAACCTTCAACCAAAGGGCTCTCTTGAAATTTTGGGGAAGATGATGTATTTAAAAATGAATGAATTAATTAAAAGATAAAACAACTGAAATGTGGCGCTTTTTAATTGGTTTTTGGATACAAAATGATACATTCACGCGCTGTCATCAGCGCGTTCACAAACATAGGGAGAAAATTAGTCAAAAAAGTCTAAATATTTAATACTTTTGTGGGGTAATAGGACGTCTGCATAGTTAAAGTGTCTTTTTGAAAATTCGGAACAACTTCAGGTGTCACTTTATGTCTTTTCTCATTTTCGAGCCGAAACTAAATATAGTAATATTGGTGTCATTAGATTCGTATTCTTATGAGGATTATATATTTGATAGATTGGAAGCGCTTTGAAGCATTATAAAAGGGAAATGCAAGACTTTGAGTATTCGTGACATTTGTTCAACATTCGAGGTATGTTAAGACTTTCACACTTCGTTGAAGGACGTTTTCCTAATTAAAGATTAAAAATGGAATAGACAATGGGTAAGGGTGAAAGATGGGGGTCTCGTACCAATGGTGTGATGGGCATTGGTACGAGTACCGATGTTATTAACGGGAAAGTTTATTACTATAATATGCTAGAATGTAATTCGAGAATGCCAAAGCATATGGGCATTAGATGATGTATTTAGTGACTTGATTTCTTTTGTGTGGTTGTGTTTCTTTATTGAACCTGTATAATTGTGATAATTGAGGTGATTATATGTCATAGCGACATTTGATTTATTGAGATGCTGCATCATCCCCTTTTATTGATATCATATTGTGCACATGCATTGGCATGAGATTGAGTATGAGTAAAGGTCTAACACGTGGAGATCGTCCGTGTTGAGATAGTGTTATGATTATAATTTGGGAAATGGAAATCGTCCGTGCGAGGGACTGATTATGATTATAAGTTGGGCATGTGGAGATCGTCCGTGCTGGGGATTGTGTGGTTTTATGATAGTGCGTTAAGATCGTCCTTACAGACACGCGGAGATCGTCCGTGTCAGTATATGGACCTCGCGAGTCCCTCATGGGTCACGAACTCTCGATGTATTTCTGAGTAGTATCGTGTATATACAGTTGAGAGAGTAGATTACATCCTTCATTCTTGTTTGAGTATATGTTTAATTGATGTTGGACATTATGTGACATTTGATTATCCCTATTGATGAAAATTTGGTTGATAAGTATGATGTGGACTTGTAAAATTAAAGGATTAGTTTCTTATATACTCCTGTCTCTACTTCTTCATTGTCGGTCTTTGATACATACTGGGTACACGTGATTTCGTACTCATACTACACTTGCTACACTCTTTTATGGTGCAAATTAGATTTCGAGTACGAGTGTATCTCGTGGAGCTTTGAGTCTGAGTTTGGATCATCTTGGAGTTGTGGTGAGCTGCTTGGATATTCTGCGGCCCACACCTTCATCTATCTCCATTTATTAGGTTGTTTTGGTATTCCGATAAGATATTTCTTATGTCTAGACTTGTCATATAATTTCAGACTTGTATCGTCTTTTAGAAGCTCTTGTACTTATGACACTAAATTTTGGGGTGATATTTCAGTTTTCTGCATTTTTATTTAAAAGACTTAGTTAGGAAGATATTTGCTTGCTATTTGTTTTTCCATATTTTAAGTTGAATTGGTTAACTTATTGGATTGGCTTACCTATCGGTTGGGAACATAGGTGCCATCACGACTTGTGATTTTGGGTTGTGACAAATTGGTATCAGAGCCATGTTCATCGGTCTCACGAGTACAAGAGCTGAGTCTAGTAGAGTTTTGCGGATCGGTGCGGAGACGTCTGTTACTTATCTTCGAGAGGCTATGGGACTTTAGGAAACTTTCATTCTTTTATTCCTTATCGTGCTTATGTGGTTCACTTAAAGATCTAAATTCTTTGATTCATCCTCTCACCTATTGTGGGGATACATTCTCAAATGTGTACACGAGTGGTGAGAGTTGATATTATGTGGTATAGTGTGAGATATTGTGATATGGCTAGTAAGATAACTAGGTAATAAGCATTGAGACTTTGAATAATTCAATTGAGATGGTTAGAAATAGTAAGAATGAGTTGTTCGAGGTGTGATTCTGATAAGAATATTTCAACTTTAGTTGAGATTTATTACAACAATCTCTTGGTTTAGATATACCATTGATAGATCAATAATATAATATATGAAGAGTTTAATATGGATGCTATGAATACAAGTATAATCTTAGGAGGATCAATTAATTAGATAGGAGTATAGTGATCCTGATCAGGCTACAATGAGAAATTGAGGAACTGCAAAAATATAAGAGATGATCAATTATGATGAAGTATGAGATGGTAGAACTTGTTATAAGATTTGTATGAAGGACTTTATTTCTATCCTTAAGAGTGGAGGTGTACCAAAAGGAAATTAAATAGTTTAAGTTGAGTGGCATAATGGTTATGTTGGTATATTGTTCACTTGATGGAAGTCACGAGGTGGTCTGAGTATAACTCTTCAAGAAATAGGGGCTAAGCTGGATATCAATTAGCAAAAACATTTAAAGTGGTGCTTAATGGTACATATTAACATATTGAACTCGTGAGGTGTTTTTCAAAAATTAAATTTAGGATCACTAGTATTAGTTGAAACTAAAAGGTAAAGAGAATTCTTTAGTTAAAGAAATTTGGAAAATGATATTTATATGGCACTAGTGGAAATATTCATAGAGACATGAACTCAGTGAGAATGAATCACCCTACAATTTATGGACTAATATTTTGGTGGTTGGAAATATTATATCGATAAATAACTAACTCTATTGGAGTAACCAAGGTTGTCCCAAGCAGTTTAGTATGCTCTCGATATTTGTAGCTTTATTTCGACTATGGATCTACTTTCTTTTATGTTCCTTATTTTGAATTTGGATATGTTTTGTGACTCTCATTCTAGGTTCGTACGTATTCGGACACCCTTAGATGATTCTTAGTGGTGGATCTATTACATCGATCTTAAGTTGTTGATTTGATAGGATAGAATGTGTGGATAGACTTAATTATTCGGGATATGCTAGACATTGATATCACATTGAGTATGTATTTTGACTTTTTCCATTTGATGCAATCTAGACTATTACGCAGAGAAAATAACCTTAGATATGTTGGGTATTCTTAAACTGAATTGATCAGTCACTCTTAGTATCTATCCGAGAAGTGTAATATCATTTTCAAAGACTCAGTGTATGATTGAGAAGGGATGTCTCACCTATTTGGCTTATATTCATGTTGTGAATATCGATGCTTCTCCTTTAGAATTAGTATCAATGATGAAATAACTTTTTGAGGTGTTTCACTTGATCGTGATTTTGATTTCAGTATTGACTTAGAGCTGAGAATTTAGTCCATTTCTATCACTTTTATTTGAAATGTTCCAACAAAATTAAGAGAATAGTAGTAAAACTTGTTGAGTAAGTGTTGTTATTCAATTAAGTATTTCTCCTTGAATTTCTCTAGTCTTAATTGTGAAAAAGAAGGATGTGCATCGACTATAGAAAATTGAACAAAGTGATTATTAAGGACAAGTATAATATTTCGCGTATTGAGGATTGGTCTAGGAATTTTGGTAACCTCAAAGATTGAATTGAGAGTTGATTACTATCGATTTAGGGTTAGGATGAAGGATATCTTTAAGATAGTCTTCAAGACCTCTTATGACATTATGAGCTCTTAATTATGACTTTTGAGATAACTAACTCCCCATCAACTTTTATTAAATTGATGAATAGGATATTCATGATTTATTTGGAATTTCTTTGCTATAGTCTACATTAATGAAATTTTGATCTACCCTCATAGTAGAGAGGATCATGAGTAGCATCTAGGAATTATACTCCAAAATTTTAAGGAGTGACCTTATGTAAAGTTTTTTTTTGAGTGTGAGTTCTGTCTCAGTTTTGTGATATTTTTAGGCATGTAGTGACTAAAGATGACAATATGGTAGATTTGTAGAGTATTGAGACAATTAGAGATTGGGCTAGGTCTACTTCACCTATAAAGATTAAGAGTTTTGTGGGTTTGACCGGTTGCTACCAATAGAATTTGAAATATGATTGTGTCTCTATTGACAAAACTAACTCAGAAGAATTTGACTTTCTAATGATCTAAGGAATGCGAGAATAGCTTTCAAAAAGCTTAAGGCTCTGTTGACTTCATATTCGATTTTGACCTTGCCAATGAAAGATAAGGAGTTTACAGAGTATTATAATGCTTCGCGGGTTGATCTTGGGATTGTTTTTATGAATAAAGGTAAGGTAATAAAGTATATTTTGAGATGGTTGAAGGTGTAGAAGAATAACTACCCTAGTCATTATTTAGAGTTGATAATAATGATTTTTGCTTTGAAAATTTGGAGACATTATTTATTTAGAGAGCACGTTGAGGTATCCACGTATTATCATAGTATTTAATATATTTTTAATTAGAGAGATCTAAATTTGAGGCAGAGAATATGGTTTTGACTGCTTAAGGATTATGACATTACTATCTTATATTATTCGAGCAAGACAAATATAGTAGCAAATGCGTTGAGTCAGAAGTTAGTATGGATATCTGATTTTTTGTGTGAGTGGAATAGATGTTCAATACTTGGATAATAGATTTATGAGACTTGATATTTTGAATCCTTATAGGATTATTGCTTATATTGAGGTACACTCTCTTCTAGTGGATCAGATAAGACTAGACAGTTTGAAGTTTAGAAGTTGAATATAGTTCAAGACAAGCTGTTAAGAGTTGACTATAAAGATGAAATTTTAGATTTGAAATGTGTTTTAAGAATGAAGAATCATATTTTCTTTTTAAGAGTTGGTGATTTGACCAAGTTAATTATGAAAGAGACTCATAATTCTAAACATTCTATTCCTCGAGGAGTAGCGGAAATTTATTAAGATTTGAAGCATTATTGGTGATGTCGAATGATGAGGGACATTGTAGAGTATGTCTTTTGATGTTTTAACTGCCAGCATGTAAATTATAAGCACCATAGACTAGGTGGTGAGACTCAGAAGATGTCTATACATAAGTGGAAGTTGGAGTGAATTGCCATGTGATAGGATTGACAAAAACTTTGAGAAAGATCAATGATATTTGACTTATCATGGATAGAATGATCGAATAAGCTTACTTTGGGTAGGTTTAGACTTCATACATGCGAAGAGTTTGGTTAGATTTTACATTCAAAAGATAGTCTGTTTTCATGATGTGTCCGTTTTCATCATTTTCAACTGAGGTACTTAGTTCACATCTAACTTCTAGAAGTCCATATACAAGAAGTTAGGTATTCGATGGATATTAGCACAATTTTTCATTCACAAATAGATGGTCAGTTCAAGTAGATTATTCAAGTGTAGAAGGATATATTGTAGATGTGTGTGATTGATTTTGATGGTCGGTGGGATCAATTCTTATCATTATCGGAGTTTGCTTTAACAATAGTTACAATTCTAGCATCCAGATAGTCCTATTTGAGGCTGTGTATTATAGAAAATGTGTCCTCTAGCTTATTGATTTGATGCATTCGTGGTTAGACCTTAGGGCATGGATCTTTTGAGAAATTTGTTAGATAAGGTTAAGTTGATTCAAGATAGACTTCTCACAGTCCAGGAAAAAGGAAGTTATGTGGATCGAAAGATTTGTGAGATGAAGTTCATGACCTGAGAGAATGTTTTGTTGAAAATATCTCCCATGAAGGGCATTATGAGGTTTTGGAAAAAGGACAAACTCAACCCTAGATTCATTGATCCATTTGAGGTACTTCTACATTTCGGAGAAATGACTTATGAGTTGGGTATGCCACCAGACTTATCAAATGTTCATCCGATTTTCCATGTTGTGATGTTGAAGAAATATTGTGCTAATGTTTGTCATGTGATTCAGTGTGAATCAATAGAGTTCGACCAATAATTTGGTATTTGAAGAGGGTCCTAGAGTTATCATAGATGAAAGGTTAGAAATCAACTTGAAAGGTTGAGTTCAACATACAGAGAAGATATTGTCAACTATATTTCGATACACCGTGTCCCCTTTTTTCTGTTTATGTTCGAGGATGAACGCGTGTTTTAGTGGTGGATGATATAATGACCCTCTTAGTCGTTTTATGAATTTTAGCCTTTTTTATGATATTAACCCTTTTAGTAGCTTTTATAAATAAATTATGACTTTTGGGAATGAGTGACATGATTTTCATGTTAAATAAATGATTATTTTATTGTTAATAATAACAAAAAAAGAATAAAAAATGGGTCAAGACCAAAAAAAAGGAAAATAATAATAATAAATAAATAAATAAGTAAATGAAAAAAACAAAAAGGGGAAAAGTGCATCCCAAAAGAGGAGCACTGTACGCATAAGAAGAAGCAGAAACGCTGCAAGAGAAAAAAAAGAATTATGCAGTGTAAGAAAAGAAAAGAAATGAAGAAAAGAAAAGGAAAAAGGAGGAGAAAAATTGGGATTTTCTTCCCAAAGCAATAAGGTAATGATTCTCGTCCTTTCCATTAAACTTTTATGTGATTATGAATATATTTTTAGGGTAGAAACGTGTAGAATTTGAGCTGAATTAAGAAAAATATAGTCCTAGGGTTCTTAGAACAAAATCTTGATTTGGGGGTCGAATAATCCATTTTAGCTAAAATTTTGCATGCGAGTTTGTTTTATCATGGGTGAACATAATCTGAAAGAAAATTTCAGATTTGAATTTGGTGGTTCGGGATGACTTTTTGACCCGATTTTTGAGCCGAAACTAAATATAGTAATATGAGTATCATTAGATTCGTATTCTTAAGAGGACTATATATTTGATAGATTGGAAGCGCTTTGAAGTTTTATAAAAGGGAAATGCAAGATTTTGAGGATTTGTGACATGTGTTCAACATTCGAGATATGTTAAGACTTTCAGACTTCGTTGAATGGCGTTTTCCTAATTAAAGATTAAAAATAGAATAGAAAATGGGTAAGGGCGAAAGATAGGGGTCTCATACCAATCGTATGACGGGCATTGGTACGAGTACCGATGTTATTAAAGGGAAAGTTTATTACTATAATATGATAGATTGTAATTCGAGAATGCCAAAGCATATGGGCATTAACTGATGTATTCAGTGGTTTGATTTCTTGTGTGGTTGTGTTTCTTTATTGAACCTGTATAATTGTGATAATTGAGGTGATTATATGTCATATCGACATTTGATTTATTGAGATGCTGCATCATCCCCTTTTATTGATATCATATTGTGCATATGCATTGGCATGCGATTGAGTATGAGTAAAGGTCTAACACGTGGAGATCGTCCGTGTTGAGATCGAGTTATGATTATAATTTGGGCACGTGGAGATCGTCTGTGTGAGGGATTGATTATGATTATAAGTTGGGCACGTGGAGATCGTCCGTGCTGGGGATTGTGTGGTTTCATGATAGTGTGTTGAGATCGTCCGCACAGACAAGTGGAGATCGTCCGTGTCAGTATATGGACCTCGCGAGTCCCCCACGGGTCATGAACTCTCGATGTATTTCCGAGTAGTATCTTGTATATAAAGTTGAGAGAGTACTTGGCATCTCAGGCATATCATTTCATGGTGTCACATTACATTGCATCTCATTACATCCTTCATTCTAGTTTGAGTATGTGTTTTATTGATGTTGGACATTACGTGATATTTGATTATCACTATGGATGAAAATTTGGTTGATAAGTATGATGTGGACTTGTAAAATTAAAGGATTATTTTCTTATATACTACTGTCACTACTTCTTCATTGTCGGTCTATGATACATACTGGGTACACGTGATTTCGTACTCATACTACACTTGCTGGACTCTTTTGTGGTACAAATTAGATTTCGAGTACGAGTGCATCTCATGGCACTTTGAGTCTGAGTTTGGATCATCTTGGAGTTGTGGTGAGCTGCTTCGATATTCTGCGACCCACACCTTCATCTATATCTATTTATTACGTTGTTTTGGTATTCCAATAAGGTATTTCTTATGTCTAGACTTGTCATATAATTTCAGACTTGTATCGTCTTATAGAAGCTCTTGTACTTATGACACTAAATCTTGGGGTGGTATTTCAGTTTTCTGAATTTTTATTAAAAGACTTAGTTTGTAAGATATTTGCTTGCTATTTATTTTTCCATATTTTAAGTTGAATTGGTTAACTTATTGGGGTGGCTTACCTTTCGGTTGGGAACATAGGTGCCATCACAGACTTGTGATTTTAGGTCGTGACAAATTGGTATCAGATCCATGTTAATTGGTCGTACAAGTACAAGAGCTGAGTCTATTAGAGTCGTACAGAACGGTGCGGAGACGTCCGTTACTTATCTTCGAGAGGCTATGAGACTTTAGGAAACTTTCATTCTTTTATTCCTTATCGTGCGTATGTGGTTCACTTAAAGATCTAAATTCTTTGATTAATTCTCTCACCTATTGTGGGGATAGGTTCTCAAATTTGTACACGAGTGTTGAGAGTTGATATTATGTTGTATAGTGTGAGATATTGTGATATGGCTAGTAAGATGATTAGGTAATAAGCATTGCGACCTTGAATAATTCAATTGAGATGGTTAGAAATAGTAAGAATGAGTTGTTCGAGGTGTGATTCTGATAAGAATATTTCAACTTTAGTTGAGATTCATTACAACAATCTCTTGGTTTAGATATACCATTGATAGATCAATAATATAATATATGAAGAGTTTAATATGGATGCTATGAATACAAGTGTAATCTTAGGAGGATCAATTAATTAGAAAAGAGTATAGTGATCCTGATCAGGCTACAATGAGAGATTGAGGAATAGCAAAAATATAAGAGATGATCATTTATGATGAAGTATGAGATGGTAGAACTTGTTATAAGATTTGTATGAAGGACTTTATTTCTATCCTTAAGAGTGGAGGTGTACCAAAAGGAAATTAAATAGTTTAAGTTGAGTGGCATAATGGTTATGTTGGTATATTGTTCACTTGATGGAAGTCATGAGGTGGTCTGAGTATAACTCTTCAAGAAATAGGGGCTAAGCTGGATATCAATTAGCAAAAACATTTAAAGTGGTGCTTAATGGTACATATTAACATATTGAACTCATGAGGTGTTTTTCAAAAATTAAATTTAGGATCACTAGTATTAGTTGACACTAAAAGGTAAAGATAATTCTTTAGTTAAAGAAATTTGGAAAATGATATTTGTATGGCACTAGTGGAAATATTAATAGAGACATGAGTGAGAACGAATCACCCTACAATTTATGGACTAATATTTTGGTGGTTGGAAATATTATATCGATAAATAACTAACTCTATTGGAGTAATCAAGGTTGTCCCAAGCAGTTTAGTATGCTCTCGATTTTTGTAGCTTTATTTCGACTATTGATCTACTTTCTTTTATGTACCTTTTTTTTGAATTTGGGTATGTTTTGTGACTCTCCTTCTAGGTTCGTACGTATTCGGACACCCTTAGATTATTCTTAGCGGTGGATCGATTACATCGATCTTAAGTTGTTGATTTGATAGGATAAAAAGTGTGGATAGACTTAATTATTCGGGATATGCTAGACGTTGACATTACATTGAGTATGTATATTTACTTTTTCCATTTGATGCAATCTAGACTATTATGCAAAGAAAATAACCTTAGATATATTGGGTATTCTTAAACTGAATTGCGCAGTCACTCTTAGTATCTATCCGAGAAGTGTAATATAATTTTCAAAGACTCAGTGTATGATTGAGAAGGGATATGTTGCCTATTTGGGTTATATTCATGATATGAATATCTTTTGTAAACACCATATTTGAGATGTAATTAATACCAATATTCTTTAATTTTTTGGTGTATGTTGTTGTTGTATTTGGTAAAATTTTTGTACCATTATTGAAGTAATTGATGGTGTACATTCACTTGTTAAATTTTAACCCATTGATATTGTGTGATTAGATTTTTCAAGTAGGTTTTTAATGAACACTAACATTCTATATTTTTTTCCGTGTAATATGATTTCATAGTTGATGTATTATTTGGTATATATTTTGAAACAATTTTTAGTTTTTACGTCTTTTCTAAACACCATATTTGAGTATATCCGTTGAGTACATAGAAATCAACATTCTGTTTAATTTTAAAACATTGAAATCACCATTCTGTTTTTTATGTGATATAAGTGATAATACTTATTTAATACATTCACTATTAATTATGGAAAATTTATTGAGCATGTTTGGCATTGCTGTTGGAAGGCCAAAAGTGTTATTTTTGGAGAAAAAACACTTTTTTTGAAAAATTAAGTGTTTGGCGAACCCTTAAAAGTGCTTTTAAAAAGAAGCAGAAACTGTTTTTCTGCTGTTGGGAAGAAGCTAAAAATTTCTACTTCTTAAAAAAAGCAGAAGCAGAAAATTATTTTTTTGAAGACTAATATATCCCTTACATATATATATATTTACCAATATATCTCTTATTAATTAATTAACATATCTCATAAGTTCGGTTAAGTTTCATTCAAGAATTTTATTTTTTATTTTTATATGATAAACTTTTTATTTTATTTTATGTTTATATATTATTATTTATATTTTATATATTATTTTATGTATTGTTAGAAATAGGTAACAACAATATTTTTGTAGAATTAAAAAAAGAAGAGAAAAAGTAATTATATTTTTCGTATGTCGTGATTTAATTTGTGATATGGTTTTTAAATTTATTTTGCTTGATATTTTTAATTATATTTAAATCATCATGTTAATATTTTATTTATTTATTTATCTATATATAGTATTGATTAAAAACTTGAATATGTACATTTTAGTTTAATTAAAATAAATTTTTTATTAAAGTTCTGAGTTAGATATTTTAAATAGTTTCTCTCTATAAAATAATCTTAATATTAAAAGCACATTGATACTTGCCCTGTTTCGTAATTTGACTCTCAAAAGCACTTTTAAAAAAGAATTAGCCAAAAACAAATTTCTTATCAAAAGCACTTTTCAAATGAATTTGCCAAATACAAATTACTTTTTTTGAAAAGCACTTTTCAGAAAAGCTATTTAAAAAAAACACTTATAAAAATAAGCAGTTTTTAGCAGCAATGTCAAACAATCTCTAACAATAAGCACTTTTCAAATGAATTTGCCAAATACAAATTGCTTTTTTTGAAAAGCTATTTAAAAAAAACACTTATAAAAATAAGCAGTTTTTAGCAGCAATGTCAAACAATCTCTAACAATAAGTTGTAATCTAATAAAGGTAGGTACGTTGAGTACAATATTGAAGGAATTATATATGATGCAAACACCAAATATAACGGTTTAATAACAACTATTACTTCCCGATTGGGTGTTGACACGATCATATTTGATTTAGAACTCAAATATGTCATGAGTGGTCCATCTCCACCAATGAAGTTTCATAACGATATGGGTGCCCAAGTGTATTTAGTCCAAAAAAAAGGCAATTCCATTTTTTTTTCAAAGTATCCATTGTGTGTAACCTGTTTAGATATAGGTATGGAAGCCATTGAATACTAAGTTGGTGTACAAGCAACAAGGCAAAAAATTCTCAATTCAAAAACACTATGTATGATTGGTATGGATCCAACTTTGGAAGAATTTGTTGAAGGAAATGAAGAAGCAAAAATAATCTCAAATCCTCAACACGATAATGTTGTAGAAGATCAAGTTTATAAAAACAAGCAGACTATAGCCGAAGTTATGAAACGATATGCCTTTTTGAGGGAGTTTTGTTTCATTGCAACTAGGTCAAGCACTACATGGTACTTTTAATTTTTTATTTCATGTATTCAGTATTGTATTTCAACAACTTACCACATCTATGCGTGATTGTGTTTTAGCAGTTATTATCTGAAATGTGCTATGAAGAATTGTTCGTGGCTTTTTAGATCATCGTGTTTGAATAAGTTTGATTTATTCAAAGTTAGGAAATTCTGTGATGTTCATACTTGTCCATTAAAGGACAGAATCCATACCAAGCGTTAGGCTACTAGTGGTGTTCTTGGTTCTATGTTAGTTGAGAGGTATGTTGATTCAAAAACAATTTACACACCAACTGACATACGCGCAGACATGCTAAGGATACATGAAATGTCATTAACGTACATGCAAGCATGGAGAGGCCATGAAAAAGCTTTAAAGACGTTGAGAGGTGACCCTGCAGAATCATATGGGAAAATTCCTATGTATTTATATATATTAGAAACAACATATCTAGGGACAATTGTGAATTATAAAAAAACAGATGAAAATTGTTTCTTATATTCATTTACAACACCTGATGCCAGTATTAGAGGATGACAATATTGTCGGCTAATAGTGATGGTTGATGGTACATATCTGAAATCAACTTATGAAGGAATAATGTTGATAGCTAGCACCTTGGATCCAGGACGTATGTATTTATTGTTACAAAATATGTAAATTTTTTATTTATGTTTGTGTGCTGTCTAGAAAACAATTCATATTCCATTGTGTTATGGTTTAAAATCTGGTTTTTTTTGTTATACATGTAAAAGTCGATTATGACGATAATTTGGTGAAATTGATAGTGAATAGTAACAGGTTCGACAATTTGGTGAAATTGACCATGATCTTTAATTTTTTTGATATAATTTGCTTGTCTCATTGATACATTTTGTGGTACATATATTGAAGTAATTGATAGATTATATTAACTTGTTATTAGTCTGCCGTTCGTGATTGGTTATTAGCTTATGTTTTGGTGTAATTTGCACGTTTTGTTATGCCTATTAGTGATTATATATTTGTACAATATTTGGTGAACGTTAAGGTATATTTTGTTTCATGTATTAACTGAAAAAAACAGTAAATAATAAAGAGTTGTTTCATTATAATTATTGTGTCTTTTATAAAATTATAATATTAATTAATATTAATTCATATCTTATATTTTTTTAGAACCGAGCGAAATCAGGGCCGTCTTAACCTTTAGGCCACTAAAGCCATCGCTTGGAGCCCCTTATTTCTGGGGGCCCCCATTTAAAAAAAAAAATTACTTATAAAGGTTTTTTTTTATAAAAAAGTATATGTAATATGAGTGCTATGATTTCTACTAAGAAAATTGCATATGAGATGAATATAGAACCTAAATTTCCTAAGAAACAATTTGATGAAAATATTGATAAGGAAATCTCAAAGTCCCTTGAAATTAGAGTTGATTACTTTATATATATATATAGTAGATCAAACTATTTTTTCACTTCAAAATAGATTTGAACCAATTGAAGCATGTGAAGATATTTTTGATTTCTTATTTAGAAGTAAATTGAGATCACTAGATGATGAGATTTTTTTTGAAAAACATTGTCTTAACCTTGGACTTTTTTTTTTTTAAAGAGAAAAGACATAAAATCCCCCCTAAACTTGGCCCGACAGCTTACTTTAGCACTTAAACTACACGGGTGTTTAAATACCCTCCTTAACATCTTTGAAGTGAATTTTTTTCAACCTTCCGAACACTGGCCCAGTTGAAGGATGGGTGTGTTAGACACACACATTTTCATTCGTCCACGACGCTAAGTATTTTAAAAAATAAGTTACCCATTAAAACGAAATCCACCCGTTCCCAAAATAATGCCCGACCCATTTCTAAGAAAATATCCCTAAATCGCAAACCCCATTCATTGTCATTCTCTCAATACTAAACCTAATCGAACACATATTGTGAAGCGATCTTCAAACGCATATTCTGAAGGAATTTTATTTTCGAATTTGTGGTTTTTGTCGTCGAAAACAAAGATACCAAGTTAGTAATTTTTGTTTGGATGGTTGTAGCATTTGATTGAGTTTAGGGTTTTTCCTAAAGCTTAATTTTTTTAATCTTTTTAGTTTGGCAATGGATGTGTACGTCACCTTGAGGTTTCACCATGGTGGAAAATTACAACAAAAACCTCGTATTAAGTACGACAGAGGTATTGTCACTGATTGTTTTGGTGTAAATATTGATAAATTCTCCTTCTTTGAATTTGTTGATTATGTTAAAGAAATTGGCTATAATTGTTCTGGTTGTATTGTTTATATTAAACCACCTAAAGCTCGTCATGTTATTGAAGTTAAAAGTGATAGGGATATTATTGGTATTGTACCTCAGTTAAAAAATGGAGATATTGTTGAACTTTATGTGACTCATTTAGTTGAAGAACCTATTGTGGCCCCCTTGAACTTGAATATCTAAATGATGTGGGTGGGGAATCTAATGCTACTTTTGATAAAGAATCTAGTCAAACCTTAGAGGGTAGTGAGGGTTTAGGGTTTGAAGAGGCTGCACAACCTCAAGAACATGTTGTGGGTGGTACATTTGTTGATGTTGGGGAAGACTTGGGTAAGACTTCTGCAAGTGTTAGAGAGGACTTGGGTAGGACTTCTGCTAGTATTGGAGAAGACTTGGGTGTGACTTCTTTTGCTACTGCTGCATCTGATATTCCAGTAGTTGGATCTGATTGGGAAAGTGAAACAGAAGCAAGTGAAGATTCAGACAGTGTAGATTTGTTTGATGAAGGAGAAAATGAGTATGGCCGTGATGTTCATAAGGAGGTTATAAATTTTAGGAAAGAGAAAAGGGCTGCTAAAATAAAAAAAAAAGAGAAAAGAAAAGGGTCTTAGATCTGAAGGAGTTGATTTGGGATATAATGAATATTTATCCAAGAAACAAACTACTTTAGAGGGTAAAATAGCTGGAGATGAGCCCTACTTTGATTCAGATGAAGCTGTTAGTTTTGAAATAGATGTTGATGAAGATGTTGATGAGGAAGATGAGGTTGAACAACCTATAAGAAGACAAAAAAAAGAAAGAAGAGCAAAAAGAAATAAAAAGAAAGTTGTTTTTGATCCTACTTGTCAGTTAATAGTTTGGGAGACTGGTCTTGCTTTTGAAAGTGCTAAGCAGTTTAGAGAAGCTATTACTAGATATGCAATTCAAGAGCATGTTGAATTGGATAAATATGTTAATGAAGCAACTAGGGTGAGGGTAAAGTGTACTACTAGTTGTCCATGGTTGTTGTTTGGAAGTCATGATTCAAGAACAAGAGATTTTGTGATGAAGAATTATAATCTAGTACATAAATGTAATGGCACAACCAAAAATAAACTGGTGAATTTAAAGTACTTATCAGAAAGGTACAAGGATAGAATTGTTTCTGAGCCTAGCATTAGAGTTTTTCAGTTTTAAATTTTAGTGAGGAAAGAGTTGGAGGTGTATGTTGGGAGGACTATATCAAGAAAAGCTAGAAACATTGTGTTGAAACAAATTATGGGTGATCATGTGAAGGAGTTTAAAAGAATTCTAGATTATAGAGATGAGCTCTTAAGGACTAATCCAGGCAGTACATGTGTGGTGAGACTTAGTGAAGAAACCTTTGAAGGTGGTAGAAAAATGTTCCAATCATTTTACATATGCTTTGATGCTTTGAAGAAGGCATTCAAAGCTGGAGCTAGAAGATGTATAGGATTTGATGGTTGCTTCTTGAAAGGTGTTGCTAAAGGTTAATTACTTGTGGCTGTTTGTAAGGATGGGAACAACCAAATGCTATCACTGGCTTGGGCAGTGGTTGAAGTTAAAAACACATTCACTTGGAGATGGTTTATCAGGCTTGTAAGAGATGATCTTGAGCTTGGAGATGGATCAGAATTGATAACAATTACTGATATGCAGAAGGTATTTTTCTTTTCTTTTCCATTTATTCATTAGGTATTTTATTCATTAATAATACTTATTTTGTCTAATATGTTTAAATATTGTTGAGGGGTCTTGACACAGCTATTCAAGATCTTCTGCCAAACGTAGAACGAAGAATTTGTGCAAGACACATTTTAGCCAACTAGTCCAAGGATTGGAAAGACATTGAAAGAAGAAACTGCTTTTAGAGATGTGCCAAATTTACATATGAACAAGAATTGAAAAGAAATTTGGATCATATGGAGAAGTTAGGCAATAAAATATGTGAGGTTTTACTGTGGTACAATATAGAGAGGTGGTCTAAGGTATACTTTAAGTTTTTTAGCTGTTTTGATAGTGTTGACAACAACATGGCTGAAAGCTTCAATGCATGGATTTTGGGGCCAAGACACAAAACTATCATCACAATGCTTGAAGAAATAAGGGTCAAAGTGATGAGAAGAATAGGACAATTGAGGGAGTTCTCTGGTACTTGAATAACTGACATATCTCCAATGGCCCTAAAAGTATTGACAGAGAACACAATAAAGTCAATGAAGTGTAACCTTGAATGGAATGGTGAATTTGGTTTTGAGGTTAAAGGCAGCTGGGGTAACACATTTGTTATGAATCTGAGGGATCAAACATGTACTTGTAGATGTTGGATGCTAAAAGGTATACCTTGTTGTCATGCTATAACTGCACTTCATTTTACAAAATTGGAGCCCATTAACTATGTTGCACATTTGTATAGCAAGGAGACTTATCTCAAGATCTATAGTCACTACATTCAAGCAGTTACTAACATGGAAATGTGGCCACAGTCAACCAACCCTTATGTCATACCACCTGTTATAAGAACACTACCTAGAAGGACTAGAAAATGTAGGAGAAAGGAGCAGAATAAAAACAAGACAGGAAAATTGTCCAAAAGAGGTGTTGAGATGACCTGCAGCCTTTGTCTTGCAAAGGGTCACAATAAGAGGGGTTGTCATTTGAATAATCAAGCTAATGCAGGTAGAGGAAGAGGAAGAGGAAGATCAAGAGACACTAATTCAACAAGATTAAGTGTTGGTTCTTCTACAACATCAACTCAATCACAATCAACCACAAAGAGAGCAAGAGGTCGACCATGAGGTTCTACAAAACAGGTAATTTATAGTAATAAATTTAGTTGTTATTTTACATCTTAATCACTCTAATATTTTTGATAATGAACTTATGTTATAGGCTAGTGCTACTGTTACTGTTGGTGCCACTGGAAGAGGAAGAGGGATTGGTGTTGCTGCTATTGTTTCTGGTGCCACTGGAACGGGAAGAGGAACTAGTGTAACTGCTACTGCTGCTATTGTTGCCACTGGAAAGGGAAGAGGGACTGATGTAGCTGCTAATGTTCATGGTGCTACTGGAAGGGGAAGATGAACTAATTTAGGTGCTACTGCTACTGTTGGTGCCACTGGAAGGGGAAGAGGGACTGATGTAGCTGCTAATGTTCCTGGTGCTACTGGAAGGGGAAGAGGGACACCTCTTAAAAGGCCAAGAACGGTTGGATTGGGAATACTACATACACAAAGTGGTTTTACAATCCACAGTGTAAGTTGTCTTAATTATTTTACACACTTTTCACTTTAAACTTATCAAGCATCTAAGACAGCATATTTATGTAAATCTAGCCTGGAATGCCTATGAACTCTTCTGTAGTGACTGGAAGCCTTGGGCATCATAAACCAAGATCAGGTTTAAAATGGAAAGGAAAGGCTGCTGTAACTCAACATGGCCTTCAAGAGATGAGAGAAAACAAAAGAATGAGAACAAGGTCCAATGCTGCTGAAGTGAATCACTTGAGTCAAACAAGCTCACCAGCTTTCCAGTAAATGGAGAAGAGAATAATTTCTATATTTTGGCTACTTATGAAAAAAATTGATCTGTGTTTGTTTTTTAAACAATTATGCAGCTGCGACTGCATTAGTTTGATCTGTGTTTGATTTTGAAACAATTATGCAACTGTGACTGCATTAGTTTGATCTGTGTTTATTTTTGAAACAGTTACGCAATTGTGACTGCATTAGTTTGATCTGTGTTTGTTTTTGAAACAATTATGCAGTTGTGACTGCATTAGTTTTATCTGTATTTGTTTTTGAAACAATTATGCAGCTGTGACTACATTAATTTTATATGTACAATTTTGCAGTTGTGACTGCAATTTAGTGAATGCAGTTGTAAACTTTAACTCTATTTATTTCATGTAGTTATAGTGTCTATATTATGTAGTTAAGACTATGCTTATTTCATGTGTATATCTGAAACAAAATATGTCACAACCCAAAAATCGGCTGTAATGACACTTGTCCTATCCCACCAGGACAAGTCAGCCTAAACCCAACAAAACGGAAATAACAGCGGAAAATAAGCAATATAAAGAAAAACAATATAAGCGGAAGACTTGAAAACTTAACCAATCCCTCAAGACTGGTTGTCACACGTACAAGCCGCTAATGACCGAATTACATGGAAAATACAAGTCTCAATATGACTTTGCTTCTCAAGTAGAACAAAGCATAAAAAAACAGGAGTAAGAGAGTTTGCCGGCAGATGATATCTACCTCTCTCAATTTCCTGGAAAGCCTTAGGTGATAGAGAAAAGAGATGCTCACAAACCGGGCTCGGAACCTACACAGGTGTAGAAGCAAAGGTGAGTACCAAACAACACGGTACTCAGCAAGTCAACTAACAAGACAAGGCAAATCTAATAAAACACGCGAACTCCTTTCAATCCAACCGAACCTCCATAACTACAACCTGCACAGAAAATTAGCAAAACGTAACAGAATCCAATACACAGTCCAACACTCTCCATAATCACAGTTCAGAAACATAAGTCACAACTCGGAAGTAATCACAAAATCAATCATAGAATCGTGTTCCACACACAATAATGAACAAGAATGCAAATACACATGCAATGGTCATGCATATATCACAATCGCCGGCAGAAACCTCGGCGTCACACTCTCGCCGGTAGAAACCTTGGCATCACAATATCGCAGGTAGAAATTTTGGCATCACAATATCACCGGCAGAAATCTCGGCATCACAATATTGCCGGCAGAAACCTCGGCATCACACTCTCGCCGACAGAAACCTCGGCATCACAGTCAATCATCTCATCACAGGTTTCAAGAACAAAATGCCAGCATGTTCACACAAATGATGAGGAAATAACCAATGGAAGAAATTTACAATCATAACAAGCCCTCAAGGCATTTCAGAACTACACATAAAAATCGAGATCAAGGCACAACACACTTTAGTTCACAACATTAGAACACATTGCCTTTTAATAACCCCGTCGATCATTTAAGATTAGTTCATTCAAGAATTCAATCTGACACCTCATTCCCATTACTCCCCAACATATACAAGAAAGGAGATTCAGGATTCTACAAGATTTACGAAATTTTAGAAGTTCACTTGCCTTAGCCAAAATCGCGATCAATCAACAACTGGAGCTTTCCCCATCTGAAAGTAATCCAAAGCTCCACAATCTATTCAAATTATGATTCACAATCAAATTTCAGAACTATCGACACCAAGAACACAAAATTCGGGAAAAATGGTCAAAACGGCTCAAAAAATGGGGTTTGAATCTGGAAATTTTTACATGAAAATGATCCTCAAAACATTAGAAATCCATTAGTAAAAACCATTTCGAAAAAGGAGTTCCAACCAGATCACAATCACCATTTGATCAAAAATTCGGAGTTCATGCAAAACCCTTAAATTCTCACTTTAAAAATCCCAATTTCAAGTTGAAATCAAGTTATAATCACTGGGTATTGAATATTGAGGGTTAAACTCACTTACCCAATTGATTCCCACAAAAATTCTCTTTAAAAATCGCCTTCCCGAGCTCCAAAAGTTTTAAAATGGGTGTTTTCTCCAATTTACACTATTCAGGCTCAATTTGTTCTCCGCGAACGCGGCTCACTTAGCCCGCGAATGCGGAGTCTAGGAATGAAACCCTCCACGAACGCGCCCTCGGCTCCGCGAACGCACAGAGCCACTCCGCGAACGCGGAGGCCAAATTCGCATGCACCAGTTAACAACAAAATCAGAAATGCAACAAGTCTCTGAATGGACCCTCGGGATTCGTTCGGAACGCCGTGCACACAAACCATATATGCAACCCTACTAAATTCGACTTTCCGGACTCAATGGAACCGTTGGAATTCGAATTCGAGGTCTCCTTGACCCAGAACGCGATAAACCGCAACTAAACTAACTTAAGCCTCAAAAACCTAAATCAAGCTCGGGACCTCTAAAAATTCAACCAAGGCCACTCCTAGATAAAAAATCATCCCCCGAATCCAACGGAGTTGTCGGAATTCGATTCTAAGCATTCGATCTCCGAATGTTGATCAAAGTCAACTCTATAGGAAAAAATTCACTAATTCCCAACTTAAGGCCTCAAATCCCCGATATAGCCTCAAATCTAATTCCGCGAACTCAGACCAAATTCCACATTCCGAAACTGATGGAATCGACAAAATTTCACTTTGAGCTCCGAAACTCCGAATGACCTCAAATACCACTTTTTGACAACTTAAGCTTTTAAAACTCAAAAATTTCCAAAAACCTTAACTTAACAAGAACTTCACAAAACCAACTTCGGATACTGATCAAACATGACTCGGGGCAACTCTCTGGAGGGGTAAAACAGTTATTTTGCAAAAATTACCAAAAATGACCTTTAGGGTCATTACAAAATATCTCACAAAATGAAATGCACAAAAAAGCAAATTACATTAGATTTAGAGACTAAGAAGAAGACAAAGTTCATTACAAAAAGAGTCTACACCTAATTGATTACAACACAAACGATGCTACACTACACCAACATTGATCTTACTACATCAAGAGCCTAAGGTAACTTCATTGAATCTTTCTTCATATATATCACCTCGAACCAATAGCTCAACAACAAACTACAATAGAAAAGAGTACATTCTCCCAAGTTCTTCTCCACTTCTCTCTTTCTTTCATCTTCTCAACCTCTTCTTGCAACATTTCCAATTTCATACATGGACAATTATCATCTTGTTTGAAATCTCTAGGCTTGTCAACTTCTTCAAAAATCTCAATCAATTCAAATGTAGTGGCTGATGTTTGAGAGGATTCTACTAAATTCTCAATGTAACACCCCAACACAAATTTCTAAGTTAAGACTCGAACCATTCTTGAATTGCGTATAAGGTTGTACTGAGTGATTCTTAATTGTTCTTAGATTCTAAGGTCAATTCATTAGTGTGGGAATGATTTTGGATATCAATTAATGTCACTAGAATCCCTTAGCACAAAGTTGAGTTGAAAGCTTCCCTATCGAGTGAGTTTTGACCTAAGATTCTACCTAGGTCAACTTCAAATGATCATATCTTTCAGCACATAATGAGTTAGGTGATCCATGAGCTATCACATCTAAGGTATTTGAGTCCTCTTTCCAATGCCGCCAAGTTTGCTCCATTTGAAGCTCAGAGTAAAATGTTTTCCCGTTTGAGTGAAGTCTCTCTATTTAAGGCGCTTCATTCATTTTAGGAAAGAGTATTTTGGTCTTTTCCTTTTTTTCCACTAGGCTTAGCACGTTTTTCCTGACCCAATTAAGGGTCTAATCAGATTCTAAATCACCTATTCACGTTCCTAAACACTTAGGGTTTTAGAGTGAGTTTTCAAGAAGAGAAAATGGGCTAAGTTCAAGCATTCTTCAAGAATTGTGGTTTTCGCCAAGAACGTTGTTCTTCCCAGGTATGTCAGGCTTTCCATAGTGATGGATTTGTTTATCCTCACGCCAAGCATGTTATTCTTTTGTTAATTCACCCATATAATCGTTTATATAAGTATTCCTGGAGAGTTCTTGAGTTTTAAGCTTCATTCTTTAACAATGGAGGTCTTGAGTTCTTGAGGTGAGGGTTTTGCGAATGAGTGGTGATTCTTGATAGAATTTGAGTGATATTTTAATAGTTTCATGTTGGGTTTGTGAATCAAAGAGAGTTTGGAAGAAATCAATAGATTCTAGATGAGTTAGGACCCGGAATTGAGCAAGAAAATTCATCAAAATTTTGGGTAGGGGTGTGGCATGCCATGAAGGCGCCAGAGCTGGACTTCTGAAGTTTAGGGCCTGGCGCCCCATGCTAGTAGTGCACCCCAAACTTTCCTCTGATGTTTAGGGCCTGGCGCCCCTCGCCAGCAGTACGCCAGGGGTCGTCAGGGCTCATTTCTTCTCTGTTCATTCGGGCGTGTTTAAGTTGTGGCTATGCTTCCCCACTCTATATTAGCTCCTATAGGCTTTTACCATTGAAAATTCATGCATAACCCTACTAATATGTCTTAATTTACATTCCAAACTAAAGTAAGTTTAAGAGGAAAGTTCAAGAGGTCTTTTGAGTCGTTTTGAGAATTCTTTTGTAATTAACAATGGTTTTGAACTAAGTCTTGAGAAAGTAAATATGAGAATGAGAAGAGTTGTATTCATGATTGGGAAAAAAAGTATAAAGGAACTAAGTATTCCCAAATGTAACACTTTTACATTTAAAAGAGAGAAACATTGATTTCTAAATGAGTTATGAGTACAGAGATACTTCAGAGCAGTTACCTCTTTTAAGAGGATCTTTTGAGTAATTACCTCAAATTGAGAAAAGAGAATGTTTTTAAACATTGAGCATGAGTATATATATTTATTGGGAGTAGCATTGACCACCAATATGGGGGAGAGTTCAGATAACTCACAGCCCCCATAAACCATGTATGCTAACATGGGTAAAGGATTCATACTTTTTAGATGATTTCCTTAGTGCCTTCGGGAAGAACTTAGTGGATCCACTTAGTTGAGGTGTCCTATACCCTGGCAAGGTATATGACAGTTCTGGGAGCGTAGGCGAGACGCTGTATCATCACGTAGCTCATAGTGATGGTTGTCGGTTAGAGAAACTCTCCAATAGAGTAAAGAGTACTTTCATTGTATTTTCACGTATAATAATTTTCTTTGAGTTATTATATTATACTTTGTGAAGCTTAAAATGATACTATCTCTAATCATGCTTGACAATGAGTTGAGTTGAGTCGAGTTGAGTTGAGTTGAGCTGAGTCGAGTTGAGTTGAGTTGAGCTGAGTCAAGTTGAGTTGAGTTGAGTTGAGTTTAGTTGAGTTGAGCTGAGCATTTCTTTCAGCCTGGTCAATTCAGTATATGTTTTTATTGCATTCTTTCGGTAAGAGTTTAAATGAGTTTTCCATCATGAGCTATATTATATTTCAGTTGAGTTACTGCCAGTGTTTCATTTAAGTTGTTTGGTTATTCAGCTATATTACATACTCGTACATTCAATGTACTGACGTCATTTGACATGCATCTTTTAATGATGCAGATACAAGTACTTAGGATCATCAACAGGAGTTCCGTTGAGATCACTTCATCCGCTTGTCAGCTTTTGAGTATGGCCTCCTTGGTTTCTGAGGACTCCAGTTATATAAGTTGTCAGTAGTAGCTCTTTGAGGTGTCGTGGGTCTTGTCCTGATATCCTTCCTTAATAGTAGAGGCTTCATAGATAGATAGAATTGAGGAGTCTTTCAGTATTTACTTCTCTTGAGTTGTTTTACAAACTATAAGTATTTCTATTGAGTATTGTCCAGACTTTATGAGTTGAGTATTTTTAGTTTATTAGATTTAATGCAGTTTTAAGCCTATTATTGCTTGAGTTAGTTTTCCGCTTGTAGTCAGCCAGGATGAGGGTTCGCTTAGGGACCAATAATGGTTCTCGAGTGCCGGCCACGTCCAGGGTGTAGGCTCGGGTCGTGACGCTCAAGCTCACCCAATTTCTCTATTAGCTTAGGAATCACAAATTTTGACCTCGGATCAATATCTTTTTTATCCTTCCAACACCAAAAGTGGCAAGATCTAGGACCCTTCAATAATGAAAAACGATGAAAGAATTAGTGGTTAATCAAAATTCTCAATCGACTAAATAAATGAGACAAAAATTATCTTTACCCTATAATAAGGACATGACCAATATCTTCTTCTTGGGTTATTTGAAGTCCAAGATGTTTCCAAATGCACCACAAGTCCATCATTATAAATAAATTTTTTTTTCGGATTATGATCATCTTCTTGCATACAAAGGTTGGTCAAGTTAATTGACCGCATTGTGGGCTACAATTTTGTGCAAGAAGTAATTATAATCTGGAAAAACTAACAATAAGGAAAAGGGAGAAAACAAAAATCAAAATAATAGATGAAGAAGAATAAGTTTAAATTTTACCTTTTCTCGAAGAACAATTATTCCTTCAAAGATTCAACTTTCAAGAAAAAGATAATAAATTAGCTCATCATTTTCAGATGATTGAGCTGGTGAAGGAGAAGAGGAAGTTAGGGTTCTTTGATGATGATTGAGCTGGTGAGGGAGAAGAGGAAAAGGTTAATGGGTCGAATATTAACGTTTGAGGGTCAAAATGGATTTAAAACAAAAGTTAAATGGTAAATAAGATGATTAACGCGCCAAAGAAAGCTGTATCAACACGCGCACTGGGCTGGTGTTTGGAAGGTTGAAAATTTTTTACTTCAAAGATGTTAATGGGGGTATTTAAACACCCGTGTAGTTTAAGTGCTAAAGTAAGTTGTCGGGCCAAGTTCAAGGGGGATTTTATGTCTTTTCTCTTTTTTAAACCACTAAGAAGACTTAGTGGGTGTATTTTATTAATAATGATAATAATGCAATACAAAAGAAAAGAAAGTTTAAAAGTAAGAGAAATAAAATCTCAAAGCAAAAGAGACAGAGTTAACAGAGTGTGAATTAAAAGTGTTAAGAGAAATAATACAAGTAAAAGATAATGATCTAATAAAAATACTCAATCAAATAAAAAGACTTGATTCTTTTCCAAATACACATATTGCTTATAGAATAATGTTAACAGTTCCTGTAACCGTTGCCTCAGACGAAAGAAGTTTTTCGAAACCAAAATTGATTAAATCTTTTTTCAAATCAACAATGTCTCAAGAGAGATTGAATGGATTAGCTATATTATCAATTGAAAAGGAATTATTATAACAAATCGATTATAAAACACTAACTAATGACTTCGCATCTAAAAAAGCTAGAAAAATAGATTTTAAATAAAAGTATATATGATGAAAAAAATTAAATATTAGGGCTCTCTCTTAAATTTCGCTTTAGGCCCCCAATCTTGTTAAGTCTGCCCTGGGACAAGTACACTAGTTGGTGTGATAATTCTGAAGAGTTTAAAAAGTAGTGAAAATTTTATATATAATATTTATAGACTAATAATTACAAGTTATAACATTATTCTTTATGTTTCAAGTTGTAACAATAATCAATTACAGGTTATAGCATTTTACTCAATTTAAAAAATACAAAAAACCATAGTTTGAAATATAATTAAATAAAAAACAAAAATTTAAATAACCAATAATCTGAAAACATTAATGATATTAAATAGATGGCATAAAAATAGGAGACCAATAATGAATAGAATATCTTTTTTCCTTGTTTATCGAAAGTTTTGGATGCAAACAATTATTTTTTTTTAAAAAAAAATTCCATGATTTTCTCTGGACACGAAACAAATTTGATTTTTAAAAATTTTCCGTCATCTTCTCTGGATGCGAAACTGATTTATTTTTCTAATTTTTTCCGTCAGTTTCTCTATCATCTCAAAATTCTCTCTTGCTAGTAGTCATTCTGGTGTCATTAGAAATTGGTTTAATTCATTAATCATCATTTATTGTGATGGACGGATTCTTGTCAGTGTTGATAAAGCATGGTGGTCGATGTGATCCTTCAGGTGAGTGTTTTTTCCGATTTATATATTCTTATACGGACAAAATGTTAAAAAATTGATATGAAAAAGTAGTAAAAGGAGGAAAAAATTCTAGTTGTTGCTATGAAAATTATGACACCAGAATGCGGTGAAAATTTAATATTTTTGGCATTATATGGTATAGATTTGGGCGTAATAATGCAATGAATGCGGTATACTTTTTATTTAATATGTTACATTTAGTAGATGGAAATGGTATAATTTTGGTATTATTTTGAGATTAAGGTAGTATGAAAACAAATCATAATTCAAAGTTTTTTGTTATGTATAATGGTTTTGTTTGGTATGAACATTAAATTTTGTTTGTAATTTGTATGAACCATATTTTCATTATTTTGTATGTTTCTGTTTAAAAAATGTACTTTAAATTGATAACGACGTTGGTGTGAATGTAGTATGATTGAACCTTTTTTTGTTTTGGCATTATATTGGTATGTTTATAGACGTAATATTGGAATGAATTTTGAGTAATGTCTATTTAATGAATGACAATTACTAGTTAGGAATGGTGTAAATTTAGTATTCTTTTGACATGAATGTTGTATGAATTAATATTGATTTTTTAATTGAAAACTCTATATGTAATATGCATGAAAATGGTATGAAATTTGTATACTGGTTTAACACATATGTATTTGTACTTCTGTATGATGTAATAACGACACATTGATTTATGATGGAACAGGCAAATATGTTGATTTTCAAATGGAAGGAATTATATATGATTCTTCAAGCTTGGATAGTGGTCTTGTTAATGCAATAGCTACTCAACTCGGAATAGATACTACTATTAATGAAATAGAGATTAAATATATTATTAGTGATAGATGTCCACCAATTTGTATCCATAATGATGTGGGTGTGAAAGCTTTTTTGGATCAGAAGAAAGTTAATGCAGATTAGTTTGATTTGGTTGTTTATTTGAGACAAACTCATGTTTTGACTTATTTAGTCTTTTAAGCTAATGAATTATAATTTCAGAACAATTATTATGTGTAATACTTAATCCTTTTTGTGAATTCATTGTTTTTCAAATATAAGGTGAAAAACTAAATAATTCATGCTGGTATGCACTTGGTAACGATCAGAATAATCAAGTCAAATTTAAATATAAACATGGTATCAATTTGGTATGCAAATTAAGTCCCACAAAGTTAAAAACATAAAACTGATATTTGAATTACAAACATGTCACCAGTAGGATATTCAATTTGTATACACTTTGTATCCATAAAGAAAATTTATAAATATGTCTAGTGCTGATAAATATTAAAAATAAAAATGAATGAATTGGTATAAATCTGGGATGAATAAAGTTTATACAAATTGAAGATCAACTAGATACAAAGTAAGTGACACTACTACTATTTACTGTAATTTTCAATTGGTTTCCAATTGATATCCCATTAGAATAATATAAACAACAAGATGAAATTGATATTAATTTTCACCAAATGTAGTTATTGTTGTATACAATTGGTATAAAACTGGTATACCATTGGGAAAATAGAAAACCCAATATGTAATTGAAAATTTAAGTGTAACCATGTTATACAATTATTGCAAACTATATTAATGAGGTGCTTTCAAAACTAAAAATACAAAAATAAATCTGGCTAATGCTGATATCCAATTTGTATACACTTTGTATTCAAAATGAAAATTTATAAGCATGGCTAATGCTGAGAAAGATTAAAAATATAAATAAATGAAGTTGGTATGCACTTGGTATAAATCTGGGATGAATAAATCATACAACTTTAAAACATATCATATTATATTATTTTTTAAACTGTAGCAAAAACACTTATACATCATCCAAAAAATTTAAAAATATTTAATAATTAAAAAGTCTAAACTGCATTTAACTATTTCAACATTGTTTTTCGTGGTCTTGTTGAATGATATTTGGTAGTATCCGGAGCATGTTTCTTTGCTATGCGTGGTCCACCAAATTTGCTAGCAACAGATCCAGTTACTTCACTCTCACTAATTGGTCCATCATCATTCTTGATTCTTCCATAGTGCCATATGATTGTGGCATACCTTTGACGATGGTACTTTGCATCGATATCAATGGAACCGATTTCAAAAACTCCATTGCTAATATACTCAGCAAATAGACATGCATACATATCAATGCATATTTATATGTATCAAACAGAGTTGATACAAAAATGAAAAAAGACACCAAATTTATATCAATGCATATTGATATTGATGAAAAACTCATATCAATATCATGCCGAAATTATACTAATACAGCTGATTGGATACCCATTTAACACATACCATTAACTAAATAATACAAATATCATATAAAAATTATCTATATTCAATCAACTACATATGTGACACAGTTTAAATATAATTGTAGAAAAGTCATCCAATATTTGTACAATTTTCATACCAAGGCAAACATATATTGATATACTATCGTACCAACTGAATAGTATACCAATTTCATTCCAAAAAAATATACTTAATTTGATCATTGCATATAAATTTAATACAATTTTTCGTAAGTTATATCCTACAAATTTCATCCAAATTTTATACTCAGATTCAATACTGTTTTCATAAGTTATATAATACAAATTTCATCCAAATTTTATACTCATATTTAATACAATTTTCCGTAAGTTATATCCTACAAATTCCATCCAAATTTTATACTCAGATTCAATACAGTTTTCATAAGTTATATAATACAAATTTCATCCAAATTTTATACTCATATTTAATACAATTTTTCGTAAGTTATATCCTACTATTTCATCCAAAATTTATACTCAGATTCATAACATGCAAAATCCATTCAAATTTTCATACAACATAAATACAAGTTAAAAATAAAGAAAAAAACTCAGATAATTCAACATCAAAATACACCACACTAATCATAAACTCAAGACAATTAACAAATGATAATATAAAAATTGAATAATTGATAAAATAATTTAAATGAAAATTTTACCCTCGCAACCTTTTTGCCCTTTCTTGAATTGGAGATTTTCGAATCATCTTTCAATGATGCTCTTTTTTTGGTGGGTTTTGAAGACTGAACCATGTCCACATTTGTTGTTTTTTGATTTTTTTTCACTTACAAAATCTGAATCAGAATCCGAAAACTCCGATGAAGCGGATCCCACCATTTTCTCTTTTCTCTTTTGACCCTTTCGATTTGGAGTAGTTGAAATTTTCTTTGTTTCTCTTTTCTTTTCCTTTACTGGGCTATGTTTCCTTTTGGGAGTTGTAACACTTTTGTTCGCCGGAATTGGATTGTTGTTGGACGGCTGCGTTTGAGTCAATATGTTAAAAGATGGAGCCTCAATTTCAATATTAGACATCACTTCTCTGATTCTGGGGATCTTTTTGGGCGTATGATGAAATTTTTGATTCTTCGCCATCTAGATTCTTTGTATTGTGTAGCAAATTTGATAACCTTTGTGATTAAACAAATAAGAAAATCGAAAATCAGTGAGAGATTTGGGGAAGAAGACGATTGAAGATGGAGAGAGAGAGAGATTTAGGGGAAGAGACGATTTGAACGTGGGGGTGGGGGACTACTTGAGCGTGTGGTATAGGATAGAAATCGATTGGCAGGGTGGGGGGTGGGGTGGTAGGATAGTTTACGTGTAACAGTAAAAAAGCAATTAAAAGGTGTATGTGAAAAGGTAAAAAATCCCTAAAAAAGTGTAACTGATAATTATCATTAATTTTATTTATCTCACTTATTAATTATAAAATAACTATAAAAGGACTAAAATAATTAATAAAGTGGATTTAATTGAATTATAAATAAAAAATGATATGTTATAACCTGTAATTAAAATGTTATAGATAGTAATATTTTAAAAGTACATATAAAACCTGTAATATTGTCCCTTAAATGGATATGTGGTGTGATTTTTAGAAGTATGAAGTAAGAAAGGTTTAGAACAGTAAATATATTGAAACTATTAATTAAAAGTTTTTACAGCAATCCTATTTGATAAAGCAAAAAACATGGTCAAAACCGTTTGTTTCATGTAGCATTTGAAAGGTTCCCACATTCTTATCTTTTTAGATTCAGATTTTACTATTTCTATTGCTCTTTTTTGTTTGTTATTTTTATTAAATCTCTTTGCATAAAAAGGTTTTTATATATATATATATATATATATATATATATATATATATACTATCTTAAAAGCATGAACTTCCAAACTTGAATGTTAAACTACTATAATACCCCAATTAAAAACACTCAATTTAGTATATCTTCTATATTATGTATTTATTTTATTATATTATATTATATTAAAATTAGACACATTTTCACATTGAAGGGTTGTGATTTTTCCAGTAAGTTGTGATTTTTTCAAAGGATTGTGACTTTTCCAGATGGTTGTTACTTTTCCGATGAGTTATGATCTTTCCAAATGGTTGCAACATTTTCAAAGGGTTTTAACTTTTCCGATGGACTGTGATTATTTTGAAGGGTCTCCAACTTATAGATTAATGATTCATTAATATATTAATCAACGTAGGAAGCTCAAAAGTTTTATCAAGGTTGAAAAATGAAAAGATTTTGATATGGCATCAGAATTTAACTTCTTAATTAATTCCCAAACAAACTCTATAACTTATTGGAAGGTGCATTTATTATATTGTATTTATATTTGATATGATTACTATTTAGTATTTTAATTAATTAAATGTTTTATAATATTTTAATTTAGTGTGAGGATAAGATGGTATATATATATATATTAAGATGATATATGATTAATGGTATTGTTGTAGTAACTCAACTTTATAGGGTTATTTTGGTATTTCAACTTTCAACTTTTTTGTTCTCACTTTTAGTAATACTAGGGGTGTCAATGAGATAGTTCAGTTGGTTATTTTAAAAAAATTATACCATTTCAATTTTTCGCGTTCTTTATAATATATAACCAAACTTAGATTTTTTAAAACCATCCCAATCACTTCGGTTTCTCTTCGGTATCGGTACAGTTCGGTTAATTTTCGGTTTTTTTTTTTTTACTTTCAAAGTATCACCTCGAAAATATTAAAATATTTCTTTCGCAAGTGTGTTCTTGAAGAAACACCTCAATTCTTCACCAAGAAGCTAAGGATGTAAAACCTTGTTACCATATTATTTGATCTTAAACTTTTAATAGGAGTTTGCATAGGTTTTGTCGTATTGTTTGATGACTTCTATTATAGTATTTTTTTTAAACGTGATTAATTAAAGGACAAAGGCCCAAAGTCGTCACTAGAGGTCTAGGACGTAGGCAATATTTATATTTAAAAAATGTTAGAAAATAATTTATATAAAATTTAGCATGTTGTTAATATATAAATATATATTCATACATATTGTAAGGTTATTCGGTTCGGTTAAAAAAATTTCATTTTTTTTATAAATTAAAAAGACCATTCTAATTATTCGGTACGGTTATATACTTAAATAAAGTCTACGGTTTTATTTAAAAAATGATATAAATCGGTTCGGTACGGTTCGGTTCGATTGGTTTGGTTGGTTTTTCATATTCTTTTGACACCCCTACCAAAAACTTAATCTAACATATTGTAAATGATAAATTTGGTATAATGTATTATATGACTTTTTTGTGCTATGAACTAAAAATCAAAACATACAAAAAGAGTAAAAATTAAGTTATAGAGTCCTTATAGTCTATTAATGCTTACCTTAACATAGATACACAATTGGTTATAGCTCAACTATTTCAAGATCTCTTGAGATTTATCAGTTATCTTACAACACATATATACACAAAGACTTTATGATGATGCTAAAATTTTGTACTAAGTTACCTAATATAATGAAAAACGTTGATTTAGTGAGTCCTTATGCTCTCATCATCACTAATCAATGGTCTCTTTTTGTCTTTATTATCCTTTTTCACCTAAACTTGAAGCACTTGTTTAAACCATAAGTTTCTATATTTATAGTAGTAAACAATGACTTTTTGTATGTGTTTGATAATTATCACATGAATTTGGTTAATGCTATTAAATAAAATATTGAATGCAACTTTTTAAATTCTTCTCTTTTTAGTGTGCTGATAATAGAAAGTTATAGAAATTAAAAAATGTAAGTGAAGCTAGATAAACCTCACATAAATATGGAGGCATACATTTAAATTTCATGATAAATTATGGGTAAAGGCTATAAAATAAATTAGCTATATTGAAATGTCAATAATTGCAATAGATCAATACACCCTTACATATTTCTTAATAACTATTTGGCTCTCTAAGTTTTTACTGTTACAAGAGTAACATTTATGACATAGTCTTTATCCATAATATCATAATCAATTAGACAATTAACTGGTCATTTTGTAACTTACAGATGAATATGGTCACTTTGTAACTCTTTAACTTTCAATTAAGTTAAGAGGTGAAAAGGTTGTGAAAATATTGTAATTACTTAATATTTAACTTATTAGATATTTATAACATTTTTAATTATGATAGGGGTAAAATGGTATTTCAACTTTTGCTTTTAAGGCTTCCCACTTTTAGTATAATAAATATATATGATATATGATATGATATGATATGATGATATAATAAGAAACTAGATTGGGATTGAGGCATAGTTATTGCACTCAGGAAGACATACATTTCTTGCTAAACAAAGAAACCATAGGAAACAGGTTTCCAAGCTGATCATTCTAGTCGGAGGCGGAGCTAGAATTTGTAGCTTATGAGTCTGGATTGATTATTTATATATATGAAATGGTTCTTCAACACAAATACATAGTTTTGGCCAAAGCTACCTGTACCTTGGTGGCTCTGCCCCGGTTTCTAGTCCAAGTGCAACTGCATTTTAGGGTCCCCTGTTTGGTCATGGACTCGAGCAATCGCAGCTACAGTCTGATACACTTGTTGCATCGTTGGCCTTTGATCCGGAATGAATTTCATGCAGTTACTTGCGAGTTCAAGTAGCTGCATCACTATATTATCAAATCCTTGGCCTAACAATAGTTTATCCACATCAAGAGGACTGCCAAAAGAGCTGCTGGATAAATTTAGACTCGAGCAGCTCAATTCGTAAGATTCTTTCCCCGTTAAAAGCTCGAGAAGCACAACCCCGAATCGAAAGACATCTTTTTTGTATGTTGTAAAGTCTAAAGACTCTACTAATGGCAATAGACTAAAGTTTGAATCTATTTCATTTGTTTTTGCAAGTGTTGCCTCCCAAAAATTGGATAACTTGGGATCGAAATTTTCATCGAGCAAGATACATTGTGTGCTTATGTTACTATGCACAACATAGAAATTTCCACCATCATGAAGCCAAGCCAGGACTTTCGCGACACCAACAACAATTTTAACCCTTAGAGGAACGTCCAAGAGTCTTGCCTTGTCGTCGGTTGAATGCAGCCACTCATGTAAGTTTCCATTAGGCATGTATTTGTAAACTAGAAGTCGCTTGTCCCTCTCAGAACAAAAGCCGATTAGAGGCACCAAATTCGGGTGCCTCAGACTACCCAGAGTTGTGATCTCAGAAACAAACTCTTACTCCAAATCCTCTGAAACATGGAGCCTCTTTATGGCAACTGTCCATCCATTTGGGACCAATGCTTTGTACACTTTCCCCAGCATTCCGTTCCCGATTTCATTGTCTTGGCTGAAATTCGATGTCGCTTTTGATAGTTCCATAAAACTCATTCTTGTAACAATCTTCTCCATCTTTAAAATCTGAGGAAAAGAACATAGCTACCATTAGCAAATTTTATTTCTCCTCTACTACACAATACTTTAATTAAGTACTTCCCCTTTTTGTCCGAATTTATCTGACATTGTTTGACTGGGCACAAATTTTTTTAAAAAAGAAGACAATTTTTAAAATTTGTAGTCTTAAACGTGCCATAACCCTTATCTGACTAAAAAAGCTTGTCACTAAAGAGTTAAATGAGAAGTTTAAGTAGGCGTTTGGCCATACATTCTAAATATTTTTCACTTTATTTGGAAAAAGACGTTTGAAATAAAGCAAGCATAATGTTTACCTTTGGGTCACTGATTACTTCTTCTCCTCCAAGCCAATCATTTCCATCAATCATCATTATCTTTGTTCTCTTCTTGATCAATAGAAGCATCTTCTTTACGCCAGGTAAACCAAAGCAAAAAAGATATATACCAAGTACAGTAAAAAGTGACCAACTTGTCTCAAAACCACAAGCAAACTGTACACGACGGTTCAATACTGTGCTAAACAAAATATGATGGTTCCCGGCGCGTTTTGTAACACATAATTCCAGAGGTTCACCACAAAGTCCTGAATTATTTGCATAACTTTCAGCTGGAAAAGTGGCATTGATAAACCTTGGCACTGGCCCTATCAACATGTTGTTGGCAATATTAAAGTTCTTGAGTCGACCTAACAAGCCAATTTCAGCTGGGATTTGACCGTTTAGTTTATTGTTGTCTAATTTGAGGGAATTAAGAAAAGAGCAATTTGCCATTTTAATTGGGATCGCGCCTGAAAATTGGTTTCTCGCGAGATCAAGCATTACCACAAATCCGATTAATCTTGATATATCCGAAGGGATGGTACCATATAGCTCGTTGCTTGAAAGATCTAGAGCAGTTAAAGCAGTGCAATTTTGTATGCCTCGCGGAAACTCACCTTTTAGTTCCATGTCTGGAAGACTAATGGATAAAACTCTGGTCTCATCAGGATGCCAGCATTGTATTCCTGTAAATTTGCATATAAAACCTTCTGTCTGATTATCGAACTTCCACGTAGTATTCAAGAAATTTAAAGGGTCTTCCAACGAATCTTTTATTGATTTCAAGCAATCGATGTCACTCTGTACCGCGTTGCATCCTAGAGAAAAACTGCAAACTACTACAAACAATGTTAGTACTAAATAAAGAATGTTGCTGTTGCACATTGTGGAAGTGCAATTTTTTGTTTTAGAAACCATTATGGTGTAATTTACAAGGAGCATGAGATTTATTGAGTTATTTGTTTGGGCAATTGTGGTGTAATTTACTAATTGATTTTTGAAAAAATGGACTGGAATTGACTTGGGTCAATTGCAACACATCTTTTTCCACACATTTTTTTCCACAACTTGGGTCAAGTCATTAGGATATGTTGTCTATATTATTTCTTTGGATGCGGCCCTTTTCTAAATCTATGAAAACAGTTATTGAAAGAAGCAAGTATGCCACGACATCTTCTATTAGAGTTTGATAGAAACAAAATAGTATGATTAAGATTGGAACAATGCTAAATTTAAGTGTCTAAATGAGATTTTCGAGCAAGTTTAAGGGTTCGAATATGTGTCTAACCTTTAATATTTAACAACTATTATGCATCTCACATGTATCACCAAATTTTTTTGGTCCACCCCCAAATTAACGGCTGCTCACAATTTTCCATTTTCAAATTTCTAATTCTCATATTCTCACTTGCACATTGTTTTTCATTGACACGGAAGTACACCAACACATTGGAATTCTCTATTCATTAATCTCTCCGTTTTTATTTATATGTCATCATTTTAGATTTTACGTGCATTAAAAAACTAAGTTTACTATTCTACCCTTATTTAATATTTTTTTGAAGTCAAGTTTTCAATTAATGAACATGGATTAATTTATTTTGATTAATTAATTTGACCAATGAACATAAATTATTTACTTAGTTTTTCTATGTTGATCAAATGTATATTTTCAAGGCTAATAACTTACAAGGGTAAAATAAGAAGAATATTGTCATTTATGCATTGATTTTGCGAAATGACAATTATTAATAACTATCTATTTTTAATAAGGACGACATAAAAATAGGAACAGAGGGAGAAGATTCAAAGGCAATTTTAAGTGTTGTTCAAATTCTCTATATGCATTAAAACATATTATATAAATATTTGACCGTCAAACAAGTTATAATGATCATATATTAACAGAAAATCATTGAAGGAAATCCATAGACTTCAAATTATGAATCCGCCTATAGCAATAATATTTTCATGGACTATTTTTGATTGTGAACCACATTATAATTATCATACATTAACATAAATTTAAATTCATAAACTTTAAATTTTGAATTCGCCTCGACTAATTTTCCACCCACACATAGATACTTCATTCTCAAAAGAAAATCCTTACTAAGAGAAGACTATATAGGAATAAGACTAGCTAGTACTTAATTCAAGAAAAGAGAATAATGAAACATATTTAATATTTTGAGGGGTATGTCAGACCCTTTTCCCTTATTATTATTGTAGACACATAAATTTTATTGGATTAAATTCATACGAAATTTGAATTAAATTCATGTTTATTTGGGTTGAATGATTAATTTAGACTTTACAAATAAAATAAGTCAATTTTATTAAATTCAAGTCCAAAGTCCATTTCACCTTGAAGCCCAAAGCCATGCCACGTGTCACAAGGATTAGGCATCCAAGACCAACAAGGTGGCGCCACGTGTCCAAATGAGGTGGTAGTCCCAATCAAATTCAAGAACCAATCACAATCCGCCAAGTGTCAAAATGACATCCTTTGGCCAATCATAAGCAACCTTGTCCACCCCCTACAATTATAAATGGGGGATAGACATGGAATTCTAGAGACAATTATGAAAAAGGACTACTAGAAGACTTCAACCAGCATTCTGCAAGGATTGAAGTAAGCTACAACATCAACTACATAGTTCTTCAAAGGAATGGTCAACGGAGTTCTTCCCGGAGATCGACTTGAAATGACGAAGTGCTTCTCGATTTTTCCGGAGATCAAACACATATCAAGGAGGCCTACACCATTCTACATTCGAGAAATATGCTACTAAAGGCCCTCGAATCACGAAGAAATATTAGGAGAGAAAAATCAAACAAGATTCATTAATAAAAATCACATTTTTCTTTTATTTATTTTTCTTGCAATTAATTTTCAGCACTACGAAAATTTGTTGCGAATAAATTTGGCACACCCAGTGGGACCAATTCTGCTCTTCATCTCTTTCTCTTGCAAATCAAAAACTACAAAGTCAACTACCGCAATGGTCTTCAGAAAGGCTAGTGAAGTTTCATGCAATGACTCTACTGATGTTGTGTCTACTGATCTCAGTCACGTTGGCCCGATTACTCGACGTAAGTTCAAGAACAGTGGGTTAGATGGATCTGAATACTTCACTTTTTTGGAGACAAAGAAAAACAACAACTCTCATAAGATGGTCGTAACTGCAACACCTGGAGGCAATCTTGCATCTGCGTTCTTTGGAAAACTTTCTCAAATTGGCTCCAACTTTGGTGAATTTGATGATTCAATGGATTCTCCAACTTCAATGAATGTCAATGCCTTGATGTCTGACTCAACTGACATGGACGAGAAGTTTACAATGATGGAGCAAACTGTTGAAGCCTTGAAGAAGTCTATTGATGACAAAAATCTCCAAATTGCTCAACTTATGAGAAAGTTAGATCTCTACAACTCTGGAGAGTCATATCATAATCTAACAATGCAAGAAAAAGTTGATTCTCTCGCCAGGTCAGTTAACTCTCAATGCGCAAAGCAATCTACTTCAGTGGCCACTCTAACCGTTCAACAACTACAAGATATGATCGCAAACACCATTAAAAAGCTCAATATGGTGGCTGAGCACTAAGTTTCTTAGGATATTTAAAGCCGTATTCTAAGTGAATTGAGGGTTTACTGATGCCAATTGAATATCAACCACCAAAGTTGCAACAATTTGATGGAAGGGGAAATCGAAGGCAACACATTATCCATTTCATCGACACTTGTAGCAGTGCTGGTACACATGGTGATCTTCTTGTCAAGCATTTTGTTCATTCTTTAAAAGATAACGCCTTTGATTGGTATACAAACTTGGGGCCTGAATCAATTGATTGTTGGGAGCAACTTGAAAATCAATTTCTCAACCGTTTCTACAGTACCCATCATACAGTGAGCATGGTGGAATTGACAAATACAAAACAAAGTAAGGATGAACCCGTAGTGGACTACATTAGTCGTTGGTGAATATTGAGCTTAGATTGCAAAGATCAACTTTATGAAACCTCTACAGTTGAAATTTATATATAAGGAATGTATTGGGGCCTTATATATATCCTTCAAGGAATTAAGCCTCGAACTTTTGAAGAATTAGCTACGCGCGCTCATAACATGGAGTTGAGCATTGCAAGCCATGGAAAAACATCACCTGTCTTTGATCCAAGAAAAGAAGTTACAGAATTCAAAGAGTTTTTAAAATACCAAACTAAGGAATCCATGACAGTAACAATGACTTCTACGAAGGCCTCCACAAGACAAAAGTTGAAAGAGAAAGCGGCAAATCAACAAACGCGAGAAGTGAAAAATCCATCTACCTTGAAGGAGTTACAAGCAAAGGAGTATCCCTTTCCAGACTCTGACGTTCCTGCAATTCTTGAGGAGTTGCTGACCAAGAAAGTCATTGCACTCCAGAGTCAAAGCGACCCAAAGAATCCAACAAAAATGACGATCCTAAGTATTGTAAATTTCAGCGCATCATCGGTCATCACACCACAAAATGCTTCATCCTGAAGGAAAAGATCATGACATTGGTACGAGAGGGAAAGATCATCATTGACGATGGTGAGACAACAGAGACAAACTATGCTAGTGTCAAACTTGATCATAAAAATGATTCAATTTCAAAAGCTCTACACCCTGTGGCATCGCCTAACATTGAAGAAGGAATCATCGTATTACAATTTGGGAGCTTCGAACCAGTTGAAGTTTCCGCCTTGAAGAAAACAACGAACACATTCAAGGTAGATGACTTCTCCAATAAAAAGAATGGTGACATTTGGACTTTGGTCGCTCTAAAAACGCAAAAGCATCAAGGGACTTCTAATCTCCGACTTTCAAAACTCGACACAAGATCAAGTACTAATCAGCTTCAACTATGCAAAAGCATAAAATCCAACACCAGATTGAAGTGCAATAATACTTCATCACAAAGGGTTAGAAGGACAGTTACATTGATGGATTTCTTCTCTACAACGCTCCTTGACGTACAAGCCTAAACTACAAGTTGAAGCGCTCCTCAACGCACGAGCCTAAACTGCAAGTTACAACGCTCCTCGATGCACAAGCCTAAACTGCAAGTTACAACGCTCCTCAATGTACGAGCCTAAACTATAAGTTGAAATACTCCTCGATGTACGAGCCTAAACTGCAAGTTGAAACGCTCCTTAACACACGAGCCTAAACTGTATGTTACTCCTGGCCCGCATGAGTTTAAATTGTGTACGGCCCAAAAAAATCATGAGTTTATGTGTTCATTATACTCTTTGTAATATTGAGGCATACATAATTAAAAGAAGAAGAAAATTTCCGATGAAGTTAGAAAAAAACTTTATTGCTCAAATATTGAAAGAGTTTGATACATCAATGAATACAAAAATAAGAAGGGTGATATGAAGATGACTATACATCATCATTTACAGAACTCTAAGTCATGAAAATGATTAGAAGCTAAGTCTTGTTGCCGATTTGTTTGGATCGCCCCATCTGATTTTTGGAAGTGTTAGTTGAAGTTTCTACGAGAGAAGTCGTCTTCCTTGAAGTAAAAGAGAGGCTCCAATCATGTTAAAAAATTTCTATGATGAGCTTTGAGAAAACATAAAAATCAAGTATGTATGATCATTCTCGGGAAAAGAATAGATTCGAGACATGATCGACTACAACAATTCTTTCTTTCACATGAAGGTGTTACTTGCTGCCTGTGGCTCAAAACGTCAATACATCCGCATGTAGTATATCATCTTGGTCTGATATCGAGACCCTTTGAGCTCCCTTGAAAGCCTGACAAAAAACAAAAAAAAAGCTTTTTGAGGCGTGATAGCTAAATGCGAGACTCAAACAGTGTCCTTTATAATGCTACAAACAATTCGCGATTTGGATGCTCCTAGCTTGAGATATGAATATTTCTATGTGACTGCACTAAGCTGGAAAGAACGCATAACTGACATCTGGTTCAACTTCAAAGAATTATATGTACTAATCCAGAAAGCCTTTGATCGTGATTTTTGTACAAATTGTAGTTCTTGGGGTCCTCATTTCAACGAAATAAGAATCTCGTAATTTTGTTGCTCCTATTCCGAGTTATGAAATTTTTGCCACAGATGCGCAAAACTGAAGAACTGAGCAAGGAAGAATTGTGGGTTGACTTTGAAGAAATATCTGTACAAATTCATGAAGTCTTTGGCCATGATTTCTACACAGGTTGTAGTTCTTTGAGTCGTCTTTCCTACGGAACAAGAAACTCATGATTTTGACACTCCTACTTCGAGTTATGAATTTCCTACTACAGACGTGCAAAGCTAAAGGGCCGAGTAAGACAGAATTGTGGGCTGAATTTGAAGCAATGTCTGTAAAGGTCCATAAAACTTTTGGGCGTGATTTTTACATATGCTGTAGATATTTGAGCCGTATTTCCAATGAAAAAAGAAAATTATGATTTCAGCACTACTACTTCGAGTTATGAATTTTCTACCACAGACGCACGAAACTGAAGAACCGAGAAAGACAGAATTATGATCTGACTTTGAAGCAATATCTGTACCAATCCGTAAAAGTTTTGACTTTGACTTTTACACATATCGTAGTTCTTTGAGTCTTCTTTCCAATGAAAAAAGAAACTCATGATTTAGGCACTCCTACTTCGAGTTATGAATTTTTTGCTACAGACGTGCGAAGCTGAAGAGCCTAGTAAGACAGAATATTGAGCTGACTTCGAAGTGATATTTGAATCAATCCATAAGGCCTTTGACCGTATTTTTTTTACATATATTGTAGTTCTTTGAGTCGTCTTTGCAATGTAAAAAGAAACTCGTGATTTCAACACTCCTACTTCAAGTTATGAATTTTCTACTACAGAAGCGGGAAGCTAAAGAGACAAACAAGATAGAATTGTGAGCTGAATTCGAAGTGACAAGTTGACTCCACCAACGCCGCAAGAAAGGTGGATTCTCCAAGTGGTCTCTCGCCAAAGCTACGACGAAATTGAAGAATCAAAATGGTCTCAACCAACGCCGCAATGAAAGTGAAAGGTGAAGCACCAAATGATTGTTTGTCAAATCCTCGACTGGAAAGGTAGATGTCGCACTAAACTGTTATCGGCCAAAGCTCCGATCAGAAAGTAGGTGCACACGTGTTCCTTACTGATCACGGGACTCATTACATCTTCTTGATAAGATATTGAAACCATTGGCACTCCTTTGTTAACCTGCAAGAAAGAGAAATAAGAAAATCTGTGAGAAAAATGGCCAGATTTAGAGATCAATTTCAAAAATCAATTTCCGTCCATTCAGAAGAAGTTTGACATTTATTTTTGGATATGTCATAATGCTATGAGTCTAGTTTCTTCAGACCCAAGCCGCTCATCATTTGAATGCTCCTACACCAAGAAAATGATGTTTTGGTGAGTTTGGCCATAGCTGTGAGAAGAACTGCGAGATTTCGGGTCCAACTTCAAAATTCGATTCCCGTCAATCCAAAAGGTGTTTGACATTGATTTTTGGATATGTCGTAGTACTAGAAGTCTAGTTTCTCCAGAATCAAGCCTCTTATCATTTGGACACTTCTACACCAAGAAAATGACGTTTGGGCAAGGTTGTACATAACTGTTAGAAGAACTGGCAGATTTGAAGACCAACTTCAAAAATCAATTTCCGTTAATCCAAAAGGTGTTTAATGTTGATTTTTGGATATGTCGCATTACTACAAGCCTAGTTTCTTCCTAACCAAGCTGCTCATTATTTGGACATTCCTACAATAAGAAAAAGATATTTTGGTGGGACTGCACAAAACTGAGAGAAGAACACACCAAATTTGTAGTTTTTCAAAAAATATTTTTATGGCCAATTTAGGAGGATTTTTTCAAAGATTCTTTGATGAATCCTTTGTACATGAGATATTCTTATATAGAGGTTCTATGAATAATTCTCATTTCTTGTTGTCACGACCCAAAAATGGACATGATGACATTTGTCCTTTTCTGCCAAGATAAGTCAGCCTCAACCCAACGAAAATGAAAGAAAAGCAAAAATAAATAAAGCAAGAGCAAGACAAAGGCAGAAAACTTATTCATTCTAAACTACACTCCAAAATCTGATTGTCACGTGTACAAGCCTTTGAAAGATAAATACAAGTCTCAGTCTTTGTTTCTCAAGTAGAAAAAAGCTTAAAGAAAAAGGAAAGAGAAGGGCCTGTCGAAATGACAAGCAACTACCTCTTCCGTCCTTGACTAGCCTCGAAGATCAGGAGAAAGAAGTCACACAAGTCCGGACTTGGAACCTACACAAGTGTAGAAGCAAGGAGTGAGTACCACCAACACGGTACCCATCAAGCAACCTAATAAACTAGGCAACCTAGCTAAATCAAATACTCATTTCCATCCCAACCGAACCTCCACAAACTACAACCTGCACAGAATTCAGCCCAACCTAATAGTTCTACAATAGACAGGCCTCAAGACTCAAAGATCACAGACCAAAAGTCACAATTCAACAATCGATAGGCAACAAATCATTTACTCTCAAGCACAAGGCATTTCAATTCACAAATGGCAACATGTTCTACTCATATAGAAAGTATGCCGAATCAAACATAACAAATAGCTCAATCATATGCATCAATTAAATAAAAAATGTATGCATCAACTAGATTGATCACAAAGTCAACATTGGCCGGAACCATTTCCCTTTGGCACAATGCCACTAGTCGGAACCATTTTCCTTTGGCTTTGACATTATTTCACTTGCCGAAACCATTTCCCTTCGGCATTTAGATCACTTGTCGAAACCATTTCCCTTCGGCATTTATATCACTAGCCGAAACCATTTCCCTTCGGCATTTATATCACTAGCCGAAACCATTTCCCTTCGGCTTTCACATTAATCACTTGCCAGAACCATTTTCCTTCGGCATTCACATCATTAGCCAAAACCATTTTCCTTCTGCTTTCGTCAAGTGTCTCATCACAATGTTCATCAAACAATGCACACAAGAAATATAACACCACACGGAGAGACAACGATTCATATCACACAAGTCCACTTTCATGCATTCAAGCAATTCACGAACCAATCACATAGGGTCACAACAAGGCAATTCACAATTTAACATGATCATCAAGAAGCCTTTTCATATTTCCCCCTTTTTGTTGATTTACATTAATCAAGTGGAACAAAATAACCCTTCACCTTATTCCCAATTACTCCCAACACATAGGCAATGAAGAGAGAAAAACAATTCAACCAAATTGCAAGGTTTAAGAGATCACTTGCCTCAAATCAATCAATTAATCACTTCAAGAGTGGAGTCTTCCCCTTCCGAGTCACTTCTAAAGCCACACAATCTATAATAATCAAGTATTCACAATCATCTACTGGAAATCACAATACCCACACCAATACTCTTGAAAAGTGGGTCAATCAACACAAACCTCAATTTCAAAAGAAGGTTTGAATCCAAAATTTTATACTTGAAAACAATACCCAAGGCTTTAGGTACTCATTTTAGAAAACCATTTCGAAAAAGGGATTGAAATCACCATTTTATGTTAGAAACTTGAGTTCCTGAAAAACCTCCACAATCACCAATCAAAATCTCATATTTTGAGACTAAAGCTCATAATTAATCAATGTAAACTGAAGGATTAGGATCAAAAAGACTTATCCAAATGAACTAGCACAGAAAAACCCTTCAAAAATCGCCACCAAGGTTCCCAAGCTCAAAAATGGGGCTTAAACCCCGATATTGCAGGTCAAAACCCCTCTCTGATGTCACAAAAACGACCGTTAAAAACTCGGGCCTCGCTTCTACGACCAGACCTTCGCAAATGTGAAGGTCAATAGGGGTTGACTCTTCGCAGAAGTGATGCAGACCTCACTGAAGCAAGCCTTGCAAAAGCGAGTTGTCTCTCGCAAAAGCGGAGTGCACCAGAACTTAGATACCAGAAAATCAGCCAACACACAAAACATCAAATCGACCCTTAGAATTCGTTTAGAACCCCGTGCACCCAAATCAGATATGAAAATCAATTATACTTGACATTTTAGACTCAATGAAGCCGTCAAAATACGAATTCAAGGTCTCCTTGACCCGACATCCGTGAAAACTATAAGAAACTAACTCAACGCCTAAAAAGGCCAAATCAAGCTCGGGACTTCACAAAAATCAACCAAGACACTCCTAAGCCTAAATCATCCCTCGAATCCAACGGAACTCTTGAAATTCCGATCCGAGCATCCGAACTCCAATATTGACCAAAGTCAACCTAAAGGCTAAAATTTCACAATTTCACAACTTAGGACCTCAAATCCTCAAAAGATTCGGAATCAGAAATCGACAACTCTCACGGATCAGATTCCACATTCCGGAACTAATGAATTGACGAAATTCCATTCCGACACTCGAAATTCCAAAAGACTCCAAAAACCACTTTCACGCAATTTAAGCCTTTCAAACTCAAAATAATCAAAATCTCAATATTTAACTCAAAGTTCGGAATCAACTTCCAAAACTCAATCAAGAAACAACCCGGGGCAAAAATCGAGAGGGCAAAATGGTAATTTTCACAAAAAAATAAAAATTGACCAACCAGGTCATTACACTTTTCCAAGGAAAGTTATGGTAAAATTGGAAGAAACAAATCAAAACAATTCTTACCAATCTAAATAGAAGATGCTAACACTCAAAAGGAAAGCAATAATGCTTAAGATTTCAAAAATGTTTCTTACAAAATCAAGCAAAGGAAAGAAAGTTGGTGATTTTTAAATTACCAATTGTTTCCAAGTTGAAGGTTTGCAAAGAAGATGCAAATCAAGCTATGTTCTTTTTTATTTAAAGATCAACTTTGGGGATTTGTGTTGCACTTGTGAGTGTTGATGTCCAAATTTGTATTCAAGTTTTTGGTGGAAGTTTATTCAAACTTAATATTCATACAACTTGTTTCATCACAAGAAATGGAGTCAAGCAAATATCTTAAGAGTAATATTGTCAGATTCATAATACTTCAAGTCTCGCCATCAAACATCGGCAAGCCTACACTTTAACAAGCCTTGAAGTAGGGGGCATTTTTAGACACATAAATTTTATTAGGTTAAATTCATAGGAAATTTGAATTAAATTTATGTTTATTTGGTTTGAATCATTAATTTAAGCTTTACAAATAAATAAGTCTATTTTATTAAATTCAAGTACAAGGTCCATTTCACCTTGAAGCCCAAACCTATGCCACGTGTCACAGTGATTAGGCATCCAAGACCAACAAGGTGGCGCCACGTGTCCAAATGAGGTGGTAGTCCCAGTCAAATTCAAGAACAATTCACAATCCGTCAAGTGTCAAAATGACATCCTTTGGCCAATCATAAGCAATCTTGTCCACCCCCTACAACTATAAATGGGGGATAAACATGGCATTCTAGAGACAATTCTGAAAAAGGACTAAAGAAGACTTCAACCAGCATTCTGCAAGGATTGAAGAAAGGTACAACATCAACTACATAGTTCTTTAAAGGAGTGGTCAATAGAGTTCTTCTCGGAGATTGACTTGAAACGATGAAGTGCTTCCCAATTTTTCCGGAGATCAAACACATCTCAAGGAGGCCTATATCATCCTACATTCGAGAAATACGTTACTGAAGGCCTTCGAATCACGGAGAAATATTATGAGAGAAGAATCAAGAGAACAACAAAATTGTACTCACAAGATTCATTAATAAAAATCACATTTTTCTTTTATTTATTTTGCTTGCTGTTAATTTTTAGTGCTACGAAAATTTGTTGCGAAAAATTATTTACTAACACAATATGTTTTTGTTATGTGAAATGAACGAGTTTCTATTCCCATATATTCTCACTAACTACTCAGACTCTTCCAAGAAATTTAATGGACGAAGATAAAAATGTTAAAAAGGTCCTTCAAAGTATGAATAAAAACTTTGACTTTGTAAATCTATGTTGCTTAGGCACCAAGTATGGAACTTCCAAATGATGTGCTGTATTTAAGAAATAAATAATTTACTAAACAAAACAATAGGTAGAAACAAATAATCATTACTTAAACAAGTATTAAAATGTGAAATGCACTAAAAAAAGGACTGAACTACTGATGGTAAACAATGAAATAACTTTTGTTGTTCTTCAATCTATTATCAAGGAATGAATGAACATTACTTTCAATTTATTTCCCCTAAAACATGGACTGCATTACAAAAATAGAGATTGCTGGAAACACACAAACATGAAGGTAAAGGATAACATCAAGGATAGATTGAGATATAAGATTGATCAACATTCCATGACATCACAACATATGTTATCATGAGTTAGGAAAAGTAGTTAGCCTTTTTTTTTGGGGGTAGATTTGTTCCTAATTATTGTAAATCAATTAGAATAACTTGTGGATTATGCAGCATATTATTTGGGATTGTAGTAACATATATTTTGGGATTGTAAATATCTTCCCATATCTTTGTAATTATATATAATGTATAGTTGATGCATAATGAAAGTTATATTTTCCACCCATTTTGAGTTGGTATCAGAGCAAAATTATTTTTCTGATAATTATCTTTTCTTTATTCGAAATCTATTCTACCATGGGTGAATCCTCTAAAATACAAACACCGTTCTAGAACCTATAGCCATTCCTTTTGGTGTAAAACTCAATGGAAAGAATTATTCTCTTTGGTCTCAAGTTGTTGGGATGTTTTTTTCCAAGTCATGGAAAAATGGGATACTTATCGGGAACAATTAAAGAGCCTCTCGCTAGTGCTGCCACTTATGAAAATTGGAGTATCAATAATGCTATTGTTAAAAGATGGCTCGTCGGTGCCATGGAACCCGACATTATGAGCTTATTTATATGTCTTTCGACGGCCAAGAGTATTTGGGACACCATATCTCAAAAGTATTATGAAAGGACTGATAGACCAGTTATTTACGATCTCTTTTGTCAAGCAATGCGTATGAAATAAGGGGGGAAAACTGTAACACCTCGGGTTAGAGAAAAGCTAGAAAGGGGTCAAACAAACAAGTCACGAGCCCAAAAAATGGACCATGGAACCCTCCACAGAGCCCTAGATGGGCCGTGTAGGGGACCATGGTCCGTTAAGGAGCTCGTGAAGGTCTTCCAGAACCTGCCCCAGGCAGGCTTCACGTTGACGGACATCCTGACGGTCCGTGGTGACTTGGATGACCCGTCTGGTGGGTCGTACAAGTCACCCCATCAGTAAGGTCTCACCCCAAGTCACTGGTTAAGGACCACAGATGTCAAAATGGTCCGTGAAGCTTCACACGGACCGTGAAGTCGTCTGTGAAGGAGACTTGTCAGATTTTGAGTTTAGGATCAAATTCAAATGATCATATCTCTCAGCACTAAATGAATTAGGTGGACCATGACCTATCAAATTAAAGTTCATTGAATCCTTTTTCCAACGCTACCAAGTTTGTCTCATTTAAAGTTTGGGGTAAAAAGTTATGCCTGTTTTAGTGAAGTACTGTTAGGTAGATCTTCATGACCCACTAGACGGGCCATCATGCCTTAGACGGCCCGTGAAGCCTCTCTTGAAGTCACTTCGGCAGCATTTAAGTGAGGGTCGCATTGGTCTTTTCCCCTATGCGTTTGATTCTTAAACTACGTCGTTTGATGCTTAAGCTACGTTGTTTTACTCGGTCTAAGCCTAATAATCTAGTCAGAAACTACCTAGAACCCTCATTCTCCCGAAATCATCCAACTTATAAAGAAAAGATGAGAAATAGGCAATAGTTTCTCCCAAGAACAAGCAGAGGTATTCTTCAAGTTCAGCTTCAAAATCAGAAGGACTTCTCCGTAGTTTCGTCACTAGGTATGTGGGATTTCACTAGTGGGTTCCTTTCACCCATTAGGTCCCTAGAATTCTGTGAGTTCTTCAATTTCTCTTAAATTGTTCAGACCTATGAATTCCAAAACCTTGCGGATTCATTATGATTTTAGTTGCTAAAGTTTCCACGATCTAAATTACATATTTCTTAGAAAATTTGCATAGTACCATGTATAGAACTCAGAACCCTAGCTTGTACTATAATTATCAGTATTTCATGAATTATACTCGCTAGGCAGATCAGTCAGAAAATCATGCTTCAGAATTCGAATGCCATATCTGTAAGTATATTTATGTTGCATTCTCAGATAGCATGTTAGTATTTTGAGCTACTCAGTATCTCAGTTACATTTTAGCTTTACATATTCAGTTGGGAGTAGACTTAGCACCGAGTTGGACTAGGATTCAACGTACCCTCAAAGTTCTAGAACTACGTGCCAATGTAGGTTCAGAAGTCTCCTCTATTGGGAATCAATTTTTAATGATCACGCCATAGTCATGCCTTTATACCCCTGGCAAGGTATATTGGGTCCTCTCGATGGGGCATATACATCGGACTCCACGTTTAGCTCATATGGTTGATGCAGATTAATAGTAGCTCCCACAGTCATACTCTTAATGCATTGACCATGTTATCAACATTTACTTCGGTATACAATTCAGTATGTTATCTTCATGATTAGTACTTGGTCATTGCATCTAGCCCAGTTTTCAGTTATACTTCAGTACAACCTATTTATATTGTTCAGCTTAGTATCTATATCCTACATGCTCAGTACATTCAAAGTACTGACGCATACTTTTGCACCACATCGTTGTACGATGTAGGTTTAAGCGCTCAGCATCTAGATCATGCTTAGTTTGTTTTCCAGCCCACACTCAGCAACTTCAGTGGTGAGTCCTCATAGTACGAGGACGTTTCTTTATTCTTTTGGTTTAGTCAGCCTATTATCAGTCTTTCAGTATTTTTAGAGTTAACTGGGGACTTGTCATAGCAGCTCATCAATATTACAGGTTTTTAGACATAGAGTCAGTATTTAGTTGTTTTGGGTTGTTCCCCATTGATATTTAGTTATATTCTCATCTGAAGTTCTTTTAGTTTTGATTCACTTTACAGTTATGCTTCCGCTTACTTAGTTATATTTTAGTATGCTTGTGATATGCCAAACTCAGGGTTAGCTTGGGGTTATTTGTGACACTAAGCACTGTATTACGCCTAGGGGGTAGCCTCGGGGCATGACAAACTTGGTATGAGAGAATCAAGTTTAAGATTTCTAGGGTGTCTAAAAGCCGCACTAAGTAGAGTCTCTTTCAATGGTTGTCAAGCACGCCACATTTATGAGGGGGAGGCTACTAGGTGTTCTAAGAAAAACTTCACTTCTTTTGCTATTCATATCGTGCGTGAAGTGTGATTCAACTTCTCCTTTCTAATCCGTCGTTATGCGTTTTAGATCATGCCTCCTCGCAAAGCTAACGCACGGAATGTTAACGTAGTTCCTCCAGTCCCGAACCATGAGGTTATGAATGCAGTGTTCCAAAATACGATCCAGCTATTGGCTAAAACTGTAGCCAACCAGAACAATCAGTAGGCCCCAGTTCCTGCAAACCCCACTGGTGGATCAGCTGCAGCCAAGGTTCGAGACTTTGTTCGTATGAATCCGCCAGAGTTTCCAAGGTTGAAGGTTGGTGAGGACCCACATAACTTCATTGATGAGGTCAAGAAGATTCTTGAGGTAATGCAAGTGACTAGTACTGAGAGTGTTGAGCTAGTATCCTACCAACTTAAGGATATGGCTCATATCTGGTTCACGCATTGGAAAGACAACAAGGGTGTGGATTTAGCTCCTGTGACGTGGGATTGGTTTACTGGAGCTTTTCTGGACATGATCTTCCCGAGAGAGTTGAGGGAGGTTAAGGCTCAGGAGTTTATGAACTTTAGGCAGGGGTCAATGTCAGTGCAAGAATATGGGCTAAAGTTCACTTAACTCTCCACGTATGCTCCACATATGGTGGCAGATCCAAGAGCACAAATGAACAAGTTCTTGTTTGGAGTATCCGATCTGGTAAAGACCGAGTGCAGGAACGCTATGCTATTAAGGGATATGGATATCTCCAGACTAATGACCTATGCTCAGCAGGTTGAGGGAGATAAGCTCAAGGAAATGGCTAAGGATAACAAAAAAGCTAGAACTGACCAACTATGAATATTCTTAGCAGAGGTCTATAGCCCCAGCGCTTTCATCAGCTAGCGCTCAGTCCCCCAGGTTTCGACAAGATCAAAAAGGGAGGGCATCAGAATCTAAGTCCTAGGGGAGTGTTTCAAGTAACCAAACTTTTCCATCATGCCCAAAGTGTGGTAAGAACCATCCGGGCGAGTGTCTTGCTGGCAGAGATGGGTATTTTGGGTGTGGTTAGCTTGGTCATAGGTGGAAGGATTTCCCTTCTACCAGGTAGGGTCAGGGAGGTAACAAAGCTCAGTCTACGACTTCAGCAGCTCCAGCAGGTTGCCACACCCAGCAGGGTACCTCATCTGGTACAGGGGTGGCCAGCGCCAGAACAGGTTGTATGTTCTTCAGGCTCGACAGGACCATGATGATTCTCCTGATGTGGTCACGGGTACATTACAAGTCTTCCATTTAGATGTCTATGCATTGTTAGATCTAGGGGATACACTTTCTTTTGTAACTCCTTATATAGCAGTAAACTTCTGTGTCAATCCAAAAACTCTCTTAGAATCCTTCTCAGTCTCTACTCCAGTTGGTGACCCAGTGATAGCTAGACGTGTATGCAAAAATTGCCCGATCATAGTTTCCCAGAAAGTCACCTCAGCAGACCTTGTAGAGTTAGAAATGATAGATTTTGATATCATTCTAGGCATGGATTGGTTACATTCCTGTTATGCCTCAGTTGGTTGTAGAACTCGGATCGTTCGGTTTCAGTTTCTAAATGAGCCAGTCCTAGAGTGGAAGGGTAGTAACTCAGTGCTTGTAGGTCAATTTATCTCTTAGCTTAAGGCCAGGAAAATAATTTCCAGAGGTTATATGTATCATCTTGTTTGGGTCAAGGACTCAAACTCCAAGACCCCAACTCTTGAGTTAGTACCAGTAGTGAATGAGTTCCCAGAAGATCTTCCCGGGGTTCTCCCCAAAAGGGAAATCGACTTTAAAATAGATCTCCTTCCAGATACCCTGCCTATTTCGATTCCTCCTTACATGATGGCTCCAGCTAAGCTTAAGGAATTGAAGAACAATTGAAAGACCTTCTAGATAAGGGATTCATCAGACCCAACATCTCTCCATGGGGTGCTCCAGTGTTGTTCGTGCGTAAGAAAGACGATTCTCTTAGGATGTGCATTGACTATCTTTAGTTGAACAAAGTCACAATCAAAAATAAATATCCCATCCCCAGGATTGATGACTTGTTCGACCAGTTTCAGGGTGCTAGTTGCTTTTCTAAAATAGATCTCAGATCAGACTATCATTAGCTCAGAGTCAGAGATAGTGACATCCCAAAGACAGCCTTCAGGACTTGGTATGGTCACTATAAATTTGTAGTTATGTCTTTTGAACTAACAAATGCTCCTTCAACTTTCATGAACTTAATGAACAGGGTGTTCAAATAGTATTTGGACTTGTTCGTCATCGTCTTTATTGATGATATCCTCATTTATTCTTGGAATGAGAAATAGCATACGACTCATCTAAGAGTTGTTTTGCAAACCCTCAAAGATCGCCAGCTATTCACTAAGTTCAGAAAATGTGAATTCTGGTTACATTCGGTCGCTTTTCTTGGTCATGTCGTATCCAGCGAAGGGATTAGAGTGGATTCTCAGAAAATTGAGGCAGTATAGCACTGCCCAGACCCACCTCTCCGACTGATATCAGAAGTTTCTTGGGTTTGGCCGGTTACTATCGGAGGTTTGTTGAAGGATTTTCATCCATAGCTGCCCCATTGACCAAGTTGACTCAGAAAAAGGTCAAGTTCCAGTGGTCGGAGGAATGTGAGAAAAGCTTCTTAGAACTAAAGACCAGGTTGACTATAACTCCTGTCTTGACTCTACCACATGGCTCAGATGGTTATGGGGTTTATTGTAATACATCCAGGGTCGGCCTAGGTTATGTGTTAATGTAGCAGGTAAGGTCATAGCTTATGCTTCCAGACAACTTATGGTCCATGAGAAGAACTACCCGACTCATGACCTCAAGCTTGCAGCCATCGTGTTTTCCCTAAATATTTGGAGACACTACTTGTATGGTGTCCATATTGATGTGTTCACAGATCATAAGAGCCTCCAGTATGTGTTCATCTAGAAAGAGTTGAATCTTCATCAGAGGAGATGGCTTAAAGTCCTCAAAGACTATGACATGAATGTGCTCTACCATCCGGGTAAGGCCAATGTAGTGGCTGACGCCCTCAGCAGACTATCCATGGGTAGTGTGGCACATGTTGAGGAGGAGAAGAAAGAATTAGCAGAGATGTTCACCGACTTGCTCGCTTAGGAGTTTTCCCTACAGACACGTTAGATGGTGGTGTGATAGTCCAGAATGGATCAGAATCTTCATTGATAGCGGAGGTTAAGGAGAAACATGATAGTGATCTTATATTGCTTCAGTTGAAAGGTGCAGTTCATTAGCAGAGAGTTGAGGTTTTCTCCCAAGGGGGAGATGGTGTTCTTTTTTACCAGGGTCACTTATGTGTCCCTAATATGGGTGAGTTGAGGCAGCAAATCCTTACAGAAGCCCATTATTTCAGATATTCTATTCATTCGGGTGCCACTAAGATGTAACGTGATCTATGGGAAGTCTATTGGTGGAATGACATAAAGAGAGACATCACAGACTTTGTGGCTAAGTGTCCTAACTATCAACAGGTTAAAGTAGAACATCAGAAACAAGGAGGTGTGACTCAGGAGATTAGCATTCCTACGTGGAAGTGGGAACTGATAAACATGGATTTCATTACGGGTTTACCTCGTACTCGCAGACATTATGACTCTATTTAGGTGATAGTGGACATCTAAGTCAGCTCACTTCTTGGCAGTCAAGATTACAGATTCAGTAGAAAACTACGCTATACTCTACTTCAACGAGATAGTCAGGTTGCATAGGGTTCCTTTATTTATCATTTCAGATAGAGGTCCTCAGTTTACATTTCATTTCTGGAGATTGTTTCAGAAAGGTGTTGGTACTTAGGTAAATCTCAGTACAACATTTCATCCGTAGACGGATGGTCAGGCAGAGCATACCATTCAGACCTTAGAGGACATGCTGAGAGCTTGCGTGATCGATTTCAAGGGTAGTTAGGATGATCACCTACCTCTCATAGAGTATGCCTATAATAACAGTTTCCATTCCAGTATTCAGATGGCCCCTTATGAGGAACTGTATGGGCGTAGATGCAGGTCTCCAGTTGGTTGGTTTGAAGTAGGTGAAACAGCCCTTGGTTGGGCCAGATATGGTTCAGGAGGCTATGGAGAAAGTTCAGCTCCATCAGAGATAGACTAAAGACAACTCGGAGTCGTAAGAAGTCATATGCAGATGTAAGGAGAAAGGACTTATAGTTTGAAATCGATGATTGGGTTTTCCTGATAGTGTCACCCATGAAGGGTGTGATGAGATTTGGAAAGAAAGGGAAGCCCAGTCCCAGGTATGTAGGTCCGTAGAGAATCCTGAAAAGGGTTGGTAATGTGGCTTATGAGTTAGAGTTGCCAACAGAACTAACAGCGGTTCATCCAGTGTTTCACATTTCCTTGTTGAAGAAGTGTGTGGGTGATCCAGCATCGATAGTACCTTTAAAAAGTATGGCTGTGAAGGATATCCTCACCTATGAAGAGATTTCGATTGAGATTCTTGACCGTCAGGTTCGTAGGTTGAGAAATAAGGAAGTTGTTTCAGTGAAAGTTTTGTGGAGGAGTCGGTCCATATAGGGAGCTACTTGGGAAGCAGAAGTAGCCATGATGGCCAAGTATCCTCACCTCTTTCCTTCCGATTCAGTTTCAGTTGGAGGTCCTCTCTAGTCTTTCAGTTAATCTTCTATAAATTCAGTCTCAGTATCTTCTTCCCTCAGTTATCATTGCATTTCAGCATAATTGCATGTTTATGGAACTCATTTCAGTTATATATCAGTTTCTAGTACTCAGTATGTAGGGATTGGGATTGCTGCTCTTTCCTCCAAACTCAGCTTGTGTAGTCTTCATTCGAGGATGAATATTCCCAAGGGGGAGATATTGTAACACCTCGGGTTAGAGAAAGGCTAGAAAGGGGTCAAACGGACAAGTCATGAGCCCAAAAAATGGACCATGAAACCCTCCACAGAGCCCTAGATGGGACGTGTAGAGGACCATCATCCGTTAAGGAGCTCGTGAAGGTCTTCCAGAACCTGCCCCAGGCAGGCTTCACCTTGACGAATAGCCTGACGGTCTGTGGTGACTTGGACGGCCCGTCTGGTGGGTCGTACAAGTCACCCCATCAGTACGGTCTCACCCTAAGTCACTGGTTAAGGACCACGGATGTCAAAACAGTCCATGAAGCTTCACACGGACCGTGAAGTCATTTGTGTGATCACGCCTCTGTTGGGCATCAGGTTTTAGTGATCACGCCATAGTCATGCCTTTATACCCCTGGAAAGGTATATTAGGTCCTCTCGATGGGACATATACATCAGACTCCACATTTAGCTCATGTGGTTTATGTCAGTTAATCGTAGCTCCCACAGTCATACTCTTATTACATTGTCCATGATATCAACATTAACTTCGGTATACAGTTTAGCATGTTATCTTCATGATTAGTACTTGGTCATTGCATCTAGCCCAGTTTTCAGTTATACTTAAGTACAACCTATTTATATTGTTCAGCTTAGTATATATATCCTGCATGCTCAGTACATTCAAAGTACTGATGCATACTTTTGCGCTACATCGTTGTATGATATAGGTTCAGGCATTTAGCATCCAGATCACGCTTAGTTTGACTTCCAGCCCACACTAAGCAACTTCAGTGGTGAGTCCTCATATTTCGATGACGTTTCTTTATGCTTTTGGTTTAGTCAGCCTATTATCAGTCTTTCAGTATTTTTAGAGTTAGCTGAGGACTTGTCCAACAGCTCATCAGTATTAGAGGCTTCAAGACATAGAGTCAGTATTAAGTTGTTTTGGGTTGTTCCCCATTAATATTCAGTTATATTCTCATCTGAAGTTCTTTTAGTTTTGATTCGCTTTACAGTTATGCTTCCGCTTACTTAGTTGTATTTCAGTATGCTTGTGATATGCCAGACTCAGGGTTAGCTTGGGGTCACTTGTGACACTAAGCACCGTGTTGTGCCTAGGGGGTAGCCTCGGGGTGTGACAAAAATAGTTTCTACATACTTCGTAGATTTGCGCAAAATATGGCAGGAGCTGGATCATCGTAAGCCCATCTCTTTCACCCAACCCGATGTTATCCAGCTCGACAGAAGAACATTGAAGAAGAGCGTGTGTATATCTTCTTAGCTGGTTTGGATGATATTTATGATCGTGTTCAAAGTGATAATCTTCACGCAAACCCTTTTCCCAATCTAGAATATGCTTTTCTTATGGTTCAAAGTGAAGAACAACAGAGGAACACAATGTTAAATAATAATACAGATTCCAGCATGGCTATGGCAACAAAGGTTTCTTTTGTCCAGAATCGAAATTACCATTCAAAAACTCGTAATAATGGAGAAAATGGTTGTACTCATTGCAATAATCCCAAACATACAGTTGAAAATTGTTTAAAGTTGCATGGATATCCAGATTGGTGGAATGGTTTAAATGAAATGAAGTCTAGGGAACGAAGAAATAGAAAGGATGGTGATAAAAATGATGGGAAATATGTTGTTATAGTTTCATCTAGCACATCACTACCAACTGCTGGAACGGATTTGGTTTCAACTAAAATTGGTGATCTTGATTTAGCTATACCTAGACACTCATCAAGTAATACTGGATCAACTCTGATTAAAATGGACAGGAGTTGACTTGGGTCAATTGCAACACATTGTTTTCCACAACTTGGGTCAAGTCGTTAGGATATGTAGTCTATATTATTCCCTCTGTCCAACAATAGTTATTCACTATTGACTTTGCATACTTTTAAGAAACTATAAATACAAGGATAATTTTACTATATTACCATTTGAATATAATAAATATAATATCTTGAAAAATATAATAGAGACATGACTATAATTAATGATAAGGATAAATTAGGAATTAAATGTAAAATTATCCATTGATTTCCTAAGGTGGACAAGTATTATTGGACATTCCAAAATGGTATAGTGGACAACTATTATTGAACAGAGAGAGTATCTCCTTGGATGCGACCCTTATCTAAATTCATGAAAACAGTTACCGAAAGAAGCAAGTATGCCACGTCATCTTCTATTAGAGTTTGATAGAAACAAAATTGTATAATTTAGATTGGAACAATGCTAAATTTAATTGTCTAAATGAGATTTTCGAGCAAGTTTAAGGGTTCAAATATGTGTCTAACCTTTAATATTTAACAACTATTATGCATCCCACATGTATCACCAGACCTTTTAGGTCCACCCCCACATTAACAGCGGCTCACAATTTTCCAATTTCAAATTTCTAATTCTCATATTCTCACTTGCACATTATTTTCCATTGACACGGAAGTACACCAACACATTGGAATTCTCTATTCATTATTTCCTCATTTCCTACTTTCTATTTATATGTCATCATTTTAGATTTTACGTCCTTTAAGAAAGTAGGTAAATTTATCATTGTATTCTTATTTAGTATTTTCTTGAAGTCAAGTTTGCAATAAATGAACATAAATTAATTTATTTTGATTAATTTAATTGACCAATGAACATAAATTAATCATTGAGTTTTCCTATGTTGGATAACTTCATACTTTCCAAGCTAAAAATTCTCAAGGATAAAATAGAAAAAAATAATGTTATTTATATATTGGTTTTATGAAATGACAAATATTAAAGAACATTTATTTTTAGTAAGGACGACATATGAATGAAAAAAGAAGGGAGTAGAAGATTCAAAGGCAATTTTAAGTTTTGTTCAAATTCTTCATATGCATTAAAATATATTATATAAATATTTGACCGTCAAACTGTAACACCCCGAAAATTTCTAAGTTAAGACCCGAACCATTCTTCTTTTGTGTCTAAGGTCGTACCGAGTGTTTCTTAATTGTTACTAGGTGTTAAGGTCAATTCTTTAGTGTGAAAATGATTTTGGATATGAATTAAGGTCACTAGAATCCCTTAGCATAAAGTTGAGTTGAAAGCTTTCTTACCGATTAAGTTTCAACATGAGATTTTACTTAGGTAAACTTCAAACAATCATATCTCTCTAGAAAAAATGAATTAGGTCGTCCATGACCTATCAAATTAAAGGTCTTTGAGTCCTCTTTCCAATGCCACCAAGTTTACCTCATTTCAAGTCCGGAGTAAAAAGTTATGCATGTTTTAGTGAAGCTCTACCGGGCAGGGCAACTTGACGACCCACTATACGGGCCGTGATGCATTAAACTGCCCGTAAAGCCTTAAACGGCTCGTGAGACTGGCCGTTTCAGGCACCTTTCAGTTTTAAAAGTTGGGGTCGTTTTGGACTTTTCCCCCTATGCGTTGGGTACTTAAACTACGTCGTTTTAACCCTATTCTAAGCCTAAACTATGTCGTTTCACACCTAATTAAGGGCTTAGAAAGTGTTAATCAATTCTTTTACGTTCATTAACGCTTCAATACATTAGAGCAAGGTTCCAAGATGAGAAAAACTAGGGTTTAGAGCGTTCTTTGAGTTTCATCGATTTCGCCAAGAACTGTTCTTCTCAGGTATGTAAGGCTATCATAGTGTTGGACTAGTTCATCCTCACGCCCTACATCTGCTTTCAAATCAGTAAAAGAGTAATATAGGATTCTATCCTTAGATTTGAGTATTCTTGAGATGAGTTATGATGTTGAGTTCTGAGTTCTTGATTTTTGAAATTATATTCCTAATTATCAAATTGCTATATGTTATGCATTGAGAATCTTGAGTTGATTCGTTCATGTCTATATTCCAGCATGAACCCTATTTTGAGTTATAAACTGAGTTTTTGAGAAAGTAAAGCAGAGTTTGAGTAGAGTTTAAAGACAATTTTTGAGTAAAGTTTAAGGGAACACAAAAGGTTCCAAAAGTAATATTTTTACATTGAGAAGAGAACTATGATTCATGATTAGTATGATAGTCGAGTATGCCATCAATGTGTAAGCAGTATGACATCTAGATATGCCATCAAGGTTTATGAAATATGACTTCTCGAGTCATCAGTGATCAGATCACAATAAACATTTGTTTTAAACTGAGTTTTTGAGGAAGTAAAGAGGAGTTTGAGAAAGAGTTTTAACCAAGATTTGAGTAAGAGTATAAGGGAACTAATTATTTCCCAAATATTTCATTTTTACAGGAAGAAAGAGAATATTATTTTGAGGAAAGTAAAAAGAGTTTTCAAAAGGATTGAGTACATAGCAGTTACCTCTTAAATAGACCTTTTTGAGTAATTATCTCAACCTAGAATGTATTTTTACATTGAGCAAAGAGAAACCTAGTTTTCTAAATGAGCAATGAGTTTCAGAGATATTTCACAGCAGTTACCTCTTTTAAGAATTTAGTTTGAGCAATTACCTCGAACTAGAGAAAGAGTATATTTTTATACATTTTAGCAAGAGTATATATTATTGGGAGTAGTATTGAGCACCGATATGAGAGAGAGTTCAGACAACTCACAGCCCCCATAAACCATGTCTTGCCAACATGGGTACAGGATCATACTTTTTAGATGAATTCTTAGTACCTTTGGGTAGAGCTTAGTGGATCCACTTAGTTGAGGTGTACTATATCCCGGCACGATATAGGACAGTTTTGGCAACGTGGACAAGATGTTGTATCATCACGTAGCTCATAGTGATGTTTTTCAATTAGAGAATCTCCTAAATAGAGTTAAAGTGTATTTTCATTTATCACTTTTTATGTTGAGTTCAGAGATGAGTAAGTATTTTGTAAAGTTTTAAATGATTTAATTCCTTTATTTCTTTACATCCAGCTTGAGTACATTTTATCTATTGTAGTCCTTTCATTCAGTTATTTCGCTTCGACTATATTACATACTCGTGCATTCTATGTACTGATGTCATTCGACCTACATCTTCTTATAATGCTGATACATGTGTTCAGGATCATCAACAAGCGCTTCGTTGAGATCACTTAGCACTCCCAGTTAGCTTTGGTGAGCCTCCTTGCATTCCGGAGGACCCCGCTTTTATTTCAGTTATTAGTTGGTTGAGGTGTCGTTGGTCTTGTCCTGACACATATCTTAAACATTAGAGCCTTCATAGATAGATAGAGTTGAGTAGTCTTTCAGTATATACTTTTTCTTGAGATGTTTTTGCAAACTATTATTCTTGTGTTATTGAGTATTTTATAGACAGTTTGAGTTGAGTATTTACCTTGAGTTTAAATGTTCAAACATTATATTTTTAAGCCTTTTATTGCTTGAGTAAGGCTTTCGCTAAGTAGCCAACCAGGCCAAGGGTTCGCTTAGGGACCAGCAATGGTTTTCAAGTGCCGGCCAAGTCCAGGGTGTAGACTCGGGGCGTGACACAAACAAGTTATAAATATCATATATTAACAAAAAATCATTGAAGGAAATCCATAGATTTCAAATTTTAAATTTGCCTATAGCTATAACATTTTCATTGGCTAATTTTGATTGTGAACCAAGTTATAATTATCATACATTAACATAAATTTAAATTCATAAACTTTAAATTTTGAATTCGCCTCGACTAATTTTTCCACCCACGCATAGATACTTCATTCTCAAAAGAAAATCCTTACTAAGAGAAGACTATCACAAGAATAAGATTAGCTAGTACTTAATACAAGAAAAGAGAATAATGAAACATATTTAATATTTTGAACTCAATTAATTAATCACATGCATCTAAGTCAAATGACAAAGTATTTTGTGAAGTATCAAAAGTTAATCCTACTGCTTGGAGTTGATTACTTCCTAATATTATGAAATCTTTATCCCATACTTTAAAAGCTAAGCAGTATTGATCACATATGAGGGCATCTCCGACCCATAATACCAAATTTAAACTAAAATAGTGTCAGCACTATTTTAGTGTAAATCAACTCCAACCCACTACACTAAATTTTACACCAAAAAAAATGTTCTTTCCTCTCTTCAATATATATTATATTTTTACTAGGCAATTTGAATGCGCTTCGTGTGGTTATTAAAAATCCTTTTAATTTATTTAATCCCTTTTAAAATAATTTAGTTGAAAATGATCAATTAATTTTGAATATGCATACAAAAAAATTGTTAGCATGTATATCATGTATATTAATTAACTTTAAAGGATGATGTTGTTTTGGATGATCTAAGAATTGAGTGATTATTTCATAATTTCATCCCTTAGTTTGGGTCTACTTTGGAGAGGAAAAAAAAAGGTTCACCTAACTACTATAACTTTAAAGAACATTTATTTAAAAATGAAAATTTCATTATTTCTCAAAGTAGTGTAGCCCAAAAGTACCACTCCACTATGTAGCTTAAGTAAATTTCCAAAAAATGATCATACAGAATCAGGTAAAATGACATTATGCCATAATTATGTATATCTATTTTGAAATTTGGCCAACAATATATGTAACCCTTAAAAAAGAATAAGCTTACTAAATCATATTTATGATCGACATTGCTCTGAATCATAAAGTAGATAAAACACAATTGTCCTTTCTGTTACATTTAGGAGTGACAAATGAGCGAGTCGAGTCGAATATGAGTCGATCGAAAATGAGTTAAATAAAAATGGATAAAGTACTCGACTCGACTCACATTTTAAATGGGTAAAAACGAGTTACCCAATGGATAATATGAATAAATATGGGTACCTATATTATAGTAGAGATTTTGTTAAAAGCTTTAAAAATAAAATCTTTTTAAAGTTTTTTCTAATCACTTCACCCCCGCTCCCACCAGCCCCCTGGCTCCCTATCCCAAAAATTATTTTAAAAAATAGTTTGTTTTTTTATTTAAAAAATAAATTAATTTTTTAAAAAGTTTTTTTAATCACCCAATTCCCCTATCAGCCCCATCCATTAGCGCCCCCACCCCTCCTATTCCAAAAAAAATGTAAAAAGAATTTAAAACTTTTTTTACCACCCCACCCCCTACACCCCCCCCTCCAAATCCCAAAAAAAAGTAAGAATATTTAATTTTTTTGTAAAAAAGAATAAACTAAAAAAGTCTTTTTTACCAACCCACCCCTACCAGCCCCCCCACCCCCCACCGCCCCCCTATCCCAAAAAAATGCAAAAAAAAATAAAAAATTATAGAAAGAAAATAATTTTTTTTAAAAGTTTTTTATTACCACCCCACCACCAATATTCTTTCTTTTATTAGTGAACATCTTTTACCCATTTTATCCATTTAACTATTCACTTTTAAATGGGTAATATGAGTATTATTCGTTTTTACCCATTTCTAATGAGTTGGGTACCCAACCCATTTAAAATGGGTAAATATGAGTGGATACCCATATAAATTACCCATTCTGCCACCTCTAGTTACATTCAACAATGCAAGTGAAGGAGACGGAAAATAATTAAAACATTTCCCTCAAAGTGGTTCACAATCCTGTAGCTAAATCAAGAGAAAACGCGGGAGCTAAAAAAAAACCTTATTAAAGGCGAAGACTCGTAAATAAGAAAAAGAAGTGCAGAAGTCTCCTTACAGGGAAAAGAAAGTTAACCTAGTTAATATAACTACTTTCCTTGTAGGACTCAACTAAGGTTTAATCCCTCCTATAAAAGATGGTTGACAAAGAGAGAACCACAGCTTTTGCACATTCATAATTTGAGAGAATTTATTTGCAACAAGAGCAGTAAAGGCACTGGAAGAGCAAATCAGCAGAAGAAAGAAGAACTAGAGTTAGGTTTTCTTTCTTAAGCCTAGTTTGCGTTAATTGAACTTAGAATCATTGTTTAGTAATAATTGTTCTAAGTTCGAAAGTGAGTTTGTGAGGATTTGTAACAAGAATTGAGTTTGGCTTCTTAGAGAGTAGATCAAACGATTATAGTTAATCGTTGAACAGTTTGAGTGAACTGGTCAGGTGAGGTATAGTACTAAAGTTAGTTCCTTTGATTATAGAGTTATAATCTAAAGTTGCTCTTTGAAGTTAGTGAAGTTTGGTAAGATCCTACGAGTAGGTTGTTGTTTTTCTTCCCTTGAGCAAGGAAGTTTTCCACAATAAATATCTATTTATTGTGTTGCGTTTTATTTATGGTAATTCAACAAGAACCTGGTGAATGGACATTGGTGAATGGCTTTGCCTAAATTTAAATTGCGTTACATGTTGTTGTTCCTGATCTTACTACGCTCCACTACATGTCTCGGAGTTTCTATGACGGAGAGTTTTCTATGAGTTGTATCACTTCCTTAAAAATTTCTTGTCGAGGAACAAATAATTGATTGGAATAGGTATTTTCATCGTGGAAAAAAAGATAGTTCAATATATATTTGCAAAGATTGAGATGTAAACTTCAGTACTATTCACCTCTGCGCTCCACCACTTCCCTCGGCGTCTCTAATATAATTATCATTTCGCTACAACTGTGTTAGTTTGTGAAGAATTTTGTATAAGTTATAAATTACATTGATTAAAAATAGAAATAACAATGAAGTTTTAAAAGAGTGCATAACTGGATAATTTTCTATATTGGCCGTGGGCAAGCTATCCTAAAAAAACTCTAAAGCTTTTTCCTTTTTAAGAGAGTCCGTAGATAATACCAACAAGGATTGTGATGGAGTGATAAGTACTCTTTCATTCTTAACCAAGAGGTCTCAGGTTCGAGTCCCGTTGGGTACGGAGTCGCGTTTGTTAGGGAGCTTTTACCCCCCTAATGTGGGACTTCCCGGCACGAATTCGGATTTAATCGGGCTCCAATATGGGTACCGAACACCGGGTGGGAAACCAAAAAAAAATAGAGTCAGTACATAATAAAAAAACAATTATAGAGAACAGGAAAAAGTTTATTTAAAATCAAAATGGGATAAATGTTGAAATACATTACAATAAGCAATTAAAAGTGAAGGCTTTACCCTATTTTGAAAGGGTGAATTGGAAGCCCATGAGATGATGAGAATGTCATTTATTGCACTTCATTACTTTTAGAAATTTTTACGTTGTCATGGTTAATTTGAAAATGAATAAACTCAAAGAATATGGTGACGATGTAGCATTGTAAATCTATGTTGCTTTGGCACCAAGCATGGAACTTCCAAATAATTGTCTTGTATTTAAGAAATCAATAGGTAAAAACAAATAATTATTTACTTAAACAAGTATTAAAATGTGAAATGCACTAAAAAGAGGACTGAACTACTGATGGTAAACAATGAAATAATTTTTGTTGTTCTTCAATCTATTATCAACGAATGGATCAATATTACTTTCAATTTATTTCCCCTAAAACATGAATTGCATTACAAAAATAGAGATTGCTGGAAATGCACAAACATAAAGATAAAAGAAAACATCAAGGACAGACTGAGATATAAGATCGATCAGCATCCCATAATAGCACAATTATACACAAATCTCCTAGATTGCTTTCGTCCAAGCAAATTCCATCGTATTGCCCCGTCACTTGGAACACATGAATTCACTTCAATATATTCGGCACCTACATCCCTTCGCCCTCCAATTACAAGCAGCTTATCCCCACAAGCTTGAAAACCGAAACCCCAACCATTCATGGAAATTGGAAGTTGTCCTATGCTAACCCATGTTTTATTTTTCTTGTCATACTTCCTCACCTCCATGCTGGCACAATCAACTGTTGTAAAACTATATGCACAGCGGAAGCATACCAGAATCATACTGCTTACATGAATAATAGACAACACATATGTTTATGTTATAACACATAAAATCATGCTAGAGCACATAAACTTTCTGAATTTTAATTCAAGAATTACCTCTTGAAGCGTGAGCAGATACAAACTTTCTGAATTTTAATTCAAGAATTACCTCTTGAAACGTGAGCAGATACCTTCAAGCGAGTCCACAGGTTAGTCCAAAAACTGGATGACAGTTCTGCTGTCTTCTACAATGATCCCAAGTTCACTTCTAAACTCTCTCAATACTTGGGTGGGCAAGTATCATATAGAAAACTTCTTTTCCTTTTCAAGGGCTAGAAGAACCCCTATTTATAGAGATTTGTTCCTAGTCCAAGGAGGAGAGGAAATACACTGTCTTTCCTTATAATAGAAAAAGACATGTACTTCTCCCTTTCCTTAGAATAGAGAAAGACACATACTTCTCCCTTTCTTTAGAATAGAGAAAGACACATACTTTTCTCCCTTTTCCCTTTAGAATAGAATTCTGACTTCTAATTAAATATGGGCACGGTAGGGACCACAAAATTAATTACTGAGGCTTCTTATTATGGAAATAATTCCAAATAATTAATTTGAATTGTTCTTACCATAATAAATTACAAATCAATATTCCACTAGAAATTTGTAATTGTACTCCTCTGTTTATATTTCGAAATTCCCCATTAAACACTTATGTAATTCCCCATATTAAGATTACAGATACTAATCAATAAATTAAATTGCTGACGAATTTAATTCAAAGATTAATTTCCTCTAGAGCACTGCTTAACTTATTTCATGTGTCGGATTCATAAATCCACTTGCAAAATTTGACATGATGAAAACTTATAAGCTTCTCAAAAAGGCATATTATCAATCTCTATATCGAGACATGAATTGCATCAACTAACTTATTATTTCTACAATGTACATCATTATCATCCAATCTACCAGGCATATTGACCCATCTTAGAATCTCACATTTTAATAAATCAAAACGATAATTAACATATACAGATCATAATAGTTATATCAGAATTAAGAATATAAGTACATTTAATAGTTTAGAGAATATGCTTTTGTCAGTCAGTCTAAAACAACTATCTCTACTCGGTCCCGTTCAATACATACAAAATGCACTAGCACAAGAAGTTGGAACTATACCATTCCCGCAATCAAGATAAATTATATATAATCTTGTGCTACAATCATACTGATGACATATCCAATTTCCATCTTAGATTGTGAACAAAAAAATTTATACTGAAAAGAACCGATGATTTAATCCTCTGTGTATAAGCTAAAACTCTATACACTAAATCATCTACTATATAAGTAAACAAACATCATAAATGATTATATGATCTATTAAAACTGAATAAATAATTATTCTATAATAAATACTATGTCTAAACATATGGTTAATAGTATATATCCCAGCAATCTCCCACTTAGATTTTTAACCATCACTATCATTATAATGTACTATATCTAAATGAATGGTTAATAGTATATACCCTAAGATTCTCCCACTTAGATGTTTAATCTTGAAAATTGTTAGAATACTATGTCTAAACACATGATTAATAGTATATACCCTAACAATCTTCCACTTAGACCCTTAATTATGCATTTACAACTTTCGTAGATATTCCTTTTATATTTCTTATCAAAAGGATCTTACCAAGTTGTTTTCTTATGCAACTTCGTCTAGTAGTGCTTCGTCGTAACTTATAAATTTTGTATTAGATCTTCAGAGGCCCTATCATGAAACCCTTCAAAAGTGTACTTCTTTTGAGGAGTTCTATCATGAAAGTCCTCTTAAACATACAAACCAAATCAATCTTCGTTATGATTCTCCCACTACGACTAAGTACTACTACAATAGTCACACTTTCATATTCTTGAGTCTTAATATTTTCCTCTGAACCTTTCAGTATTGAAATATTAACAACTTTTTCATGTAGTGTTCTTTAATTTGCTCGACATCACTGTCACTACTTGAGGTGGTATTTTTTTTTATGTCTAATAACTTTCTCTCACTACTTAAATGCAATGGAACGTCAATTCTGACATATCGGTTAGATGTTCTTGAGTGTCTAAATTTACAACTAACTCAATTGTTATTTCTTTGTTCAGTTCCTGCAAAACTAATTTACTTCTAGGAACATTGATTACTAAATGGTCCTTTTCTAGAAATCGGACAGTTGTCTTAACAATTGCCTTATTTTCTTTAGGACATAAAATAAACCTTCTTTCATTCTTTTTGGATATCCAATTACCACACATATTTCATTCTCCCTCTCAGTACATGTGCTAGACAATTCTAGATATCTGAACATGTCACATATTAGACTTACGTCAAATCCACACTAGTTCTATAGTTGTCCAATGTATTGAAGTGAAAGGAATTGAATTCAAATGTGATATGTAGTTCTTAGAACATATTGCAAAACAAACAAAACAACATTGAATAAGCCAATTATTAATCTTATCATCTTCATAAGAGTCTATTTCTTTTCTCTTTTACACCAATCTATTATAGAGTGACTGGTGTAGATAATTGAAATGCAATTATTCTATTAGATAAGTGACTCATCAGCTCTGGAGAGAGGTATACGTCACTACAATCAGATTGCAGTGACTTTATATATTTTTCATGATGCTATTTTCATTTGTCTTAAATATTTTGAGTTTATCAAGACATTCAGACTTACAAAACATCAAAAAAAAAAAAATATATTCATATCATGGGTAACCTTCTATGAAAATCTTAGAATACTCAAATTCACCTCTTGTCTGAATGCTCATTTACCACACAAATCCGAATAGATTAATTCTAACGTATCACTACCTCTATATCCTTTTAAGAGGAAATGTCTCTTAGTCATTTTTTCTTTTAAACAAGACTCACATGTTGGTAGTGATTTCACTTTCAATGAACCGTTATGTCCATCCTTTAACCAATATCGAAGTTTTATCTAGAATAAATGACTTAGACGCTATTGTATAGATAAGTTTCATTCAATTTAAAAGATATTTTCTCTTTTGAGACAGATTAATATAATTCAATTCATGAAAGATAATACTAATAAAAAATGCATGCATCAATATACCATAAGAGATAATATATTTATCAAACTCAATAAAAGAAGAGTTACAAGAAAAATACATTAAGTATCCATCTCTTATTTAGCTAGAAACTGAAAATAATTTCTTCTAACATAGGGTACATATACAGTGCATTTTTTTAAAATTAATATCTTATCTCTATATAAAGAAATACTTGAGTAGTACTAAATGAGTTTGTAAAGTCTATTAAGAATTCTAGATATAATACATTAAATAGATCATAATATGTCGAATAATCCTAAATAATAAAACTCAGGGCTCATGTTATACATATATATCCATGCATCTCGAATAGCCAATCGATGGGATTGGAGAACTATTCATGCAATACATATGCATAATGACCGATTATTCACTCCATAGACTTATACAGACCTAACTTAGATAGAGAGTCCACTGTTAGTTTAAGTCAAGTGACAATCACCCTAGTTACATTGATCCAATCATATATTACTCAGTTTAGGAGAGTTAATACAGATTATTAAAACTAGTGATTAAATACATAGTAAAGTGCATTAATTTCATCCGATATGGAGGAAGGTCTAAGCCAGCACATGGAACTAATACTTCACTCAAATAATCCTAAATAATAAAATTGAGGGCTGATTTTATACATATATATTCATGCATCTCGAATAGTCAATCGATGGAATTGGAGAACTATTCATGCAATACACATGTACAATGACCGATTATTCACTTTATAAACTTATACATACCTAACATAAATGGAGAATCGACTATTAGTTTAGGTCAATTGAAAACCATTCTAGTTGCATTGATCCAATAATATATTACTCAGTTTAGGAGAGTTAATGCATATTATCAAAACTAGCTATTAAATACATAGTGACTTGTATTAATTTCATCCGATATGGAGGAAGGTCTAAGCCAACACATGAAACTAATATTTCACTACAATTTAATCTTGGCAATCAAGGGAAGGACCCCTATAACCAAATATGTCCAAAAACTCATAAAACAATCCAAAAAATATTTCTTACTAGGTCGTTCTTATGAATATACCAAATTTCAAATCAATCAGAGTCCCTTTTTTTGGAATTCCAAAACTATGATTAATTTGGTTGAAAACATTGTTTGGCCAAAATAGAATTTAAAATTTTTCGTTCACTAATTCTTATCAAATATTATCATTTGTGAAATAGATACACGAATGAAGAACAAAGAACAAAATTCTAAAATGTATTAATGCATCTTCAACGACAAATTTTGAAGAAAAAATAACCACTCATGCAACATACATAAATGGTGTCAGATATTCACTCTAATAAATTTAGAACGAGATTTAACTCAAATGGAGAGTATACTGTTAATTTAACCAAGTGAATATCATTATCCCTAGATCCATTGATCCAATCATATATTACTCAAATAGGGGGAGTCAATACAGATTATCAAAACTAGAGATTAAATCTACTGACTTGTATTAATTTTATCCGATATGGAGGATGGTCTAAAGCCAACACATGAACTTAATACTTCACTAAAATTGAGTCATCCAAAGAGAACAAACTCTATCACCGCTATATCATATTCGAGTAATTTTTATTTAAATTAATTTTCAAGATACAAAAAAAAACCCAGAAACATCATCTAAACGACCTCAAATTTTCAAATCACTACATAGCAATGAGTTTTTTTTTAATCTTTTCTGATGAACCTACCGAATTTTAGATCAATTAGAGTTTAAAAATAATATTTATCTCCAAAGCTATGATCAAATTCAGATTCAAACGATTTAAGGAAAAATAATCAGATCTATATACTTATCATATATCAATTCATGTTAAATCACAATGTGTAATCATGTTTTAAATTTAACATAAATATAACTGACATAAAGAATGACCTTATCACATTCAAATCAAATTTCAATCCGACAAACTACCTAAAACTCATCTAAATAATTTTCGATGGAACCATCAAATTTCCAGTGAATTAGAGATCATAAAATTCATGACCTCCTAAACTATGACCAAATTTAAAAAATAATCGTTTTAGACATAGTTAAAGATTAAAATAACTTGATTCAGATTTTCATTCTCTTTTTATAATTACCTCATGAGCATGAAACATACGTTGTGTCCTTCCTTTGGCTAAGACACTCAATACCTTCTTATAACAAATTATTCTCTAAATTAATACACTTGAGAATCCAAGATATTATGTTTCTCTCTTTGAGTGAAAACTTTGATATCCCTTCTCACGAATTAATTAAACATTACTAGTAATTTAACGTAACTCACCATTTACGTAAATAAATATTTATCATTAATATTCACTTAGAATAATTTATACATGATGCATTGAGGCGTGAGCAGATACCATCAAACGAGTCCACAAGCTAGTCCAAAAACTGGACGGCAGTTCTGCAGTCTTCTACAGTGATCCCAAATTCACTTCTGAACTCTCTCTCAATACTTGGGTGGGCAAGTATCATACATAAAACTTCTTTTCCTTTTCAAGGGCTAGAAGAATTCCTATTTATAGAGATTTCTTCCTAGTCCAAGGATGAGAGAAAATACACTGTCTTTCCTTAGAATAGAAAAAGACATGTACTTCTCCATTTCCTTATAATAGAGAAAGACATATACTTCTCCCTTTTCTTAGAATAGAGAAAGACACATTCTTCTCTCTTTTCCCCTTAGAATAAAATTCTGAGTTCTAGTTAAATATGAGCAAGGTAGGGACTACAAAATTAATTACTGAGACTTCCTATTATGGAAATAATTCCAAATAATTAATTTGAATTATTCTTACCATAGTAAATTACAAATCATTCCACTAGAAATTCATAATTGCACTCCTCAGTTTATATTTTGAAATTCCTCATTAAACACTTATGTAATTCCCCATGTTAAAATTACAGATACTAATCAATAAATTAAATTACTGACGAATTTAATTCAAAGATTAATTTCCTTTAGAGCACTGCTTAACTTATTTCATGTGTCGGATTCATAAATCCACTTGCAAGATTTGACACGATGGAAACTTATAAGCTTCTCAAAAAGGCATATCATCAATCTCAATATCGAGACATGGATTGCATCAACTAACTTATTATTTCACCAATATACATCATTATTATCCAATCTACCAGACATATTGACCCATCTCAGAATCTCACCTTTTAATAAATCAAGACATCCTTTCCAAACAAAAGCAATATATTGAGTGCCAACTGCCAAAGACTCCATATGAGGGAAGACAAAGTATTCATCGAGATTCATAGTTGGGAGATGCATCCAACGTCGGCTGATAGGGTCGAAAACATGCCATTGAAACCACCGGAAGGAGACATAAATCCAATGCTCAATCACACCATTTTGATGCCGCAATCTATAAATATCTCCATTCCTAATTAAGGAGCGAAAGCTATGCCGCAAAGATGCTATGGCACCGTAATCAAACATATGGAATTGCCACGCCCAATGACATCAATAACAGAGCCTGAGTTTACCAATGGCTAAATTTCAATGTTACTTGACATGCTAATCAACTTGACGTGTTCCTTTTTCTTTCTGTACGTACTGATTATTCATTTAGTAATGGATGAAGAAGAACCGGGGTTTTCACAAAGGAGAGCGTTTGGATTTTACTTTGGTTGATCTATCAATGTCAGATTAACAACATGCTTCTATTGAGATTTGATTCATAAAACAAATCCTAAGGGGGTTAAAAAAAATTAAATAATGCGTAAGGTGAAAGTGCCAAAAGTGTGAGTAATGTCATCATTAATTACTACTCCCTCCGTTCAACAATAATTGTTCACTATACTAAAAATAATTGTCCAATTTAGAAAATTAAGAGATAATTTATCTTTTGTGTCTATTTTATCCTTGCTATTAAATATTATTTATCATCTAACACATTTCTCAAAGTATTAAATTTAATAAAATTAAATGATAATACAGTAATATTACCCTATTATTTATTATTTCTTAAGCGGTGTGCCAAGTCAATAGTAAGTAATTTAGGTGATCTGACAACATCTTAATTCACATTTGCAACATGTTTGCATTAAGATTCCCTCGTAAATATGATCTGACTATAACTAAATGTTACATTAACAACATGTTTGCACCAACCTTGATTTATTATTTCATGCAATTGCTCATATATTTGTTTATTTCTTACACGATAATTCTATTTTTCATTTAAAGTAACTTTGTTATAATTATTTTAGTTTTTTAAACTACACCTCCTAATATTAGAAGGAATGTGACATTAACAAACTTGACATATGTATAAAGAGTGATATTATTAATGTTGGATATTTTCTCTGAGTTTCTTATCATAATTGATTTTTTCTTTTAGGAAATAGAAAATATATAATATCCATATTTGTCTAGTCCTTTTCTTGTAGGAAAAGGTTTATGACTCTATATATAGAGACTTATTTTTTCTAACATAGCATCATTCACAATGTAGTTCTAGGGACTTTGAGAGTTTTGTTTAGGGGGAGAATTTGTGGGACACAAGTGATACTTGTGTGGACCTCTTTGTATTCTAAGTGAATTGTGTGAGGTTATTCCTCTCTATATTTTGTACTCTCTTTTATATAGTGAATTGTTCATATCCTTTGTGGACGTAGGTTGATTGACCGAACCACGTTAAATCTTTCTGTCTTTTGGTATATTTCTCATTTGTCTTCTTACTCATGGTTTTTCAAGGTTTGCTTTGCTAGCATACATATGACATCTAATTATTTCAATCCTAACAAGTGGTATCAGAGCTATGTTCACAAGTTCGATATTCAACGGTTCGACGGTTCAATGATGGAACCAGGTTCAAGATGGGTGTTCATCTTGGCGGATTCAGTTCTAGCCGCAACCTATTTGACAGTAATGAAGATTTTTGTTGAAGAAATATTTTCAGAGATGTTCTCTGTGTAGAGACATAGATTTCCAGAGGAGATTCAATCTGTTGAAGATTATGTGAAGAAGATGGATCAAATTTATTTTGTCAGGAATTTAGGCCAAGGGAAAGATTTATTAGGTATTTGCCCCGAGTTTCTTACCATAATTGGGTTTTTCTTTTAGAAAAAGGAAAACATATAATCTTCATATTTGACTAGTCCTTTTCTTGTAGGAAAAAGTTTATAACTCTATAAAATAGAGGCTTATTTCTTCTAACATAACAACATTCAGTCCTAGGGACTGTGAGATTTTTATTTAGGGGAAGAATTTGTGGTATCACTTGTGTGGACCTCTTTGTATTCCAAGTGAATTGTGTGAGGTTATTCCTCTCTATATTTTGTACTCTCTTTTATATAGTGAATTGCTCATCTCCTTTGTGGACATAGATCGATTGACCGAACCACATAAATATTTGTGTCTTTTGGTATATATTTCTCGTTTGTCTTCTTACTCAGGTTCTTTCGAGGTTTTCTTTGCTAGCTTTCACTTGACACCTAATTATTTCGGTCCTAAAAATTAAAGTAGAATTATATTGTTGAATGAGGTTATAGACTTATGTTTTCCTTCTCTTTTGAATTATATTTACTTAAATTTATGTTGTTATGATGAAATTTGACATAAGTGTTATATTAACATTTTTTTCTAACATTATACTTATAACATATTAATTGTTTTACACTCCATGATATTCTTAATAGATGTATGCTTTTAGTTCTTATACAAATATATGATTGTTAGTTATTATATTTTCAAGAAATAATATGTATCTTAAATACTAAATTTAATATCACATTATAAAAAAAATGCGGGTTTTAGCCATGTGTGAAGTCGTGGCTAACACCACTTCGCTACGACCCCTTAGCGAATGGTTGTCAGCGTGCCCTACAGAGGCGCTGCCAGTAAATTAGTCAAAAATTAGCATCCGTGGTAATATTTCATTAGCCACGGTTTAGTGTAAATTTAGCCATGGTCATTCCATAGGTAAATTTGATTGCAAGAAAAATGAATTATATTTGAAAATTCTAATTATCCATACAACCACCTAGGTTAATTTCATGCTTAGGTAATCTGTTCATATCTTTTACCACTAGCAAAAGTTCCAGATTTCTTTTATTAAAAAATATTACATAAATTTTTTCTGCAACATCCTGATACTAATACATTAATTGATAGGAATTCACTAATAAATTGACCATAATACACAAATAATTGTTGCTATAATGACCAAAATTTCAGTATCGTTTTAAAATTCTGCAAAACTTAAGTTTCAAACCTTGAATATTCATAAAAGATACCACAAGTATTAGAGGGTGTTCGGATGGGCTTAAAAGTTGGTCAAACCTACTTTTAAGTTAGTTTTTTACTTCTAAAACTGTTTGACAAATATAAAAATAACTTAAAATAAGTTAAAACCAAAAGTAAGTCTCCCCTTATTTTTTATTTTTTGACTTAAAAGTCATTTAAGTTTGACCTTTTTGTTTTTGACTTAAAACCTATTTTTTTAAGTCAATCCAAACGGGCTCTTAGTGGAATGGAAATGGTAAAAGTTACAGAAATACCATATATATATATTTGTTTCAAAATATACTCAAGGCTAAGAGGAATCTAAGTTGAAATTAGGCAACTCACTACCAAATTTAGCTAGTAAAATTTTCTGAAGAATTGTCAAGTGATTCCTATATTGCACAAGCGTTTCTTGATCTCCTCAAACTTTTTCTTGGTCCCTTCATATCTAGTCAACTTTTCTCCAAGGTTTTAATATGTTTCTGTAGGTCTTGAACATGTTGAAGAGACATTGCTAGAGCTATCAAGATTCACATGACTAATTGAATGTGTAGGCATTCCAAAAGTGGCCAAAGGGCAAACATAACCACTTAAACTACGCACATGACCAGTACGTTCAACTCCATACATTTTTTCAATGGCATCATTAGGATGAGCCAATATCTTCAAAAGAACACCTGAAGTGGAAGCCTATTCTTGATATTCAGGTTGATGCTCCGATGTTGTATCCTACAAGCAAAACAAAATAAATGAGATATTCTCATACCAACGTTGCTAGTAATGTATTATGAACTCATTAAGAATTATTGAAAAATTGAAGTAATTATAGCTCCCTTGAGTTGACACTTTTCCAGTTTAAACTTAGAAATATTTTAGGAAGGGATATCAATTCTATACCAAGACAGTCACAACAAGAATTTTCTTACAGGTTTGCTGGATTGTAAGAAAAATCTTTGAAGCTAGAGGAAATACACCCTCCAAAAACAAAGATATTTGCAACAGGCAACAAAATAAAACAATTTTGTTTACAACTGATTGGAGAGAAAATAAGGGTCTACTGGAAATGCTTAAGATTTGGTAATGATGCTAGACCAAAGTTTCAATTCATTGTATGGTTGCAAATGCAGGGCAGACTGTTAACTGGGGACAAGCTGAGAAGCTGGGGTGTTGTGGTTGATCTAAAATGTACTCTTTGTCTTACTGACGATGAAACTAGAAATCACCTATTTTAGGAGTGTTCATATACCAAGAAAGTCTAGATGAAATTAGTACACTGGACACAATTAGACTCACTCAATAACTTCATGGAGCTGAAAATATCCTAATCAATTTTTCAGTTAATTTTAGTAAGCAAACTACAGATCAAGGTGAAAGTGTTGGGGCTCAAGCTGTGCCTGCTAACACAGTCAAGGTTTCACAACCATCTGCTCCTCAGTGTTCCCGTACTACTACTTTTGAGGCAGAGTGTAGGGGAGCTATTCAGATGCTCACTCAGTTGGTTATTGCTCAGTCAGGCTGCCAAGGCATGACATCTACCAACTCTGATTCACAAGAGTCATCAGTTGCGACCAGGATTAGGGGAGTTCCTTCGGATGAACCTGCTAGTGTTTACCGGATCCAAGGAAGAGGAGGATCCTTAAAAACTTCATAGATGAGATGTGGAAAAATCTGAAGGTGATGCATGCTACGTACTGAAACTGAGGGAGTTGAACTTGCTATTTACTAATTCAAAGATGTTGCAAATATATGGAATGATCAGTGGGAGGAAGGTCGTGGCGAGGATGTCGCTCCATCTTATCTTGGAGTGGATTTGATGTGTTGATGATTTAACAAACTTTCGGATCTAACAAGGGACCAGGTCGAGGAAAGATTGCGTATATGAAAAAGGTGGAAGGCAGCTATCTAAAAGCTGTCAAAACTGATGTGGTAAGTGCACACCTTCTCAGAACAGCAGGCTCCCAACCAATGGGCTTGCCCCAAGGGTTTGTGTCCATTTTATATAGTCTTCTTCTCCAAAAACACAAACCAAGATTTGGCAAACAAAGTTTGAATTTCTGAAAATTCACAAGCTTACAAAGAAAAGGCCATCTTCAAGGAAGAACACTGCTCATACTCAACAAGGGACCAGAAGGAGTGTTGAATCGTCTTTGTTGTATTTTTGAGCTTTGTGTGTTGTGTGCTTATATTGTAAATCTACTCCTATGTTATAAAGGATAGTAGGTCGGTTGCTTGTCTAAGCCTTTAGTTTGAGTCGTATTAACTAGAGTTAGTTAGTTGAATCATCTAAGTTTTAGTCAAGTCTCTTCACATCATTGTTTTGATGTTCTCTTGGGTAGAGTTGCCTAGGAGTGTCAACTAGAGTTAGTTGATGTGTGGGAGCAGTAGGGTTGCTGCTTGTTTCTTCTCTTATCGTTGGATCTGAGTTGGTGGCTAGAGTTAGCCTTGTTGGGTTCTTGAAGTCTAGATCAACTAGAGTTAGTTGGTTTAGTGGGCAATAGAGTTATTGCTTAGTTCTTTTGTTTGTAGTAGAGTTGCTACAGTAAAGGGGAAGGGATTAAGAGTTTAATTCCTAGGTTGCAAGAGTTTGTAATCTGAAGTTTTGCTCCGTTTTGAGTGAAATGGAGTTTGGGTTGAAATCCTGTGAGTACAGGTCGTGGTTTTCACCGCCCTTGAGCAAGGGGGTTTTCACGTAAAATCCTTGTGCCTGATCTACTTTGATTTAATTATTTTCTGCACTTTTATTTTGTTGAGGGACCAGGTCTAGTGATCACTGGTGGACGCATACATTCTAACCATTGGTATTAGAGCCTGGGCTCTCTATCTGGTTAACACCAAGAGAGTATTCTATGTAAAAATGGTTGCTCCACCTAATTTGGAAGAAGGACAATCAACTACACGCCCTCCTCGCTTTAATGGACAATACTATGGATGGTGGAAGACTAGAATGCACGACTACATCATGGCTGAGGATAGTGAGCTTTGGGATATTGTTCTTGATGGCCCTCACAATCCTACCATGGACGTGAAAGAAGGAGAGGTCACTAGAGTTGTTCCCATAACCCGACAACAATATAATGAGGCTGACCGAAAGAAGATCGAGAAGAACTACAAGGCTAAGAAACTGTTGGTCTGTGGCATTGGAGCTGAGGAATACAATCGAATCTCGGCTTGTGAATTAGCCAAGGAGATCTAGGATTGTTTGAAAATGGCTCATGAAGGGACTGAGCAAGTGAAAGAGTCCAAGGTGGACATGCTAATCACCTAGTATGAGAACTTCATCATGGAAGAAGGTGAATCCATTCAGGAAATGCATACCAGATTCACCTCTATCACCAATGAGCTTCATTGTCTTGGTGAACCTATTCACCCAAGCAAGTAGGTTCGTAAGATTCCTCACGTTCTTCCTAAATCTTGGGAAAGCAAAGTTAATGCAATTACTGAAGCAAGGGACCTGAAGATCCTTACGATGGATAAGCTGATTGGGAATCTTCAGACCTATGAACTGAACAAGAAACAGGATCACTCCAAGAGGGATGAAAAGAAAGATAAGTCTTTAGCTCTCAAGGCATCACCTAGTGACTTGTCAGATGTTGATGAAGAGATGGCCTACTTGACAAGAAGATTTCAAAAAATCGTCAAGAAACACGAAGGTTTTCTAAAAAAGGGAAACTCTAGCCGATCAGCAAATGCGGATTATTTGTGTCACAAGTGTGGAAAGCCTTGACATTTCATGAGAGATTGTCCTTCACACAAGCTAGAGTACAAAGACTATGTCAGAATGGGAGGAGACAGAGAGAAGCGTAGGGACCAGGTCTCTGATAATGCAAGCAGAAAAGCAACTGTTGATCAAATGGTGAAGAAAGCCCTTGTTGTATGGGGCAACTCCTCCAATGACTCTGAGGAATCAGACCATCCTGAGGACATCTCAATGATGGTGGTCAAAGATGATAAAGACATCTTCAACTCCCTCTTCTCATTAATGGCAAAATCAGATGATGAAGATATCAAGAAAGAGGTAACACTTCTTGACCTTAAAAGCAATTTAGATACTTATTCTATAAAAAGGTAAAGGAAACTTGTTGCTGTGCTGATTGATTTTGTCGATGAATTAACTACTGAAAAGAATGTTCTAAATAAGACTCTAGACTCTTTCCAAGATGAAAAGCTTGCTTTAATGTCACAAATGACTGTTCTAGAAGCTGAAAATCTGGAACTGGAGGAAAAGCTAAAAAGGGTGACTACAGTGGGTTCTAAAGGAAAGAATGAGGCCAGCAGCTTGCAACTTGAGCTTGAAAATAAGTTGCACACTGCTGAAATGAAGATGCATTTGGCTCAAGAAAGAAATGATGTGTTGGAGAGGGACTTGGTCCGTGTAAAAGAGGAATTAAACAAATCCCTCAAATTGACCACTTCTTCTAAATGCTTACAAAGTTGACTGGTCAGGGAAACAACAGTAGAAGAGGGTTGGGTTATGAAAAAATAGATTCCCCATACAATCCTCACAGTAAATATGTTTCTGTTGCTGATAACTTGTTATGTGTGCATTGTGGTCAAAATGGACATCTTAAGAAAGATTGTCCTATCTGGAAAAAACATGAATAAAGTGTTTCAAACTATTCCAGACAGAGGAACAGACAGAAGAAGGGACCTGGTCATGCTTCTGGTCCTAAGTTGAAGAAAATCATGCTACCTTATTGGACAAAAAATGCTCTTATCACTCCTTTATCTGCTTACTGGGAATTCCGTCTCAAATAGGTTCCCAAGGCTAACAAGTTATTTGCTATGCAGGTGAGAGGAAGTAGCAGCATTCAGTGTTTGTTCATGGATAGCGGATGCTCAAAGCACGTGATTAGGAAAATTGAAAACTTCCTCTCTCTCAAGACACTTTAAGGTGGAGGTGTCTCATCTGGCAATGGCAAGAAGGGGTATATTCTTGGCATAGGCAGGATTAGGAAGTCTGAATCTTCCAAGTGTTTCATGAATTTGTGATAAAGGGAATGAAGTCAAGTTCTTAGCTGACAAGTGTGTGGTCACAAATCTGATTTCAAGAGAAGTGATCTTGATAGCAAAGAAATGAAACTTGGCTATGTGAGTGCTTCTCTACTGAACAAACTTGTGTCAAGGGACCTGGTTCGTAGTCTGCCAAAGATAAAATTTCCAGATGACAAAGTTTGTGATACTCATGATAAAGGAAACAGATCAGCTAATCATTCAAACAGAAGAAGTAAGTGAGCACTATCAGGCCTCTTGAGCTGCTCTATTTGGATCTGTATGGTCTAGTGAAGATTAAAAAAAAAGAGGGATTGTGCATTGAAGAAAGTGTTCATGTGATTTTTGATAAGTTTGGAAGAATTAAGAAATCGCAAAACAAAGAGGATTCTGAGATTGATGAGCTGCTTCAAATTCAGAGAGACAGTCTAAGCAGTGAACTTGCTAAAAAACATCCTCATCAGGAATCCAAAAATCCCAAAGAAGCTGATGCAGATGATGAACCTGATGAGGGACCTGGTCTGGTAGACAATGCTGAACAAAGATGATGCAGTTCAAGCTAATAATGCAGATTTCGAAGGGTGTCAAGTTGATAGAAAGAGTACCTCAGGAATGGCTTATTTTCTGGGCTCATCTCACATTTCATGGGGAACTTAAAGGCAAGATTCGGCTGCTGTTTCAATAGCTTATGAATATGTAGCAGATGCAGCTTGGTGTGCTCAACTCCGGTGGATCAAACAGCAGCTCTGACTAGGGACCTGGTCGAGATAATCAAATTGAAGTTGGGGAGGCTGAAACTTGATTGAATGGATCTTGCCTGAAATAATCAACCCTCTCATGGCTATGCAAAGGGAGCAGGTATCCTTGTTTTCAGTTATGTATGTTTTAGTAAATTCAGTCTTATACCTTTTGTAGGTATACACACATGGCGAAAGTGCTAAAGGAAAAAGGAAGTCAGGACAGATCTAAGCAATTACATTCAAACTATAGAGAGGTTAGCACTCTTAACATTGCATTTTGAATTATGCATGAGAACCGTTGCAATTGCCACGTGTCTGTCATCCAGGTATCTGATCATTGTCCCATCTTTTGAATACCAAATGACACTTCCTTTAAGGACTTGATACATTCTTTCACTTCCTTTTATACCCCCAACTTCTTCTAACCTCCCCAGAAAATTCAAATCTCACTCCAAAATTAGAAATTTTCAAAATCCTCTTTTCTCCTCTCTCAAAAATACTTCAAAATGTCTAAACCCTTTGTTCCTACTGAAGAATTTTCGAATGAAGAAATTCTTAAGCCTGAAGAGGGACTAGGATCAACAAGCAAAAATAAGAAGGTGGAAAAGATGATGTCCAGAAAAGAAAGGGTTGATATTCTGAGAACTTAAAATATTTTGAATAGGAGGGTGCCTGACCTTGAAATGAAAAAAATGATTAAATTTTTTTTAAAAAAATGATTAAAAATAATGTATTGGTTCCTCGGCTGCTGATTTGTTCATTTTGGATGCCTTGAGTAAGGTTGAGTTTATCAATCTTTCTGCAATAGCGCTAGAACACATGTACAAGGTCATATCTATTAAGGATAGTACATATGACATGTGATATGGATACCGTCTGACTTGGAATGTGAATGTGTGGAAGGGAAGACCGGAGAACAAGAGTAATATGCCGGTGGTGGAACATGATCAGCTCAAGCATGCGTTGAAAACAATAACAGTTGATCTTGCTAAAGGCTCAACTTCTAAAAAGCATAATCAGAGGGACCAGGTTGAAAAGAACTGGCAGCTCTGAAGGTTCAACATGAAGCCCTAGCAACAAAGAATGCTTAACTTCAAGAGAGGTCTCTGAAAAACCATGCTAAGGCAGATGCTCTACTAACCTTACTCTTTCAATCCTTTGTTCCTAAGCTCTCCCCTCTCTTCCTAAATTCCTGTGTCAGTCCCCGTTCCTCCTCTTTTTTGAAACTCAGTGGTTATTGTCTTGGTTCTCCTTCGTTATAATATTTTTAATTGTTTTGATTGCTGTCTTTTGCTAATGAATGAAAAAGGTATTGGTTCTACTGACTTGTCTCATTACTTTATGCATTTTTACTCATGTTCAGTGTTGCCCAAGTGGCCATGAATTTGCTTGAACTGCATTTCTATCAACTTGGTTTACTGCTTTAACCCTTTTTTATGATGTCAAAAGAGAGAAAAATTTTAAGGTATGAGATCAATGTTAGTTACTTGAAAAGGATCTGATCATGCTGATAGGGGGAACTCGTGAAAGGGGGAAGAAGTTGAATAAATTTGTCATCATCAAAAAGGGGGAAAATGTTATTTTGGAGCCGGTGTGAAGTTTTGATGACTTAACAAACTTCGAAAATCAAGAAACAAGGGGACCAATGTCAGTTACTTCAAGAGTTATGCTGATAAGGGGAACTAGTGAAAGGGGGAAAGTTGAATAAGTTTGCCATTCATCAAAAAAGGGAAAAATGTTATCTTGGAGTGGATTTGAAGTTTTGATGATTTAACAAACTTTCAGATCTAACTAGGGACCAGGTCGAGGAAAGACTACGTACATGAAAAAGGTGGAAGACAGTTGTCTAAAAATTGTCAAAACTGATGTGGTTGGTGCACACCTTTTCAGAACAGCAGGATCCCAACCAATGGCGTTGCCCCAAGGGTTTGTGTCCATTTTATATAGTCTTCTTCTCCAAAAACACAAACCAAGATTTGGAAAACAAAGTTTGAATTTCTGAAAATTCACAAGCTTACAAAGAAAAGGCCATCTTCAAGGAAGAACACTGCTCATACTCAACAAGGGACCAGAAGGAATGTTGAAACGTCTTTGTTGTATTTTTGAGCTTTGTGTGTTGTGTGCTTATATTGTAAATCTACTCCTATGTTATAAAGGATAGTAGGCCGGTTGCTTGTCTAAGCCTTTAGTTTGAGTCGTATTAACTAGAGTTAGTTAGTCGAATCATCTAACTTTTAGTCAAGTCTCTTCACTGTCACGACCCAAAGTACCCCCTAGGTGTGACATGGCGTATAGGACCCCGAGAGGCCCCACACAAGCCACTTAGCATACATATACATAAGGTAAAGACAAAAGAAATGAGAAAAAAGATAGACAATCTCATAAAAGTAAAGCGTTTACAAGCGGAAGTCTTGACTATGTCTCAAAAGCTATCTAATACAATAGAATGATCGAGACGTAACCCGTACATCATATACAAGTCTGAAACTGAAAGTAAAGAAAAGCAATAAAGTCTCTTAGTCCTCGAAGCATGAGGACACACCAAGGCTGATAGCTCAAACTCTGAAAACAACTAACCACGAGAGTGCGAAGGAAGACTGTCTGACCCTACATTATAAGAGAATGTAGGCACAAGTATGCATTAGTACGTGGAATGTACTAAGTATGAAGCAAATGCATATAATCAATCCCATAAATCATGCCAATGAGATGCTTTCATATAGGAAATCATGCTAATGAGATATCATCATGAACATGCAATGACCAAACTAAATCATATGACAATAGGGTTAGAAACTCAATGCATAAACATGGTCAATGCAGGCTAGTCATATTATAAGTCTTATCTCGTAAGATACATCTAGTACCCTAGTTCATTATTATGGCATTTTTACGTTTAACCGACATAGACCATGTGAGCTATAACATAGAATCCAATGTCTGCCCCACACCGAAAAGGGGAGTGATGTCTATCCCACACCACTAGAAGGGGTGTCCTACTTGCCAAGGTAAGGACCATAAAGTTGTAGCTTACGTGGATCCACTAGCTACGTGTCTATCTGAGATAAAACCTACGAGGCACGTAGTTATGGGACTTAGGGATTTCTACTAAAGGTCCACGGACGCTAAACGAAAACCTTCATCCCAAAAGTCCGTTCGGTGCTAAGTAAAATCCCAAGGAATAGTCAATTAAGCTTATTCATATTTTAACCAAGGAAGAGGTACATCTAGGGTTACCAAATCCAAGCTAAGATCATATCAAGACGTTTCAACTACCATGGGCTTGCCCCAAGCTTACGTCATTAGAATAGCTCCTAATTGATTCATAGGTGAGGAAGCCTTTCGACCATGTGAACCCTAAATTATGTGAGAAAACCTTTCACATTCATATTCTTAGCTTATTGTGAAGAAAACCTTTTCACAACTCATGGATGCCATCGTCTATATGCAACCTAGCAATTATAAGTATAATTCTCATGAAACATGCATCTCTTATTCAAGCTATTCATATGTTCATAAATCATGATCTAGTATGGGTACATGTCAATTCATCTTAGAATCATGCAATAAACTAGAATCATGAATATTTTGATCAATTTCATATATTCATAAATGCATGTGTCATACTTCATCATGAATTCATAACTAGGAATCATGGCTTATGCATGGGTTCATACAATTTCTACTCAAATCATATAAATCACGTTAGATCGTGCAATAGATTATTTTATCACGCTAGATCGTGCACTACGAATCATAAAATCAACAATTGGAATCATAATTGAAGAACCCATAAGAATTGATCAAAACACTAACTCAATTTGGGGAATTAAACCTTGAAATTTGAAGAAAACTTGGGACCCAATGGAGGAAAGGACTCCAATGGTGAATGCTAACGTACCTCAACAGAACCCACAAGAAATTTCTAAAAAATCGATGACCTCCAATGGAGGATCCTAGCCCTTCTTCTTCCTTGAGAATTGAGAGAACTTTCTAGAGAGAGAATTATTTGGAAAGTTGGGAATTTTGAGAATGTAATTAATGAAGGAAAATTTGGGAAGAAAGACTTATATATTGGGTCAATTTAGGGGCAAAGCCGTAATTAAAAAGACTTAAAAGAATTGAGAAACGACATAAAAACCCTTAGAAAATAACTGCCGGATGAAGTCTACGGTTCCAACCTACGGTTCGTAGGAACTCCTACGGACCATCCTGTTGGACCGTAGAAAACTTTAGAAACCCACAAGTCATGACACTTTCTACGACTTTGATCTACGGCCCGTAGGCCATTTACGGTCCGTAGGTCCAACACGTAGAACCCAACTTGACCCTCAGATATTTGACTAAGCCTGGAACATTTTGACGGGACCTTTCTATGGTCCGTGGAAAGACCTATGGTCCGTCTTGTTAGCCCGTAGACTCAACTTCAGAGACTTGATTTTCAAAATATTTTACCCTTTTTCTATGGATGTATTCTACGGTCCGTCAACTGGTCTACGACCCGTAGATTGCGTCCGTAGAAAGTGAATCTGGGCCAAAAACTGGAAAAAAAATCTCTTTCAAAAATTGAGATGTTACAATATCTCCTCCTTGGGAACATTCGTCCCCGAATGGAACTCAGCTAGCAATAACAAGAGTAAGGGAAACAACAATTCTATGATTCCAATCATGAATGCAACTACATAATGCACATATCCGAGAAGGAAGATCAACTCCAAGCTAAAGCATGCTTCATCACAAAATGTCAAGCCCTAAACACTTAATGAATGCATGCATAAGGAAACATGAGAATGACTAAGACACTTGAATCCTAGAAATAAACCATGAAGAGCTAAATACCTCAAGCTAGGAAAGACTCGGAAGGAAAGAGATGAGGATAACGGGACATCATATCGGCCTCGGCCTCCTACGTAGCACCCTCAACTAATTGATTCCTTCACAATACCTTAACGGAAGCAACTTCTTTGTTTCTCAACTTCCGGACTTGTCGGTCTAGAATTTCAACCGGAACCTCTTCATAAGATAAACTCTCTTTGATGCCAAGATTTTCTAAAGGCACTATGGATGTCAGATTTCCAACACACTTCTTCAAAAGTGACACATGGAAAACTGGATGAACCGATGCTACCTCATTAGGCAACTCAAGCTCATAAGCAACCTTGCCAATGCGTCTCAAAATCTTATATGGGCCTACATACCGGGGACTAAGCTTCCCCTTCTTACCAAATCTCATGACACCCTTTATGGGCGAAATTTTCAAATAGACCCAATCATTAACCTCAAACTCAAGATCCCTTCTCCTAACATCGGCATAGGACTTTTGTCGACTTTCAGCCGTTTTCAACCTTTCTCTAATAAGCTAAACTTTCTCCATAGCCTCATGCACTAATTCAGGACCCATCAAAGCAACTTCACCCACCTCAAACCATCCTATAGGAGACCTACATCTCCTATCGTAAAGAACCTCAACTGGAGCCATACCAATACTTGCATGGTAACTATTATTATAGGAAAACTCAATCAAAGGCAAGTGATCATCCCAATTATCCTTGAAATCAATCACACAAGCTCTTAGCATATCCTTTAAGGTTTGGATAGTACGCTCCGCTTGCCCATCGATTTTGGGATGAAAAGTTGTGCTAAGCTTAACCTTGGTACCAAGACCCTTTTGGAAAGACTTCCAGAATTGAGAAGTGAATTGGGTACCTCTATCGGAGATAATGGATAGGGGTACTCCATGCAACCTAACCATCTCCCTAATGTACAACTTAGCATAATCTTCTACCGAAAAGGACACCTTGACGTGAATGAAGTGAGCCAACTTCGGCATACGGTCTACTATAACCCATATAGAATCATGTTGCCAGAGAGTGTGGGGTAAACCCAATATGAAGTCCATATTAACATCATCCCACTTCCAAGTAGGAATAGCTATATCTTGGGATAAGCCTCCCGGTCTTTGATGTTCAACCTTAACTTGTTGACAATTTGGGCACTTTGCCACAAATTCCGCAATATCTTTCTTTATTCCATTCCACCAATAGACTTTTCGCAAATCGCGATACATCTTGGTGGCTCCTGGATGAATAGAGTATCGGGAACTATGAGCTTCTTCTAGAATTTGCTCTCTTAGGCCATCAACATTAGGCACACACAAACGGCCTTGATATCTAAGGACACCATCTCCCCCTTGGGAGAAAGCCTAATTGCCCTTCTTTAGAACCGCCTCTTTCAACTCAACTAGTATTGGATCAAGTGCTTGCTTAGCCTTAACATCCACCACAAAGGACGATTTCGACCCATTTGGACAATCACACCTCCCTCATCGGAGTCAACCAACCGAACACCTAGCCGAGCTAGTCTATGAACATCCCGAACCAAGTCCTTCTTATCATCTTCTATATGTGCAACACTATTCATCGACAACCGACTCAAGGCATCGGCCACTACATTAGCTCTGCCTGGGTGATAGAGGATACTCATGTCATAGTCCTTTAAGAGCTCTAGCCATCTACGTTGTCAAAGATTTAGATCCTTCTGCTTGAACGTGTATTGCAAAATTTTGTGGTCGGTAAATACTTCAACATGGACACCATACAAATAGTGCCTCCAAATCTTTAGGGCAAAAACAACCACCGCAAGTTCTAAATCATGGGTAGGGTAATTCTTTTCATGAACCTTAAGTTGCCTTGAAGCATAAGCAATCACCTTCCCATTTTGCATAAGAACACACCCTAAGCCAACCCTTGAAGCATCACAATAAACCACAAAGCCATCTGAACCTTCCGGCAATGTCAATATTGGAGCGGAAGTAAGCCTATCTTTCAATTCTTGAAAGCTCTTTTCACAAGCCTCCGACCATACAAACTTAGTCTTCTTTTGAGTCAACGAGGTCAATTGAGAGGCAAAGAAAATCCTTCCACAAACCTCCTATAATATCCGGCCAAGCCCAAGAAACTACGAATATCCGAAGGAGATAGAGGTCTAGGCCAATTTCTAACCACATCCGTCTTCTTGGGATCTACCTCAATACCCTTGCCGGACACAATGTGACCAAGAAAAGCCACGGATCTCAACCAAAACTCACATTTATTGAACTTAGCATATAACTCACGATCCCTAAGAATTTGCAATACAATCCTCAAATGATCGGGATGCTCTTCCTCACTTCGGGAGTAAATCAAAATATCATCAATGAATACAATCATGAACATATCAAGGTATTGTCTAAACACCATATTCATCAAATCCATAAAAGTCACCGGAGCATTAGTCAATCCAAACGACATAACCACAAACTCATAATGGCCATATCTAGTTCTAAAAGTCATCTTTGGAATATCACAATCTCTCACCCTCAATTGGTGATAACCCGATCGGAGATCAATCTTAGAGAAGAAACTAGCTCTTTGAAGTTGGTCAAACAAATCATTTATCCTCAGAATCGGGTACTTATTCTTAATGTTAACCTTATTCAACTGCCAGTAATCAATACACATACGGAGAGAGCCATCTTTCTCACGAACAAACAACACCAGAGCACCCCATGGAGAAATACTTGGTCGGATGAAACCCTTATCCAACAAATCCTTCAATTGTTCTTTCAATTCCTTAAGTTCCACCAGAGCCATACATTAAGGAGGAATAGAGATAGGTTGTGTATCGAGAAGAAGGTCAATACCAAAGTCTATTTCTCTGTCAGGAGGAGCACCGGGTAGATCATTAGGAAACACATCCAAAAACTCATTTACCATGGGAACCGTCTCAAGACTAGGGGTTTCGGAATCTATATCCCTAACCCAAATAAGATGATAAATGCAACCCTTGGAGATCATCCTTCTAGCTTTAAGACAAGAAACAAACCGACATTTGGGCATAGAATTTCCCCCTTTCCACTCTAGGATGGGCTCATTAGGAAATTGAAACTTAACCACTCAAGTTCTACAATCAACCGAGGCATAACAAGAATGAAGCCAATCCATCCCAAGAATGACATCAAAGTCTATCATATCTAGCTCTACAAGATCAACATAGGTGACTCTATGGAACAAGGAAATGGGACACTTCCTATAAACTCTTTTAGCCACAATAGAATCACCAATAGGAGTAGAGACACAAAAGGGGTCTAACAACACATCCGAGGCAATATCAAATCTCATAGCTATATATAGCGTCACAAAATATAAAGTAGAACCGGGATCAAGTAAAGCATACACATCAAGATGGAAGACTTTCAACATACCGATAACCACATCGGGAGAACCTTCTTGCTCTTGGCGAGTTTGGAGTACATAAAATCGGCTTTGCTTGGGAGCACTAGAACCCAAACCACTAGGAGCACCTTGTTTACCATATTTTCCCTTTGTAACATTCATTGGACAATCCTTCATTTTGTGACCACTTTTGCCACAAGTGAAGCAACCATCCGATCCGACTAAGCATCTCCCCTCATGCTTTTTCCCACACTTTTGACATGGGGAAATTGGAGTTCTATCACCACCACCGTTGCCTCCTTGAGGCTTAGGGTTAGATACCCTATTCATGTCAAACTTAGGCATTGGAGCATTTGAAGACCTTGGTTCGAAAACCTTTGTCGAAACTTAGAACGGCCATGTCCTTCGATCCTTTAGTTTGAGAAGTCACCATCACCGGTCCTAGCCCTCTTTGACTCTTTGGACCTCTCCTTTAGCTTATATTCTTTGATTTGTTGTGCATGTACCATCAACCGTGAAATATCCATTTCTTTGATAAGCATGGCAGTCCTACACTCCTTGACCACCAAGTCGGAAACCCCCCACACAAAGTTACTCATCTTGGCCCTTGAATCGGCCACCAAGGAAGGTGCATATTTTGACAATTGAATGAACTTCAATGCATATTCTTTGACACTCATATCACCTTGCTTCAAGTTAATGAACTCGAGAACCTTAGCCTCTCTCATCTCAAGAGGAGAGAATCGATCCAGAAAAGAATCCTTAAATTTCTCCCATTCAAGAGGACCTACATCTATAGCCCTCTCACTTTTCCATTGGTTAAACCACACTTGGGCCACACCCTTCAATTATTAAGCAGCCAACTCCGCTTTCTCTTCTGGCGTCACTCCCATGATCATTAGAGTCTTGTAAACCTCTTCAATGAACTCTTGTGGATCCTTCTCCACCTTGGAGCCATGGAATCCGGAGGGTTCATCCTTATAAAATCTCTCACCCTTGCCGCCGTCGTACCCACATGTGGGTTCACGGGGACCACAACTTCTCTATTGGCTTAGGCCGTCACGGCTTGGGCCAAGTGGCTCAGAACTCCGCATTAGTAATTTATTCGGCCAAAGAAGCGGCCGAAACTTGGTTAGCCTGTTGCTCCACATTCTCATTTGCATTCCTCATTACAAAAGCTCTTCTAGGTGACATATCCTAAAAAGCGTAAGACATGGATTAGGAGAGGAACGTATAGAGTTAAACTCTAAAGCACAATTCTAGAATATGAAAGAAGTGGAATTTCCTAACATCTTGTAGCCTCTTATTCATAAATGTGGTGCGCTTCACACTTGTGAACAAGACTTTATTAGACGTGGCTTTGAGACATCCTAGGACCTTTCTAAACCTTGCACTCTGAATACCAAGATTGTCACGACCGAAAGTACCCCCTAGGTTGCACATGGCGTATAGGACCCTAAGAGGACTCACACAAGCCACTTAGCATACATATACATTAAGTAAAGACAAAAGAAATGAGGAAAAAGATAGATAATCTCATAAAAGTAAAGCGTTTACAAGCAGAAGTCTTGACTATGTCTCAAAAGCTATCTAATATAATAGAATGATCGAGACGTAACCCGTACATCATATACAAGTCTGAAACTGAAAGTAAAGAAAAGCAATAAAGTCTCTTAGTCCCCGAAGCATGAGGACTCACCAAGGACGATAGCTCGAACTCCAAAAACAACTAACCACGAGAGTGCGAAGGATGACTGTCTAACCCTACATTATAAGAGAATGTAGGCACAAGTATGCATTAGTACGTGGAATGTACTAAGTATGAAGCAAATGCATATAATCCCATAAATCATGCCAATGAGTGCTTTCATATAGGAAATCATGCTAATGAGATATCATCATAAACATGCAATGACCAAACTAAATCATATGACAATAGGGTTAGAATCTCAATGCATAAACATGGTCAATGCAGGCTAGTCATATTATAAGTCTTATCTCGTAATATACATCTAGTACCCTAGTTCATTATTATGGCATTTTTACGTTTAACCGACATAGACCATGTGAACTATAACATAGAATCCAATGTCTACCCCACACCGAAAAGGGGAGTGATGTCTATCCCACACCACTAGAAGGGGTGTCCTACTTGCCAAGGTAAGGACCATAAATCTGTAGCTTACGTGAATCCACTAGCTATGTGTCTATCTGAGACAAAACCTAAGAGGCACGTAGTTATGGGACTTAGGGATTTCTACTAAAGGTACACGGACGCTAAACGGAAACCTTCATCCCAAAAGCCCGTTCGGTGCTAAGTAAAATCCCAAGGAATAGTCAATTAAGCTTATTCATATTTTAACCAAGGAAGAGGTACATCTAGGGTTACCAAATCCAAGCTAAGATCATATCAAGACGTTTCAACTACCATGGGCTTGCCCCAAGCTTACGTCATTAGAATAGCTCCTAATTGATTCATAGGTGAGGAAACCTTTCAACCATGTGAACCCTAAATTATGTGAGAAAACCTTTCACATTCATATTCTTAGCTTATTGTGAAGAAAACATTTTCACAACTCATGGATGCCATCATTTATATGCACCCTAGCAATTATAAGCATAATTCTCATGAAACATACATCTCTTATGCAAGATATTCATATGTTCATAAATAATGATCTAGTATGGGTACATGTCAATTCATCTTAGAATCCTGCAATAAACTAGAATCATGCAGATTTTCATCAATTTCATAAGTTCATAAATGCATGGATCTTACTTCATCATGCATTCATAACTAGGAATCCTGGCTCATACATGGGTTCTTACAATTTCTACTCAAATCAGATAAATCACGCTAGATCGTGCACTAGGAATCAAAAAATCAACAATTGGAATCACAATTGAAGAACCCATAAGAATTGATCAAAATCCTAACTCAATTTGGGGAATTAAACCTTGAAATTTGAAGAAAACTAGGGACCCAATGGGGGAAAGGACTCCAATGGTGGATGCTAACATACCTCATCAAAGCCCATAAGAAAATTTTAAAAAATCGATGACCTTCAATGGAGGATCCTAGCCCTTTGTCTTCCTTGAGAATTGAGAGAACTTTCTAGAGAGAGAATTATTTGGAAAGTTGGAAATTTTGAGAATGTAATTAATGAAGGAAATTTTGGGAAGAAAGACTTATAGTGGGTCAATTTAAGGGCAAAGTCGTAGTTAAAAAGACTTAAAAGAATTGGGAAAAGACATAAAAACCCCTGGAATATAATTGCAGGATGGAGTCTACGGTTCCAACCTACGGTTCGTAAGAATTCCTACGGACCGTCCTGTTGGACCGTAGAAAACTTCAGAAACCCACAATTCAGGACCCTTTCTACGACTTCAATCTACGGCCAGTAGACCATTCTACGGTCCGTAGGTCCAACCGATAGAACCCAACTTGACCCTCAGAAATTTGACTAAGCCTGGAACATTTTGACAGGACCTTTCTACGGTCCGTCCTGTTCGTAAACTCGACTTCAGAGACTTGATTTTCAAAACATTTTACCCTCTTTCTACGGATACATTCTACAGTCCGTCAACTGGTGTACGACCCGTAGCTTGCGTCCGTAGAAAGTGACTCTGGGCCAAAAACTGAAAATTTTTCTTTTTTGAAAACTAAGGTGTTACATTCACATCATTGTTTTGATGTTCTCTTGGGTAGAGTTGCCTAGGAGTTTCAACTAGAGTTAGTATATGTATGGGAACAGTAGGGTTGCTGCTTGTTTCTTCTCTTATCGTTGGATCTGAGTTGGTGGCTAGAGTTAACCTTGTTGGGTTCTTGAAGTCTAGATCAACTAGAGTTAGTTGGTTTAGTGGGCAATAAAGTTATTGCTTAGTTCTTTTGTTTGTAGTAGAGTTGCTACATTAAGAGGGAAGGGATTAAGAGTTTAATTCCTAGGTTGCAAGAGTTTGTAATATGATGCTTTGCTCCGCTTTGAGTGAAATGGAGTTTGGGTTGAAATCCTGTGAGTACAGGTCGTGGTTTTCACCGCCCTTGAGCAAAGGGGTTTCCACGTAAAATTCTTGTGCCTGATCTACTTTGATTTAATTATTTCCCGCATTTTTATTCTGTTGAGGGACCAGGTTCAGTGATCACTGGTGGATGCATACATTCTAACACTCCAGCAGTCTGGAATATTTCGAGGAGACATTTCTGAATTACTTCTTTTCCCAAGATCTAAGAGAGGACAAGGTGGAAGAGTTCATAATTCTGAAGCAAGTAGGAATGAGTGTGAAAGAGTATGATCTCAAGTTTGTGCAACTGTCTCACTATGCTCCAGAAATGATTCTGTATATGCGAGCTAGAATGAGGAAGTTTGTTTCTGGGTTGGGCAAGTATACGAAGAAAGAGTACAAGGCTACCTTGTTGTAACTGATATGGATATCTCCAGATGCATGGTGTATGCTCAACAAGTTTAAGTGGATAAGCAAAAAGATAGGGAAGAACACCAGAATAAGAGGGCCAAGTCAGTTCTCATGAGCCCAATTTGCAGCGAAACAGAAACGGTAATAAGTTCTACTTTTAGAAGAGGTCATCTGGACCTGCCCTATCATTACCTAGTTCACCTGCACTGAGAAATAGAAATGGTCACAAGTTTTAGGGTAGCCAGAACTTTAAAGCACAGAGCTCTCAGACACATGGAAATGCGGCTCAAGGATCTACTCGGAACCCACATTGTGGCAAGTATGGTAATCCCCATCTGGGGGAGTGTTGGGATGGAAAAAATGGGTGCCATAAGTGTTGTCTGTTGGGTCACTTTCTAAGAGGCTTACCGATGTGGAAGCAAAGTAATAGGGGCACTAGGATCCAGTCTTTTTCAGTAGCTCCACTAGGTAGGGCCGCCCATAAAGTCACTAGAACTGGAACATGCGGAGGTTCAAACCATTTGAATGCTATGTCTTAGGTTGGGCATGGTACGATATGGTACAATATTTGAAAGCTTCGATACCATAATTTCGGTATTCAATTTTTGAAACTATTATACAATTATCATACCAATTTAATTCGGTATGGTTCGGTATTTTAAAGTTCTGTTTCAGTATTTTGCGATATGGTAAATCGATAACCATAGTTTTGTTTAACTTTGACTAAAAGATACTCGTATAATAGAGTATTATGACTTCGACAATTAAAAAGGTCTCAATTGTATCATACTAACACAATACACATATAGAAATATATATTAAAAGTAAAGTACAAACAACTCATTTTGTTAATCAATTACATTTCAATCAAAATAGAGTAGTCAATGTTTCAACTTCTAAATATTTAGTTTATACTAATACTAGGTATGGTATTCGATATTTCAGTATGTTATTTCTAAATACCAAATACCATACCGAATACTAAAAGAAATTAAAATGTATATCGTATACCATACCAAATACCATATATAATATCAAAACCACGGTATCAAAATTTTCTGTAACACCTCGAAAATCTAAACTAAGAATTGAACAAGAGAGAAGGGCAAACCACGGAGGGGTCCACGGACCATGAAGAGGACCATGACCCATCACCCTGCTCGCGGTGTTACACTCAGCCGATGTGGATGACCACGGGCGCCTAGATGGTCCATGAAGCGTCATACGGACCGTGAGGTCGTCTATGAAAAGAGTCATAGAACCCCTCCCCCCCAAGGCCACTATGAAGGACCACGGACGCCTAGACGGTCCATGAGGCTTCACACAGGCCATGAAGTCATCCGTGAAAGAGACTTAGCAGACTTTGAATTTTGGGTCAACTTCACACGATCATATCTCTCAGCACAAAATGAATTAGGTAGCCCATGAACTATCAAATTAAAGGTTTGTGAATCATCTTTCCAACGCCACCAAGTTTAATCCATTTAAAGTTTGGAGTAAAAGGTTATGCCCATTTTAGTGAAATAATGTCAGGTTGATGAAGCATTACGACCCCCTAGACCGGCCATCATGCCATAGACGACCCGTGAAGCCTCTCTTGACAGTCAACTCATCAATTTTAAGTGAGGGTCGTATTGGTCTTTTCCCCTATGCGTTGGGTACTTAAACTACATCGTTTGGTATTTAAACTACGTCGTTTTACTTTGTCTAAGCCGGATTAACTAGTCAGAAACTATCTAACACCTTCATTCTCCTAAAATCATCAGACTTAGAAAGAAAAGAAGAGAAAGAGGCGACAGTTTTCTCTCAAGAACAAAAAGAGCTCTCTTTCAAGATCAGCCTCGAAATTCGAAAGATTTCTCCGTAGTTTTCTTCACCAGTTATGTGGGTATTCAGTAAGGGTTTTGTTCACCCTTATGCCCAAAACTTCAGACTCCTTTTTTTTATTACTATGATTTATGAAACTAGGGTTTTTGCCCAACTATGCAGATTCATTACCCCATTTAATTCTTGTGATTTCTACTCAAATTTTATACTTGTTTAAATGAGTTTGCATGAATTCTTATGGAGATTTGAAAGGAAAGAACTTAGCATGAAATTGTAGTATTTTCACATGAATTGACTTTTCTCCAGAATTTAGCTTAAAGTGTCAGCATTTAGTTTTAAACAGAATTTAGTCAGTTTTCTGTCCATAGTTTATCTCAGAAATTGTCTTCAGATCAGTTTAGTTCTATTTCATGAATTTATGACCACAGTTAAAATGAGCTCTAGTATTCAGTTTGGGAGTTGTGTTTAGCACCGAGTTGGACTAGGGTTCAGTGCACCCTAAAGTCCCAAAACTACGTGCCAGCGTAGGTCTATAAGTCCCCTCTATTGGGCATCAATTTTAGTAATCACGCTTAGCCATGCCTTTATACCCTGTAAGGTATATTGGGTCCTCTCGATGGGGCGTATACATCGGACTCTACGTTTAGCTCACGTGGTTTAGGTCGGTTAATAGACTCTCCCACATTATTAGCTTCAGTAAGCTACTTCAGGCCCGTAGTTGTATTTGCTCAGTTTTCAGCATGTTTCCAATTTACTCTTGCATTCTAGTTTTTATGCATTATTGTATCTTGGGCCTATGTACTTCAGTTCAGATCAGTTTACATACTTGACCAGTATTTTTAGCATGTTTATATATATTCAGTTGGCTTTGCATATGCCTCATGTTCAATACATTCGAAGTACTGATGCATATTCTATGTTGCATCCTATTATCATGTAGGCTTAGGTTCTCAGGTTCAGCCTCATGATTAGCTCTTACCGGTGCCATATTAGCGATAGTCAGGGGTGAGTCCTCATCATCCGAGGACGTTTCTTTATGCTTTTGACTCAGTTAGTTCATTATTTAGTTTTTATCATTTTAGAGTTAGTTGGGGACTTGTCCCAGCAACTCATCAGTATTAGAGGCTTTCAAACATAGAGTCAAACTCAGTTGTTTTGGGATGTTCCTAATTTGAAATCAGTTATATTCTCAATTAAACTCTTTTAGATTTACTCATCTTTCAGTTATGCTTCCGCTTACATAGAGTTATTTCAGAATGCTTGTGATATGCGAGATTCAGGGTTAGCTTGGGGTTACTTGTGACCCTAGGTCCCGTGTTACGTCTAGGGGCTAGTCTCAGGGAGTGAAAAACTTTGTATCAGAGCATCAGGTTCAAGAGTCCTAGGGTGTCTGAAAACCGCACTAAGTAGAATTTTTTTCATGGGTGTGAAGTGTGCCACACCTATTAGGGGGAGGCTACGAGGTGTTCTAAGAAAAACTTCACTTTTTTTGCTATCTTTATCGTGTGCTGGAGTGTGATTTAACTTCTCCCTTCTAATTCATAGTTATGCGTTTCAGATCATGCCTTCTCGCAGAGCTAACACACGAAATGCTAACGCACGCAATGCTAACTCAGTTCCTCCAGTCCCGAACCATGAGGTTACGAATGCAGAGTTCCGTAATGCAATCCAGCTATTGGCTCAAATCATAGCCAACCAAGCCAATCAACAGGCCCTAGTTCCTACAAACCCCACTGGTGGATCAGCTATAGCCAGGGTTTGAGATTTTGTTCGTATGAATCCGCCAGAGTTTCTAAGGTCGAAGGCTGGTGAGGACCCACAAAAATTCATTGATGAGATTAAGAAGATTCTTGAGGTAATGCAAGTGACTAGTGCTACTGATAGTGTTGAACTAGCATCCTATCAACTCAAGGATGTGGGTCATATCTGGTTCACGCAGTGGAAAGACAACAGGGGTGTGAATGAAGCTCCTGTGACGTGGGATTATTTTACTAGAGCTTTTCTGGACAGGTTCTTCTCGAGAAAGTTGAGGGAGGCTAAGGACCAGGAATTTATGAACTTGAGGCAGGGGTCGATGTCAGTCCAGGAATATGGGCTAAAGTTCACTCAACTCTCCAGGTATGCTCTACATATAGTGGCAGATCCGAGAGCACAAATGGTCAAGTTATTATTTGGAGTATCCGATCTGGTAAAGACCAAGTGGAGGAATGCTATGCTATTAGGGGATATGGATATCACCATACTAATGACCCATGCTCAGCAGGTGGAGTAAGATAAGCTCAAGGAAATGGCTAAGGATAACATAAAGGCTAGAACAGGCAACTATGAATATTCTCAACAGATGTCGGGGGGTGGAAATCGCTCACAGTTTCAGCAGAGGTCTATAGCCCCAGCGCTTTCATCAGCTAGCACTCCCTCCCCCTGGTTTTGATAGGATCAAAAAGGGAGGGCATCAGACTCTAAGACCTAAGGGAGTGTTTCAGGTAACCAAACTTTTCCATTTTGCCCAAGTGTGGTAAGAACCATCCGGGAGGGTGTCTTACTAGCAGAGAGGGGTGTTTTGGGTGTGGTCATCTTGGCCATAGGTGGAAGGATTTCCCTTCTACCAGGTAGGGTTAGGAAGGTAACAAAGCCCAGTCTACAACTTCAGCAACTCCAGCAGGGTGCCTCGTCTGGTATAAGTGGTGGTCAGCACCACAACAGGTTGTATGCTCTTCAGGCTCAACAGTACCAAGAAGATTCTCTCGATGTGGTCGTAGGTACGTTACAAGTTTTCTATTTACATGTGTATACATTGTTAGATCCAGGGGCTATACTTTCTTTTGTAACTCCTTATGTAGCAGTAAACTTCGGTGTCAGTTCAGAAACTCTCTCAGAACCCTTCTCAATCTCTACTCTAGTTGGTAACCCAGTTATAGCTAGATGGGTATACAAAAATTGCCCTGTCACAATTTCCTAGAAAGTCACCTCAGCAGACCTTGTAGAGTTAGAAATGATATATTTTGATATCATTCTAGGCATGGATTGGTTACATTCTTATTATGCCTCAGTCGATGGTAGAACTAGGATCGTTCAGTTTCAGTTTCCAAACGAGCCAGTCTTAGAGTGGAAGGGTAATAACTCAGTACCTGTAGGTGGATTTATCTCTTATCTTAAGACCAGGAAAATGATTACCAAAAGGTATATCTATCATCTTGTTCAGGTTAAGGACTCAAACTCCGAGACCCAAACTCTTGAGTCAGTACCAGTGGTGAATAGTTTCCAGAAGATCTTCTCGGAGTTCCTCCCGGGAAGGAAATTGACTTTGGAATAGATCTCCTTCCAGATACTCAACCTATTTCGATTCCTCCTTACATAATGGCTCTAGCTGAGCTTAAGGAACTGAAAGAATAGTTGAAAGACCTTCTAGATAAGAGCTTCATTAGACCCAGCATCTCTCCATGGGGTGCTCCAGTGTTGTTCATGCTTAAGAAAGACGGTTCTCTCAGGATGTGCATTGACTATCGTCAATTGAACAAAGTCACAATCAAGAATAAATATCCCATCCCTAGGATTGATGACTTGCTTGACCAGCTTTAGGGTTCTAGTTGCTTTTCTAAGATAGACCTCAGATCCTGCTATAATTAGCTCAGAATCAAAGATAGTAACATCCCCAAGACAGCCTTCAGGACTCGGTATGGTCAATATGAATTTGTAATTATGTCTTTTGGACTAACAAATGCTCCTGCAGCTTTCGTGGACTTAATGAACAGGGTGTTCAAACAGTATTTGGACTTGTTCGTCATCGTCTTTATTGATGATATCCTCATTTATTCTCAGAATGAGGAAGAGCATGTGACTCATCTGAGAGTTGTGCTACAAACCCTCAAAGATCGCCAGCTATTCGCTAAGTTCAGCAAATGTGAATTCTGGTTACAGTCGGTCGCTTTCCTTGATCATGTGGTATCCAGCGAAGGGATCCAAGTGGATTCTCAGAAAATTGAGGTAGTAAAGCACTGGCCCAGACCCACCTCTCTAACTGATATCAGAAGTTTCTTGGGTTTGGTCGGTTACTATAGGAGGTTTGTTAAAGGATTTTCATCCATAGCTGCCCCATTGGCCAAGTTAACTCAGAAAAAGGTCAAGTTTCAGTGGTCAGATGAGTGTGAGAAAAGATTGTTAGAACTGAAGACCAGTTTGACTACAGCTCCTGTCTTGACTATACCAGAGGGTTCAGGCGATTATGTGGTTTATTGTGATGTATCCAGGGTTAACCTAGGTTGTGTGTTGATGCAGCAGGATAAGTTCATAGCTTATGCTTCCTGGCAGCTTAAGGTCCATGAGAAGAACTACCCGACTCATGACCTCGAGCTTGCAGCCATCGTGTTTGCCCTAAAGATTTGGCATCACTTTCAAATTTTCTATTGGCATTGTCGACCTGCTGCTTCATGTTGTCAACCAAGCATTCAACAGTTTCAATATCCCGAGCATCAAGTTGCGCTCCATCTGCCACTACCTTTGCACTCGTGGGATCTAATGCCAAATTGACGGTTGCGTTAATTGCCAATGGATGTCCTGATTTTTCAATAAGCACCACATCACCTCTGGTTCCATTTAGTTGCTGCCCATCATCTACCGTCGACGCCACGATTGTAGCTGCATTGTTTTTGCCCTGAACATCAATGTGAAATTTGTAGTCAAAGAAAGTTGATTTTCATTCAAATTTTTCCCTAATGTTTCAATAGCTCCAACTTTATTCCTTGATGACGGGATATCATCAACAATCTTAGAATCAATTTGCAAAAAAACATTTTTTCCACCCTTGTTATTAAGGCTTATTTCTCCGGTATCTTCAATTCCAAGTCTCGCACTAGTAACACTTTTGTTTTCAATAGCGTTGCTATTTAGTTGCTGCTCGAAATCAACTTGCGACTCTAGGACCAAAGTTTTTGTAGTGGTTAAACTTTGATACCCCTGAAGCCGATTCGTGCACAACTGCTTTACCTAAGAGTTGTTCAGAATTTACACTAATCATTTAAGGAACTTTTTTCATCAATAATATATATATTTGATTTTTAATAATTGTATACTCATTAAATATAAGGTACACACGTGATGCACATTTTAAAAAATATATAATTAATTAAATAGTAAATAGTGAAATTTCTTTAACAATTTTGCTTAAAAAAAGGAAAAACGTCTTATAATAAATTGACTTTTTTCTAGTACTCATAACATCTCACAATTAATTTAGACTTTTCTACTACTTGTAACATCTCATTATAGATAAGTTTTTTCTACTATTTCATATGGTTAAAATGTTCACAATTTCTTGAGTCTTCTTCTCAACCATCTTCAGTTTCAGGTACTTATCATCTCTTTCTTTTCTTTTCTTTTCTTTTTTTACTTTTTTAAATATTCATGTGTTTGAATCGAAGCAAAATTTTGTGACTTCTAACTGCATTTTGGTCGATCGTGGTTCAATAAATCTATCAGTTTATTTTTTATTTTCATGCATGATAGTTAATTTTAGGAGAGCAATACTTTTATTATAATATGTATTTATCGTTAAATTAAAGTACTATATATGTCACTAAAGTAAGTAACATTAAATTTGTAAAATTTTCTAACCTCAACTTATGAGTTGTTACTTTTTTTTGTGTAATTTTTTCTTTTTATAGTACGGAGAAAGTCCAATAATATATTTATCATTTGCAATACAAATTTAATATCACATACCTTCTGAGCATTCAACAGAAACAGTACTGCCAATCCAGGACAACACGATCGTGTTACATTCCTTCCATAATTCTTCTAGTTCTCCTATAAACTTGCTCTTCGTGCAAGTACCATCCACAAATCCAATCTTGCCTTTGCCTCGCAGTACTAGTTTCATCGATCTACTCCACAGAGAATAATTATCTGGACCTGTGAGTTTGATCAAAATTATTAATAGTCCTAAGGAATCAGAAGCCTGAATATAGAGAGGATGGTGATGATCGAGTGTCATTGTAGCTGGAACTGCCATTGATTCAGTAGATTGTTCTCCTACCATTAGTACACCAATTGAATTGTTGCGATGATCTCAAAACTCTATGCTCACTGGAGGTGAGATTGTTGTTGTGATACCATGTCAAGTTTGAGTTCAATTCAGGGAATTCATGGTGCATTCATCCATCATTGATAGAATCCCTAAGCTTTACAGGGAGATTAGAGAGGTAATATATTCAGTGACTTAAAAAATGAGGGTGCGGAGGGAAGCATAGTCGTGACAACGATTTAAAACATTATTGTTACAATTAATCCTTATATTCCAAAGAATATATGGGTGAGGATGGCAAGAGGAGCAGTGAGGGAGGGAGTGATCGAATAGAGTTTGTGCGTAGTGCAAGATTATTTAAGACAATGAAGATCTTACGCCATAGGTGTATGGATGTTGAAATAAGTCCAAATGTGTTTTGCCGGAGAGCAATGAACGAAGATATATATGATATCTTCATTGGTAGTGTGACAGAAAGGACATATGGCGCTATTGAGGAGTCGACATTCAGTAAGAAGCATACGTGTAGGGAGCCAATAATTAAAGAGGAGCCAAAGAAAAAAATTTAGTTTAGGAAGAATAGGGAGGGTCCAGATCCATTGAATATGAGACGATAAGCTGAGGCAGTAGGAAATTACCCAAGGAAGTGGGATACCAATATGGTTGGTCATGAATGGAGGAAGGGTGAGGAATAGTACCGAAAATAAGGGAAGTAATCATGGGTGGGAACTCAAAGGAGTAGCAGTCCAAGCGCCAAGTGTGATGGTTCAAACAGGGAAGAGAGCGGTAAATCGGATTCATGAGACATGGAGGGGGGCGAATATTAATTCGTGCGGGGAAAGGTGAGGTTGAATCCATTAATCTTTCCAAAGAAGAATGTGATGACTAGTTGCAATGTTCCATCCCATACCAGAACATATTATGGAGGTGGTTTTGGTAAGACTCTTCTAACCGGTAGGGTTGTGTGGTTACGAGAGGGAGAGGATGGGTATTTTTCAAGGAGGGAGAGTGGTATTTACCGCGCAAAACTGTGGACCAAAGGGAATGAGGTTTACGAAAGAGGATCCAGTGTAGATGGCTGAGGATGGCATAATTTTTAGCAGTTAATTGAGGAACTCCATGACCACCAGAGTATTTTGGCGTGGTGACAACTTTCCAGTTAATGAGATGCATTTTTTTCTTTTTCGGAGTAGAACCCTAGAGAAAATTGCATTGCAAGCGATCAATATGGAGAAGCGTTTTAGGAGGGAGAAGATTAAGCTACATAGCATAGGTGGGGATGGCAGAGAGCGTTGTTTAAGAAGAGTGGTACGTCCTGCTAGAGTAAGAGTAGCACTTTTCCAAACTTGGAGACGGGTGGTCATTTGATCAAGAATGAATAAGTAGTAAGTGTTGGGAAAACGCGGACTGACACAAAAATATATATGGTCAAAATAGTGGAAATAAAATGGAAAAATAATGACACCAAGAATTTTACGTGGAAACCCTTCTAAATAAGGGAAAAACCACGGGCCAAGAGGAGGAACTGATATTATTATAGCAAGGAATTTTTACACAGTGTAGTCACGAGTACAACACTCAAAGTGACAATTACACACTCAAAAGGAATAACACTCTTTTGATTTACCACCTTACTAAAAAATATCGCTCACACTCTATTTTTCTTCACAGACTATTTTCTTATATAGTTTATGGAAAACCTCATAGTGCTCTCTATATCTCTCTCTGTAAAAATGGGTGTGTTTAACAAATGAGCAAAAGCTCCCTATTTATAAGAAGAGAAAACCATGTCTATGTCACTAATGACATAGGCAAATGTAACAAATTTCAACAAAGGTTGCAAATCTTACCAATTTTCCAACCACCAAATCTATAAACTTTTCAACATTTGCTATAATTATTCCTTTTTAACAATTGCTTGCGGCAATTGAGGACTTCACCAATGGGAAATGGGCTGGAACCCTACAAATCTCCCCCTCCAATCCCATGCACCAGAAGGAGGTATCTCCATTTTCTTTAGAGATAGCTCATACCCACAAGTTCTTTGCATAACTCGAACTTGTCTTTCGGTATCGTCTTGGTCAGCATATCTACAGGATTTTTACTTGTGTGGATCTTTTTGATGTGAAATGATTCACTCTCCACTTGCTCACAAATCCAATGATATATGACGTCAATGTGTTTTGTTCTTGCATGGTACATGAAGTTCTTGCTCAAGTCTATTGCACTCTGATTGTCACAATAGACAACAAACTCCATTTGCATCAATCCTAGTTCTTGAAGAAATCGCTTGAGCCATATCATCTCTTTGCCAGCTTCAGTAGCCACAATATACTCAGCTTCAGCTGTCGACAGTGCAACACACTTCTGCAACTTCGACTGCCATGATATAGTTCCCCCTGAAAAAGTAAACAAATATCCAGTAGTGGATTTTCTGTTATCAAGGTCACCTGCCATATCAGCATCTGTGTAGCCCTTCAAGATTGGATGTGATGCTCCAAAACACAAGCATTCATCTGAGCTTCCTCTAAGATACCTGAGTATCCACTTCACAGCTTCACAATGCTCTTTTTTGGGATTGTCGAGAAACCTGCTGACAACACCAACTGCGTGAGCAATATCATGTCTAGTGCATACCATTGCATACATTAGACTTCCGACGACGGAGGAATATAGAACTTTGGCCATGCTCTTTTTTTCCTCCCTAGCTGTAGGACACATCTTCTTGCTCAACTTCATATGACCAGCAAGAGGTGTGCTAACAGACTTAGCACTCTTCATATTGAAGCGCTCCAGTACACGTTCAATGTACTTCTTATGTGACAAGTAAATCTTCCTTTCATCTCTAAGACGAGTGATTCTCATGTCCAAAATTTGCTTGGCATGACCCAAGTCTTTCATAGCAAAAGACTTACACAATTATTTCTTCAACTCGTCAATCTTAGAAGTATTCTTGCCCACAATCAACATATCATCCACATATAGCAAGAGGATGATAAAATCATTGTCAGAAATATTTTGGACAAATACACAATGATCTGAGGAAGTCTTCTTATAGCCTTGCTCCCCCATGACAGATTCAAACTTCTTGTACCACTGTCTAGGAGCTTGCTTTAGGCCGTAGAGACTCTTCTTGAGTTTGCACACAAAATTTTATTTACCATTTACTTTGAAGCCCTCAGGTTGTTCCATATAAATCTCTTCTTCTACGTCACCGTGAAGGAAAGCCGCCTTCACATCCATCTACTCAATCTCTAAATTAAGACTACCAGCCAAACCTAGAACTGTACGTATGGAGGACATTTTCATGACAGGAGAAAATATTTCGTCAAAGTCAATACCCTTCCTTTGACCAAATCCCTTAACAACCAATCTAGCGTTGTATCTGGGCTTCAAGTTGTTTTCTTCAACTTTAACTTTGAACACCCACTTGTTCTTCAAAACTCTCATGCCTTTAGGCAATTTCACCAACTCATAAGTGTGGTTCTCATGTAGAGGCTTCATCTCATCTTACATGGCTTCAATCCATTGATCATTGTGCTCATCTTCCATAGCCTCCTCATAACATTCATGTTCTCCCCCGTCAGTGAGTAACACATACTCATTTGGTGAATAATGAGAGGAAGGAACCCGCTGTCTTGTGGACCTCCTAAGCGAAATATTTGGTTCGTCCACAACTTCATAAGCAGAAGGATTATCAATAACAACATCATTGTTATTATCAACATCAACGTGTTGATCTGAGACATGATTCTGGGCGTCACCCTGGTCATCAAGCCCAATAACATCATGCACACTTATGTGAGGAACTTCATCAAGATGAACTATGCCATCAAAACTTGAAGATTCTAGCTTCTCCGCTTTGTCAATATCTTCAATGGTTTGATTCTCCATGAAAACAATATCACAGCTTCTCACAAGTTTCTTCTCAATTGGATCATATAGCCTGTAACCAAATTCATCAAGGCCATATCCAATGAAAATGCACTGCCTTGTCTTGGCATCTAACTTTGACCTCTCATCTTTCGGCATATGTACAAAAGCTTTGCAACCAAATACTCTCAAATGGTCATAGGAAGCATCCTTTCCGTACCAAACTCTATTTGGAACATCACTTTGCAAAGAAACAATAGGAGACAGATTAATAACATGTGCAGCGGTCAATAAAGCCTCACCCCAAAAAGAGTTCGGCAACTTTGCTTCAGAAAGAAAACATCTAACTCTTTCCATCAAGGTCTTGTTCATTCTCTCAGCCAAACCATTATGCTGAGGAGTCTTAGGAGGAGTCTTCTGGTGTCTAATACCTTGATGCTTGCAGTATTTGTCAAATGGTCCATAATATTCACCACCGTTATCAATACGAATACATTTCAGTTTCTTTCCAGTTTCTCTTTCAACTGAAGCCTGAAACTGCTTGAAGACACCTAACACTTGGTCTTTAGTCTTCAAGACATAGACCCAAAGTTTTCTCGAGCAATCATCAATAAAGGTGACAAAGTAGAGTGCACCACCTAATATCCTTGTCTTCATTGGACCACATAAATCAGAGTGCACCAACTCAAGCAACTCTATCTTCCTTGAAGGAGGGTTAGACTTAAAGGAAACTCTATTTTGTTTTCCATCCAAGCAGTGCTCACACTTTTCTAATTTAGCACTTTGGAAATTTGACAATAATTTCTTCTTGGCTAGAACATTAAGTCATTTCTCACTGATGTGGCTAAGCCTCTTTTGCCATAACGTTAAAGAGCTATCGCTCTCAACTGCATTCACCATATCAACACAAGTAGAAGCCGTAGTCCAGTATAGACCACGACGCTTGTTACCACGAGCCACAACCAAGGAACCCTTAATGAGTTTCCATTTTCCACCACCGTTGGTACTAACATATCCTTCATCATCCAAAACACCAACAGAAATTAGGTGCAGACGAACATCAGGTGTATGTTTCACATTGTTCAAAACTAGTTTAGTTCCAACACTAGTTTTCAAACAAATTGTACCAATACCAACCACCTTTGATACAACCTCATTACCCATACTCAAGGTTCCAAAATCACCAGGAGTATAGGAAGAGAAAAAATCCTTCCTTGATGTCACGTGAGATGCGGCACCAGTATCCACAACCCAGCTTGACTCATCACAAGCAATATTTATTAGATCCTCATCAAGGAAGGTAACAAGATCTTCGGTGGTGACGGTGGCTAGGCAATTTTCATTGCCATCTTCTTTATTTTCCTCTTTGTCTTTGTTCTCCCTCTTCAACTTCCGGCAAAACTTCTTTGTGTGCCGTTTCATGCCTCAATGGTAGCACCCAATATCCTTAAGTTTGCCTCTAGATTTTCTTCTGTTATGTTCTCTATTTTGAGAACCACGAGTTTTGCTTCCCCCTGGAGCCAGTTACCAGGACATCCGACGAAGAAGAACCTTGAAATTTTCTTCTCATCTCTTCGTTCAAGACACTACTATTGGCGGAATCCATAGAGATCACACCATCCGGAGCAGAATTTGATAATGAAGTTCTAAATGTTCCCCAAGAGTCTGGTAGGGAACTAAGTAGAAGCAAGCATTGAATTTCTTCATCAAACTTGATACCCATAGCAGCTAACTGGTTCATGATCCCCTGAAAATTATTCAGATGATCTGTCATCGGAGAACCATCATGATACTTTAAAATCAACATCTGCTTTATTAAGAACATTTTGTTGTTTCTAGTCTTTCGAGCATACAAACTTTCAAGATGCTCCCATAGGATTCGAGCATGTCTCCCCAGAAATATAGTTCAACACTTTATCGTCAACCCAATGCCTTATGAATCCACAAACCTGTCTGTGCAACAAATTCCACTCTTCATCTGTTTTAGTTTCAGGCTTTATAGTGGTAAAGACTGTTTGATAAAAATTCTTAACATAAAGCAGATCTTCCATTTTCCCCTTCCAAATGGCATAATTAATGCCATTCAAAGTAACAATTCTATTTGTGTTGGCTTCCATCGTTTTCTCCAAAAATATAGTTATTGCAAATCAAAGTAAATTTTTTTTGATGTGGAAGTTCAGACTGTGGTGCAACCACAGAGCATACTCAGATAAAACCTTAGCTTTGATACCAGTTTGTTGGGAAAACGCAGACTGACACAAAAATATATATAGTCAAAATAGTGGAAATAAAATGGAAAAATAATGACACCAAGAATTTTACGTGGAAACCCTTCTAAATCCGGGAAAAACCACGGACCAAGAGGAGGAACTGATATTATTATAGCAAGAAATTTTTACACAGTGTAGTCACGAGTACAACACTCAAAGTGACAACTATACACTCAAAAGGAATAACACTCTTTTGATTTACCACCTTACTAAAAAATATTGCTCACACTCTATTTTTCTTCACAGACTATTTTCTTATATAGTCTATGGAAAACCTCACAGTGCTCTCTATATCTCTTTCTCTGTGATAATGGGTGTGTTTTAACAAATGAGCAAAAGCTCCTTGTTTATAGGAAGAGAAAACCATGTCTATGTCACTAATGACATAGGCAAATGTAACAAATTTCAACAAAGGTTGCAAATCTTATCAATTTTCCAACCACCAAATCTATAAACTTTTCAACATTTGCTATAACTATTCCTTTTTAACGCAGCAATTGAGGACTTCACCAATGGGAAATGGGCTGGAACCCCACAGTCAGTTGATCAAGGATGCAAGTTCGGCATGATTTATCCCAAGTATTTGCCAAAATGGTTAGAAGATTTGATATTAAGTATCGAGTAAAGAGTAAGTTATTGGTCAGGAGCAACATTACGAGAGAAAATAATTTTGGACTTAGAGAAATTGATATGCCACCCAGACATGTGTTTCAGATGATTAAAAATATTGATAATAGTGGTGGCCGGCGAAAATAAGACAAGTTCATAGGCAAATAGTAAATGGGAGAGAAGGTCCAGAGCTACTTAATTTAACAGGTTGCAAAGTTTAGTTGTGCACTCCTTGATCAATAGTACGTGATAGGGATTCCATACAAATGATGAACGGATAAGGGGACAAGGGATCTCCTTGAAAAATACCGCGAGAAGGCTGGAAAAAAGGAGCTAGCGTATCATTAATAAGGACAGCAATAGAGGATGTAGTAACGCAGGAGATAATTAATTGTATAAGCGTAAGGAGGAAAAGACCACTCAAGGCAATCATAAGCTTTTTCTAAATCTAGTTTTAACATCATAGCCCCCACAGCACCCTGCTTTTCTCGAAAGAATGGAGAGTTTCTTGGACAATGATAACGTAATTGGCTGATTTTCTACCAGGATGGAAACTGCACTGAATGGGGTTAATGAGAGAAGGGATATAGGGGGCGGATAATTTTGGTAATGGTTTTGTAAATGGTACTACAAAATCCTATAGGGCGATATTGGGTAATATGCTCTGGAGTTTTAACTTTAGGAAGATGGAAAAAACGAGTATTGGCATCGCCATTAACAAGACACTGAACACGAGATTTAAGTTTCCAGTACTCTTGCTCATGTTTTAAGGTGAGATTGAGATCTGCAATAAGGTGATTCTCCAGATTATATTGGAAACTATTTTTATTTTTTATGATGAGGGTCCATGGTCTGTAGATCCTTTAAACGAGAAAGGAGAACTTTCTTTTTATAAAAAATATTCCCAAAGGCTTCTCTATTCGAGATAGTGAGTTGATCGGTGAAATGCCTTAAAGCATGAGAGTATTCCAAATTATTAGACCAAGAAGAGGTAACAAGATGACAAAAGTGGGGGTGATCGATTAAGCCACATAGTTTCGAAACAAAAGGTAGGCTGAGGTTTTGTGTAGAGAATAGCAGAAGAAAAGTATAATCGAGAAACCTTCTGCTAGCCCAAAATCGTCAACTAGAGAGAAGGAAGATTTTGGAATGGAGAAGTTTGTTATAGAAGAAGATGGTGGATTGTAGCATCCTCATACATATGGATCTTGTGCAGATGTTCTAGAATGAGTTTATTATTATTATTTTTGTAACGTTTATTGGTCCAAGTTAAGCGAGCACCCGTAAAACCCAAGTCAATCATATGAAGTAAATGTAAAGAATTATATAAATGCTAGAGAACCAGTGGCGTTAATAGGCAACCCTAAACTTATCAGATGAACTAGATACCTCACTAATCACCGCAGAGGAGCCAAGGTCTAGTATGATGACTAGAAAAATGTTGAAGATCAGCCCATAGTTGTTGTCTACGTCGTTCTGGCATAGATTATTGTTAACAACCAAGGAGGAATAGAAGCAGATATCTGGATTGTCGCATGTATCTATCTCATGTGCAGTAACTGTCATTGGACCAATTATATTAAGAGTGTCACCGCACCAGAGAACGACCATTCCTCCTGAGAAACCTTCAGCAGATGCCTGTATGAGGTCGGTGAAGTTGAACTCTTCAAGCATAGTTTTGGTGTATTCCAATCGAGCAAAAAACGCAGAGATCTGTGAAAGTCTGGGTGTTTTGCTCCACGGCAATTCCACTATGCCGGGGTTCTATGCTCCCTCCTGGAGCCAGGGGCAGACCCACATTGAAAGTTCCGGGCACCCATTAATCTCGTATCTAACTATATATATTTATATAGAAATTTGAACGAATGGTATAAAATTAAACATTGAGCACCCAAACAACATCGATAGGTGCATTGTCAAGCACTGGAGCTGGGAAGCTCCTGGAGTATGTTGAAGTGGCCGGTACAAGTTTTGGTTCCTAAGAATCATACATATTACAAGTTTTACACTCTGACTTTGAGATATGGACGTTTTGGAAATATTGCACAATGTTGTGAAGTCGAAATGTCAGAGCTTCAAAAATATTATTCCAACTTGTCCTTGAAAGTTGAAAGTAAATTTTTGATATGTTGCGGCCCTTTAAATTTTGATTCTTTAGAAATAAGCAGCTTGTGATTTCATCAGTACTCGTATATCAATAAATAATTATTTTTTGCGATGATACGCTAGTAGTTGTTGTCAAAGTTTGAAATAATTACTCCAAATCTCTTTCTCGCCAAGTTGGAAGGATGAGATGAGCGCGTGCGTGCTAGCTCATTCACAAAGGATGAAATGCAATCGTTGTGTTTCCAAGCCACAAGAATGAGATAAGCCTTATTTTCGAGCACCAATGATGAAATGCATCAAGTGCTCGCTCGCCAAAGATTGAATGCCATCACTCTATACCTCTTTCTCACCTAGTTACAAGAGGTAACATGTTAGTTGGTACCTCGTCAATCATATGATCATCCCTTGCATTTTCTGGTCTGGTTTCAAGATTATTTACCCCTCTCAAGCACCTACAAAGAAATTCAAAAAAAAAAAATTGATAACAATCCCTCATGAAGCATGTTGTTCAGAATAATATCAGATTGTAACGGCAATTTTAGAAAATGTAACATAAATATTTGTCAAAGTGTAGGGCTTGAAACTGATTTCTATAGGATCAAATGGTTCGTGATTTGAACTCTCCATTCTCGAGATATGAATTTTTTGCCAAGACTCTGGAAAATTATGAGATCAGAGTTTCAAGCATTAAACAACTTCAAAAATTGATTGCAGCCCATTCAGAGGGGGATATTATATAATGAATTATTGCTATGTTGGAGGTTTGTCAATCTAGTTTCACATGAATCAAGATGCTCGTCATTTGGACGCTCTCACATAATTAAAGAAATAAATGTTTTGGCAAGCCTACACCTCAACAAGCCATATTTGTAGGCACCGAAATTTGATCGCACTTAAATCCACATATTAATTTGGATCAATTTTTTAAATTAGAAATGTACTAGTCCAAATACATATTATGGGCTAATATAATCGAGTTTATTGCTTAAATCCAACATGGATGAAGTTAATAAACTACCTAATTACACATACATTGCTACCATATATACTATATTGACCTCTAGTTTAAAACAATTACACATACTACCACTTTTAATATTTATACAATATATTTTATAAGATTTAATCAAATACATAAATCCCTTAAATATGATATTGGATAATTATCTTAAATTTAAACTCCTTAATTATTGATTGCATTAACCAGTCAATTTTTTTTCTACTCAATCTGTCATACGTTTCCCCATCCCCACGTCCATCAACCCTCTTTTTTCCTTCATCTTCTCCCTCTTTCTTCCTTCACCATTTTTTTCCTACTCAATCTGTCGTTTTCCCCACCCCCTCGTCCACCAACCCTCTTTTTTCCTTCATCTTCTCCCTCTTTCTTCCTTCACCCTTTCAATACATATTTATATGTTCAAATCAGCACTATACATACATGTTTGTTTCCATTGTTTTATTATTCTCATGTATCTTGGTCTTATATCTGAGTTAAAGCTCATAATGTTCTCAAGTTCAATTTTAAAAAGTTTTACAAATTAGGTTTTATATTTTTTTATTTTTTTGTTTCTCAAACACTTTAATGGCTGACCATTTCCAAAATCGAATGATTCTTGTTAAAGGTACTACACATTAACAATATTATACTAAATCAAACAACTTTTATTTGTTTATTTTCACTCATGAATTTCTCATTGCAGGGACTGACTCTTCATCCGTCAACATTCAAGCCGAGAATAGATCTAAGTATAGGAACGACCCAATGAAGATAGAAGAATTACACCAAATTTAATTAATAGAACAAATACGAAAAAATTGCAGATGCTAAAAAAAGGAAGAATTTTGAAAATTTTACTTTTTTGGATTAATGATAAACAAATACTCTACGGTCATGATTTGTTCCTAAATTCGTGTGTTTCAGTCACATTCCATATTTAGATACACATAATTATATGTATATGCTTACTATGTATCCGAGATACATGTTTTTGAATATAATGTATGGAATTAATACTTGATACATCAAATTAATACTAGATACATGAAATTAAAATTAGATCATATAAATAGATAAATGAAATTAATATTAGACACATATAACAAATACAAGAAATTAATACTAGATACCTCTATGATACATATGGATGTCCTTGTATGATACTAATGTATTTAAGTGTTTATTTTATTGGATACAACATATATTGATAATAGATACATCTAATTAATGAATATTGATAATAGATACATCTAATTAATGAATATTGATAATAGATACATCAAATTAATGAATTTATTATTTTAAGAGTAATAAAATGAAATTAATCAAATTAATGACCAAGATATACATATTTTTGTCTTTTATTAATAATATTAATGAATTTATTATTTCAAAAAATAATAAAATGAAATTAATTAAACATAGATACACTCCTTGATTTCCGCCTTATATTAAGGAATTTGAATTTCAAATTAATTTTTCATGCATTCTGAAAATCCTCAATTACTCCTCTAATTAAGGAAATCAGTTACAACCAATTAATTTAAATAAATAAAATATGTATCTCGATTTTAAAATTCGGTAGATACATGTATCTCGCGGATTCAAATTTATGTATCATAAGCATGAAATATGGTAGAAAAAAAATATTTAAAACTAATGAAAATTTCAGTAATTAGAACTTAAACTAGTGGGATTTATGTAGTTTGCCCATTAAAAAACTAAGTCAAGTGGGTTGGTCTATCTTGCTGGACTTTATATGATGAGCTCGCTCGATTAGCCGAAAGTTCACGCTATATGTCAAATGACGTGACGCATCAAATTAAGTCAATGATCAGTAAAATTTTGCTACGTGCATAAGTGACGTAGTATGTTAAATTAATATAAAAACTAATCAAATGTCGCCAAGTGTTCAAATGATATGGATCAACTAATTATGTACATACTTCCTTCCATGTAACTATAAATAAGGGTTTTCATAAGGTCAAAAGAGAGCAAATTGTTGGAAAAATTACGCTCTATATCTACTGGGAGAGAATGTTTGCGTCACGTAGTTCAATATAAAAATATCATATAATATTATATTCGATTTAGCTCATATTTATGTATAAGCACATTTTATATACTATTATACACTTTTATACAAGATCGAGACATTATGTATAATGTTTTACTCCAAGTAGGGGCGGAGCTATAGCCACCCCCAGGGTGTCCAACTGGACACCCTTCGTCGAAAATTACGTTGTATATATATATGTCGAATTTTGTATTTAAATGATATATATTTAAAGGTGGACACTCTTAGCAAAAGCTAAGCCTTTGGCACAATGATATTAATGGGTGTCCATTTCACTACTAAAAAACTGCTAAAAAACGACAGACATTGTCGCTCCAAAAAGCGACGTCATTTGCCACACTGTCCGTCGCTTTTTAATAAAAATAATTATTTTTAAAATTATTTTACAAAAAGCGACGGACGGCATCTCTTAGTCCGTTACTTTTTTCGCGAATTTTTGCGCCAAATATAAATATAATTAAAAATTATTTATTTAATATATGTAGAGATGCCGTCCGTCGCTTTTTATTAAAAATAATTATTTATAAATTAAACTTTAACCACGCAGTCCGTCGTTTTTAATTAATTTTAATTTATTAATTATTTTTTAACAAAAGTGACGGACGGCATCTCTTAGTCCGTCGTTTTTTGGTCAAAATATCTGGTCAAATATTTTTTAAAAGCGACGGACAGCGTCTCTTAGTTCGTCGTTTTTTGGTCAAAATATTGGTCAAATTTTTTTTAAAAAGCGACGGACAAAGAGACGCTGTCCGTTGCTTTTTGTTTAATTATGTTGAACCAGAGACGGATTTTTCCCCAAATTTCTCATCTCTCTTTCTCTCTCTTCTCTTTTCTCTCCCTTCTCTCTAAGAGAAAACCCCCACCCACTGTTCCTGTCGCCGCCGCAACCCCCCGTCTCCGCCACCACCGCCCTTAGTCCCGTCGTCCCCACCCATTGCCGCCACCTCGACGTCGTCCCCAACTGCCACTCCTTCTTGTTATAAGGTTAGGATTTAATTTTAGTTTTTTTTTTTCAATTCTAGTAATTATATTTGATTTGTTAGTTTGTATACTGTTTTAGTTTGTTGAATTGTGTTGTTCAATTGTTAATTTGTACATTTGATTGTTGTTAGTTCGGGAGAGAATTGGAGATTTTAGATTTTAGGGTTTTCTTTTAAATTGGAAATTTTTAAATATGATTGTAAATTGAGTATTAGAAGTTAGAACTAACAAATAATTAGAAGTTAGAAGCTAGATTAGTTGAATTTTCCAAACCGACATTGTATTTGTGCTTATATATTGTTGTCGAAAATTGGGTTACTTGAATTATATTCTTGAACTTAGAAATTTTAGAAATTAAATATGAACTTGAATTTTGTAGGATTTTAGAACTTTAATTAGGTTGTGAACTTTAGAAATCTTGAACTATTGTAGGATTTTAGAACTTTAGGTTGTGAACTTTATAAATCTTGAATTATTGTAGGATTTTAGAACTTTAAGTTGTAAACTTTAATTTGGAGAACCTGATTTTTTGTAGGATTTTAGACCTTTAGGTTGTGAACTTTAGAAATCTTGAATTAACGTAGGATTTTAGAACTTTAAGTTGTGAACTTTAATTTAGAGAACTTGAATTTTGTAGAATTTTAGAGCTTTAAGTTGTGAACTTTAGAAAACTTGAATTATTGTATGATTTTAGAACTTTAGGTTGTGAACTTTAGAAATCTTGAATTATTGTCAGATTTTAGAACTTTAATTTAGAGAACTTGAATTTTTGTAGGATTTTAGAACTTTAGGTTGTGAACTTTAGAAATCTTGAATTATTGTGGGATTTTAGAACTTTAAGTTGTGAACTTTAATTTAGAGAACTTGAATTTTTGTAGGATTTTACAATTTTAGGTTGTGAACTTTTGAAAACTTGAATTATTGTAGGATTTTAGAACTTTAGGTTGTAAACTTTAGAAATCTTGAATTAGTGTGGGATTTTAGAACTTTAAGTTGTGAAATTTAATTTAGAGAACTTGAATTTTTGTAGGATTTTAGAACTTTAGGTTGTGAACTTTAGAAAGCTTGAATTATTGTAGGATTTTAGAACTTTAGGTTGTGAACTTTAGAAATCTTGAATTATTGTGGGATTTTAGAACTTTAAGTTGTGAACTTAATTTAGAGAACTTGAATTTTTGTAGGATTTTAGAACTTTAGGTTGTGAACTTTAGAAAACTTGAATTGTTGTAGGATTTTAGAACTTTAGGTTGTGAACTTTAGAAAATTTGAATTATTGTAGGATTTTAGAACTTTAATTTAGAGAACTTGAATTTTTGTAGGATTTTAGAACTTTAGGTTGTGAACTTTAGAGATATTGAATTATTGTAGGATTTTAGAACTTTAAGTTGTGAACTTTAGAAATCTTGAATTATTATAGGATTTTAGAACTTTAGGTTGTGAACTTTAGAAATCTTGATTTGTAACATTTATGAAGTAATTATTAGGTTGTGAACTTTAAATTCTTGATAAAATGTAGTCTTTATGAACTATTTAATAAGCTTTGAACTTATTAAAATTTTGAACTTAATTTGAATTTTGAAACGAATTTTGAAAGACTTTATAAGTCTTTAAATTGTGATTTAAATTTTTTTAAGGTTAATTTAAGTTTGTTGTTTTATATTTTGTGTAGTATGTTTATTATGTGTTTTGTTTGATTGGGCTGAATTGATTTGAATTGAATTTGTAGGTGGGCAGTAGAAACTGCCAGTTTCTTCTATCAAAAAAATGCAGAAAAAGCAACGGACAGGGTGGTTTTGTTCGTCACTTTTCTGCATTTTTTTTATAAAAAAAAAAACCAGAAAAGCGACGGACAGGGTCCTTTAGTTCGTCGCTTTTCTGGGTTTTTCAAAATTTAATTTGCGTCGCTTTTCGAATTTTTAAAAAAAAATTAAATTAAAGAAAAGCGACGGACGGCGTCTCTTTGTCCGTCGCTTTTCAAGATTTTTAAAATTATAAATTAAAAATAAACGATGGACTGTCCGTCTATTTTGGAAATTAAAAAAAAAACTAAAAATTATAAAAAAGCAACGGACGGCATCGCATTATTCAAGAAAATATTTAAAAAATAAAAAAACAAAAAGCGACGCAGTCCATCGCTTTTTTGCGACACTGTCCGTCGCTTTTTGAAAAGCGGCGAACTTGACTGCATCGTTTTTCCGTCGATTTTGACCAAAAAAACGACGCAGTCCGTCGCTTTTGGCCGTTGTTTTTCACCTGTTTTTAGTAGTGTTTGAATCAAAAAGTTGCGGGTTTGAACCTTAAATAGCACAATTTTACATGACATCATATGTTATTTTAATAGGTATATCTTTTACAATTCTCAAAAAAAAATCATAGAAAAACTCTATTCTTTTGTGGTGATCCGCAAGTTTTTCACATTAAAAAAACTCTGCGTCTCTAAGTGGTGGCACTGCAGCCCGCAAGTTTCCATATCAAAACTTTTGTGATTAGAGTTTGGCTCCGCATTCTCATGATGAAATTCCAACAACAAACATTGCATCAACTCAAGAATAAGTTTTGTCTTTGAGTTGACGATCGTAGGTAGAAGAATTAAAGGACTACATCTTTGTCTTTAAGATCTTATAAAAATCGTAACCCCCACGTAGATACTTATCGCAATTATAATTTTTCAGCGACAAAATTTAATTATTATATATAATATAGTACTCACAAAACAAATAAAAACACGCATTTATTTGAGAACACCGTCCAAAAAATTGCTAAATCGTTCACCTTTTGGCCATGTTAAATCATCCATTTAAAATGTTAGAACAAAGAATTAACTTCTTTTTGTAGTGTGGACATTAAGCATTTACACACAAACATTGACAGCCTAGTACAGCTACATGTTGTCTATTCTTGTTACTAATTATTCATTGTGTTTTTAAACTTCAAAAAAACAGTACTATAATCAATATTGTAACAACTCCATGATGGTGTAATTAATGTGCAAACTTTGAGTTGGCCAAATCACCACTTTATTTTAAGAAAATTAAAATACTTTTTGGTCTACGATTCATTTTACTTGTCATATTTTTTTTCTCGTCTCCTAAAAGAATATTAACTAAAAAGTTAATTTAATTAAATTATTCTTATTTCTTATATGATCTCTTTCCATATTTATTGAGCAAGGATAAGGTGAAAAATAATTATTTCTCTACTCCAAACATTTTCTAAAAGTAGCTACATGTTTTTTAATCTTAACATAGAAAAACATATCATAAATTATATTTTGATTTTCTAATATAATAATTATCTTGAATCATATATTTTAATAAATACGACAATTAAAATAGATGGGAGAAAATAAAAGCAACGGTGTTATCGAAGAATGATGTTTGTTCATATATTTGAAATGAAATGAAAGAAATATTTAGTATTTGGAACAACTGACCCAACTAACTTGAATTCACACAAAGAGGCCCATTAAAGAAAAATACTTTTTTAAACGGAAAAAAAATGTACATTTATTTCATTTTATATGATATTATTTGATTTGATACGAAATTTAAGAAAAAAAATTAAAACTTGATTTCTAATATAAACCTTATATGTTTTGATAAATATAAAATTTTAAAGTTAAATTTTCTTTTTTGGTAAGTAAACATTTTATTTACCAAATAAACTTTACAAAACAAAAGAAATTAGCCGGTATGGACATAAGCTCCATCCTTGCTAAACCAAAATCTCATAACTGCTAGTTATTTTCTATGGGTAGGTATTCAAATTTCGTAATCTAGTAGCTACTCTAGGATACCTATTGCCTCTCCCATGGGTCTCCTAGATAATATGTCTGATCAGGGAGCTTGCTAGCTGTTGTTTTTGTTGAAATATCCTGGCATTGCGTTTCAACCATATATGATATACTGTATTTGCCATTGCCATTCAGGTTAAATTATTTTTAATTATAATAAAGCAACATTTTTCGGATTAAAAAGAAAAGGTATGTGTTAAAAAAAAACGGAGAGTAGGAAAAAAAAAGGAAGGGAGAATATCTGAAATTCTTCGAATAGTTAGTTTGTTACCAATAATATTTAAAAACGTGTTAGATTAAGCCTCGGAAGATCTATAGGTTCGGATCCTACCCTACCCAGACTGTTGATTCGCGGAAGTGGGACCCAGTATACAGCTACTAGACACGCTTCCCAAGGCCAACGTTATGCTGCTGACGCAAACAAGTAGTGATTCTATTGTTTTTGGAATGTAGTCCACTGAATTTGTGGCTACATAACAAAGGTTGTCATCATTTTGGCTGCAATTTTGTGTTTTTGTTTTTCCTTTAAATAAATATTACTACTGTATTGGGGATTCAAAGATATTTTTATTTCAAAAAGTTTGAAGAATTCTAAATCAAATTCACACAAAAATTAAGTAATTTGATCCTTAATCTGAATTCTATTGCACATTTTATTATGTCTCAACAAACATACACTTTCAACATAAACTAAAAATCTGACCAAACAACTATTAATACATATTTCTCCGACTTAGATTGATTTGCAGGGATGATTCTAAAATCATCTCTAATCCAGCGTTAATATCAAATTCTATTTTATTGAAAATTTTAGTTTTTTGGGCTCTAATTCACTATTCATTGACACCAAATCATTTTTATTATATAAAACTTTAATTTAACATATCATATATTATATGTTTTTAATTATCTGGGTTAGATCCCGCTGTGCCGGTGCCGCTATAGCGGGCTGGTAGCAACTATAGCGAGATCATCACGACTTTAATGAGGGAAAAGTCCCAAAATCAGTCATTAATCCAGCAACTTCGTTCTTGGGAAGAAAAAGGGCGACGAAGGGCCTAAAAGTAAAAAATCTACCCAGACCCTTATATGTATCCTTAGTCAGCTCCATTGAGCCTATACTTATTCTTCATTAGCCGTAAGTCATTTTGATACTTGATTCCTCTTAATGGACTAAACTTGTTTGAATACTCCCAAGTACAAACATAGGTTAAAATCTAAGTTTGGAGGTGAATGAGTTGAAAGCGCAAACATATATAGGTCTTGAGCCTAAGTAAGGGTGTAGTGATGAAGGGATTTAAGGTTAGTCAGTAAAAGTCATTACCTATACCTACTTGAGAGTGAGTATTTGATTGTTGATCTTAAATTCCCAAATATTGTTTATACTATATGAGTGGAGGATACTCTTTTTGTGAGTTGGCACATAAACCTGAGCAGAAGTGATTGTCATTGTTGATTAGTTGTCACGAAACAAGATTTAGATTGTATGATAGATATGCAATCTTGGAGGTTGTCGAGTCATAAATGTGATTTTCTATGATTTAGCATTCGTATAATTATAACTCGAGTCTGAGTCTGTATGGTGTTAAAGTTTTATATTGATTGACGTCATGAAATAGTTTAAGTTTGGGATTTTTGATAGTAAGCTTACTCTATTGTGCATTTTTGTAATAAAAAAAGGGTACTTTTACGACATTTTAGATTCAAAAATCAAATTGTTACGATTTACAGGTAATCGAGCTGAAACTAAGTAAAAAATGTGTAAAAAGGAGAGATGGAAGTGATCAAACAGACCGTTGTCAGAAATTGTTGATGATACAGATAAAGTGATGCGGATCGCAACTTGAGGCAAAATAGGTACAGAGAAAACTTCATATGTACTGAAATGATGCGACTGCAACTCCAGATGTAGCTATGCATCTCACCTAGCCTACATCCCAACTAAGTTGAGTCAACTTTACCGTGCTACATGATGCGGTGAAGCAAATGTGACGTCGCAGCGCATGGGCGAGCCAAGTTTTATTTGAATTTTGTTATGTATTTTTTGAAAACTATAAATACTTATTTGTATGATTTATTTAGCAATTCAAATTTTTATCTGATTTTTGAGTTCTCAGAGGGTAACTTTCCTGAGAACGTACATTCTTCTTTATTTCTTACATTGTGATTGAATAATTGATTATTGAAAGCAATTTTTTTATTCTTGATTTTACTTCTTGATCATTGTAAGCATGTATTTTTGATTTTTTATTTCAGCTTCTGCAATATCTATGGTAACTAACCTCATTGTTAAGGTTGTGGAACCCTAAAAGGAGAGTAACGATGAAATAATTGTCTTTTAAGAAATTTTTGGTGTTATTTTTTAGTGTATGGTTAGTTCTTTCGATTTGTATGGGTTCTAATGAAAGGCTTGCATTAGAACTCACATGTATTCTAAACTTCCTTGGAATAAGAGGCTAAGATTAGGAAAAATAACTAAGCACGAAAATTTGAGACTTGTGTTCCGTCTAAAGACTTGAGACTGATGGAGATAGTCTACTTGAGACATAGGTTGATAACTATTATAGAAACACTCAAGTGTCGCAAGGACTTAGGATGATATCTTATGAATGGGTAAAAGGACTCCAGATGCACTTTAGAAGTCAATTGTTTTGCACCTAATACTACTTAACAATAGTTTTATAAAGGCAACTGAAATCAAAGTCAGGACCTGACATGGGAATCCACAACCATAGCTTCCCCTTCTCATTGTTTGTCACGACCCAAATCCACATGTCGTGATGGCACCTATGTTCCCAACCGATAGGTAAGCCAACCCACTAGTTTTACCTTTTTAACTAAGTAAATAAGGTGAAAAGTCAACAATGAGTAGAATATTTCCAACCATAGTCTTCATAAATACGAAAAGCGGAAAACAAAATACCACCCGAGAATTGGTGTCATAACTACAAGAGCTTCTAAAATACGGTGCAAGTCTGAAACTGAAATGACAAGCCTAACTTAAGAAAGATCCTGTCTGAATACAAAAGCAACAGAATAAATAATAAAATAGAGGGAGGTGTGGGCCACGGAACAGCCAAGCAGCTCACCACAACTCCAAGATACTCCAAGTTCAGACTCAAAAATCTCCACGAAATGTGCTCGTATCCGGAATTGGATCTACACCACAAAAAGGTGCAACAAGTGTAGTATGAGTACGAAACCACGTGTACCCAGTATATCTCATAGACCGACAACGAAGAAGTAGTGACGGGAGTTCATATAAAAAAAACCATCTTTTTTGTTTACAAGTGTACACTATACACATCAGTCAAGTTTCATCAAATAGGGATGGTTAAATATCACGCAATGTCCAATCACCAATAAGACACATAATCAACAAAAATGAGGATGTAATGAGATGCAATGCAATGCAACACCATGAATGATATGTCTCAGATGCCAAGTACTCTCTCAACCGTATATACATGATACTCCTCGGAAATACATCGAGAGTTCATGACCCATGGGGGACTCGCGAGGTCCATATACCGACACGGACGATCTCCACGTGTCTGTGCGGACGATCTCAACGCACTATCATAAAATAAACAATCCCCAGCACGGACGATCTCCACGTGCCCAACTTATACTCAATCTCATGTCAACGCATGTTTACAATATTATTTCAATAAAAGGGAATAATGCAGCGTCTCAATAAATCAAATGTCGACATGACATACAATCACCTCAATTATTACAATTACACAGGTTCAATAAGGAAGCACCACCACACAAAAGAAATCAAGTCACTAAATACATCAGCTAATGCCCATCTGCTTTGGCATTCCCAATTTTCAATCTATCATATTATAGTAATAAACTTTCCCTTTAATAACAATGGTACTCGTACCAATGCCCGTCACACCCTTTGGTACGAGACCCCCATCTTTCGCCCTTACCCATTGTCTATTCCATTTTTTTTATCTTTAATTAGGAAAATGTCCTTCAACGAAGTCTGAAAGTCTTAACATACCTTGAATGCCGAAGACGTGTCACAAATCCTCAAGATTTTGCCTTTCTCTTTTGTAAAGCTTCAGAATGTTCCGAATCTATCAAATATGTAATATCCATAAGTAAGCGAGTACGTAGACGCTCATATTACTGTAGGTCTAGCCTAGACCCAAAAACTCACCGAAATCTATAATTAAATTTATAACTCTTGGTGCCAACTAAATATTCCAAGTTTCATATTCCTAAATTTTAAATCTAGGATTAAGTCTAAATTTATCAAATTATCATAAATCTAATGGTATTCATATAATATCATGCACCTCATATTTAATTACTTATCTCAATATATTAAAACTTCAATTATGAAGTAATAACCATTAGAAGACTCCAAAATTACAACCAATAGTTTCACAATCGGTAACCTTAACAACGGAAATACACAGTAACCAATTATGCAATAGTCTTACCTAGCCAATGATTAATTTTTTTTCCTAACTAACAATTATTTCATTCCCCTATCAGAACCTATCACGTGTTGCATTGTCAACACTCAACACCTTCCAAAAATTGATTTCTTTTTTTTTTTTTTTTTTCAATCCAAAACCTACCTACCAATCATTAGCCACCACTAATTCTAACTCATACCCCAATATAACTTGTAACTATCTACGACAAACATACAACATAATATTTAGGCTTAGGGAAATTTCTTTTCTTTTACCTGGCAGAAGCGTTATTGTTTTCTGTAGATTTTAGTGGCCGGTCTCTACTTTGGTCGTGTGCAGAAAGTGGTGGAGGCGGTAATGAGTTATTGTATGACAAAAAGAATTATTAACCCCTCTGACTTATTTCAATACATGGGCCAAGTGATAAAAGGGTATCACATAAATTATGGACTTGGCCCATTAACTACTAATTATATTAATTATTTAGTAAATATCCGTTAACTAAATAATTGTAGTTACCAATATTTCAAAATTTCCATTTAAAATTTTACGGAAAGAGTCAAAATAGTCTACTGCTCAAAACGACCTAACGAGTCGTTACATCATCTACCACTTAAACAAACGTTCCTCGAACGGTAGAAAAAAATAGGAAGTACCTGAACGCTCAAAAGTTGAGGATATCTAATCCTCATGTCTGCCTCGGTCTCCCATGTAGCCTCCTCCACCGGACGATGCTTCCATTGAACCTTTATTGAAGTAATCTCTTTTGACCTCAACTTTCGAATTTGCCTATCCAAAATGGTTACCGGCTCCTCCTCAAAAGTCAAATTTTGATCAATTAACACCGAATCCCATTGAATCACATGAGCACCACCCTGATGGTATTTCTTCAGCATCGAAATATGAAATACAGGGTGAACACCCGATAAACCAGGTGGCAAAGCTAACTCATATGCTACCTCACCAATACGCTCAATGATCTCGAAAGGACCAATATACCTTGGGCTCAACTTGCCCTTTTTTCCGAATCTCATCACACCCTTCATGGGTGAAACCTTCAATAGCACCCGCTCTCCAACCATGAACTCCAAATCACGAACCTTTCGATCTGCATAACTCTTTTGCCTACTCTGAGCCATGAGAAGTTTATCTTGGATCAACTTGACGTTGCCCAAGGACTCCCTCAACAAATCTGTACCCCACGGTCTAACCTCAAATGCATCAAACCATCCAATTGGAGATCTACATCTCCTACCATACAAAGCCTCAAATGGTGCCATCTCAATGCTCGAATGGTAACTATTATTGTAAGCAAACTCCGCTAAAGGTAAAAACTGATCCCAGTGCCCACCAAAGTCGATCACACACGCTCGCAACATGTCCTCAAGAACTTGAATAGTCCGTTCAGATTGACCATCAGTCTGAGGGTGAAAGGCTGTACTAAGATCCACTCGAGTGCCCAACTCTTTCTGCATAGACCGCCAGAAATGAGATGTAAAATGTGTGCCACGATTTGAAATAATAGAAATGGGCGCCCCATGTACGCGAACTATCTCTCGAATGTAGATCTTGGCTAACTTCTCTGAATTATAGGTAGTCTGAACTGGTATGAAGTGTGCAGACTTAGTCAATCGATCCACGATGACCCATATAGCATCAAACTTACCCAAGGTACGAGGCAATCCTACCACAAAGTCCATAGCAATACGCTCCCACTTCCACTCAGGTATGGGCATCCTCTGAGTCACACCTCCAGGCTTTTGGTGTTCATACTTCACTTGCTGACAATTCAAACACTTAGATACAAAGTCCACTATGTCCCTCTTCATACGACACCACCAATAATGCTGCTTCAAGTCACGATACATCTTAGTAGCCCCTGGATTAATAGAGTACCTTGAACTATGGGCCTCTTCCATGATCAGTCTAGTCAAATCCCCTGTTCGAGGAACGCAAATACGACCTTTTATCCTCAAAACTCCCTCACTATCAAGAATTGCATCCTTGGCTTCTCCTTTTGACACCTTATCTCGAATCTTACATAAATCATCATCATCAAACTGTTGAGTCCGAATCTGCTCCAACAAGGACGATCTAGCCTCCACGTAAGCCAACACTCTACCAGATTCTGAAATATCAAGCCTCACAAAGCTATTGGCCAAGGACTGGATGTGCCTAGCTAAAGGACGCTCTCCAACCTGTAATAAGGCAAGACTACCCATACTTACCGTCTTTCGACTCAAGGCATCTGCTACCACATTTGCCTTGCCCGGATGATAAAGAATAGTCATGTCGTAGTCCTTGAGCAATTCCAACCATCTCCGCTGCCTCAAATTGAGATCCCACTGATTGAATATATATTGTAGACTACGGTGATCTGTGAACACCTCACAATGTACACCATAGAGGTAATGCCTCCAAATCTTCAATGCAAACACTACAGCCGCCAACTCCAAGTCATGAGTAGGGTAGTTCTTCTCATGAATCTTCAACTGCCTCGAAGCATAAGCTATTACTTTTCCCTTCTGCATCAATACACAACCAAGACCAAGTCGAGAAGCATCACAATATACAATGAAATTCTCTCCCTCCACAGGTAGAGTCAAAATCGGAGCAGTAGTCAATAAAGTCTTAAGTTTTTGAAAACTCATCTCGCACTCATCTGACCACTAAAAGCCACTTCCTTCTGGGTCAATCTAGTTAATGGGGATGCAATGGATGAGAACCCCTCTACAAATCGTCGATAATAACCTGCAAGGCCTAAGAAACTTCGAATCTCAGTAACTGAAGCAGGTCTGACCCCATCTCGAACTGCCTCAATCTTCTTAGGATCTACCATGATACCCTCCTCAGACACTACATGTCCCAAGAATGCTACCGAACTAAGCCAAAACTCACACTTTGAAAACTTTGCATAGAGCTTCTTCTCCTTCAGAATTCTAAGTACAATCCTCAAATGTTGCTCATGTTCCTCCTTACTACGAGAGTATATCAATATATCATCTATGAAGACAATAACAAATGAATCTAAGTATGGTCTAAACACCCCATTCATCAAGTCCATAAAAGTTGCTGGGGCATTAGTCAATCCAAAAGACATCACCAGAAATTCATAATGGCCATAACGTGTCCGGAAAGCTGTCTTAGGGATATCTTCCGCCCTAACCTTCAACTGATGATAATCGGATCTCAAGTCAATTTTGGAAAAAACTGAAGCACCCTGAAGCTGATCAAATAAATCATCAATACGAGGTATCGGGTATTTATTTCTGATGGTAACCTTGTTCAACTGTCGATAGTCAATACACATACGCATAGATCCATCTTTCTTCTTCACAAATAACACCGGAGCACCCCAAGGAGATACACTCGGTCTAATAAACCCTTGCTCAACAAATCCTGCAACTGTTCCTTCAACTCTTTCAATTCAGTCGGTGCCATACGATAAGGAGGAATAGAAATAGGCTGAGTGCCTGTCTCTACGTCAATACAAAAGTCAATATCACGATCAGGTGGAAGACCTGGTAAGTCGGTCGGGAATACCTCCAAAAATTCACTCACCACAGGAATAGACTCAAGCATAGGAGTCTCAACACTAGTATCTCTAATATGTGCCAAGTAAGCCAAACATCCTCTCCCTACCAAGTGACGAGCTTTAAGAAATGATATCACCCCTTTAGGAGGGTGACTAAGAGAACCTCTCCATTCTACTATAGGATTCCCAGGCATAGCTAATGTAACTGTCTTGGCATGACAATTCAAAATCGCATGGTAAGTAGATAACCAGTCCATCCCAAGAATCACATTAAAATCTACCATATCTAAGACCTTCAAATCCGCATGAATATCATATCCCATCAAAGTAACTATACACATTCGATACACTCGATCCACCACTACGAAATCCCCAACAGGAGTAGAAACGTGTACCGGCAAATCAAGAGACTCACATAATATATTGAAATTCGAAGAAAAATATGTGGACACATAAGAATAAGTAGAGCCTGGATCAAATAATACAGTAGCTGATCGATGACAAACAGGAATAATACCTGTGATAACAGCATCTGAAGCCTCTGCCTCTGGCCTACCCGGAAAAGCATAACAGTGAGCACGACCGCCCTCAGACTGTGAACCTCCACGACTACCACCTTGACCAGAATAGGACCCACCTCTACCTGAATGAGAACCACCTCTGCCACTCTATACACCCCCCCTAGTCGGAGGTTGTGTACCCCTGAAAGTCGAAGCCTGAGAACCCTGATGCAAGCCACCGCGTCTAGTCTTAGGACAATCTCTCACAAAGTGTCCAATATCACCACACTCAAAACAACCTTTGCGAGACATATGCTGATGAGAGGAACTTGAATGACCAGAATGCCCTCCACGGCTTACCGGTCTGGAAGATGAACCCTGTGAAGTATGTACCGAACTCGAAGAACTATGCCCAGCAAAATCAACCTCAGATGCTGGTATCGCGGCATGAATGGGTCTGCTAGACCGAGAGTGATAACCTCTCCCTGAGTAACCTCGACTCTTAGGCATAGTACTACCAAAATTACCTGAATGACGGGCCCTCTTGCCCTCACGCTGCTCGAATCCCTCACGTCGAATCATCTCTAGCTCCTTGGCAGTATCCACCACCTTCTGAAATGGAACACCAGAGGCAGCAACCTGAGAAACTCCTAGACGAATCGGAATAATCAGCCCCTTAACAAATCTTCTCACTCTCTCAGCCTCTGTGGGAAGTATCATCGAAGCATGCCTAGCTAAGGAATGGAATTTACCCTCATACTCTGCGACTGAAATACCATCTTGCTGCAAACCCTCAAACTCGGCCCTCTTGCGCTCCCTCTCACTGCGAGGAACAAACTTATCTAGGAACACCTGAGTAAACTGAGTCCATGATAATGGAGGTGATCCAACTGGCCTACTACTAATATAATCCCTCCACCATTGCTTAGCAGGGCCAGTCATCTGGAACGCTGTGTAATCAACTCCATGAGACTCCACTAATCCAAGATTATGCAGCCTCTCATGACAACTAACTATGAATTCATAGGCATCCTCAGTTAAGTCGCCAGTATAGGTCGGAGGATTCATCATTTTGAACCTTCCAAACATCTTTTGCTCATCAATGGTCATAGAAGGCCTATTAGCCAAATGTGATGCAATACCTGGCAATACCATACTATCTAAATGGGGAGCTACAGCAGCAGCTGGCTGTGTCCCTGGAGTCTGAGAACCTGGAGTAACCATCAAATCTGGAGTCTGACCTCCAATACGAGTCTGTGAGGCATCAGATGTGACAGGCAATGTTCCCGCGTGAGCCATCCCCTCTAGAATTCCTAGCATACGAACCAAGGTATCTTGAAGCACTGGGGTGGCAATAAAACCGGGTGAAGCCTGAGCTGGTCCATTCCCCTCAACATGAACATGCAGATCCCCATGAACAACATCTACATCAGGAGGTACGGCCCTGGCATGGCCCTGGGTAGCTATCGGTACTTCGCCTTCCACAGGTGCTGCAATACGGCCCCTACCCCGACCTCGACCTCACCCCCTGCCTCTACCTCGGGTAGTGATCCTAGAAGCAGGTGCAGGAATAGGCTCCTGATCACCGCTTGCAGATGTACGAGTCCTCACCATCTGAGAGAGAATGAGACAACAAGATTAGAATTTTAGCAAAGTCAAGTGTGCACGATAAGGAATGAAAGAATAGAATTTTCCTAAATGTCCTATAGCCTCTCGAAGATAGGTATGGACGTCATCATATCGATCCGCAAGACTCTACTAGACATTGCTCTTGTACTCGTGAGACCGATGAACCTAGGGCTCTGATACCAATTTGTCACGACTCAAATCCACATGTCGTGATGGCACCTATATTCCCAACCGATAGGTAAGCCAACCCACTAGTTTTACCTTTTTAACTAAGTAAATAAGGTGAAAAGTCAACAATGAGTAGAATATTTCCAACCATAGTCTTCATAAATACGAAAAGCGGAAAACAAAATACCACCCAAGAATTGGTGTCATAACTACAAGAGCTTCTAAAATACGGTGCAAGTCTGAAACTGAAATGAAAAGCCTAACTTAAGAAAGATCCTGTCTGAATACAAAAGCAACAGAATAAATAATAAAATAGAGGGAGGTGTGGGCCACGGAACAGCCAAACAGCTCACCACAACTCCAAGATACTCCAAGTTCAGACTCAAAAATCTCCACGAGATGTGCTCGTATCCGGAATTAGATCTGCACCACAAAAAGGTGCAACAAGTGTAGTATGAGTACTAAACCACGTGTACCCAGCATATCTCATAGACCGACAACGAAGAAGTAGTGACGGGAGTTCATATAAAAAAAACCATCTCTTTTGTTTACAAGTGTACACTATACACATCAGTCAAGTTTCATCAAATAGGGATAATTAAATATCACGCAATGTCCAATCACCAATAAGACACATAATCAGCAAAAATGAGGATGTAATGAGATGCAATGCAATGCAACACCATGAATGATATGTCTCAGATGCCAAGTACTCTCTCAACCGTATATACATGATACTCCTCGGAAATACATCGAGAGTTCATGACCCATGGGGGACTCGCGAGGTCCATATACCGACACGGACGATCTCCACGTGTCTGTACGGACGATCTCAACGCACTATCATAAAATAAACAATCCCCAGCACGGACGATCTCCACGTGCCCAACTTAAAATCATAACATCTCACAATCCCCAGCACGGACGATCTCCACGTGCCCAACTTATACTCAATCTCATGTCAACGCATGTATACAATATTATTTCAATAAAAGGGAATAATACAGCATCTCAATAAATCAAATGTCGACATGACATACAATCACCTCAATTATTACAATTACACAGGTTCAATAAGGAAGCACCACCACACAAAAGAAATCAAGTCACTAAATACATCAGCTAATGCCCATCTGTTTTGGCATTCCCAATTTTCAATCTATCATATTATAGTGATAAACTTTCCCTTTAATAACACTAGTACTCGTACCAATGCCCGTCACACCCTTTGGTACGAGACCCCCATCTTTCGCCCTTACCCATTGTCTGAAAGTCTTAACATACCTTGAATGCCGAAGACGTGTCACAAATCCTCAAGATTTTGCCTTTCTCTTTTGTAAAGCTTCAGAATGTTCCGAATCTATCAAATATGTAATATCCATAAGTAAGCGAGTACGTAGACGCTCATATTACTGTAGGTCTAGCCTAGACCCAAAAACTCACCGAAATCTATAATTAAATTTATAACTCTTGGTGCCAACTAAATATTCCAAGTTTCATATTCCTAAATTTTAAATCTAGGATTAAGTCTAAATTTATCAAATTATCATAAATCTAATGGTATTCATATAATATCATGCACCTCATATTTAATTACTTATCTCAATATATTAAAACTTCAATTATGAAGTAATAACCATTAGAAGACTCCAAAATTACAACCAATAGTTTCACAATCGGTAACCTTAACAACGGAAATACACAGTAACCAATTATGCAATAGTCTTACCTAGCCAATGATTAATTTTTTTCCTAACTAACAATTATTTCATTCCCCTATCAGAACCTATCACGTGTTGCATTGTCAACACTCAACACCTTCCAAAAATTGATTTTTTTTATTTTTTATTTTTATTTTTTTTCAATCCAAAACCTACCTACCAATCATTAGCCACCACTAATTCTAACTCATACCCCAATATAACTTGTAACTATCTACGACAAACATACAACATAATATTTAGGCTTAGGGAAATTTCTTTTCTTTTACCTGGCAGAAGCGTTATTGTTTCTGTAGATTTTAGTGGCCGGTCTCTTCTTTGGTCGCGTGCAGAAAGTGGTGGAGGCGGTAATGAGTTATTGTATGACAAAAAGAATTATTAACCCCTCTGACTTATTTCAATATATGGGCCAAGTGATAAAAGGGTATCACATAAATTATGGACTTGGCCCATTAACTACTAATTATATTAATTATTTAGTAAATATCCGTTAACTAAATAATTGTAGTTACCAATATTTCAAAATTTCCATTTAAAATTTTACGGAAAGAGTCAAAATAGTCTACTGGTCAAAATGACCTAACGAGTCGTTACATCTAGACACATTCAATCTTTAGTTATTAAGCATACTAACACAAAATCCTTAAAAATTTACTTTATGCATCTTTTTTAGAAATAAAGACCATTTGTTCTTATTACGCCTAAAAGTAATATTCTTTTCATATTTTTCTTCAGGATTTGGCCCCAACCTTGTTGGGTTCTATAGTTAATATCAGTCATTTTATACCTTTTTTAGAGGTGTAATTTGGAAGTATCATGAAGGAATAGGTCCTTACCAATTTTTTTTGGAAATTATTCCACAAAATTTTATGCGTAAATAATATCAGAATATGAAGAAAAAAAAATTGGTCCAAAAAGTCTATTAATCAATTGACCAAAGCTGAAGCTGAATCCAAGCCAAGCAACTATAATGACACGAGGGGGACTTTCTACTCAACTATTTATTAGCAAGAAGAAGTGTTTTTAAATATAAGCACACTATCTTTTTTCCACCACTAATAAGGGAAAACGTTCTTATCTAAAATGAACTTTTAACTTTAAATTTCCCCCTACATCTTAACTCCAACAGCAACAAAAAGATCTTACATGTCCAAATTGTTTTTTTTAAGAATAATTTAATCTTTATTTCTTATTTTATTCTTATTGATATGTGTTGTAAAGGTTTATTTTATTTTACTGGATAAAACAAGCCCGTGCAAGCACATGCCCCACTCATAAAATAAGTCTACTAGTGATTAAGTTTTACTTTTAATTTCTCATGTTAATTTCCTCTAAGTTTAGTTTTGCTATTTTATGAACTTATTATCATAATTTAATGGCAGCAACTATTTCTAATCATCTCTTATTTTTTATATTATTGGGAAATTCGTCTATTACAAGCTCTAATGCGAGTATGTGACGCCGGATACAAAATCAAAAAGAACAGATGGATGTACAATTTAGCGACTTCCTCTATTTCAATTTATTTATTTGATTTTAACTTGATACAGAATTTATAAGAAAATAAGGAGACTTTTGAATCATGTGATTTTTAAACTAAAAATATATAAAATGAACCAAAATGTATTTTAATCTTGTATTCTAAAACATGTTATATGAAAAATTAGAATTAAATAGTCATAAAAAGAATAGTATTTTTTATAAAATAAACTAAAAGTGGAAAAGCAGAATGAAGACATTGAAACGAAGACACTATTGTCCACAAAGAAAGTACAAAGAGGGGCCCTATAGGATAGTGGGCTTAGTCAGAGATCCTTCTATATCGAAATCTCAGTTGAGAAAATAATAGGAAAATTCCTAAAAGTAAGCTTTTCGCTCTTTTTCTCTTACATAACAACGATGAAGGAGATAGTAAGCACGACTTTCTACGCAACGATTTCTTCTTCTCTTAGGATTTCTCAAGTTGTAATTAATATAAGGCTCCAGAAAGAAAGGCAAGCAGTAGGCCTGGTTCACCAGGTTTTACCACTGCAGGGCCTAATCATAGTCAAAAGCGGAAAAGAGAGGATTTGCAAGAAAAAGTCGAATAGACTGACAAGAAAGAAGAGGAAATAGAATTATGATAAGACGCACCGTAGGCCATCCTCGGCCTTCTTCGTTTTCGATGAAAAAAAAATCTCGATCTCCGAAAGCGTGACTTGTGTTAAGCAAACGCCACAGGTGGAAGCAACCGATGTTTAGATATAATATTTACGGTAAAGGGCTAAATATACCCCTGTACTATATGAAATAGTTTAAATATACTCTTAATTATACTTTCGGGCTAAATATACCCCTCCCGTTATACTTTCGGGCTAAATATACCCTTATGACTAACAAAGGACACGTGGATGGCTAAGATTAAATGAACCATTCAATTTAAAATCAAATTCGGATATAACCCGTCCCGCCCCAATTTGAATGATTCTCCTAACCTAGAAAGATAAGTTTTCTATTCGATACTTGCTCACCCAAGTATTGAGAGAGTTCGGATGTGAACTTGGGATCACTGTAGAAGACCGCAGAGCCAAAGTCGGGCTTATGGATTCGCTTCAAAGTATCTGTCACGCTTCAAGAGGTAATTCTTGAATGAAATTTCAGCAAGTTTATGTGTTCTAGCATAATTGTATATGTTCTAGCATAAACGTTTTGGTTGTATATTATTCATATAAGCAGTATGATTTCGGTATGCTTCTGTTGTGCATATAGTTTTTCCAACAAGAACACGACTCTTATGAAAAGTCATATGATAATGAAAAAACATGACTCTTATGAAAAGTCATTTGTTCATGAAAGAACATGACTCTAGTAAAAAGTCATCTCTTAAGTTCTATACATATAAAGACTCTCTAGAATTAGCTTAAGAAAAAACTATAGGTATAAACAAAGGGCTTTGTTGTATCATCCTTAAGGGATTTTTTTGTATTTTCCCCAATATATATACGGGCAATATCTCTTTTAAAAAAAAGCAATTATTCACGCCTCAAAGCCATCTTCTTCTTCAATTATATTTTCTATTATTTTTTCTAACAATTTTAAAGAGATATTGAGTTTGAAGAAGATATTAATAGTTACGATAATCCAAAATGATAATCGATAGAAAAAGGGAAAAGAAATTGTGGTTGCAGTATTTGTCTAATGAAAGTTGTATCTCTGTGTCGATTCGTTCCTAATCTAGTAGATCCCAACAAGTAGTAGCACCTCATATGGTGATTTGTGCAGTAAACACATAGAAGAATGTTTATGCTTTATGAGAATATGAAACAACACGTTGTTTTTATTTCATAGTGTTCCTTTTGAAGTCCTCAATTTTGTTTTATGCAATAATTGGCCACAACACGATGTTGAGGACTAGAAGTCTCTTAATTGCCTTTAAATAGCGTATCAAACGGTGTTGCACTTTGAGAAGTAAGAATTTCAATTATTTAAAGAAAAATGACGGTGATAACGATGAATTAAGAAATGATAAAGGCAACAATTTTGATATCTGAGATGACTAAAGTAATTACAAAAAGAGCAATGGATCAAGAAAAAAGCAACCAAAATCATGTTTTACTTTCTTAAACTTTGCGTATTAATCAATAATAAATTTTAATCTTTGAGATTTTTTGAGAAATTATTTTTATAAATTTTACGATAAACAATTCGCTTTTGATGATCTTAAAATGCATTTTAAATAAGTTTAACATATTTGATATGCTTATTATAAATTTGTTATTTGGGACTCATAAAATTATTATGGCATAGTTGTGTTGTATAAAGATCATATGAATTTTATTTTCAATTTATGAGATGATATATATATATATAAATTTCTTTATTTTGATGGATAATATCTATACTTGACAATTATTAGAATAATTTGAAATTAAGAGAAGTGATACTCTTTGTTAGATCATTTTGATCATTAAAGGTTGAAGACTTTGTCTTCTTATTGAATGCCCATGTGTTATAGTATTGGAACACAATAAACTTGACAACAAGATGATCTATAGATGTTAATTAGATGTCCACACAAGTTATGAAAAGGACATTTGAAACATTTAAAGTGTGGGAGTAATTGGATTATGATCAATAGTCAATAATTATTGAAGAAGTTTAAGACATCAATTATCTTTCAACACCTACAAGATATATTTTTGATATATTTTTGATATATTTGACATGATAGTTATATTTACAACTTGACAATTTGGCGATAACTAGTTGATTAAACTGCTAGTGTGATGATTATGTTATAAGCCTTCGTAGAAATATTGTGTAATTTCATGAAGTAGTGTAAGTTGAAATGTTCTGACTTTTCATGAAAAGAAGTATATGTTGTAAGATAACTTTTGTATAGACTTGACCATTCATACATAGATGAATTAGTACGTTGATCTATAAATAGTGAATATTCTAATGATGATGATAAAATCCATATAAATTGGATTTTTAACAGTATGAAGGTGCCATAAGTTTTGTATCAAAATAGGCTTGAATTTCATAATGGAATAAGAATATATTTAGCATATAAATACTTGAAAAGAAATGGAATTGTAACACCCGCACTTTCTGAATGACTAAATTAACTAGCATCTTTGTGGTAGGAATGATTAATTAATTAATAATGATTTGGTATGTCATATTTTAAGTGTTCACGGGTCATATCTCATGTTTTGAAGTTAAGCGAGTTGTGAAAAAAAGTTGGCGAAAGTTATCGTAAGTTTCTTTTAAAGTTTTCTCTGAAATTTGGGCCATATGTCTCGGAGATTTTCTCCCAATGTATAAAGAGTTATGGGGCCCATAAGATATCAAATCGAAGATCTGTGAGTCTAATTTTCAACGCATTAAACTGTTTGTTAATACAACTTCAGAATAGAGAGATATTTGCATTTTTGTGAGATGACACAAGCAGGCACATAAGGTGGGCCAAGGTCGGTGGGAACTTTATTTAATCAACAAGCTTCATTTTGTTTTTCATTTTCACTTTCCAGTAGCCCAAAATACAGAGAAATTCTCCCCAAATCCATAAAATACTCTTTAGGTCTTAGTGATTTTGTAACACCCCAAGCTTCCAAAGGATTTTAAAATGCAGAACTCACCTGAAGACAATGACCTACGGGCCGTAGATGGATTGACGGGCCGTAGGTGGGGACCGTCAATGGCACTATAAAATTTCAGGATTTCCAAGTTTCTAAACTTTGACCTACGGAATAGCAGGACGGTTCGTAGTTCAGTTGACGGGCCGTAGATGGGTTCCGTAGATGCCTTCTAGACTTAGCCAAATTTTCATCCCAAAATGAACTTTCTGAATCAATTGACGGAAGAACAGGACGGTCCGTCAATTGATGTACGAACCGTAGATCCTGTCCGTCAATTGGCCCCGACAGTTTTTAATTAAAGGCTTTTTGATCTTTTCCCTAATTGTTTACCTATTAAGCTAAGTCGGTTATACCCTTAATCTAAGATCTATAAATACTCTCTAAGCCTAATTCCTTTCATTCTAATTCATTCCAAAACTCTCGTCTCTCAAATATTTATCTCTCTAAAAAGAAACTCTCTCAACTCTCAAGGAAGAAGAAGAAGCTTGAATCCCCCATTGAAGACCTTCAATCTTCTCCAATTTCTTGTGGATTGCTTTGAGGTATGATAATGTTCACCATTAGGAGTATGTTCCTCCAATGGGCCCTTCTTCTTCTTCATGATTTTCAAATGTTTACTCTAACCAAATTGAATTAGGGTTTGTGATAAATCATTGTGGATTCTTCAATTATGATTCCAATTATTGATTTTATGATTCCTAGTGCACGATTTAGCGTGATAAAGTAACTTAGTGCACGAATTAGAGTGAATTACATGATTTGATGTAAAGATTACATGAACCCCCTTGATCCCAAGCTAATTCTCCCCAATTTGATAATCTATGCTTTGATTGTTGGGTTGAGTTATGATTTGATGAAGTTTATGAATTCTCTATGAAATCAAGCATAAATTATGAATGAATTGAGGATAATCTTATGAATTTATCATGATCAAGTCAAAAGCATGATTTTCCTCTATTATGTGAGTTCCTTCAAGTATGGATAAATTATCCTAATTATGGCTTTCTAAGCATGAGCTTGCATTGAATTGCATGATATGAGTTGAACTTGCATGAACCCATATGAACTCTATGAACTATGAAATATGAGCATGATGAATTAAGGGTGGTTGAGAGTAAAGTACCAAAGTTATGATATGATGATGCTATGGTTGAGTTGTGAAAGGTTTTCTCACATGATACTCCCCAATATGACTTAAAAGAACAAAGAGGCGATTACCCATGTTCTTAAGGAGCTATTCTAATGACGTAAGCTTGGACAAGGTCCATGGAAGATCAAACGTCTATAAGCACGATTTTAGCTTTATTGGTAACCCTAGTTGTGCCTTTTCATGTTTAATGATATAAATATGTTAATGACTAATCCGTGAGAATTATGCTTAGCACCGAGTGGATATTGAGATGGAAGCCCTCCCGTTAGTAGAGGCTGGGTCTTCTAGTGAAAGTTCTCCCGTTAGTAGAGGCCGGGTTTTCTAGATGGAACTCTCCTGTTAGTTAAGGCCGAGTCTCCTAAAGCAATCTCTATCCCATAAACTATGTTGCCACCATAGGATGTTGTCTTTAAGTAAACATTAGCTAGTGGATCCACATAAGCTAAGGCGTTCATGGTCTTACCTTGGCAAGTAGGACACCTCTTTTCGGTGTGGGGTAGACACCGAATTCCGTGTTGATAGCTCACATGGTCTTACATGTCGGTTAAAGCTTTTCCCCACAAGTTAATGAACAAGTGTTCTCATAATGAAGTAAAGAAAATAAGGAAAGATGATTTAGATTGCTTTGGCCTTGATATATGCTTTATGTTTCATGTTTATCATTTTTTAGCTTGGCCACCGCATGTCATGATTATCTCTCTCTCTCTAGCATGACTTATGTGTTTATGTGCATTGCTATCATACTTAGTACTTAATTGTGCTAACGCATACTCTTGCCTACATTAACTTCTTTGGTGTAGGACGTGGCAATTCACCTTCCACTCGTGGCTAGAGCATTGACTTAGAGTTGAGAAGAAGACTTGGTGAGTACTCATCCATCCGAGGACATAGCCTTGTTGGATTTTACATTTTATGTCTTTCCTTATGTTAGATATTGTATTGGGCTGTGTCCCTATCACTTTTATTCTTATTCTATGATATTAGAAGGCTTTGAGACTTGAGATTTAGACTTTCGTTGTTTCTTTTAAAAAGCTTTGATATGAAATTCTCTTTCGAACTTCTATTCTCTATTATCTTGTATGTAATGTATTCTAAGAGCTTGTATGAGGCCTCTCGGGGTCTTGTACGCCATGTCACATCTAGGGGGTACCTCGGGTCGTGACAAAATTGGTATTTAGAGCGCAAGGTTTTAGAAAGATCCTAGGATGTCTCATAACCCGCGTCAAGTAGAGTCTTGTTCATGAGTGTGAAGCATGCCACATTTATGAATGAGAGGCTATAAGACGTTTAGGAAATTCCACTTCTTTCATTACTCTTAAGTCGTGCCATAGAGTTTAACTCTATATATCTCGCTCCTAATCCCTATCCTACGCGTTTTAGGATATGGCGACTTGAAGAGCTTACGCTAGAAGAAAAATGGGAGAGAATGTGGAACAAGAAGCTCCTCCTCAAGCTCCTCATGTTCCGACCGACCCTTTGGCAGAACACGTGACTAATGCGGAGTTTAGGGCTGCTTTCCAAGTGTTGGCTCAAGCCGTGACGGCTCAAGCCAATAGAGAGGTGGTGGCTCCCGTGAACCCAATGTGGGTACGGCGGCATCAAGAGTGAGGGACTTTACGAGGATGAATCCTCCAGAATTCCATGGCTCTAAGGTTGAGGAAGATCCTCAAGAATTCATTGATGAAATGTACAAGGTGTTGATGATCATGGGTGTGACGCCAGAAGAAAAGGCGGAGTTGGCCGCTTATCAACTCAAGGGTGTTGCCTAAATTTGTTTCAATCAATGGAAGAGTGAGAGGGCGGTTAATGAGGGTCCTCTTGATTGGAGAAATTCCAGGTTACTTTCCTTGATATGTTCTTCCCTCTTGAGAAGAGAGAGGCTAAGGTGCTTGAGTTTATCAACCTTCGACAAGGAAATATGAGTGTGAACGAATATGCATTGAAGTTCACACAATTGGCTAGATATGCTCCGTCCAAAGTTGCCGACCCAAGGGCAAGAATGAGAAAATTTGTGTCGGGAGTGTCCGATATGTTGGTGAAAGAGTGTCACACCGCCATGTTTGTGCATGACATGGATATTTCTCGCCTCATGGTTTATGACGAGAAAATTGAAGAAAAGCTTAAAGAAAGGTCTAGAGAGACCAAGAGGGCTAGGACCGGAGATGGTAACTCTTCGCATGCAAGGTCCGATGGATATGGTCGTCCTAGATTTCGGCAAAGGTTCTCCGTCCAAGGCTCATCCAATGCTCCTCCGAAGTTCAACAATGATGGAGTGTCTAACCCCAATTCTCAAGGAGGGAAAATGGTAGTTTTTTATTGGCTCCTTGTGCCAAGTGTGGGAAAAAGCATGAGGGTAGATGTCTAGCCGGTACGGATGGTTGTTATAATTGTGGAAAGAGTGATCACAAGATGAGGGATTGTCCATGTCTCACGGCCAAGGGAAGAGAGAATAAGCAAGCTCAACCTAGAGGATCGGGTTCGAATGCTCAGAAGCAAAACCGATTTTATGCACTTCAAGCTCGTCATGAGCAAGAGAGCTCTCCCGATGTGGTTACTGGTATATTAAGAGTTTTTTATTTTGATGTTTATGCTTTGCTTGATCCCGGTGCTACCTTGTGTTTTGAGACGCCATATGTGGCTATGAGGTTTGATGTTGTTCCGGATGTGTTGTTAGATCCTTTTCTTGTTTCCACTCCAATTGGAGAATCTATCATTGGAGAATCTATCATGGCTAAGAGAGTTTATAGAGATTGTCCCGTCTCCTTATCCCATAGAGTCACTCTTGTTGATCTTGTAGAGCTTGATATGCTAGATTTTGATGTTATTCTTGGGATGGATTGGTTGCATGCTTGTTATGCCTCTATTGATTGTAGGACCTGAATGGTCAAGTTACAGTTTCCAAATGAGCCTATCCTAGAGTGGAAGGAAGGAAATTCTATGTTTCGAGGTCAATTTGTTTCTTATCTAAAAGCTAGAAAGATGATCTCAAAGGGTTGCATTTACCATCTTATTAAGGTGAGAGATATAGATTTCGGGAACCCTACTCTTGAGTCGGTTCCCGTTGTTAATGAATTTTTAGAAGTGTTTCCCGATGACTTGCCCGGTATTCCTCCCGAAAGGAAAATAGACTTCAGTATTGACCTTTTCCCCAATACGCAACCTATTTCTATTCCTCCTTATAGATTGACTCCGGCGGAACTTAAGAAACTAAAAGAGCAGTTGAAAGACTTGTTGGATAAGGGTTTCATCCGGCCAAGTATTTCTCCATGGGGTGCTCCGGTCTTGTTTGTAAGGAAGAAAGATGGTTCACTCCGTATGTGTATCGACTATCGCCAATTGAACAAGGTTACCATTAAGAATAAGTATCCTCTACCAAAGATAGATGACTTGTTTGATCAACTTCAAGGGGCTAGTTATTTCTCTAAGATCGACCTTCGTTCGGGCTATCACCAATTAAAGGTGAAAGAAGATGATATTTCGAAAATGGCTTTCCGGACTAGGTATGGTCACTACGAGTTCTTGGTAATGTCGTTTGGGTTGACAAATGCTCCGGCCGCATTTATGGACTTGATGAATATAGTGTTTAAGCAATACCTTGACATGTTTGCGATTGTGTTTATTGACGACATTTTGATCTACTCAAAGAATGAGGGTGAACATGTTAATCATTTGAGGATTGTGTTGCAAGTCCTCAAGGACCAACAACTCTTTGCGAAGTATAGTAAATGTGAGTTTTGGCTAAAGTCCGTGGCTTTTCTTGGTCACATTGTTTTCGGTAAGGGCATTGAGGTATATCCTAAGAAGATGGAAGCAGTTAAGAATTGGCCTAGACCTTTATCACCTTCGAATATCCGTAGTTTCTTGGGCTTAGCCGGTTATTATAGGAGGTTTGTTGAAGGGTTTTCATCCATTGCTTCTCCATTGACGGCTTTGACTCCAAAGAAGGTTAAATTTGCATGGTCCGAGGCATGTGAGAAGAGATTTCAAGAATTGAAGGATCGACTTACTTCGGCTCTAATATTGACTCTACCGAAAGGATCCGATGGTTTTGTGGTTTATTGTGATGCCTCGAGAATTGGGCTAGGATGTGTTCTTATGCAAAACGGGAAAGTCATTGCTTATGCTTCAAGACAACTTAAGGTGCACGAAAAGAACTATCCTACTCATGACTTGGAATTAGCGACAGTTGTATTTGCTTTGAAAATATGGCGACATTATTTGTATGGGGTACATGTAGATGTCTTCACCGACCATAAGAGTTTGCAATATGTGTTTAAACAGAAAGATTTGAATCTCTGCCAAAGAAGGTGGCTCGAGTTGTTAAAAGACTATGATATGAGTATTCTCTATCACCCCAGTAAGGCTAACGTGGTGGCGAATGCCCTTAGTCAATTATCTATGCGTAGTGTTGCTCATGTTGAGGATGGTAAGAAAGAGTTGGTTCGCGATATCCATAGATTGGCCCGATTGGGTGTTAGATTGGTTGGTTCTACTAAAGGTGGTGTTACGATTCACAAGGGTTCTGAATCCTCTTTTGTGCATGATGTGAAAGCTAAGAAAGGTCTTGATCCTAACTTGGTTGAACTAAAGGAAGCGATACTCAAGAAGTCCATAGAGGTTTTCTCCCAAGGGGGAGATGGTGTGCTTTGATATCAAGGTCGTTTGTGTGTTCCCAATGTAGAGGGCTTAAGAGAGCAAATTTTATCGGAAGCCTAAAGTTCTCGATATTCCATCCACCCAGGAGCTACCAAATGTACCGTGATTTGCGAGAAATTTATTGGTGAAACGGAATGAAGAAAGATATTGCGGAATTTGTGGCTAAGTGTCCTAATTGCCAACAAGTGAAAGTTGAGCATCAAAGGCCGGGAGGTTTGACCCAAGATATTAGTATTCCTACTTGGAAGTGGGAAGATGTGAATATGGATTTTATTGTGGTTTTGCCTCGTACGAGGCGACAATATGATTCGATTTGGGTTGTTGTGGATAGAATGACAAAGTCAGCCCATTTCATTCCCGTCAAGACTTCTTATTCGGCGGAGGATTATGCTAAGTTGTAGTTGAGGGAGATGGTTAGGCTGCATGGAGTGACTTTATCCATTATCTCCGATCGTGGTGCACAATTTACTTCTCAATTTTGGAAGTTGTTCTAAAAAGGTCTTGGTACTCGTGTTAAGCTTAGTACGGCATTTCATCCCCAAACAGATGGGCAAGAGGAGCGTACTATTCAAACTTTGGAAGATATGTTGAGAGCTTGTACAATTGATTTCAAAGGTACTTGGGATGATCACTTGCCTTTGATTGAGTTTGCTTATAACAATAGCTACCATTCTAGTATTGGTATGGCTCCATTTGAGGCTCTCTATGGTAGGAGGTGTAGATCTCCTATAGGTTGGTTTGAAGTTAGTAAAGTTGCTTTGATAGGCTCGGAGTTGGTGCATGAGGCTATGGAGAAAGTTTGACTTATTAGGGAAAGGTTGAAAACGACTCAAAGTCGACAAAAGTCCTATGCCGATGTTAGAAGAAGAGAATTAGAATTCTATGTGGATGATTGGGTTTACTTGAAAATCTCACCCATGAAGGGTGTAATGAGATTTGGGAAGAAAGGGAAGCTTAGTCCCCGTTATGTAGGCCCATATCAGATTTTGAGACGTGTAGGTAAGGTTGCTTATGAGCTTGACTTGCCTAATGATTTGGCATCAGTGCATCCTGTTTTCCATGTCTCATTATTGAAGAAGTGTGTTGGTGATCCGACCTCTATAGTGCAATTAGAGAATCTTGGCATAAAGGATAGTCTTTCTTATGAAGAGGTTCCAATTGAGATTTTAGACCAGCAAGTCCGGAAGTTAAGGAATAAGAAAGTTGCTTCCGTGAAAGTTCTATGGAGAAATCAATTGGTTGAGGGTGCTACTTGGGAGGCCGAGGCCGATATGATGTCCCGATATCCTCATCTCTTTCCTTCCGATCCTACTCTAGCTTGAGGTATCTTGATCCTCATGGTTCATTCTTTTTGTCTCATGTGTCATAGTTGATTTCCATGATTCCTTGATTGTACATGTTCATGAAGAGTCTTATATGATTATGTGCATTTGAGTATGAGTTGCATAATGTTTTCATGATATGTTGTGTGGATCATGCTTTAGCTTGGAGTTGAGATTTCCTCCTCGGATATGTGCATTTATGTGATTGCATGCTAGGTTGGGTTGTTAGTCCGTGTCTATTACCCTTCTCAAGGTGTCTTGATTCTCATTCGAGGACAATGTTCCCAAGAGGGAGATATTGTAACACCCCAAGCTTCCAAAGGATTTTAAAATGCAGAACTCACCTGAAGACAATGACCTACGGGCCGTAGATAGATTGACGGGCCGTAGGTGGGGATCGTCAATGGCACTATAAAATTTCATGATTTCCAAGTTTCTAAACTTTGACCTACGGAATAGCAGGACGGTTCGTAGTTCAGTTGACGGGCCGTAGATGGGTTCCGTAGATGCCTTCCAGACTTAGCCAAATTTTCATCCCAAAATGAACTTTCTGAATCAATTGACGAAAGAATAGGACGGTCCGCCAATTGATGTACGAACCGTAGATCCTGTCCGTCGATTGGCCCCGACAGTTTTTAATTAAAGGTTTTTTGATCTTTTCCCTAATTGTTTACCTATTAAGCTAAGTCGGTTATACCCTTAATCTAAGATCTATAAATACTCTCTAAGACTAATTCCTTTCATTCTAATTCATTCCAAAACTCTCGTCTCTCAAATATTTATCTCTCTAAAAAGAAACTCTCTCAACTCTCAAGGAAGAAGAAGAAGCTTGAATCCCCCATTGAAGACCTTCAATCTTCTCCAATTTCTTGTGGATTGCTTTGAGGTATGATAATGTTCACCATTAGGAGTATGTTCCTCCAATGGGCCCTTCTTCTTCTTCATGATTTTCAAATGTTTACTCTAACCAAATTGAATTAGGGTTTGTGATAAATCATTGTGGATTCTTCAATTATGATTCCAATTATTGATTTTATGATTCCTAGTGCACGATTTAGCGTGATAAAGTAACTTAGTGCACGAATTAGAGTGAATTACATGATTTGATGTAAAGATTACATGAACCCCCTTGATCCCAAGCTAATTCTCCCCAATTTGATAATCTATGCTTTGATTGTTGGGTTGAGTTATGATTTGATGAAGTTTATGAATTCTCTATGAAATCAAGCATAAATTATGAATGAATTGAGGATAATCTTATGAATTTATCATGATCAAGTCAAAAGCATGATTTTCCTCTATTATGTGAGTTCCTTCAAGTATGGATAAATTATCCTAATTATGGCTTTCTAAGCATGAGCTTGCATTGAATTGCATGATATGAGTTGAACTTGCATGAACCCATATGAACTCTATGAACTATGAAATATGAGCATGATGAATTAAGGGTGGTTGAGAGTAAAGTACCAAAGTTATGATATGATGATGCTATGTTTGAGTTGTGAAAGGTTTTCTCACATGATACTCCCAATATGACTTAAAAGAACAAAGAGGCGATTACCCATGTTCTTAAGGAGCTATTCTAATGACGTAAGCTTGGACAAGGTCCATGGAAAATCAAACGTCTATAAGCACGATTTTAGCTTTATTGGTAACCCTAGTTGTGCCTTTTCATTTTTAATGATATAAATATGTTAATGACTAATCCGTGAGAATTATGCTTAGCACCGAGAGGATATTGAGATGGAAGCCCTCCCGTTAGTAGAGGCTGGGTCTTCTAGTGAAAGTTCTCCCGTTAGTAGAGGCCGGGTTTTCTAAATGGAACTCTCCTGTTAGTTGAGGCCGAGTCTCCTAAAACAATATCTATCCCATAAACTATGTTGCCACCATAGGATGTTGTCTTTAAGTAAACATTAGCTAGTGGATCCACATAATCTAAGACGTTCATGGTCTTACCTTGGCAAGTAGGACACCTATTTTCGGTGTGGGGTAGATACCGAATTCCGTGTTGATAGCTCACATGGTCTTACATGTCGGTTAAAGCTTTTCCCCACAAGTTAATGAACAAGTGTTCTCATAATGAAGTTAATGAACAAGTGTTCTCATAATGAAGTAAAGAAAATAAGGAAAGATGATTTATATTGCTTTGGCCTTGATATATGCTTTATGTTTCATGTTTATCATTTTTTAGCTTGGCCACCGCATGTCATGATTATCTCTCTCTTTCTAGCATGACTTATGTGTTTATGTGCATTGCTATCATACGTAGTACTTAATTGTGCTAACGCATACTCTTGCCTAAATTAACTTCTTTGGTGTAGGACGTGGCAATTCACCTTCCACTCGTGGCTAGAGCATGGACTTAGAGTTGAGAAGAAGACTTGGTGAGTCCTCATCCATCCGAGGACATAGCCTTGTTGGATTTTACATTTTATGTCTTTCCTTATGTTGGATATTGTATTGGGCTACGTCCCTATCACTTTTATTCTTATTCTATGATATTAGAAGGCTTTTAGACATGAGATGTAGACTTCCGTTGTTTCTTTTAAAAAGCTTTGATATGAAATTCTCTTTCGAACTTTAATTCTCTATTATCTTGTATGTAATGTATGCTAAGGGCTTGTATGAGGCCTCTCGGGGTCTTGTACGCCATGTCACATCTAGGGTGTACCTTGGGTCGTGACAGATTTCATCTTGCAAGCTTCAGGAAAATTGCTCTACGTTGCGAGCTCATCATTTTGGTATAGTTTTCTTTGTGGACTGTGTGGTGTACCTTCTTTGGTGGTTGTAGCAGCAGGGGTTTTACTTTTTTGGGGGGTTTTGAGCTTTATTTCGAGCTTAAGTTCAAGGTAAGACCCTCTTTTCATTGATTCTAGCCTTGGTAGGCCACAAATAATGAGTTATGACGGAAAACCATATCTTTTGTTCAATTATTATAGTACTTTCCATTCTTATGTGTTGATTGTGGTGCTGCCTTATTGTAGTCTCGAGGGGAGTTTCGAGTAGAAGTCTATAGGCCATTGGAATTCATCAAAAAAGGTATGTTAAGGCTATTCTAATCCCGTCATTCGGCATGTTTCCTTAAATCTAAGAAGCGATATAATATGGTTGTTACCGTTGGTGAACTCGTAGATAAAATTGTGAGTGGTTGGCTGATGGAGTGGTTATAAACCTTCATTGTCGGGACTCGTAATCTGTTAATAATGGACCTACGTTGGGAAAGACTTAGAGACTATTTGTATAGATTGTTTATAGCTAAATTGCTCGCCTTTAGCCTATTGAATTGTTTGTTATTGCCCTTGGGGCTATTGTGGTTAGCTACAGTGCTATGAACTACCTACAGGGCAATGTTGTTGGCTAAGAGGACTATGTTATTGCCTAAGAGGGCTATGTCTTGCCTATAGGGCTATAGTGATGCCAAAGAGGTGTTTCCTACAGAGCTATATGGATGCCAAAGTGGGCTATGTGTTGCCTACAAGACTATATTGATGCCAAAGAGGGCTATGTTTTGCCTACGGGACTAATAACTGCCTATGGGGCTATGTTGTTGCCTAAGAGGGCTATGTGCTACCTATGAGACTATATTGTTGCCTAAGAGGGCTATATGGCTTCCTATACGGACAAGGGGCTATCGATAGGGGTATATAGATTGATTTGGTACCTTCTGGGCTTATGAGGGCCTAGTTAGGTGGTCTTGTTTGTTGTTTGTACCTGCCGAGCTTATGGGGGCTTGGCTGAGTTGTCTTATTCTTGATTTCCTTACATGATTACTTTTAGTATATTATGATACCTGCTCATTTAGAACGTTGCCTTTCATACTCAGTACATTATTTCGTATTGATGCCACATTGCATGAGAGCGTTGCATTCATGCCTGCAGGTCCCGATAGACAACTCGATAGACCTCCCCAGCAGCAATGTTGGGTTATAGTAGATTGGCTAGCCCCTTTCCTCTGGAGTTGTTAGAGTTTAAAGGTTTGTTGGATTTTTTTGTATATAGTTTTTGGGTAGGTCGGGGTCCTATCCCGACCAAGTTTTACTACTCTTAGAGGCTTGTAGACTAGTGTATTGGGCTGTATAACCACGTTATCGGCCATGTTTGTCTTGTTTGTTGGTTGGCTAAAGTTTGATGGTTGTTTGGTGTATTGTCTTGATATATAGTGTTTACATTTTTCTAGGTATCATGGTGGCCTCAACGGCACAAACAAGACTTATCTACTAGCTGGCTACTTCTTTATATGAACTGTTGGAAGTAGTTGTTTCCTTTATATAGTTGTTGGTAGGGGCCTTGCCGGCCGAGGGCTTATTTCTAAGCCGAGATACACTCGTTTATTTTCTTAACTATGTGTGGCTAGTATGCGCTTCCAATAAATGGTTCAGCAAGGTCGGCTCAAGCCTAAGTTTTGGCATTAGGTCTCAGTTGCACCCCTTGAGTTTGGGACATGATAGGATTGATTGAAAAAAAATATGATTTTGAAATGTTGTGGTCACAACTGATGCAACTATTCTAAGCTATTGAGATAATGATGATATATGTGATATGCTTGTGTGAAAGATTTGTTTATGATTATATTAATCTTGTAAAGTTTAGTTTTAAAAGATGCAATATAATTAATGTGTGAATGAATAAGGCTAAAATCCTTAAACTAAACACAAGTGATGGGAACCCAACTTTGAGTTAGTATATACTCTAATAATACAAGATCAACGAGTAATAACAAGTTACCTTGTGTTGCTAAAATATGAGCCTTCTTTTTAGAACCTTGATTCAAGTGTACTGAATATTGTTATATGAAAAGTTGAGGAGTTGTTAAATGCTTGAAATAACAGGAGCACAGTGACAAACTCTATAGTGCAAATTGTTACACGGAGGTTGAATTAATTCTTAATAAAATTAGTAAATGTCTACAGTAACAGGGATATAGTAGCTAATTTCACCGATATGTATATTGAAATAGTGTCACTTCAAGCAAGATCTAAAGAGTTGGTTTTGTAAATATTCATGAAACCATGATGAGCACATGGTCATAAACGTGCTAAAGCAAGCTACAAATAATATTATGTGTGTGATATTTTTTATTTTGACACATGGAGTTATTGTTCAAATATTTTAAGATAATAATTACTTCGTTAGAACTTTAAAGTACTTATGGAAAGTTCAAATCTATTATAAGATATTCTCTAGTATATGCATGATATTATGAGAAATATTACAAACTAGTAGGGAATTGTTGAATATTTTGTAATATATAGAGGTCTTAAATTGAATAGACATATCTATTCATGAAAGAACATGATTGTAATGAAAAGTCATTTGTTCATGAAAGAACATGACTCTTATGGAAAGCCATATGATAACGAAAGAACATGACTCTCAAGAAAAGTCATCTCTTAAGTTTTATAAATATAAAGACTCTCTAGAAGTAGCTTAAGAAAAATCTGCAGATACAAACAAATGACTTTTTTGTATCCTGAAAGGATTTCTTTGTATTTTTCCCAATATGTATACGGATAATATCTCTTTAAAGAAAGTGATTCTTCACGCCTCAAAGCCATCTTCTTCTTCAATTATATTTTCTATTATTTTTTCCAACATTGAATCCAAGAGAGAGATATAAAAACCATGTGGAGTAAAAAGGATAATATGACTAAAATACACTTCATAAATTGTTAATGGACATGAAGCACACATGTTGACAAAATATGAAGTATGTGTTGTAAAGGTTCATTTTATTTTTAAAAAAAAGTTCTATCTAAGAGCTTTTGTTGCCCTTAAATTGCGTTCCTTGGTTCAATCCGGAACTCCAATTCTATCTAAGGACATGTCCATTTTAAAGAGGTTATTTACCGTTCTATTAGGGGAGATAAATGAAAAGAATATGTAAAATCCTTATCACCTTTCATGTAACCATTGATAATAGGAAAAAAGTCTAAAATATTTATGAATTTAGCACAAATTATTAATTTTGTCTTCGAATTATTGACAGCTTTAAAAATCACCCTTCTACTTGATTAACTAAACTTAAATACACCCTCGATCTGCCACATGATATAACAAGTGGTCTCAAACTCTTATAAGAGCATGGGGCTCTTAATAAAAAGCCGAGACAAGTATTGAAAACACTCCTAAACTTGACAAGAATATAGGGGTGTATTTCGATCATGTCGCAAGATCGGTGGTGTATTTAAGTACAGTTAGTCAAATAAAAAGGTGTATTTCGCTCATGTTGCAAGATCGATGATGTTTTTAAGTACAGTTAGTTAATTAAAAGGATGTTTTTAAGTCTATCAATAGTTCGTGGAAGAAACTAATAATTTACACCAAATTTAGAGGTGTTTTCAATACTTCTCACTAGTTTGATTAAAAAATATCTCTATTATTATTCAATGGGTCAAAAATATCTTTTTTCTAATAAATATATTAATATTTTATTCCTTTTTAAACATATTCTATTGCTAATAGAAATATTACTTTGAAAGAATCGTAATTTTTATTCTTTTCTTTTAAAAATCACTTTAACTAATAAACAAGTAAGAAATCATCTTTGTTGGTCATATATATAAGATCATAGTAATTTCATCACTAATTTTCATTTAGATTACAATAAATTTTTTTAATAAAATAAAAAATATATTTATTTATTAATCTTTTCCGAATAGAAATAGGATAAGCATTTTCTAATTTAAAAAGTCATTATTAGGGAAATAATGTGTTTAAAAAAATCATATATTTATTTGGAAAAGGGGTATTTTTTTATTCACTAAGTAACAATAGGGACATTTTTGGATCAAACTATTGACGATAAGAATATTTTTAGACCAAACTATTAACTAATGATATTTTTATTCAATTTCGCATAATTTAAGAACATATTTTACCCTTCTCCATTGATAATAACAACACTATGTATATATGTAAAAAAAAAAATCCTATGAAAATATGAAAAATATAAATTTCATCAAAAAAGTGAGAAGTATTGATTGAGCAAACTTCCTATTTAATGTCATTCTATAATAAAATGGATGAAAAAAATATTAAAAAATATTTTTATTTATTTAACGAAATTTATAATATGATAACATTAAATACATATTTCAATGCAAGTAATACAGAAATAATTCTTACATTTTGTTCCAACTATTACATAAGCTGTTTCCCAAAATTCTAATGGAAAGGCTGATTGATACATGTGGATGAGAAATAGTGTGAATGCGACTGTTGAAAGTGATATTGATATTTATCCTTTTCACTTAAATTCTTTTTCAAATAAAACATGAGTGATCCATGACCATCACTTTTATTTGTTGTTTGATAAATGATTATTATTAGAATTGGTAGCAAAATTTTAGTGGTTATTTTTGGATGTGACTGGAGAATATGTAGAACCCACCAAGAAATTAATTTATGTGAAATTAAATGTAATTATGGTTTCACATATTTATTTGGTGAAATAGTCATTTCAGAAATTCTATTTGTAACTCACATAATCAATACTCCCTCTGTTCACTTTTAATTGTAATGGTTTTCTTTTTTAGAGTTAAACTATAAGAATTTTGACTTAAACTTTACGATATATTTTGCATCATATTGATATGCAAAAAATTACAATTTGTAGTACTTTTCGTATAGTTTTTGAATATCTAATTTTTTGTTTAAAATATCGAATTAATGTAATCTAATTTAACTTTGAAAATTAGTCAAATTGACTTTTGAAAAACGCAACATGACAATTAAAAGTGAACGAAGGGGGTACTATTTATGTGAGATTATTTTATTGCTTGACAAGTAGACACATGCTTGTTTTAATCATAAAACAAAAAAAGGCAATAATAATGTCCACACTTTTCCATAATAAAAAAGATAAAAAGAAGGAAAAAAATCAGCATTTAGGGAATTATAAGAAATTATATTAATTCTTTATATTTTTATTTGTACTTTTTAATATGTAATCATCAATTTTTGTTATATTGGGGAAAAACCTTTCTAAATAATCATTTTTAGTTTCTCAAAATCTGGTCATAGATGATATTGTGCTTGTACTTCTTCTTTTTTTTTTTTTAAAAGGACATAGTATTGTGTGTGTGAATTTTTATAATTAAATTAAACTCCAGTTGCTTTAGCATTTTTTTTTCTTTTGATAAATGTTAAATGTATATATGATTTTAATTGAATAAATTATAAAAAAGAACATTTAAATGATCATGAACCAACACTAGTTTATAAATATATTAAAAGTTTTAATTGTCTATAATGATAGTTAATATTTTGCAATTGCATATTTGATCAAATAACTAAAATTTAGATAAATAGTCTATTTTAGATTTTAGATTAAAAAAAAATATTGAAAGCAAAGGTTTTGAAGAGCATTGCAATGAAAGTACTTCTAATGCCAATTTTCAATTTTGTTACCATTATCTAATTGCAGATTAAATATATATTTAGTTTTATTTATTTATTTATAGCTATGTATTAGATTTTTAGAACATTCCGATGAAAATTCTAACCAATGCCAATGTTATTATCATTATCTAATCGTAGATTTAGAATACATATTTTATTTTTTTATTTTTTCCAGGCCAAGCATTTTAATTAGGAAAGGAAATATGATTACCTAAGTAGCAATGTCATAGTAAGTAGGGTTATTCATGGTTATGGTTAAAAAATCAAATCGAATTGCAATTTGAACCAAATTGATTAAAAAAATCGATAGTTGGTTTGGTTTGATTAGATTTGGTTTTAAATTTTGAAAAACCGATACTATTTGGTTTAATTTTAATTTTACTAAAAAAAAACCGCAAAAATAACCAAACCGAACCGAGAAACTAGATATATAAATTTTATAATTATTTATATATTAGAAAAAATTACTAAAGTACACACCTTTAAGTATATTATTTTCCATTTGTCCCTATATCTTTTAAAAATAACTAAAATCCCTTATTTTAATAATGTATCTGTATTAATGTATTAATGTATCCGTGCTTGTATTAATGTATCCGCGCTTTCGTTAACGTATCCGGATTGAGTTAATTTTTATTTTAATAATGTATCTGTATTAATGTATCCGTGTTTTCATTAATGTATCCGGATTGAGTTAATTTTTATTTTAATAATGTATCCGTATTAATTTATCCGCGCTTTCATTAATGTATCCGGATTGAGTTAATTTTTATTTTAATAATGTATCCGTATTAATGTATCTGTGCTTATATTAATGTATCCGCGCTTTCATTAATGTATCCGGATTGGGTTAATTTTAAGAGATTTTTGTAATTAGAAAAAAAGTAGGGATAGATAGTAATTTCATCTTTACACTATGTGATTTATGTAACTTACCCTATATATTATTCATAAATAAAATAAAAATATTTTGTTAAATTTTAATTAACTTAAATCTTTAACTTTACTATTTTCTCAAGCCCAACACTTAAATTTTAGCTCAACTATTACAATTCTAAGTCCAAGTCCATCAAAATCCATTACTTTAGTCTTTACTTACCTTACCTCAAATAAGACAGTCACACTTTCTCTTAATTGAATCGCTTTGTTCGTGTAATAATAATTCTAGTACTGGTTAATTGAATCCACAATAGCTTTCCTATGGATTGTTCATATACTATGTGTCTGCAGAGGCGTATCCAGGATTTCAGGATGATGGGTGCATTATTATAAAAATGTGAATTTAAAGTATATATATACTTCGAGTGTGAGTTCATACATCTATATTTAATTTTTTTTTTTAAATATAACACTACTATATATGATTTCAGGAGGGGAGCATGGGTTCACGTGAACCTGGTGACCCCCTCCTGCATACGCCCCTGGGTGTCTGTGTCTATCGAAATAAGTATGTCCTAAAAAAATTTATTACTTTCAAATCGAAAAAATCAAAAGAAAGAATCAAATCGACAATAACCAAACCTGTGGTTATTTTTTCGTTTGGTTTGGTTTGATTTTAGAAATTTAAAAGCCGACTAAATTGGTTTGGTTTTGATTTTAGCCAATAATCGATCCAAATCGAACCACGAACACCCCTAATAGTAAGAGTTTGTTTGACATTGTTGTTAGGAGTTCAAAAACACTTATTTTGAGAAATTTTTTTTAAAAAAAAAAGGGTGTTTGGCAAACCTTTAAAACTGTTTTTGAATGGAAGTAGAAGCAATTTTTCTGCTAGGGAAGAACCTAAAAATTTCTGCTTCTTAAAAAAAGCAAAAGCAGAAGTAAAAAATTATTTTTTTCAAGACTAAAATATCCCTTTCATATATATATATATATATATATATATATATATCAATAGATGGCTTTCATACCACCCATACGTGCTCCCCTTCTCTCGCCCTCCCTGACATTGCCTTTGCATCACAAGGAAGAAGAAGGGTCGAAGGTTTTGGGCCTGTATCTTTCTCCGTCCCCCTTCGTCAGGCAGTGCTTGTGTGAAGGGTGCGTCACCTAAAATTGGGCTTGAAGCTCTCACCTTACCAACAAGCCGAGAGCTAATGACTGTTGATCACGATTACTATCAAAAAGCTCCTATGAAGATGAATATTTCACATGGTATAATCAAATGTGTAACAATGGAAAATAGACTTTAATTTATGTCTTAAATTATTTTTTTCTATATTTGTTAAAAGGTATGTCATATCTAACAATTCATTTATTATGGATTAGAGGAAGTAATTAAGGTAATTAATTCTATTAAATAATTTTATTAATGACTATGTTGAAATCACACTTATTTTGGACTTAGATAAAACATTTTTTATACACTAGTTATGCAACAAAAGTCAATCTAAAATCACATCAAAGATTTACTATAATACGTGAATGAAATACTCCCTCAATTTCTTTCTTTTATTTTCTATTTTAATCTATTTTTTAAAAATATCACTTTTATATTTAGTTTCTCATTATTGTACTTGTGTCATATAATCAATACTAATTTATATGTTTATTAATATATGCAAATTCTAAATATAACTATATACTTTAAGGAAAATCCTTTTGGCCATAATTTGACCAAAATGGTAAAAGGACTTGTTCACATTATAAACTAGTTTGTTTTTGGACATTTTTGCCCTTTAACTTAAATATTGAATATATTCTTCAATTATGTTTCCAACACATTGAAAATGATTAATGAGATCAATTATTGATGATTTCATATTTAAACATGGGAAAGGAACCACAAAATCCACCAAAGAAAACATAAGTCTCACCCACTCTTCTCTCTTGAAATTTTCAAGATCTAAACAAGAAATAAAATGTGACAATAGTAGTAAAAAAAAAAAATTTAGTAAAAAAAAAAAATTTACTTCATTTGTGTCTTCTTCTCTTTTTCCGTTTCAAAATTTCCTCCTCTTTACTTATTCTTTTTTGTTTATTTATTTTCCCTTTCTTATTTCTTCATGATTAAAAAAAAAGAAAATTAAAAATGTTCAAAAGAGGACTCAAGTGTAGAGTGTAGACTATCTACATTAGTTTATAATTTCTAATCATGAAATGATAAATTATATCTAAATTTAAATATTAATATATAATACTCAAAATAAAAAATCTGAAATTGACCGAGTTGGCAAAACAATTACTCCTATTTATTTAAAGGAGTTGTTGTTACACATCGATTTTCTAGAAAAAAAATTAAATAATAAAAATATATTTTATCCGATTATAGTTAGAATGTATGTGCGCGAAATTACCATCATGTGTTCCTCTATTATGTGATTGTCTTCATATCCTCAACTGTATATGAATCATAATTTACTCAAATAAAGACTCATTAAAATTAATATTTTATTTATTTATTTTAGTACTAGAGACGTATACAAATATTTTTTGGATAAAAATATTGATGGTGCTTAATTGAAAAGTTATAATAACACGGAAAGGATATAGAAAGTTCTTTATGATTTCAAAATAAACTTTTATAAAAAAAATTGAAAGAAAAACATCTTCATAGTTCTCCGATAATAATGACAACACAAACTTGTTAAGCATGAACTAGATCAAAGCTTCATCACATATATATTATATATTTTTTATTAGTATTATTTGTTGTTTTATAAAAAAATGTTTGCTATTAAACGATATATTAAACTATTAAGTATACATAGTTGTAGTCACAATATTATTATTTTTTTGCCCTCAAATTAATTTTTTTTTTTGAAACTGATTAAGAATTTTTAAAATTAAGTAATTTTATTGTATTTATTATATAAATAAATTTAAATTACATATTTAAATAATTATTTAAATTGAATTTTAAATAATTTTTTAAATATAATGTAAAATAGTTTAATAATAATAGTCAAAACTCAAAATACTCTAGTTCATATGTATCGACCCTAGATAACAACAAACCAAGAGAGCCAATCACTAATATTGTAGTCTTGTACCCCTATGTTATGCCGATTTGATGATTTGTGAATCATTAATTATATTTGTTATTAATACGAGCTCTAATTAGGTAATTGTAGTAATTATTATGTTTAAAAATTTTAAACTATACATAAAAATAATTTGAAAATATTTCAATAACGAAAATCAAAACTCAAAATACTTTAGAATTGGTAGGCATAGACACATTATAGAAATACTAAAATCATATGGTTCATAAGTATCGATCCTATTTAACAACAACCCAAGATAATTACACATTAATGTTGTAGTTTTGCATATTTGTTAATTATTATGTTTTAAAAAAATTAAACTACATATTTAAATACTTAAGTGATATCCCTAGTTAACAACAACCTAAGAGAGTGTTTATGCACTAATGTTGTAGTCTTGTACCTCTATGTTATGCCGACCTGATAACTTGTGAATTATTATTGATATTTGTTATTAATATGAGCTCTAATTAAGTAATTTTATGAATTATTGTGTTTAAATAAATTAAAATTATAGATTATTTTTTAAAATATAATTTGAAAATATTAAAATAAAAACAGTCAAAACTCAAAACACTTTATACATGATATAGATCAATATATTATAGAAATCATAAAATTCATATAATTTATAAGTATCAACTCTAATTAATTACAATAAACATTTTTATACCATGTTCAGTTAAAGATAGACCCTTTATATTTTAAATCAAACATTCACATCTTCTATATTATAAAAATCATACAAGTTTCATCCACCAATAATGTTATTTCTAATTTCCTAAAAAATCTAAATATTGTATAGAATGAATATTCTACATAAATGAAACTCTATCGGACTAATTACATATAAATAATTTTAAAGTAAAAATAAATTAAAATCGATTATATATAATAAATATTATATTTAAATAAAATTATAAATAATGTACGTATTTAAACTAAAATAAAGTTATTACTAACAATTGATATATCTTATTAAATAATTTGTATCACTTAACATTTTTAAAAAATATTAATTATTTTTAAATCAAATGCATGAATGAAAATTTTATTTTCATTTTAAAATTTTGTGAGAATAACTTCACAAAAATAATTTTTTATAATTTTTTTATCGTTTAATAATTTTATTTTAATATATTTAGTATAGATAAACTTCATTGAAAGTGTAAGTATAAAATTTTCACAGTACATGAAGTGTAAGTGTTTTATTTTAAAATATGAATTGTGTATTTAAAATTGAATTATGATATAATTTTTTTTAATGTATTAATTATTTATATACAGAAAATATGAAATTAAATCTCATAAATAGTGTTTGTTTTTTTTGTGATCTTATAGAATTGCTTTATTGGAGATATACAGTAGATATCTATTTTTGTTAGTTTCTTTTTTAATTTACTCCACATTTTTAATTTTTTTTAAAAAGAACTAGGAGAATTAAAAAAAAAGGTAAGAAAAAGAAGTAAAATAACGGGAAACAAAAAAAGTGAATTGAAGAAGAAACAAAATTGTTAAATATTTTGATAGGTGGGACCCAAAAAATTAATCTTATCAAAATAATAAACGTTTTATACAATTTATTAGAAAAAAGCAAAGCTTAATTTATTTCTTTTTTTTTTCAGAATTCTGGTCAAAATTTTCTGGCTCTCCATTTTTCATCATAATTCTGAAATCACGCTATTATAAATTTTGATTCGATATTTAGGTACCAATCTACCCCTATTCCTTACCAAATAGGTGGAAAACCAAAACATAAGGAAGAGAAGAAAATATATAAAATAGGGGGAGGGGGGAGGTGGGAGGGGGGAGAGAAGGGGTGTATTAAATTCAGACAGAGAAAAGGAAGAAGAAGATATAAACGAGGGTGCGTTGTAGCGTGACTGTCAAATCTACATATTCTCTCTCTTTTGGGAGATTCGATTCAATCGCCGATCATTTCGGCTTTTCCAATCTATGTCTACTGCTTCTCATCCTTCACTATTATGTTCACTCTTTTTCAAGGTACGTTTCCAATACAAATAAACATGTCCAATTACTAGTCATATAAACTGTTTATGAGTTCACAAATTTATTATGATTTTTATCCAATCTTCTGGGAATTTATGTTTCTGCAAGACTTGTCTGTGTTTATGATAATGCTTATGCAATTTTTTTTTTGAAAAATCAAAATTCCGCATTTTGTTGAAAGTATAGACATATGAGAGTTATGGCCAAATCTGCGCTGCAAATAATGACTGGTCATTTCTGGGTCCGGAGATTCCTCTTTTGAAACTCTGAGCTTAGGGCATTTAGCTGTGAGTACACACTAAAAAGGTTCCCTTTTATGGAAATGGGATCTGCTTTTTCAACATCTCATCATAACTAAAAATGATAAAAATTAATAATAATTGCTTAGAAATCATCATATCAATTTTCAGATGTTGTCTCATATGTGCAACTTATTTGGTCTCACCTCTTTTTTCTTTAACTCATTATTGTTTGGGATCTCCTTTTTTGCAGGCCCTGTTTTGAATTGAATAGAGAATTATTCACAAATTATGGAGGGGGATACATTTTCAGGCTTAGGTAATAATGGTACACAAATAGATGGTAAGGTATTTCAGACATTTCAAAAGAGCTTTGTACAAGTGCAGAACATATTGGATCAGAATAGATTGTTAATCAATGAGATAAACCAGAATCATGAGTCAAAGATCCCTGATAACTTGAGCAGAAATGTTGGTTTAATCAGAGAGTTAAACAATAATATCAGAAGGGTTGTTGACCTTTATGCAGATCTTTCATGTTCTTTTACAAAGTCAGTAGATGCTTCATCTGAAGGGGATTCTAGTGGAAAAGCTATACATAAGAGGAGCAAACCACTTTAGAAGGAGCAAACAAGAAAATCCCCAAATTCTCTCTCTTTGATGTAGAAGAAGATAACTTAATGGTTAGATAATAGTATAACTTTTTTTTTTGTGTCTTCTAGTAGTTGTACTTTGTTTAGTATCTTACTCAGAAATAATGACCCAAGAAATCTGTTTCCTTTGTTAATGTGCCTTGCAGATCTAATTGAATCAAAAATATCATCTTGCTGGTAAATTCTTGATTTTGTTCATAGTATATTGGTGTTTTAACATATTTTGTCCATCATTCTCTTGGAATAAAGTTTCTTCCATCCCAATAAGAGGTTTTTTTTGGATACTGAATCGTTTTTGTTAGTTACCTTTCAGTGTAGAATTTTTCAATGCGAATTCAAATTTAGTCGGGCTTCAAGTAGTGGGAGACACTGTTTGAGTGCTCTTCCAAGAATCAAAGTTCATATCTTTTTTTTGGTTTGGGAGAAGTTAGTATTGGTGATTTGTATGTGGAGAAGCAGAATGGTACTTTGATTGATACATACATTTCTGCAAAGATACTCTGAGGCTTTTAGGAGGAGGGAAAGTAGATCTTTTTAATTCCCAATCACAGAGCACCACGGGATAGGAATCTCAGATGAGAAATGACAGCTCTTTTTGACCAAAATTTAGTAGAAAAAAAATGTATTTATATGTTTAATGTTTGTTCTATCAACAAAAAATAGATAAGGAAAGAAATGAATAAAGAATTCATTTATTCATTTGATTTTCCAAGAGACAAGACATATATGTGAACAGTGATTCCCAACAACATGACAAAGGGCCCTCTATTTAGATGAAACTGAACTTGTACATGCTTATCCCCTTCTTTACTTAGGTTTCTTTTTATTTGTTTCCTTGTTACTTTTGGCCTCCTTTTTGCAAATTGCAATAAAAGTTGCTTTTATTACTGGCTTCCATTTGATCCCCACAAACATATCCTCTATGGGCCCCATCTTTCCCATAACTCCTCCCCCTTTTTCTCATTTTTCTTTTCCTTTTAATGGAAACAAGAAGCTCTATTTTCTTTGAGAATGTTGGAAAGGTATTCTACATCTTTGATATAGAGGTTCTAGTAGTCAAACTTTGGGTTAGGCTTAAGTTGAGTCCAGCTCAAAGGAAGCAAAAGCCTAATCTGTCTAATCATTGTGTGTTTGGTACGAAGGAAAATATTTTTTACGGAGAATGTTTTCTTGGAAAATAAGTGAGTCTTATTTATATTTTAGTGTTTGATAAGAAAGCAAAAAAATATTATTTTAAAAGTATTTATATGTTATCTAGCAAACGTTATGAAGGTAGGGAGCGGGAATTCGGGGATGGGGATGGTAGTGAGGGCTGAAAAGGGATTGGGTGGGTGAGCAGGAGACAATAGATTGGAAATGTTAGTTAGACAATTTGTTTTCCCTTTCTTCCATTAGGAAAATCCTTTTTTTCTCAATAAAATCATCCAAGAGAAGAGATTGAACAAACTTATAATATATATATATATATAAATGATAGAAAGAAGAGTAAAAATTGGTGTTTTGGTATTCAATAAAAACATCATTGATGGCCTGAAAAGATTTAACATAAAAAGACAGACAATATAAACATAGATATTAGTTAAGCAGGTAGCTTTGTTGGTGGACCCTCTGACTGAAGATGAGATCCTAATGTGTGGCCAACATGGGTGATTTGTTTTAGATGGCTTTGTTACTTGTACACAACACTTTTGTGGGTGTCACCTTATAATTTATTACATGTTAACACTTGAACAATTATAGTGTTTTTCACATCTTCCTTTGGTCTCTAACCTAAATGAGATCTATCTATCTATCTATCAAATGAGTGTAATCACCTTCTCTTCTTTTTTTTTTCATCAACCTGATATATGGTACCCGTATTGAAATTTGGTTAATTTGAATTCGCACAAGACAGGACTTATACTTCGTCTGATTAATTTTGATTCACGCATTGTAATATTTAATTATGAGAACAAAGCTCCCAACAAGATTTTTTGTATATCTAAAGCTCAAACTCGAGACCATTAATTAAAAATAAAGGGATCTCAATCGTCCCAACACAATCCACATTTACAAGGGTATAATCATCATTTTGATGTTTGCTCATGAGAAATTCTCTCCATCCACCATTAGTATTCCATTTAGTTTTGTTGCATCAATGAATCATCATGGATGTGTTATTGGAATGGCAATTTTAACATTTTGAATTGTATACAAAAAAGATTTGCTATTTTTTTGTATTTGGTTGATGATTTTTTTTGAAAAATACTATTTGTTTTAGGAAAATATGTTACTTAAATATTTTTTAAAAAAATGAATTTTCTAATGAAACTAAAGAAAGCAGACTTCACGAGTGGTATTCCATATTGATCGTGTCATTTTCACTCTCCAATATACTTCAATCTTCAATCCTATCCCCCACAATCCCATCCATGCCATCTTACACCCATCCCACTATTCATAGTATTTATTTAAAGTATATACAAATAATTTTAGTATAATATTTTCCTTCTTATCGAGCACACCCTGCATTATCTTTCGTTTTTCCTTTTTGGGTAAGTTAAGTATTGTCTTCATTTTTACTACTTTCGTACATGTCTCAAATAGTATTCCAATTTACGATAACTTCTTTATAGAAATCAGAAAAATATCTTTTGTAATTTTAAATTTATGATTAATTGTGATTTGTGAATAACTCTTACCAAACATCCAAGTAGGCATGTCACATCACTTAAATTGCCATGGTGGGTTTCCACGTTAACAAATATAGCCAAAGTTTTTTCTACTTAACAACCTCTAAATTTTTTACCTTTTTTCTTTTTAATGAATGAATAGTTCTTTATACATTCATAAAATTTTGTAATTGTCCACTACAAGCTAACAATAATTTTCCAATCAAATTTAATTATTTGAATGACCAGTCACAAGTAATTTTAAACTCATAAAGATAGCTACTTCACTTTCTTTTGCTAAAAAAAGATTATAACTTAGAATGACAATTTGAAAAATAGATTGTAATTTGTATCATGATGTAAAACTTGGAAAATAGAATAATACTATCTGGAACATTCTAGATTTTTCGAGGATAATCCATAACACCAAAACCGTTGAGAAAGTTAAATGAAAAAAATTACTGGATAGTGAAAGAATACCATGGAAATGTCATTTTCTTTTAATGCATATAAATAAAATGACAGTTTTCTTTTAATGCATGTATCTTCCTTTTTGCCATTAAAGGATATGATGAATCGGATGGACTGCTCTTTTTAAATTGGTCTTGATTTCGTGTTGACTATTAAAAAAATTCTTGATAAATACTTTTTCAAATAGGCCTCTTTAATTTGCGCGTGAAATCAAATAAATTGGACTCTAATACAAACATCAAATATATATATATATATATGTATATATGTGTGTGTGTGTGTGTGTGTGTGTGTGTGTGTTTGCCCTCCTTCCTTGAGAGTCCAAAATTGTGGTATTGGGGAAATTGACATAATTAATCCATCCAATAGAATAATACTTTTCCCGTTCAACAATAGTTGTCCACTATACTATTTTGGAATATCCAATAATACTTGTCCACTTTATGAAATCAATAAATAATTTTACACTTAGTTCCTAATTTACCCTTATCATTAATTATAGTCATTTTTCAAGACATTGTATTTATTATATTCAAAGGGTGATATAGTAAAATTACCCTTCTATTTATAGTTTCTTAAGAAGTGTGCAAAGTTAATAGTGGACAAGTATTTTTGGACAGAGCAAGTAACACACACACACATATATATATACACACACACACTCTGTTCTAATTTATACGACTCACTTCCTTTTTAATTAGTCTAAAAAAAATGATACAATTCTATATTTAGTATGAATTTGATTTATAATTTACATTTTATACTTAATGAAATGATTTATAGTCATACAAACATATATGACTTATTTTATACTATAAATTTCAAAGTCTTTATTTCTTTCTTAAATTTTGTGACAAATCAAAATCTATCACATAAATTAAATTGAACAAAGTATATATATATATGTAATTTCAGGGACGACCCTGCAAATGTAAAATAAAATGTTTTAGTCCCTCCTTTATCTATAAAAGGAGAAGAAAAATCTAGACAAAGATAGACTACATTTTCTCAAAAACCAACCCTTTAGAGAAAAAATGTTAGGTACCTTAGATCGAGAGTAAAGGACTTCTCCCGATTGGGAAAAGTATCTTTAATATTCCATAGTATTATGTGAAGGTGTGTGTAAAGTTTATCTTTGTGTAATATTATTATGGAATAAAGAGTTTTATTTGAATATCTGATAGCTCTGCCTTATCTGAGTCACCTTTGTTTGACAAGTTTTGATGATCTAAAAACTTGCAAGCGAGTTTCCAAGTTTCTTCGGATGCTTCAAGTCGATGAAGCTCAAATTCAAGAGTTTTTCTTTAAGTTTTTTAGACCTCCATAGACATATGGGCACAAAATCTATTCCTATTCTTTTTATTAGGGAAAGGAATAACATATACAAAAGAAGAAAAATATACTATTGCAGTAAATACTTTCACAGGAAAAGTAAGCAATTGGTATACAGGATTATCATGTAGATTGTTTGATGATAATCTTGAAATTGTTGGAGGAAGTCATTTCCTAACAACAGATCTGTCTCAAGTTTATCATAGGCAAATATCTTATTTATAGAAACAATTTTAGATCCTAAGATTATTTCTACCTTTTCTTTTGATTGTGTTAGTCTTTCTCTGACTCCTGTAATGCCTATCATTGATAGGTTAATATTGTTGTTTTCCCATTCTTTAAATAAAAAGGATTTTGCTAGACTGACTTCTTCTCCGTTGTCAATTTGACCACAAGTAGTCATTTTAGTATCATAGGTAGTTACTTCTATAAAGACTGATACTCTAAAAGAAGATTCTTTAGGCATTTTATATTTTTGGTAGGAAACAGGTTTCATTTTTGAAACTCATTTCTACTCCTTCCTTTCCTATGCTATAGTCATTTAAACTATTTAAGAATAGATTTCCTAAGATTAGGTTGTGTTCACTTTCGTGATTGGTGATATAACAGGGAACATCTATTCTAATTATATCTAGTTGTATTGGTAAATCTACCATCTTTGTACATCATTAGTTGTTACCTTCAAAGGTTTTATAGGTATAAGGTGTACCTTCATATATAGGTAGTCCTTCTAAGATAATACCTTTTACATGGTTGGCTGTTGCACCAATTTGAAGCAAGATTTCTTGTTTTATCCATTCGGTTCCATTGAAAATTCTGCCTGCAATTTTTGTAATGTTAGAAGTTTCAATGATTCTTTTGGAATGTCCTTTTGACATGATTTTTCTTAAAGAATTTTTCCCGTATTCTATGAAAAGCTTGGGGTTAGCCCCGAACGAGCTTTCTATTTCTTGGGATTTCCCAAAGTGAATTTCATATTCTTCTGGAATTTGTGCTGGTTGAATTTTTGCTTCAACTATTCTTGCTATACCTGTGCATTCTTGATCTATTTCGATCATTCCTTTATTTTTATAAATATTACCATAGTTTGAATTGGTAACTGTATATAGAGCTTGATAATAAATGCTCATTATATGGTTACCTGGTTTGAATAAATCATACTTTTTAACCTGAAAATGCAAACTCAAAGCATCATTAAAATCTGCATCTTTAAGTGAGATACAATATTTTGGATAGTAGGTAAATAAAAGCTTGGTATAAGCTAAGTTACCTTCTACTATACCTAGATTTCCTTCTCTGGCGTTGATGAATCTTTCATCTGAAAGGTTAATAACAATATGACAATTGATTCCTTCTTTAAAGGTTGATTTGATTAGGACTTGGATACCTCCTAGATGAACGTAATTCATTTTTCTTCTTTTTCTTTCTGGAATCTTTCTCAGAATTTGATCAACCAATTTTTTGGTTAATAGATTTAATTTATGTTTTCCTGTTGTTTGGGTAACCTCTATTACATTTTCTATCTCTTGGTATTCATGATAAGAGATTTTTTTTCTTGAAAACATTCTCTGCATTTTGTTAAATATATTATCTTCTATCCTAAGGTTGAGTTTTAATCCTTGTATTTTCTTTAGAAGTTCTTCATCAAAGGTTGCTTTTAATGCATAACCTCTTTGATCTTCTTCAGTTTCTATGTATTGGGTAGAATCGTCATTTTCTATTTCTTGGTCCATTTATTCTGAATCACTGTCTGAGCTTGATTCTGAACATTCTTCAAAAAGTTCTTCATAGAAATCGTTACTTCCTATGGACGTTATTGACTCCAAATCGAAATCAATTTCTTGTCTGTCAATTTTCGATATTTTGACTCTTTTCTTGTTACATTCATAAATTTTATGTCCTTCTTCTCCACAATTATAGCATTTACATTTTTCTGTGAGTTTTGTTTTCTTAAAATTGTTTTTCTTTCTATAATACCTTCGTTTTGGTGTATAATTCTTTTTAGAGACATTTCTCTTTTTGATTAGCCCTTTGTGGCTCTTTCTTCTTCTGTTGAAGTGTTTTTTATCATAACATCTTTTATGTCCTTCTTCTCCACAATTATAGCATTTACATTTTTCTGTGGGTTTTGTTTTCTTAAAATTGTTTTTCTTTCTATAATACCTTCGTTTTGGTGTATAATTCTTTTTAGAGACATTTCTCTTTTTGATTAGCCCTTTGTGGCTCTTTCTTCTTCTGTTGAAGTGTTTTTTATCATAACATCTTTTATGTCCTTCTTCTCCACAATTATAGCATGTACATTTTTCTGTGGGTTTTGTTTTCTTAAAATTGTTTTTCTTTCTATAATACCTTCTTTTTGGTGTATAATTCTTTTTAGAGACATTTCTCTTTTTGATTAGCCCTTTGTGGCTCTTTCTTCTTCTTTTGAAGTGTTTTTTATCATAACATCCCCATTGAGATGTTGCATTTGTATCGAAACAGTATATCTCAGTATTTATTCTTTTAACTTTTCTTTGTATACTGTGAGTCATACAAAGATGACTTAGTCTATTATTCAGAAACGATATTCTTTGTCCAAGAGTATCTCCCTCTAAGTTTTCTTTTTCATATTCTTCTTTGAAATATTTGGCCCAAAAGCCAAGTAATTTCTGAAAATATTTTTCTAGGTATGGAATCATGTTTTCACTGCTATTAAAAATTTTATAATAATATTCTTCGAATTCACATGAATATTCTTGAATTTGGTATATAGAAGAACAAACCTTAGTAACAATACTTAAAGTAATAGATCTGAACAGAGACCTAAAAGAAAAAATAATACAAATAATCATACAAGAAAAAATTGAAGAAGAATTTTCTTACTCCATACATAACTATTCAGAAGAGGAATATTATGAATGTTATTTGTCGCAATCCGATTACTTTTTACTAGATTAAAATGAAAAAACAAGAACTCTTGGAGTTAATACAAACAAAGAAGCAAGAACTGAAATTTAGAAAAAATCGGTATATCTACAATATCTTTGCAAATACTTGTAAAAACTCTTTGTTAGCACAAAAGAAAACAATCTTCTATTTGGAATTAGAAATTAATAAAATAAAGTTTAAATACTATAATAATTTAAAATGAACATAAAAGAAGCGATTGATCTTCTAAATGATTTAATAGAAAGTCATAAGCAGCTAGCGATAAGACTTAAGCTAATAGAATTAGAAATAAAATCCATAAAGGATAACCTACCAGGAAGACTTGTAGGCCTTATAGAAAAATCGAAAGGTTTGATGAAAAAATAGGACAAAATTACAGAAACAAATTACTAGAAAGAAATCTGTCCAGTAGAAATGGTTATCAAAAAGGCAGCCTTGATGAAGAACTAATCCTTAGATTTCTAAGAAATCAACAGGAAAAGGAGAAACTGGAAGAATCCAAAATGATAAAACTACCAGAAAAGGTAGAAAATACTGAAACAGAGGAAAACTCGAAAAATGAGTAAAAAATGAATGAACTAGACGAACCAAAATCTTAAAAATTCATGCCTAGAGCATATAAAATGATGAGAAATATTCAATATCATCTGCATCTAGTCAGGAAAAGAGCATGGAATCATCGTATAACTCTATATAGTCTTTGATAAAGCTATTCAAGAATTAGAAAAGGCATATCTAAAAACAAGTCTAAGATCAACAAAGCTAATAATAGCTATTCATGAAATCAAAATGATTAAAATTCAAGAATATTTCGAATATGCAAATGCAAAAAGGATATTGAAAAATCATATTCTTTATACTACATAAATATGCAAATAAATTCCGCATACCCTGTCGAGACAAAAGACAGCATAGCCCCCATATTGGTATCTTTGATGGATATTTTATTTCCAACAAAAACAACCTTATAAACCTTGCAAAAGGAAAAAAATACTTCTCAAAATTTGACTGCAAAAGTGATTTTTGGCAGATAAAATTAGCAGAAGAATCCATACTATTAACACCGTTCAGTACCCCCAATGGCCATTACGAATGGATAGTAATGCCTTTTGGATTAAAAAACGCCCCTCAAATATTTCAAAAAAAGATGGATAAAATATTTTCTGAAAAGGAATTTTTAATCGTCTACATAGATGATATACTAATATGTTCTAACTCATATCAAGAACATTTAACTCATCTAAAAAAATTCTCAGAAATATGTTTAACAAATGGCATCGTTCTAAGCCAAAAGAAAGCATAAATCAATAAAAATGAAATAGAATTCTTAGAAATGATTATCTCAAAAAATGGGATAGAATTACAAACACATATTTCAAAAAAGATTATAGAATTTCCTAATAAACTGACAACTAAACAGGAAATACAACGATTTTTAGGATGCTTAAATTATGCTTGGGAATTTATTCCGGATCTAGCGAAAAAGAGGAATATACTCCAAAAGGTAATAAGAAAGTCCAATAAACTTGGATGGACTGAAGAACACACTCAGTGTATCAAAAAACTAAAAGAAGAATGCTCTAAGTTACCAAAACTTAGATTACCAGATGAGAAAGATAATTTAGTTCTACAAACAGATGCTTCAGATTATCACTGGGGAGCATTATTACAAACGGACTTAAACGAAATCTGCAGATATACCAACGGAACGTTTAATGAACCAGAAATCAAATACTCTACTAATGAAAAAGAATTGTTAGCAATTGTAAGAGGAATCAGAAAATTTTTTGCTTTCCTTCTACCCAAAAAATTTGTTATTATAACCGATAATACGCAGGTATCAGGATTAATATCTAACAAACTCCCTTCAGAACCTCAATACCGAAGATCGCATAGATGGCACTCAGTGTATCAAAAAACTAAAAGAAGAATGCTCTAAGTTACCAAAACTTAGATTACCAGATGAGAAAGATAATTTAGTTCTACAAACAGATGCTTCAGATTATCACTGGGGAGCATTATTACAAACGGACTTAAACTAAATCTGCAGATATACCAGCGGAACGTTTAACGAACCAGAAATCAAATACTCTACTAATGAAAAAGAATTATTAGCAATTGTAAGAGGAATCAGAAAATTTTCTGCTTTCCTTCTACCCAAACAATTTGTTATTAGAACCGATAATACGCATGTATCAGGATTAATATCCAACAAACTCCCTTCAGAACCTTTCAGATGAAAGATTCATCAACGCCAGAGAAGGAAATCTAGGTATAGTAGAAGGTAACTTAGATTATACCAAGCTTTTATTTATCTACTATCCAAAATATTGTATCTCACTTAAAGATGCAGATTTTAAAGATGCTTTGAATTTGCATTTTCAGGTTAAAAGGAATGATTTATTCAAACCAGGTAACCATATAATGAGCAATTATTGTCAAGCTCTATATACAGTTACCAATTCAAACTATGGTAATATTTATAAAAATAAAGGAATGATCCAAATAGATCAAGAATGCACAGGTATAGCAAGAATAGTTGAAGCAAAAATTCAACCAGCACAAATTCCAGAAGAATATGAAATTCACTTTGGGAAATCCCAAGAAATAGAAAACTCATCCAGGGCTAACCCCAGGCTTTCCATAGAATACGGAAAAAATTCTATAAGAAAAATCATGTCAAAAGGACATTCCAAAAGAATCATTGAAACTTCTAACATTACAAAAATTGCAGGAAGAATTTTCAATGGAACCGAATGGATAAAACAAGAAATCTTGCTTCAAATTGGTGCAACAGCCAACCATGTAAAAGGTATTATCTTAGAAAGACAACCTATATACGAAGGTACACCTTATACCTATAAAACCTTTGAAGGTAACAACTATATATGTACAAAGATGGTAGATTTACCAATACAACTAGATATAATTAGAATAGTTGTTGCCTGTTATATCACCAATCACGAAAGTGAACACAACCTAATCTTAGGAAATCTATTCTTAAATAGTTTAAATGACTATAGCATAGGAAAGGAAGGAGTAGAAATGAGTTCCAAAATTGAAACCTGTTTCCTACCAAAAATAAAAAATGCCTAAAGAAACTTCTTTTAGAGTACCAGTCTTTATAGAAGTAACTACCTATGATAATAAACTGACTACTTGTGGTCAAATTGACAACGGAGCAGAAGTCAGTCTAGCAAAATCCTTTTTATTTAAAGAAGGGAAAAACAACAATATTAACCTATCAATGATAGGCATTACAGGAGTCAGAGAAAGACTAACACAATCAAAAGAAAAGGTAGAAATAATCTTAGAATCCAAAATGATAAAACTACCAGAAAAGGTAGAAAATACTGAAACAGAGGAAAACTCGAAAAATGAGTAAAAAATGAATGAACTAGTAATATTCCCTTTTGGAATTAAATTCTGTTTTGGACTGGTATCCAAATGTTCACATAGAAGTAAAAATTCACTCATATTTTCTGCTTGTTCAGAATGGAGCTGATTTATTTCATATTGTAATTTTTTTGTTTGTTCAGACAAATTTGTTAATTCATCTCGAATGCTGAATAGTTTGTGGCTTTTGTCATCTATGGACTGCTTCACATTTTGCATCCTTCCATATATCCTGTTAACCAGGATTTGTGTCTTGTTGTCCATATTGGACGTTTCTTGAGAGAAAATCTGCAAGAGAGTTATCAGTTCCTTTAATGTTTTCTATTTTAAAAGAATAAAAGGATAATAGAACTATGCTGTCTTTTGTCTCGACAGGGTATGCGGAATTTATTTGCATATTTATGCAGTATAAAGAATATGATTTTGAATAGCTTTATCAAGACTATATAGAGCTATACGATGATTCCATGCTCTTTTCCTGACTAGATGCAAATGATATTGAATATTTCTCATCATTTTATATGCTCTAGGCATGAATTTTTAAGATTTTGATTTTTTCTTTTTCTCTAAACATGATATCAAATAAACATATGTTTTTAGATTCCCTATAGGTACTCAATATTTTCAATATTCATAAGTTTAAGTAAAATTGTTAGTAAAGCTTATTCTCATGTTAATACTGTTATGGAATGTAGAGTTTCGTGTGTATACCTTTCTCTTTCTCTTTCGTTGATCGACCTGTATCACTACCGCAACAGTTCTCCCTTAAGGATTTGAACAGTTTTTTGCCTTTTCGACCTCGTCTTTAATGGCAATGGCAACTATTCCACTGTCCTCGGGCTGAAGATCGCAACCTTCACTTATGGCTTTCTCAATGAAATTTAGAGAGAGATATTCAAATAAAACTAAAATTCATTTTGATAAAGATGAGTCTTCATGACTGACAAGGTAAGAATCTTTCCTGTAGCCTTTTTGACTTTTGTCTTCATCTTTTGTCTACATCTTCTTTACAGGTGTTTGTTACCAGCTATGAGGTTACTCTGATAGCTCTACCTTATCTGAATCACCTTTGTTTGACAAGTGTTGATGATCTAAGAACTTGCAAGCGAGTTTCCAAGTTTCTTCGGATGCTTCAAGTTAGGGGTGGGCATGGTATGGTATATACCGAATTACCATACCATACCGAAATTTTTAATACCGTGGTTTTGGTATTATGATATTTGGTATGGTATATGGTATATTTTTTATTTTTTATTGGTATTCGGTACGGTATTTGGTATTTAGAAATAATATACCAAAATATCGAATACCATACCGAAGTATATAGTTACATAAATAACATATATATGTTACTAAAATACAAACAAATATGCAACCTAGTATTAGTATAAACCAAATGTTAAGAAGTTGAAACTTTAGCTACTCTATTTTGATTGAAATGTATTTAAATTTAATTGATTAACAAAAGAAGTTGTTTGTACTTTATTTTGAATATATATTTCTACATGTGTAATGTATTAGTATGATATAATTGAGAACTTTTTTTAATTGTTGAAGTCATAATACTCTATCATACGAGTATATATTAGTCGAAGTTGAACAAACTATGGTTACCGATTTACCATACCGTAGAATACCGAAACCGAACTTCAAAATTCTGAACCATACCGAATTAAATTGGTATAGTAATGGTATAATATTTTTAAAATCGAATACCGAAAGTACGGTATCGAAACTTTGAAATACCGTACCATACCATACCATGCCCACCCCTACTTCAAATCGATGAAGCTCAAAATCCAAGAGTTTTTCTTTAAGTATTTTAGACTTAGATTTTCCTTTGGCCATTAGGGTCCAGTGGATGTCTTGGATTCGTAAGTGAATATCACAACAATAATAAATCCAGGTTTATGCTAAATAAACTCCTTTTGGGGGATATAGGATCGACCCAATTTTTGGATCTAGACTGTAAAAGAGAACCAGAACACGCCTTAGACATATGGGCACAAAATCTATTCCTATTCTTTTTATTAGGGAAAGGAATAACATATACAAAAGAAGAAAAATATACTATTGCAGTAAATACTTTCACAAGAAAAGTAAGCAATTGGTATACAGGATATATATATATATATATAGTTATCAAATATATAACTTGCCCTTTATTAGTATCCCCATTTAAAGTTCATAGTCATAATAATTGACTCTCTTCATGTATTATAGTTATCAAATATAGAATTTGCCCTTTATTAGTATCCCCATTTAAATTTCATAGTCATAATAATTGACTCTCTTCATGTATATATTGGCCCGCAGAAACAACTTGTACTTTTTTAGGTAATTCTGTGGTTCCATATTTTTCTCATTGCAATTATTAACTATTGGTAGATAGATGAATAAATTAGACCACAAGTAGTACATTTGGTTTTTTCCACTTGTTTCCTTTCAATCTAACTTATTAGGCGCTCTTTGGTTTATAACCCTTTCTTATCCGCAACACCAACTAATAAACTAGGATATTAAACCGTCATCATTAATAATTTAATGTAAAGTCTTATTCCATCATACACCATCTTGAAAATAAGAAATTAAGTAGGTATAATTTATTTTTATTTCTTTTTTGTAAAGAAAGAAGATGTATCCAATCTTTTTATTTTTGTTTATTGCTTTTAATATATGCTCATCCAATCAGAACCATCACAATAAATTTGGGGCCTAAAGTCAAACTTCATTGAGAGACCTTATTGTTTTTAGTTGTCATATGTAAATTTGTAAATTGAATAACAATAACATACTCAATGTAATCCTACAAGTGAAGTCTCGAGAAGGTAGGAGGTACGCAGACCCTATGAACTAATAATGTAAAGAATGAAAATTTTCAACGAAAATAAAATATAAATTAGAATAATAAAATCTGACTCAAAAGTTTAAAAAGTTTACATAATGATATTGAAATAGTGCGTTGAATTTGATTTGTAGATATAATGATATTAAAATAGTATTGATTTTTGCAATATTCCTTGAAATTTAAAGCATACACCAAAAAATAAATTTTATCTTTTCATAAACAGACAACAATAGATTTTGCATAATACAAAATGTTTGACTATGCAAAATGTTTAACTGTTTGGTGGACTTTAGAATATTTAATATTGAGAGGATAAAAATAGAAAAAAATAAAAAAGGTAAATGTAAGAATAGTAATGTGGGTTAATGATAATTGCCAAGCTATAAATAAATCAACAAAATAGATATCCACGTAAGAAATGATACTACAATTAACTAAACATTATGCTGGTGTAATATACCACAAATACAATAAATTACAATTGAAAACGAAATGAACAAAAATGAATAAATAAATCTTTAGGTTGAAGCGCGGATATCTCGCTTTCTTTAAGGAGATTCAAGTCCACTGCGGCATAATCTACACCGATCCAGCAGTAATACTCTTGACTTGTGCCTTCCAGAATACAACAGCCCAACAACGTCGTACAACTCAAGCAACCCCGGATTAGTTGAAGAGTCCAAAGCTCCACAAAAAGAACAGCTTCCTTCAACATGTAAATACTCTCTTTTATATAGTGAATATAGTTGAAGACTTAGAATATTTTTCTTGTCTCAACTCTCTCTGTCACTACTACATACTACAATATTTTCCACACTAACATTTTTCTTAACATTCCCTTCACAAAGGAAGTAACACCACTATTTATAGGTGAAAAAGTCTTCCATACAATCAATGGGTAGAATGATGGGTAGTAATATAGGTAGATAAATGTCATAGATATTACATAAGTTACAAGAAACTAATGGTCATGAGAGTTACAAGAAACTAATGACCATGATAGTTACAAGAACTAATGGTCATATAAGTTACAAAACCAATAGTCATCTTCTACCACAATTTTATACCCACTAACATATACATTTAATATTTTATTTTAATAATAAAATGTATATACACCAACATTTTTATAGGGGAGAAAATCTTCCTTGCAATGAATAGGAAGATAATAGGGTAGTTATTAGGATAAGTGAATGGCTTATAGGTTACAAGAGTTACAACGGTTACAAGAATAAAGAAGTAGAATAATGGATAAAATGAAGAGTTGGTGGTTACATAAGTTACTAACAACTACTGACCATATTAAAATGTCACACTAACACATTATTTCATTTCTCAACTATTACAATGATCTCCCCATTAAATAAAGTAAATAGTTATTATTATATTTTCTATCAAAAAAATAATTGCTTTAGTAGCCTTATGATCGAGACAAGGGCTTGCATCCAATAATTTGAGTAGAAAACAAGAAAAATGAAGTCCTTTTGAGAATTAAATATCTTGACAACCAAGAGAAGCATAAAGGAGAGGCCAATGAGTAATTATCTCTTATATGATTATTATGTTAATATACTTCCTCCGTTTCATATTAGTTGATCAATTTTTTTTATATGCATATTAAGAAATTATAAATAATAAGATAATTTTATTAATTCATTCCTTAAAAAAAATTTAGGGAATTTTACGAACAATTGTTAACACTTTAAAAAAATTAATTGCATGGGGAATATAGAAAAAAATTAACTAATGCATTCTTGATTTAGTAAGATGAACAAATAATATGAAACTATTTTTAGTAAGATATCAATTAATATGGAACGAAGGGCTGGAGTATTACACCAAGTTATTTACTGGGCGTTTAAGTTACTAAATTAAGATTGTTAATAAATATTTATTTTTTTAAGGGTCATTTTAATTAATTCAAACAGAACAATGATTACTTTATTTACTAATTTAGTTAGGAAATTCTTTGTTATGGAAAGGTAATGATACTATTACTCCCTCTATCCAACAATACTTGTCCACTATTGACTTGACACACCCCTTAAAAAACTATAAATAGAAGGGTGATTTTACTGTATTACCCTTTGAATATAATAAATACAATGTATTGAAAAATGTAATAGGGAGATGACTTTAATTAATGATAAGGATAAAATAAGAACTAAGTGTAAAATTATCCATTGATTTCATAAAGTGGACAAGTATTGTTGGACATCACAAAATAGTATAGTGGACAAGTATTGTTGGACAGAGGGAGTAGAACTTAGAGAAAATGAAGAGTGGTCAATTTTGTGTTGGTCCCCAAATCCAAGCCAAGACAAACTAAACATACTTTAAAAATTAAACATTACATGTGAAATGGGAATCTGCTTTTCTTCCTCTTTTGTCCCTTGCACTTCCAGCAACAATCTTAAACCCTACCATTTTTTATTTTTCCTTTTATATTTCAAGTTAAGCTCTCTTTGCACCTTAACTATGCATAGTAACCAACGAGAGTCGTGGTGGAGCGGTAAGTATTTTTTCATCCTGAATCAGAGGTTTGGAGTTCAAGTCCTCCTGAATACAAAGTCGCCTTTGTTAGGCAGTACTTTACCCCTAATGTGAGACGCGAATTTAGATTTAGTCGACTCCAATGTGGGATACCGATCACCGAATGAAAAACGGAAAAGAAACTATGCATAGTTAATAAGAAGATTAATATTCTAGATCTGTAATGGACAATATATTAGCTGCCTACATCACTTAATTAGTTGGATCCAGTTACATTTGTCTCACTATAAATATTATATCATATAGATTGATCATTGCCCATGCTTCTAGTGACTAATTATAGTCTACTAATTAAAATATAATCACCATGACTAAGGGAACATTTTATTATATTTGGATAATGCACCGCAAACCCACAAGATATAATATTCCATCTAATGGAAAAAGGCCCAAAAATATTTTATTTTATTGCTAGCATGGCTAACCTTTATTCCAAAAGCATGTTTTCTTTCCATGACCACATTATTTTTTAAAAAAGAAAATGTGTCAGAAGATGGTGCTGAAATTTCTAAGAAGGTTGTGAGTTAATTAGAACATAATCAAAAGAAAATAAAGAAAAAATAATATAACTTTTTTAAAAGATTGTCAAATCTACATCCTCAAGGGTACAAACAGAGAGTTTTTCTTTATGACTTAAACGAATAGTACTACTCTGTCTCAATTAATATGACACTTTTTAAATTTCGAGATTCAAACAAGTTTATTTTTTATTGCAAATTTTTCATACATCATTTAAATATTTTGAATTGTCAATAATTGTGACTTATAATACTTTTTACATAGTTTTCAAATATATAAATTTCATTTTAAAATTTTTAAAGATTTCATGCGCTAATTTTCGATGAAACTTAAATTGTTTGACTCTTGAAAAATGAAAAGTGCTACATAAATTGGGACAGAAGGAGTACAAAAGTCTCAATTACAACCGCTTTATATAAATTTTCAAGTATTTTCCAAACCTACGAGTAGGGGTGTACATAGACCGGATTAGTTTGGATTTTTTCAAACGCCAAACCAAATTATTTATGTCAGGTTTCTAAATCTATAAATCAAATCAAACTAACAAAACTCGTGTTTTTGTTGGATTTTTTAGGATTTTTTTCGGTGAAGTATTTATACAAACATATTATTAACATGTGCTTCAAATATTTCTTTAGTCCTACCAAAATATAACTATCTAATCTGTTTCTTAAGAAAATAACACAAAATATAATATGAGTTATGACACTAAAATATTCAACATAAAATAAATGTTGCAAATAAATAAGCCATAAGAAAAATGATCATAATTTTAAAGTAATAAATTATGATAAAATAAATATAATAAGTATTAATTACTTGACTAAACATTAAAGAAAAACTAAATTAGATTATGTATTTTAATTGTCTAAACCAATGTAATACTAAAGAACAAATATTTAACATTATTGTCATTCTTAGTATTGAATTGATCTTTTATTGTTAGCAATAGTATTGATTTGATTTTTATTTGAGATTTATTAGAGTTACTTATATTTATGGACTATAACGGAACATTTAAAATTCTAACTCCAAACTTGAAATAATAGGTTAAAAGATAAAAACTATGAAAAAGTATAAGAAATATTTTTAAATTATATCATAGTAAATACTTTTATGTATAGAATAAATTTTAACAATTATATATATAATGTCGGATTGATTTGATTTCGGATTGACTTTTAAAACCAAACCAACCCAAGTATAGTCGAGTTTTTTTTTCATTACCAAGTCAAGTCAAACCAAATTACTAGTCAATTTTTTTTTCTTTCAATTTGACTCAATTTATGATTTGGTATGATTTTTTATTCGATTTTGATCACTCCTACCTACAAGGATAATAGGTTCTCAAAACTACAAGGAAATTTGGGTTTCTCAAACCTACAAAGGACAATAGGTTTTCTTTTTTTTTCTGGTAACTAAACTGACTTTTATTAATCACCAAAAGTAAGGAATTACAAAGCAATAGTTTGCTACAACCCATCAAGCTATATCTCAATGTATGAAAGAAACTATAAGCTATCTATATGACAGGACTACTTCTTAAAACATGTAACTATGGATTGCTTCCTGTAATCTAGGAGATGCTTTAAAACAAATAACATATACGATCTCCTTAGCTATTGAATCTCTAGTGCGACTCCTCTTTTAAAAAATTATCTTGTTCCTCTCATTCCATAAGGCATGTGTAATTTCAGAATAGACCATTTTGAATATTTGAGCTTGTATTGTCTTGCCTTTAGCCCTTTGAATGGACCAGCGGAGGTGTTGGTCCCAGTTGAGAAGATCATAATTTGGCCTTTGCATCCATTGTAGGACTCTGTCCCATATGGCTTTTGAAAAAGGGCACTGAACAAATAAATGCTCTATGTTATCATCCTGCGCTTGACATAGGCTGCATTTAGGATCAACCACCACTCCCTATTTTTGTAGCCTATCTACTGTCAATAATTTCCCCTGTAGCTGCAGCCATATAGTAAATTGAGCCTTTGGCCTTGCTAGGTTCATATACATTAAGCATTTCCAAGGCACTTTAGGCTTGTCCCCAAGTAACTGATAATATAACTTCCTTATAGTTCTCTTGCAAGTATCATGTGACTGTGTTTGCGCATTAAAGACCCTTGCTTCAATTATTTTCCTAATCATCCGACACGTTTGTTTTGGCACTTGGGTAGTACTCACATGTTGCTCCTTTATGTAGTAGGTATGGACCCATCTAATCCACATCTTGTCTTCCTCATGCTCCAGGTCCCAATATTTCTTCAGGATTGCAGCCTTATTCCAGAGAAGTATGTTACTAATATTAAGACCACCCATACTTTTTGGAGTTCAGACCTTCTCCCAAGATACAAGTGCTTTTCTTGTGATGATATTACTTCCTGACCATAGGTAGCTTCTACAATGAGCTTCAATTAATTTCACCATTTTGGCTGGAAGTAAGAATAGCTGAGCCCAATAAGCCTGGATCCCAAATATGACAGTCTAAATCAGTTGCATTCCTCCTGTATATGATAAGTTCTTTGTTGTCCATGAAGAGATCCTATTGGTAATCTTATCCATAAGAGGTTTCCATTGAACAAGGGAGATTTTCTGAGTTGATAATGGCACTCCCAAATATATGAAAGGGAATTCACCCAGAGTATATCCCAGTCGATTAATGATCCTATTTTGTTCTACCTGAGTTACTCTTCCAAAATACACAGAGCTCTTCCCTAGATTTGCTTGCAGTCCTGATGCTTTAGAGAAATTGGTGAAGCATTGATGCAGTATGCCTACTAATGGCAGGTCACCCTTAGAGAATAAAAGTAGGTCATCTACAAAGCATAGGTGACTTATATTTAGCTTAGCACATCTTGGATGGAACTGAAATTCTTTAATATCCTTCAGCAAGTTAAGTTGTCTACTAAGATACTCCATTGCTATTGCAAACAAAAATGGAGACATTGGATCACCTTGTCTCAATCCTCTGGCAGCTTCAAAAGGAGGTAGTGGTTCTCCGTTTAGTATCACATTGTAGGTCACAGAAGTAACACATTCCATAACCCAATGTGTGAACTTTGTGGGGAATCCCAGTTCTATCATAACCTGTTCTAAATGAATCCATTCCAGGGAATCATATGCCTTTTGTATATCAATCTTGATCATGGATCTGGGAGATATATGTTTCCTTGAATACCCTTTCACCAATTCATGGGCAAGGATTATGTTATCCCCTATTTTCCTACCTGGTATATATCCCGCTTGTGCTTCACATATTATTGTAGCCATCACTTTTTGCTTTCTTGTGGACAAGATCTTTGAAATTATCTTGTAGAGAACAGAACAGCAAGCAATAGGTCTATATTCTTTAATGTTTACATGATTAGAGTTCTTGGGGACTAGAGTAATGGTGGTACAATTAATAGGTCTGTAAATAACACATGTATTAAAGAATTCCAGGATAGCTTCAGTTACCTCATGCTTGATAATGTGCTAAGATTTCTTTAAGAAAAACTGCATTAAAACCATCCACTCCCGGAGCTTTGTCATCTCCAATGGAATTTAAGTTGTATAATATCTCTTCGTCTGACACTCGTTCAATAAGCTTGGTCCTTTGGTCTTGTGACAGTGAAGGTCCCTTCGTCATCACCAGCTTGTTGATACTAGGTAGATTATGTGAGGTAGAGCCCATTAAACCTTTGTAGAATGATACAATTTCTGTCTGGATTTCTTTCGGTTTAGTCAATAGTACTCCCCCAAGTGAGGTTAACATATTTATTTGCTTTCTCTGGCTTCTTTCCTTCATCACTGCTGTAAAGTATTTTGTGTTAGAGTCTCCAAGTTGAATTCATTTAGCTCGAGACTTTTGTTTCATGATGCTTTCTTCTATCATAGACCACTTCTCCAAATCATGCATAATGACTTTCCCCTGAGATTGTAAACTGTCATTCCACTGTGATCTGAGTTATTGTTGGACAACAACCAATTCACTTCTAGCTTTCTCCATCCTCCGACCTATCCCCTTGAATTCTTCATTATTAAGTTGCTTTTGCTTTGGCTTTAAGGCCTTCAACTTGTTCCTCACACTTATCCTCTCTATATTGTTTATTAGTCCAAGTGAAGTAGTCCCCTTTCCATGGAAGCTCATTAAGGAGTAGGTCATGCATACACTCTGAAAAGTCTTTGATTTCCCCAAATTGCACAGGATTATTGGAAAGTCTATCATGTGGGTATAGCAAAGCATTAAAATCCCCACTTAGCAACCAAGGACTGATCAGACCCTGAGCTAGAATTCTGAGTTTTTCCCATAGATCTTTCCTTGCTTCTATAGTATTATACCCATAGATCATTGTTAAGTAACATTCCATAGGTTCCCTAATTCCTTTCACATAGCAGTGTAATAGCTGCCCATCTTCTTCTATTTTTGTGACTTTGTAGTTATCAATGTCCCAAATGATCCAGATTCTCCCATTGGTGGCAGTATGGTAGTTATGTAAGTGGTCCCATCCAGACACTATATTTTTTAGCATTTTCTCTGCATTATGTTGTTTGACCCTTGTCTCGATTAGCCCAACTAGCTTAACTTGTTTATTATGGAGATATTTCTTCACTTCCTTCTGCTTATACCTCTTATTTATTCCTCTTATGTTCCAAAACAACCAAGTCATAGTGATTGAGTGTGTCTCCCCTTATCGGGAGGGAGGGCACTTCTAGACTCTTCTGTGTCACCGATACTCGCAAACTTATTTCTGATGGTTGATGTTCCTAGCAAGGGAAAATTGTCAAGATTAAAATCATGGTTGTTATAGTGTGTCTTCCCTTTATTACTGTGGCCTACATTATTGCGGGTATTTTCCATAGGACTCTCCATTCTATTGGGGGATGCCATCGCTACTGCTTGTTCAGTGCCTTGGGACTGCTCATGTATTGCCTTGTTAGAAACTTTATGCACCCATTGTTGTACCACCTTCCTCTGCCCTCCAAATCCTTCTCTTCTCCTTGGTTTAGCTTGATTATTAGGGATAGGCATGGGGTCACACTTGTGGCCAATTACTTGGCATACATCACAAAATATTGGTCTCCAGTCATATGTAACAGTTTGGGGGAATGTTCTACTACTGTGATCCATAACAATAACCTCATCGGGCAGGTTTTTAGTAGCATTTACCTCCATCAACATTCTAGCAAAGGATACCCTCGATTGATTGGTGGTACATTCATCCATAAACATGGGAGTGCCAATCGAGCTAGCAATTCTACTGAGTGAGTTGCATCCCCAACAGTTCATAGGCAGATTCGGGAATTTTACCCATAGTGGAATCTGAGTTTGAAATTCCTTACTAAAATCAAAATCAGCAGTCCAAGGCTTGAGAATAAGGGGTCGATAATTGATGATGTAAGGGCCACTCATGAGTATTGCCTGCATTTCTTCAATGGTGTTAAATTTGACTATGAAATAACCCTCTTCATGCATGAATATGCTTGTCTCAACCTCATTCCAGTTCTGATTAATAAATCGGGTCATAGCATTGTAACCCGGATAGTCTCCTATAGCATACACAATTAGGGATCTTCTCTATTTTTGAGTTTCATGGTCAACCTCCTCTCTCTCTAGTTGACTAACTACTTGTCCTTCTATAATTTGAGGAGGGATGTAGTCTAGAGCCATACCATTACCAGAAGCTCTGTTTTGCTTGAATAAATTCACCCACGAGTCAGAAGGAGCATCCTCCTTAGCTTTTTCGTTTACTGTTTCATTGTGCTCTTTGCTCCTAGTGCCTTCCAGATATGTTCCAGCACTATTTTGCTTCATCGAATCTTCAACTGGGATTGTGTTCATTTGCAATTTCCGTACAACTCTTTTTGAGTTTGATGAAGTTTCGCACACTTCTGGATCTATCAACGGTGGGGTTTGTGCTGCCTCACATTCATGGTGTTTCTCAGTTGCTGGGACGCGAGCTCCTACAGAGCTTCCAAAAGTAGCTATGAACTCCTTCTTTGGCCGTCCCCCACCACGAGCTTGTCCTCGACCTTTACCTCTCCCCCTGACCATGGCAGTCACACCGGCGTAGTTATCAATGTCCCAAACTACAAGGGAATGATTTTCCAAACTTTTGAGCAAACATTACGGGGAAAAGAGATTCCACCATTTTAGGTTTCACGATCATTAAGAAATTATGTAACTTTATTATTATATCCTTATTTAAAGTTCACTTGAAAACAAGTTTTCAATAAATGAACATGAATTAATTTATTGTGATTAATTAAATTGACCAATGAACATAAATTAATCATTTGGTTTTTCTATGTTGGTCAAATTCACACTTTCAAGGCTAATAACTCTCAAGGGTAAAATAAGAAAAATAATGTCGTTTATGTATTGGTTTTGTGAAATGACAAGTATTATGGAACATTTATTTTTTGTAAGGACGGTATATAAATAGGAACGGAGGGAGTAAACTCTTGGGATTTTTCCCATTGTTTAAAATAATTAAATTGTTCTAAGTTCAAGATGAATGTTTGAATTTTTTTTCATATTAGTCATTTCATCTAATGAAGTTGGATACTCCCTCCGTTCACTTTTACTTGTCATTATTCCTAAAATAGATTTTCATTTTTACTTGTCAATGTTAGATCCATCTTGACATGTTAAAGGATGACAAAAGTTTCACATTGATGGTTAATGAGATGGACAGACTCCTTATAAGGCTTGGACAATCCTCCACCCTTTAAGCTATCTTTTAGGGTTGAGTTAGGCCTAAGATCCATCTTGACATAGTATCAGAGTCAGACCTATCCCAATTTATTCACCGATGTTGGGCCCCCATTATAGTATCCACGCTCTAGTTAATGAGGTCTGGGCGTACGGGGGAATGTTAAGAGTTCCCACATCGAAAAAGGGATGGGAATTTGGTCTCCTTATATGGACTTGGACAATCTTCCCCTCACAAGCTAGCTTTTGAGATTGAGTTAGATCCACGATTCATTTTTACATGGTATCAGAGCCAGGCCCATCCCAATTCTTTGTTCACCTATGTTGGGCCCCCATATTATAGTGTCCACGCTCTAGTTAACGAGATTTGGGTGTGCGAGGGAGTGTTAAGAATTTCCACATTGAAAAAGGGATGGAAATTTGGTCTCCTTATATGGACTTGGACAATCCTCCCCTCATAAGCTAGCTTTTGAGATTGAGTTAGACCCAACAAAAGCTAGATCGAGAAAGGGAGGAGAGAGTATGAATACATGTTGTATTCATTGTATTTCAAGTACAATTGATACAAAATACATAATACAAATTTAGTTTTTTAAATACAATCAATATAAAATACAAATCTCTCACCTATAGTTGATTGGATACAATTGATACATGATACATTTAACAGAGAGGATGAATACATATTGTATTCATATGAATACAAATACATTTGATACAAAATACAAATATAGTTTTTCAAATACAATTGATATAAAATACAAACGCTCACCTATATTTGATTGAATACAATTGTTACATAATACATTTGAATGGATTTCTTCTTAGTAGCATGAGAGACAGAGACAGAGAGAGGAGAGAGAGAGAGAGAGAGAGAGAGGGAGAGAGAGAGAGAGAGAGAGAGGGAGGAGAGACAAGGGAGAGAGGAGGAGAGTTTGCTATAAAACCAATATATAGACAAATATAGTTTTTCGAATACAATTGATATAAAATACAAACTCTCACCTATATTTGATTGAATACAATTGTTACATAATACATTTGAATGGATTTCTTCTTAGTAGCATGAGAGACAGAGACAGATAGACACAGAGAGAGGAGAGAGTGAGAGAGGGACAGGGAGAGGGAGGAGAGACAAGAGAGAGAGGAAGAGAGTTTGCTATAAAACCAATATATAGTGATTTATTATAATTTTGTTAAACTATAGTTATGTTCCATAAATATGTTGACATATTTATCTTGTTCCACATTTTTTCCTTTATCAAACTCTTATTCATATATTAAACTTTTTCAAATGATTAATGATGCATTCATCAAGTTTATTATCATTCTTTCTTAGTATAATACAAAACAAAAAACAACATGCCACTACAAAAAATGCACTTAAAGCTACAAAAAAATCATTGTAGCTATTTATGAAATTTTTCGTACCTAAACACTTTAACCATAAAAGATTTTTTTCATAGCATTCGTGGCAAGATGTAGCGCAGCTGATAATTAGCTACAAACTTTATATGGTCCGTGGATAAAGACTAATACTTATAGCTACAAAAAAAATTGTGTTATAACTATGATAGTAAAAAATTCTTGCTACGAAATTATACTTGTAGCAAATAATTGGGTCAAAACTACCCTTTAACTATTCTAAATAGATCAAATATACCTTTCAATTATATTTTGACTCAAAACTACTCTTTCCGTCTTTACTATTGGATCACTTCTACCCTTCCTTTTAATGGAATAAGACGTGGCATCCAATGTGTAAATTATAATGCCACATAAATGTCCACCTAAGCACATCCACCCCACCCATTAAGAGGCCCAGGAGATTGAACACCGACGTCAAAGTTAATTATCTCATCGGGATAACGGAACCCCATTGTCTCCGGAGAAGGAGACTGCACACTGCGTTATAACCATTAATTATCTCATCCGGATAACAGATCTCTCTTGTTGCCGGAGACGGTGATTGAACACTAGTGGTAAAATCATTAATTCTTTCATCCGAATAACGGATGTCCATTGTCGCCAGAGTTGGAGAAGGCACCAAGCTTCCAGAATCAAGCAAATAGTCGGTGTCATCTAACCACATTTACACAGATAACATAACAATCCACCGATTTCTATAAACCTCCGTACTATTAAACGCCGCCAACAGTTAGAATGAGTCGATGAAAATTACGACCATTGTCTTGTTCGGAGCAATAGTTTGAAAAATCATAGTACCCTTGGCATTTCTAGCAAGATCCCCAAAACGATACCGTTGGGAACAACATGGTGAATTGTGAGAACAAAGCTATATCAGAAGTGCACAAAAACGGAAACGGAAATCAAACTTAGCAACTCCGTCCGTTCGATGGTTAACGCAGTAGCAACAACAGTGAATCGTCTTCTCCTTAATGCTCTGATTGTGTAATCAAGAAGAGATCGATGGTCCAATCATGAACAATAAGATGATTGTCCACGTAAATGTCAAGTTGCTTGATTTTTACAAATCCAATTGAATTCTCTGACGAAGAAATTGATACTTGTCCAGTAAAGCTTTTGAAGAAGAGATAATTGTTATTGAACAGAGTTGGGCCAATCCCAGCGCCGTTGACATTAGATAAAAGGTTGACCCAAGTGAGAGGGGTTTTGAGAGTGTGGTAACGAACGAGAAGAGCGGAAGGGCGTGGCGGGGATGGGGCCAAAATAGTGCCGAAGAAATTATTGTTTGTGGAGTCGATGGTGGAAGTGAAGGGGCAAGGTTGGATCATTTAGTGGGGTGGGTGTGCTTAGGTGGACTCTATATGGCACTATAATTTATACATTGAATGCCACATCTTATTCCGTTAAATGGAAGGATAGAAACGATCCAATAGTAAGACGGGAAGGGTAGTTTTGAACCAAAATATAGTTGAAGGGTATATTTGCTCTATTTCGAATAGTTGGAGGGTAGTTTTGGCCCTTTTCCGTAAAATCTATAGCAATTTTTATATTACAAACACAATGTATTCTATTGTGGCAAATAACTTGATTTATTTGCTATGAAAATTTAAAATTTGTGGCTATCTTATATTTTTAATTCTGTGGCAACAATACTTGTATTTAGCTGCAAGTTAGAAAATCTATAGCTATAAAACTAAAGTATTTACCACATATATTTTTTCACAAAGCTAAGAATTTATTCTTTTTGCCATGAAATACATAAATTATAGCTAATTTTTTTAATTTGCTATTGGAAGTGAAAATGTCATGCCGTATTTTTGATAATTATATTATATAGATAGGGTTATGGAATGTGGTCAAAAGTAGAGGAGATGGACTTGTGATTTTGACCCCTCATATTAGAGGATGCAATTTCATTTCCACATAGAAAGGGAGCTATGTATAACCTACAGTATTTTGCACTGTCCCAACCAAAACTGCACAAAACATAAAGTTTGATTTTTATGATTACATGGGGAACTTTGTTTCTAACCCAACACAGCATATCTAAATACACACAAGTATTACTTTCTTTGATGAAATGTCCTGTCCAACAAACTTGCTGCAATTTAAGCCTAAAATGTCAATCATATATGAAATTTTGGATAGATAATATGATAATATTGTTGGCATTGTCCAAAATGTTAACAATTGGAACAAAGGCATTGCCCGAGTAATATCCAAAAGCTTAAATGGCAAAAATCGACCAAAAATAGAAAGAAAAAAATAAACTGCCTTTTCTGTACAACTCCTCAACTACTGCAAATTATCTACATCAACAAAGACACAAATGGACAATTTTTCAACTATTGCTCTCCCCCAAAATTTTGTTTGACAATCTTGCACATTCTCCCTTCGGCAACTAGCAGAATATACGAGACTTGAACAATAACAGCTGCTCGCTGCTCAATAAAGAGAACCACTTTCTTAGGCAATCAGTTGGATTTGCGGCTGGTGCAACTTCAATGTTACTTCCAACAACCTCCTCAAACCTGAGAGGAATTAGGCCAATTAAAGCAATTCCAATGGAGAACTGGAGGTGGAGACCCATTCTTTTGTAGTCGCATTGCAAAAGTAATGCACAGAAAGAGCTTCTTAATCTCTGAATCCTAACATCTTCATATCCAAAAGCTTCAAGTCCACACCTGTAAGAGAGATCATATATAAAATGTTGGTTTAGCATGAACTGAATAAAACCAAAAAATATCCATGTAGAAACGCCGCTATAAACATAAACACAAACACAATTAAGAGATGCCTATCAAAAATAAATACAATTAAGATATACAAGCATTGAGGTTATAATAACTAGCCCTCCATCCAAAGGTCAATTTATTTCATCCAACTGATGATTGTGACCAGCATCTCTACTCATTCACATAACTTAAAACATGGTTACCTAGTTCTAAAATAATCAACCAAATAATCAAATGCCCCAAACAGAAAAGTGACTTGTGGTATTCCAACTCTGTTCCCCGTCAATTTCATTCCAAAAGCTGGTTGCAAAATCATGCATACAAAAGGAAATTCAGATACCCAACTACTATGTGAAGTTTCATCTTTTCTATTGCTGATAAGGAGTTGATAGACCCTAGCAAATGCAGAATGAGTTTGTTCATTCATCTCTGTAGGGCCTAGAAGACTTCTCCAAGCACCCTCTCAAAGTTCCAACTCATGTCGCTGACTATAAGGCAATAAAAAACTAATTTTCTTGATATGTAACAATGTAATATAAGTAAACTATCTACAAAAACGTCTTTTTTAACTTTATCATTTCCTGTTAATGTCCATAGCCATGTCTTAAAGCTTTTCTCCATTGGAAACACCTATAGACATAGATAGGTTTGGGCTAATTCTGTCTACCAAATCAATGAAATACTGAGGTTAGTGCAAGTCCAAAAGAGATCAGGCCAATAGTGTCCATTAAAGTTCTTATTTGCATGAGTGCTATAGCATAGACCACCAATGGGAAAACGGTTGGGAAACAATTTGAGTTTGTTCGGTTCCCTGAGCAGATGTACTATGATCAATCAGAGTACATAACTGCCAACATATACATGTATGGATGGATAAATTGGTCGAAAGATTTCTGGATGGCCAAACAAAAACTTTTAAACGCATCCAATATCACCAATGCCACTTATATTGAACTATGGAAAAACTTCAGGATAGGGAGAAATATAATAAGGATCAGGATATTATCCCATAAGAAATGCAATGATTTGGTTCATAACAAATGCTGCTTCGATTTCCGAAAGAAAAAGAATACATCATATATGATCAGAAAATGGTAGAAACACAAGTATGCAGCTCAGGCCATCAACAACAATCAAAATGCCAATAGAGCTCCCTCTCATATTTCCCCATTTAAGACTTAAACACTATGTACAAGATAAATGCTGAAAATAATTTACCATGTTTGGTCAGTTACCTTCCAAGTTGACCAAGAAGAGTAGTAATAGCAGCAGCACTGTGCTCTGTTGAACAATATTCCAATAAATTCAATAGTGGACAAGCAATTTTGTCAAACATCCAATCCCAGCTCTGCTTGAGAGATCAAAAATATCAGAATGAGGCAGAAACTTCTGAGGAATGAACTGAAAAGCAGGAAAGTAATTACTACCCAGAAACCCACCCCCACCCCCCAACCCCACCCACCCCCACCCTATTGCCCACTAGGAACCGAGCAAGAGAATTATGCCAGATAATATTTTGAAAGGAAAAAGATTCTCCAAGAACATCCTCCATTGAGAAAAAGATCCAACAAAAGATGTAAAGAAGATTCAAATACTACAATATAGGAGTTAAAATAGTTAAGAATTTGGGTGGAGAAGTAGTAGGCATTACAACTTCAACTGCTCCCCATAAATGTCTACTTGACGAATCAATTGAGAAAATTTCGCAACCACCATGCGACCTAGTCAACAACATATCCAGTGTACTCCCACAACTAGAGTCTCAAGAGGGTAGAGTGTACACAGACCTTACCCCTACCTTGGAAGGTAGAGAGGTTATTTCCGATGCATATCAAAGCAAATCGAAAAAGAAATAACATAAGTGAAGAAATCATGGCAAAATACTATAAAAAGCATGACAAAGCATTCTGAAAAAAGGAACAGTTTCTACAACACAAAGTGATGATAATCGAAGTACAACCGACAACAGATAGTAACAAAGACAGAAGTACAAGAAACTACAAGAGAAGTACACCTTTCAAGCCTAAAATACACTGCAACCAACTAAGTAAAGAGATAAATTGCGTGAGAATTAACTAAAAACATTAAAAGGGGACGAAATATAACTCCTATCCAATTATATGGGGTAATTCCTAATAAGATTCACCTCAACATATTTTGATTTTTAAATGAAATCCATTTGTATTTTCTTTCTGATTTTCCATCCTTCTGCAAATACAAAGTTTAGGATGCAAAAGCACCATATTAAGTTAATGTGTTTGTAATATTAGTATCTCATTTTGACATATTAGGAATTGGAGTGGATTCAAATTCCCATGCCAAAAAATTTACTTTTAAGAAACTGTTACTCCCTTTTCCATCCAGCTCTAAGGTGAAAGTGGGCAATGGGAATAAGACCAAATTCTGGAAGGAAGAATGACATGACATGGGTAATCTGGAACTTCTTTTCCCTGATATTTACAATCTAGTTCTTTCTCAACAAAGGACCATAGCAGAGATGTAGACAACGGGGATGGAACTTCAACTTCAGGAGACAATTTAATGACTTGGAAGTGATGAGGGTGGCAGAATTTATCAACATTGTTGGAAATTTTAATGGACTCCAGACAAATGAGGATGTGTTCTGGTGGAAAGCTGACAGTAGAGGCATATTTAAAGAAGGGGAAGCTTACAGGTTGATGGAGCAACCAAGTGAACAGAACCCGACTTGGCCATGGAAACAAACTTGGAAGTGCAGAATTCCTTAAAGTGTCATGCTTCATATGGCTGCTAGCTAAGGAAGCATCTCTGACTCAAGATAATGTAATGAAAAGGGGTATAACCTTGTGTTCAAGATGTTTCCTATGTGGGGAAACCTCAGAAACTGTAAACCATCTATTTCCACACCGCAAATATACTCAACAGTTATGGAGGGTGATCTTTAGCCTCAAAGGCATTTCCTGGACGATGCCCAGGAGAGTCACTGAAGCTCTAAAAAGCTGGGAGGAGGCAGGTGTACATGCTAAAGACAGAGGTAGATGGAGAATTATCCCAGCTTCAATATGGTGGGCAATCTGGAAAGAGAGGAATTCTAGGTGTTTTGAGAGCATAGAGAATAGTGTGCAGAAAGTTAAACTTAACTGCATTTGGTTGTTATATTTTTGGTGTAACCAATTATACTCAAATGAAACTGTCTCTATAATTGATGTTTTAGACTCGATATAGACATAGAACATTGAAGTTTGGAGTTCATCTGTATACAAGGTTTCAGTACAACCCATGTATCGTTGTGATATAATACAAAGTTACCAAGTTAAAAAAAAAACAATAAGACATGGTGCAGTAATTACTTTTAAAAAATCAGCATCCACTACTGAATGAACAACAAAGAACAGATTTTGGCTCTCCCCTTGCAAGTGGGGTTCCTAAATATGGATACTAGAAAATGATGGAAGACAATGTGCAAAATGTTGAAACATTCTGTAAGAATGCACAAAAAGAACATATTATTAAAATTAGCAAAAGGACAGCAATACCCGAAACTATATTTTTTCTTTAGATAAGGTAACATAATTTTATTAAAATTAGCAAGTCACAAAGAAGCCAGTAGTATGCAAAAGTCCATACCAATGCCTTGTGATAAGATTCTTTTGGGAGGATTAAGAGCCTGTTTGGATTGGCTAAAAATTGGTCAAACCTACTTTTAAGTCATTTTTAGCTTTTGAAAGTGTTTGGCAAGGTTAAAAATAACTTAAAATAAGTTTAAAATGACTTTAAAAAAGTTAAAAACCAAAAGTAGGTCTCCCCCTACTTTTTATTTTTTTGACTTAAAAGTCATTTAAGTTTGACTTTTTATTTTTTGACTTAAAAGCTACTTTTTTTAAGGCAATCCAAACGGGCTCTAAGTCACTAACTATTGATAATATATTCAGTCAGAACTTTTTAAATTTATAAAAGAAATGGCAGTCTCCTGATATAGCAATGTCATTCACTCAAGAAAAATATCCTATAATAGCACTCAAATCTTCATACTTTCTTTAGACCTGGATCAAGAGAAATAAAAGAGAACCAATAAAGAGGATAGAAATTCACAAGATTACAGAGTATACTAATAAAATAAAAATCATACCATGAAAACTGCAACAAGCTCCACCAGTGCAAGGGTATCAATGAACCGGCTTGAATCCCCCAAAGTAACATAGGCTGACTGTACTAAATCTACATTATCTGTGGATTCCTCAGTTTTCTTTCCATCACAGTTGATTCCATGTCTTGATGAGTTCAATGATTCCATCAAATTCAACCCCACAGCAGAGCAAGAATAACTCTTAAGACTATCCAAGAGTGAGGATGCAACAGCATCCATGGTAGCTGCACTCTCTGAAAACGGGCACTTACTAACTGAACAAATATTAGACAAAGACTCAACCGTAGATGCAACACAAGAAAGAGGATTAGGAGATGAGCTATTATTGTGAATAAGCATCACCAATGACTTCACAACAGTCATAGCTAAGCCATACTCTTTGAGAGTAATATATTTAGAACCACATAGATAGGCAAATATATGAAGAATATTTAGAGAATCAGATCTCAGCGTCCTTAAAATGTTGCAGGAAGCCTCACAAACAAAACCAATATGGTCAAACACGGCACATACTGATGCTAGCAAAATTCCTCCAGTTAGCAACAACTGAGTAGGAGCTGGTTGCTTGCACAAGCTTATACTACGACCATCCAAAATAAGATTGATTCCTGAATTGGATGCAAGCTTTGAATCAGAACTTACAGCATGCACCAGCAATTTACCATGCAAAAGAAAATCCTCCATAAGAGAAAGTACATCATACAAGTTGCAAGTTTCCACAAATATCCTTCTCGTATCTTCATGTGACAGTTCTGCAAATAAGGAATATTAGGATTTGCTTAGTATATACACGGTAAAAATTTCCAGGAAACATCTTAATCTAAATAGACCAAAAGGCCAATAACCTGTATACATATACTGAGCAACAGAATTTATGAAAAGGATCAGGTCTCTCTCCCAATCATCTCCAAAGGCTCTCGTTGCAGTATCAGAAATGTAGAGAAGTAAGAGTGAAAAGAAGACACATGTCTTCTCCCTGAAAAAAGTGGGAAGGGATATAATGTTAGCTCCCGTTTAGTTATCAACATATCAAATTTGAAAACATTTGCTAGCTAATGAAGCATAGGCATAACACTTGACATGGACAAGGACGAGACTAATGCACATAAACTAAGAACATCCTACATGCCTATGAATGACAATTTGGCCGAAAGCATCTTAAACTTTTGCAAACAGCTTAAAATATGTAAACCCTCCAGATTGCTATATGAGATAAGGCATCTAGAAAATAGATTAGAAAAACCAATCCAGCATAATTTATCAATAAAATTATATAAACCTCCATACGTTATCATCACAACCTAATAACAAGTGATTCCATTTCCCATAGTAAATCATCCTTTCTGATCAAAATCAACGTGTGCCAAAAGAAAGTGATTCCAATTGTTACAAACAGGCACAGTTTATAAGCTTGGGATGTCAAAAGGTTGTGATTCAAGAATACAGATTAAGCTTGGACATAATCCACAAGTAATACCCCCATTTTAAAGTTGACTAGAAAAAGTTAGTACTGTCCATCCATTATTCAATTGATGCCAAGTACCTCTAGATTTGAGCTAACAAAGCCTCCTAATTTCTTAGTACCAGTTGGAAGTAAAATTGAGCAGAGTAACATCATTGTGTCATATTACAAGAACAAATAATATAGATACTTGTAAGGTACTTCTTTTGGGAGAAAAGCACATGATTCTCGGATATCCAACCACCATGAAGAAACATGAATACCAAATATTGTACGAGCATAAAACATTTGGTGTAAGACATCTAAAAATTCAGTCTGTCAAGTGACATATATTTGAATATTTCATTCATGGCCATTTGACCTTGGGCTAAATCCTACCTTCAAAACTCTTAGGGTGTTTTTACAAATCAATGTGTAATTATTAGGTTGGGTAATTACTAATTAGTAATTACTGGGTAGTAAGAACACAACCTAGCAGTTTCAAAAAAAAAATATTTATAACATAATTACAGAGCAACTCCCTGAGTCATTGGTTGCACAAATGTAATTACATAGTATTTTTTAAATTTTAAAAGGAAAGTGAAGTAAACCTTTTTTAGACTAACAAGTAAATAATTTTAAAATGTATGACAAATATATGTATGTCCAATGCAAAGTAAGCACGAAACCCAACTCAAAATAGAATAGCTTAGCTTACTCATTTGAAATCTCTTGAAGATTCAAAAGAGTGACCAGAATACTCCTAAGAGAAGTATCTGATGATACTGAGCATTGAGCAAGACAACGGCTGGTAGCATGGTAAACACTTGAAATGGTGTTCTCATCATTGTTATTTGAAAAGATGACACAATACTTGGCAAACCCATCCTGTAATGAGATGACTCTCCTTTCCGATGAAATCTGCAACCCCTCACTAGCTGGAGCAGTTAGGTCTGACCTGCACAATGCTTCCAATGTATCTGAATAGGAACTGCAGGATAACTTGCAAGCTGTGTCAAGGTTTAATCTCTTAGATGAATCAACATGATCTTTTTTCTCAGGTAATGATGATTTTTTTGGAGGATCTATGGTAGGGTGTTTTAATTTGTTAGAATTGATTTCCACATTAATGACATCAAAATTGCCTGATGAAGCCACAGTCCCCCTTCCATTTAAGAATCCCTCATATAAAGGTGTGTTAATCGGGACAAGTGCCACACTGGTATGGCACTGAATCTCAGGAAGTGTAGGCGATAAAGGCATTTCAATTGCTAGACGATAAGACTCTTCATCTGTATCATTATCCAAATTGAGAAGCTTTATATAATCACCACTGACAAGTTCATCAATATCTCCCAGATCATCGTCTTCCCCATCCTTGCAATCCTGGGCAGTTTCTGGAAGGCTATAGACATTTGGAGATTGATGTGCGCAGACATCAGATTTGACACCAGAACTGTCGAACTTTGTCTCTGCCATACTATTACTGTTTAAAAGCTGCAGGCCTAGTTCACAGGATGTTTTTCTCTTCTTGGCAGATCTAAAATGTTGGCTGAACGAGTCATATTGAATGTCAGCTACCAAATGCTTTTTCTCATCATGAAGTCTATCTGTTCTACTATTTAACATACCATCATGTAAAGAGATTTTTTGTGACAGCTGTCTTTGCCACTTGTTACCCTCGGAATTCAAGTTTCCATTATATTCAATGGCATCAATAGATCTGTTCATCCTCTTATGATGTGAGGTTCTCCTCTCAGTATAAATACAACTGATAGGACTCTTGACATTACTTTCAGCAATTGCTACAACATTCTCGTTGCACTTTTTTCTTGCATCTCCAGATAAACGTGATATGGGCGGTTCTACGTCCAATTTTCCTTCAGCTGATTTAGCTGATGTTGTGATAGAAGCACATCTTTCCTGTGAGCCCACCAATAGCCTATTAGAAAAAGATGCTGAACTGGAATTCATGGCAGAACTCTGTAACACTTTTTTGTTGGAACCTCTAAGCAAAGGCTCCAATTTAGAGTTAATACCTGATATTGATCCAGGGTTGTTCCCTCCACATATAGGAAGCGAAGGTACACTACGTTTCATCTTTTGCTTGGATGGATCAGACACTACAGCAGCTAACTGCACCGAATCATTCCCAAGATGGCAGTTCATATCACAAGCTTTCAAACCAGAATAATTGTTTTTCAAGTTGAAGCTGCAAACCTGCACATCAGGAAGATCATACCATCAAGAAACCATAGAAACATAGTTTGCATCAATTTAATTAAAGGAATTGAAGGAATAAAGACAACCCAAAGTAAATTAAATCCGTGTTTATGTGAAAATGGAGCAGGTATAGAGGAGTGAGCTCTTCTGAACATATCATATACTATTTTCAAAATTTTGCTGAACATTCTGCAAGAGTGTGCATGACTTCAAAAATAGTCAAAAAAGCAATTTTAATGAAGTTCAACAAATTCTTGAAAAATGTTAAGCTAATTGTTCAAACAGTCACAATTTCTGTTTCTACCAACTCCAGTTCTGGTAGAAAATTTCCAAATATAATGCATCCCAAGGTTTCTTGAGAAAAACTTAATCAAAAACACCTTCCTTTCTATATAAGAGCTTTAACGATACCAAGCACGAGAGAAACAAACCTTTTCCAGGTCATGCTCATCATCTTGAAAGAAGCAACCATCCAACATATTTAGACGTCTTAAGAAGTGAACAACCTCCTGCTTTATTCTAAGTAGATGTTGCTGTTGTATAACATTATTATGAGTTTTTTCTAACTCAGCTACTTTTTTGAAATGCTTCACCAGCTTCTTTTCAAACCTTAATTGCTTCTTCAACAGCTTAACTTTACCAGTTTCAACATGCGCATTACTATCAGACATGTGAAGAGGACAATCAGCTAATGACCTTGCAGAAATTAGCTTTTTAATTTCCTTCTGCAGTTCTTCAACCTGTTTTGTGTAATTTTCAACCGCTTCAGATAGGTGATCAGCACAATCTTTTTCTTCAGATGCCTTCTTTTTATATGCTTCTGCAGCCTTTCTTTGCTTTTCCACTTTTTTCATCTCTGATTTAACACGCTTTTTCTCAACCACCACCTTATGTTCCATTTCCTGGAGCTTTCTTTGGGCTGCATCAGAATTCAGAGCAACATCTACCATGGTAAAATCTCTATCCACTGCCACTGGACCAAGTTCAGATGATAATTGAGCAGTTCCTACAGTTGTCCCTTCACTAGATACGATGTTAACCATTTTACCAGATGCCATGAGTTCACGAATCTCCTTCTTCAAATTATCAATCTTTTCTCTATCCTGTTCCAACTGCCAAAATAGAGCAGTAGCATGACTTTTTTCATCCATGGCCATTTTGCAGTTGGCTTCTGCAATCTTTTTTTGCTCTACAGTTTTCATCCCTGCTGCATCTGCACGTTTTCTCTCTTTAGATGTGTTTTCTCTTTCTGCCTCCAGCTTCTTCTTAGCATCTTCAAACTCCAAAATAACCAAAGCTAACTTCGATTTCACTTGATCAGCTTCCTTTTTCAGATTTTCCAAACTAAGCCTATTTACTTCTGCTCTTTTCCTTTCAGCATCAGCAAGTCTCCTCTCTTCATCAGCCCTTGTTTTTTCACCCTTCAATTTTGTCCTCAAGTCGTCCGCCTTTTTCCTCTCCAGCTCAGCATTCTTTTTCTCCGACTCTGCTCTCACTCGTTCTTTCTCAACAAGCTCCTTCAGTTCATTTATCTTTGTTTCCCTCTCAGAGAGATGCTCCTTAAGCTCTCTAATTTCTCTACCTCCATCATCAGCCACCAATTTTTTCTTCAAGGAAAGAATCTCATTCTTCAACCCAGCAACTTCACTCTCTAAAGAAACCCTTAAAGCAGATTCCTTTATTTTATCCGCCTTCTCATTGTTTGTCCTAACTTTCTCATCCCCAAGATCTGGAAAAACTCATACAAAATATAGCAGCAAATTAATGTGTCAGTTCCAAGAAATCAAACAAAATACAGTGTCAAATCAATGTATGTCTCTGACAAGAAACAAGGCATGCAATCAACAAGGGGCACAGACTCTCACTACCAAAGTTAAACAAGACCAAAGCATGTAAGCTTCTAACTATACAGTATTGTCACTGCGTTTAGTATGTAGGTATGCACCAAGTTTCAATGACACCAATCAAGATGACGTGTTTAAATTCCTAGGCACTTTCTTAATGAGGTGTCCGAGCCACCTTACAGGCACTTTGATGAATTCAACAGGCAACCAGTGTATGTCAAAGTATTGGTAGCATTTTCTCTAACCAGAGTGGAGTCCCAGCGAACTTGCACGCCTGGACTAATTCACCAGGCAGCCTGGCATGGTCAAACTCCTAGACATTAATTTCCGGTGTTTTACTTCTTTTTATTTAATAAATTACGAATTTCTCAGTTTCTCAGTGCTTCTCTTTTAAGTTAATACTCAAATCTCATATTCAGAAATTAAAGGGGATGTAAATCAGAAGGGTAAGTAACTATACCTTTCCTGAGAGACAAATTTTCTGCTTGCATTTTGGAGACTTGTTCTTCGTAAATGGAGAGACCTTTACGAAGAGCATTTCTTCGATCTTCAAGCTTTGTGTAGCCATCTTTCAATTTACTGTACTTGTCTTTCCACTACAAAGACAATCCAAAATCAGCCAAAAATCAACAGAAGAAGTAAATAGAAATGTTAAACCTGAATACTTACAGCAATGCAGCAGGGATTTGTAAGGTCTTCTTTTATCATTACAGCATCTGTGATTGATGTTCCTTCACACATATATTAGCTTAAAATCAATAATCTCAAGAAAATTATGCATACACATGGAAAGAAGGGCCACATAAATCCCTCGACTAAACCCTAGAATTCAAAAGGTCACTCAACCGCTATTACAGCTAACTTAAAACCCCTTGGCTAAACCCTATTTTCAAATTCTTAAACTTAAGAAATGGAGGGACACAGGCATATGAATATCAAGTCGGTTCGGGTTTAATCATCCACACAGACGCAGCAGATATCAAACCGGGTCGGATCCAACCACTATCACTGAGGGCTGCTGAACTCGCATGGTTATCAACTCATATAAGGAGTTTCCCTTATTTCTATTACTAGTATAATAGCGCCCATGCTGAGTAGGGGCCCAATAGTGCAGGTTAGTTGTTTCAGCTCATATAAACAAGAATGAAAAACACCATTTGGCCAATGTTAGATTAACTCCAATATCTACATTGAAAGTTTGGTATCTCAGTTATCAACAAATAAGATACATCAATTGATTCTACACATTCTTCCATAATTTTTTATGGAACTGATTATTGTTTTGACAAAGAATATGTCTGTTGCACATCTCGATATATTTCTTTCTCATCTCTAATATACGACCTTGAGGCAAAAAGTTGTTGATATAAAATAATGTCAGCTTTGTTTACCAAAAACAGAACTCTGTCCAAAGGTTTTCTGTACAGTCTCCACTAGATGGTTCCCATGATCCCCAACATGAATAACATATCCCCTCCCGAAAGCCACCAGATCCACCCGAACCTCCAGACTTCCCAAATGATATGGAAGAAGATACCCAAAAAAAAAAATGAAGTCCTCCTAAACAAGGGAAAGGAACTTAATCTCTCCTACTCAATGTATGAAAACACCATCAGTCAGGATATGGACCTATCAAGAAAAATCAAGAATTTACAATCCTTGGAGAAATTCTCTGTTTGGGAAAAACCCCAGTTGACTGAAATGTGGAAACCAACTGCTAAAACCCCATAACCGCGATGTTGGCGGAGAAGAAGACATTCATATTAATAAATAAATATGCAGAAAGAGCTTCACTCTCATTCAGATATAAAATTGTAAGCACACAGATCTTGAGTAAAAACAACATCTTTTTTTCAAAGAAAATTTAAATATGCTAAAAACAAATATGTAGGGCATGGAGAAAAGATAGTACCTCACAAAGATGACAACTTTGAACACAACGAATGAGAATTTGCAGGAGAAGAGGAATTCATATCAGCAATTTCATCTCTTTGTGGGAAAATCGAAAGTTAGGGCAACTTTGGAGAAGTTTGAAATATGTATAAAAAAACTCATTTTATTTAATTTAGAATAACTTTCACATGTAGCCACTCAAAATATTTTAATTATGCTCCCAAGCTATAATTTGTTAATTACGATTCGTAGCTACATGTTATAAGAAGGAGAGTGGCGAGCGAGATTGGGAGAGAGAGGAGAGAGGCGAGCGAGAGAGGGCAGAGAGTGGAGATAGGCGAATTGTATATGTATATCTGTCAAAATAATTATATATATGTAACTATTATACATATGTATTTGTATATCTGGCGAGTGAGATTGGGAGAGGGATGAGAGAGGCGAGCGAGATTGCGAGAGGGAGGAGAGAAGCGAGCGAGATTGGGAGAGGGAGGAGAAAGGCGAGCGAGAGAGGGCAATAATTTGTATATTTTGCATCTCGTTTGTATAATTCGTGGGTACGTTTGAATAATTCGCGTGTTTTTGTATAATTGAGCAATACAAAGTCTGGAATTATACGAATATGATAAAACTCGAAATAACGAATTGATACAAACATAAACATATGAACTTTAAACAGTTATACAAATTATATTATACAAATTACATTATATAAATTATATTACACAAAATTCGAAAACTGCAAGTTTATACAAATTTTAAAAAGTTATACAAAAAATATTGAATGTATATGGTGATAAAACTGAAAAACCAAGGGAAATCATCGTCATATACAAATACAAACCATCGTATACAAATACACATCAAACGACGAATTGTTAGTTGCGAATTATACAAATGTGGCTAATTATACAAACTTGAAGTCACCCCACGTAATTAATGGTTAATGTTAGTCGCGAGTAGTAATTATAGCAAACTATAACTATGATGACTAATTAAGTAGTATAAGTTTGCTTAACCGCGTAATTTTTCCTATTATTTAATCATTTAATATTTTTTTCTCATTTTTATCTTTATTTAATAATAATATTTCATCTTTTACCCTATTTTTTCAGAGTAGTTGTACCTTATACCTTACATTTCTTATAGGTCTATTATTCAAATTATAGATATGTGACATTATGAACCGACGAATAACGATACAATCTATCCAAAACTGTATTCATTCAAAACAATACAATACAACACAATACAGTACAATATATTATGAAACAATAAGTAACAACCATCCAAACAAAATATAAAATAATGACGGTACAATGAAGCATATATATGCAACACATAAATAAAAAGCCAAAAAATACCCCAAACTCTAGTTAACAAGGAAGCCCAACTCTCCTTTCTATATAATACTAGATGGGCATGGCCCGTGTCAACACGGGCCCAACACTTCATATTTTCAAGTAGTTGATACTTTACATTGTCATTTGGTGATAAAAGGATAAGCTTATATGCTAGTATCATTGACGCAAGCAGAAGACATATATGCGAAAATGGTAAAGCTATCGTTAGGGGTCTGCATTATTCGAATTAAATCGAAAAATAAAATCAAACCAAATCGAATTTTAGTTTGGATTGGTTTTTTTGATTTTTTGGTTTGGTTTGAATTAATAATTTACTTTGTTTGGTTTTTTGGTTTGGTTTCAGATTTAGAAAAATAAAAATCAAAAAAATCGAATTATATATATAATATCTAGGTTTAGAATTTTAAGCTGAAGTTTACCACTTTTGTCCCTTTTAGTTATTGTCTTTCATTATTATTAAGTTTATATTTTATATTTGGACATGTATAATTGGTATACTTATAAATATTGTGTTTTAAGTTTAACTTATAATTTATATTAGGAAGTATATTTAAGAGATTCATTATTATTACTCATATATATATATATATATATATATATGTTGTTTATCCTAAGCGGGACTCCCGAAAGGGAAATCTCTTTCTCCTAAAACATGTAAGTAGTTTATGCTTTTACAGTTTATGTAACTTATCTCCCTTTATGTATAATTATGTTTAATTTATGAAATCAAGTAAATATGTTTGTTCATATTTGTTCATAAAATTGTGATAATTGTTTAATTTTGATATATATATATATATAAATATATATGTATATATATATATACATATATATGTATATATATATAAAAAAAAAATTATTTTTCAAATTGTAAATATAACTTTGATTGTGCTAAAAATTATTAACATAACTGAAAAAATCCAAACCGAATAGAGAAAAATTGAACCAAAGCAAATTTATTTTGATTCAAATTGAGTTACACTTTTTAAAAATCAAAAATTGAAAAATTCAAATCGAGTAGTACAAAACCAAATCGAAAAATCGAATGCACACCCCTAGCTATGGTAGATACGTTAAATATGCATATTGGCAGAATCAGCTATACATATCAAAGTAATTCGTGTTGCTTCTACTTACCACTGGATCTTATCACATAGATAAAGGTTTTGGCTCAGTCAATTCTTGTTTCTTAAAACGATTAGCGACCGACTTCCCTATTTTTCTCCTTGCTCGTACATTTATTTGCTATACCACAAAGAGCACTTCTACTACCTGCCATCTTAGAACAACTATGTGATGTGGTTTGCACATTTTCCCTCTGCTAAAAATTAACTAACGGCAAAATTTAAATATGAAGAAATTTGATAAATCCAACAAAATTATCTATTGCTTTGACAAACATTGGTATAATAAATCTTAAAATAAATATGACTTCTGCACACTTCACAATGTTCACAAATATATATGTGTGACTAAAACTTGATATATATACGCCAAATACAAATAGTAAATGTTATAAGTGCTTTATAGTATGCGTAGGAGTGCATCTCACCGACTTTTCATGAAGCCTATTGTAAGCCAATTGAAAAATATCATCATTTTGAGAAGAAAAAAAACTGAAAGTTCATTTTATTTTTTAAAAAGAATTCAATTGCATCTCAATATTTTAAGCTAAAACTAAAATTCATTAATCCATATTTACATCATCAAATATTTTCAACGTCTTCATTTGAATTACTTAAACACTAACGCCTACTCAATAATTAATAAATAGCGTATAAAATATACAATTGATGATGTATTCCTAGTAAGGCTTGTTTACATAATTTTTAAGACGTACATAGGTGCATAAATTATGTGCAAGATTAGTTATCCAAAAGTAAGATCTTCTTAACATTTAAGAATTAGTATTAAGGGTAGTTCTCATAAAAAAAAAATTATACTACTTTTCTTTTTCTTCTTTAGACCATACTCTCCCAACACACAAATAATATGGCAAAGATTGTTGTTTTTTGAATATTTTAAACCAATAATATTAGCATTAGAATATGCAAAAGGCAACTATAAGGAACAGAAGATTATGATATGTTTACTTTTCTCCATTTACCTTTTTATCTTTTTGAGAACTTGCTTCTCCATTTGCTATTTTTTCCCACATGAAATGTACTATTGCAAAAAATGCATATTAGAGACACTAACAACAATTATTTTTATCATTGGCTCTTTATTCACATCACTAGAGTCGAAAGATGAAAAAAAGATTAACTTCTTAAGATAATATATCTCTATTTATGAAGATAAATACTACTTAAATTAATCTCACTTATTAATTGAAATAAGCAAAATCAGATACGTAGACTTGTTCAAGTCAATCGATCCTCCTAACCTACATTCATATGCACAAGTTAGGCGATACATACATTTTTACTCATTCAAGTTATAAATAGGTGATATATCTTGATAGAGGATTATCACCACTTGATCCAACTTGAACGATCTCATATCCAGGTAAATACATTTAAAATAAAAAAAATTCTGACAAAAATGATATAAATAAAATACATACCCTATATTGTTGAATAGTTCTTTCTAGTGAACGTCAATAATGTATTTTTGGAATTGTTAAAATACAAATGCTTACCTAATAGAACCCTTAATGGAGGAAATTAAAATAGAAAATTGCTTAATTGTTGGACATTTCATCAAACACTTTAGTAGTGTAAGAAGTTCTTCCTTCGGATTCCATAAAGGCATTTGAATACAACACCAAAAGCACATAGAGTCCATCAATAAAATATGAAGAGGAAAATCAATATGAACAAATCTTATCCCTAAACACTAAACTGAAATGAAAAAAATAGAAAGCTAAAGACAACTTCAGAGGTTATTCCGTGATGATTGAACTGTGTAAAATGATGGCCTGCAAGAAGAAATCGAGCAAAACCAAGGTTAATTCAGAAATTTTCATTCCTCAATTTTCAATTATGTCAAACGAATAGATTCTAAAATTCCAAGGAACAGAGGCATTGAGAATGAAAAAGAAAGAAGAATACTTTAAAGTACATGTGTTTTAACATATAGTGCACGTCTTCAAAGGAGAAGTACCAAAAAAAATCAATACAGACATTTCTATAGAAAATGGGTGAAATTGAGAATTTTCAATTTAGTACAATTAATAAAGCTTATTGTACAACTCTGGAGTGCAGTGTTAGTACACCTAGAAAATGGGTGAAATTGAGAATTTTCAATTTAGTACAATTAATAAAGCTTCTTGTACAACTCTGGAGTGCAGTGTTAGTACACCAACACTCTCACTTCTAAATAAGAGTAATAAATATAAAATAAAATAATAATACTAGATTAGGGATGACCTGCTTTGTGGGCCCAATGTTCTAAATTGGCGTACCTATTTCTATTTAATTTTAATAATTGAACTATGTCTTTTGATTAATTGTGATTATCTCTGAGTTGTTGTAAAACCCTAGAAAGAATAAAGTGACATGAAGCTAAAGGTATAAAAGTTTGCATACAAATTACTACTCATAACATTTACATGCATCTAAGAGTGAAATTTCTATTTATGAATGTTTTGTCCTAAACAAATGATAAGACAATTTTACATTCATTGAACATCATTTATATATGTGATTGAATGATGTCTTTCACCATGTTTATAATAGTCTTCATAAAAATATTGACACCTGTAAAATATTGCAAGTGATGATCAAATTTTTTACTCATATAAAAATATTAAGTAGCTTTATAACATGATAATTATATACGAGGACGTCACATTTGTACACCAATATCAGAAAGACAAATATATAAAGGATTAAACATAAGTGTAAAAATTGTTCAAATGAATCATGTATGTTAAGCATGATATAGTGTACACAGTTTCAAAGAAATCGAATAACTATATTAAGAGCTTCCCATAAAGCTCAAATGTTTACAAATTCTTTACTCACAATTCACGACATTATTATTTCATCCACACCTCTCAAGCAAAGTTTCATCCCATCTGGACAAAAAAATGCAGTGTGGCTAATATCCCACAAACCAGCTCTCTTCTAATCATCTCAACTCAGGGTTATAGATAATAAAACATTAAACTTCAAAGTTATTTCTTTTGGTTGATAATTGTAGATTTTTCTTCTTCTATCTATTTTACAATCATCGGTCCGTCATCTGCAGTTAGATAGGTTGAAATTGAACACTGCATGAAATTACTCACGACTTTAATTAGTTCTATAGTTTACTGTGTCAATATAAATTAACGTCAAGGTATATAGAAAATTCTACAACATTTTTTAATGTTCAAGAAGAGTTTGGTCTTGATTTATGTGAAGTTTCTCTAAACAGAAGGTAATTGATAGCTCAAAGTTTGATTGCCACGAATGATCAAAAGATCAATAATAAGACATTTGGCCGACTCTCGAGTCCTTTAAAGCAAAGCATGCTAGTAAATGGAAACATAGCTAATGTGTAATATGTGATATTCAAGGACAGAGTTGGTAGCTCATGTTCAAGCAGTGGTTTCAGAGATCTCTTCCTATATTATGTGCACATCTTGACCCATTCCTATGCAATAACAATAGCAACATACCTAGTCGAATCCCACAATGTGGGGTGTGAAAAGGATATAGTGTACGCAAATCTTATCTAGAGATAGAAAAAATATTTCGATAGACCCTTGATTTAAAGAAGCAACAGTCCCAAGCAGAGACTCATGCCCATGATTGAACCAAAATCTAGTTCCAGAGAAAGCAAATCTAGAAGTTAGAAGGGAAAAACTTTCAAGAAATTTATTAGCCATCTATGCACAAATAGTTTTACCTAAAAAGTTAATAATAGCATATTCTTGCCCAAATATTCTTACATGCTAAAAGAAAACAATCACAATGAAAGTACCTTTTTGTCAGGATCCAAAGTATACCGTAGACATGACATGACGTATAAGACCCCGAGAGGCCCTACACAAGCCACTTAGCATACATCATACAAGATAATAGAAATAAATATTTCAAAAGAAATAGTCTTATATCATAAAAGAGTTTGACAAAGCGGAAGTCTAACATGAGTCTCAATAAGCCATCTACTACATCAATAGAAGTCATTAGGACGTAACCCATACATCAAATACAAAGTCTGAAAACTGAAACTAAAGGAAAGCTATAAAAGTGTCTTGGTCCTTGAAACATGAGGACTCACCAACCTTCGAATCCAGGAGAGAAAAACTAGTCACAAGTATGAGAGGTAGGAGCATCAAACTCTACATTATGAGACAATGTAGGCACAAGTATGCATTAGTACATGGAATGTACTAAGTATGATAGCAATGCATAAAAGGTATGAAATCATGCTAAAAAGGACTTTATATGATATGCAATGACCAAGCTAAATCATAAGATAAAAGGGGTTAGAAAACATAAATCATAATCATGGTCAATGCAATGCAAGCTTAACATATTTAAAACACTTGTGAGATACTTTGAAAGTAACTTAGTTCATTACTGTGGGAAGTTTACCATTAACCGACATAGACCATGTGAGCTATAACATGGAATCTGGTATATCCCTCATACCGAAAGAAGGGGATTCTATTTGCCAAGGTAGCATCCTATCTGAGACAACATCCTATGATGGTACATAGTTTATGGGACATGAGTAATCGCCACTAGTCCACTCGGTGCTAAATAAAATATCCCACGGAATAGTCTTTAATCATATTCATATTATCATCCATGAAAAAGTACAATTAAGATACTAATCGAAGCTAGAAACATCATAGAGTAGCTCCTTAGACCATGCGTGAGAAAATCTTCACCATCCATGATCTTTTCATAATAGCTTTATAAGACTCATAGTCATTAACTTCATACTAAAAGTGTCATACTACTAATGGAAATAGTTTTAAAAGTTTGATCTAGAATCATTTATGGCATATCCGGATACCATACTAATTAAGACCTAATTTAGGAAAATAGTCCAAAAGTATTGATGGCAAATCTAGATGTCATTCATGTCATGTGGCCAAGCTTCATAGAACATATAGATACCTTCATCTATAAGCTTACTTGATTCAAAATCATTACTTTCATAAAACATGCATAATTTTAATAAATCATAGTTCATAAGCTTCACCATGTGTTCATAGTCAAAAACCATGGATCATGCATGGATTCATATGAATTCAACTCAAATCATGTAAATACTTTCAATTCATGCACTAGAAGATAAGAAGCAAGTAATTGAATCATAATTGAAAAGAATCCATGAAGATTGAATAAAACTCTAACTTTTGAATTAAGAATTCTACTTGTAAAACTTGAAGAATTTAGGAACCCTATGGAGGAAAGGACTCCATAGGTGAATACTAACATACCTTAGAGATCAATGTCCAAAAACTACGGTGAATTGGAGACTTGATCTTGAAACCCTAGCTTCTACTTCCTTAGCTTTAGAGAGAGAATTTTGGGGAAGAACTTGATGGGAATTTTAGGAATTAGGTGAATGATTTAGAATGAGTAGTTTTAGGACTTAATTAACTTATATAGTTCTTGAAATAGGGTTTAAAACGACGTAATTTAGGTACCAAATGTTTACATTCCCTACTTTTCAAATAAGGAGAAACGTCGTGGTAACTCAAAAAATAATCAATTTAAAGAATAAAGAATAAAGCAATTTTTAGAGAGTCGCCACATAATTTTAGGAAAAACTAGGAAACCAATTAATTAACTAAAAATCAACCTACGAAACCAATAAATTCTAGGTAAGGGGTTCAAGTGATTCCGAAGGAAAGGTATTAGGCATCCTTCAAAATCCACAATTGTGGGTCCCGACCGAATTCATTTTTTTTCAAATTGAGGAGGAGATAAAAATAATATACAAGTATAATAAACACGAAATATATACATATAATAAAATAGAACAATAATATGAGAAACGACCTAAGGTTTGCCTATCGTTAACAATATACACAATAATGAATATAATTTTCGAAACTTCATTTGTATGGCTTCTTTGGAAAATAACTCCGGGTACCTGTAAACACACTTAGAAAAAGTGTTAGTAAGATATAAATATGAATAAAAATAAATGAATCAAATAATAACCCTAAAAATAAAAATCCGTCTTATATACATGGAAGACCTTGAAAATCTACGGTAATTTCTTCATCGGCCAATTTTAATGTACAATGTATATGAACTAAAATTAAATTTCCGTCTTTTAAAATGGGAAGGCCTCGAAAACCAACAGAGAGATTTTTTCATTGGTCAATTTTCTAACTCAATATAAAATTAGTAAGGTAAAATAGAGACTATCAAATTCATGATCAAATCAAGATATCAAACTAATCAACAACAAAATCTTAAGCAATCAAAAAATTTCCAATTATAGATTAAAAATATTTCCAACAGAAAACTTAGAACACTATATAATCGAGCAACATTAATTTATTTTGCTAGAAATAAACATGATAAATGAGATAATAACTGAATTTAATATAAACCAGCAACAAAAGTAAACAAAATAGGACAAATAGAGCAGTAACAAAAATAAATTAAATTAAATAATAACAACACACAATGAAAAAGTAAGAATAAACACTTTTCTAATTTAAAACCTTTCAGTTAAATAAACACACTAAAATGATAAACATATACACACATATACATAACGTCAAAAAGACAAAGGATTATCAGCGGAGGAGGATATTTTTCGGCCAGATCTATGCAAATAATACTAACAATGAAAAACAATCTAACACAAAATGAGAAGATAAAATAGAAAATGTTCAGATCTGTAATACTTAAGAGAAAATGGTCAAATGCCCCCTTAAGCTATGACCGGATTCTCAACTACACACTAATTCTTCACGGGAGTTCTATCACCCCCCTAAACTATTTAAAACTAAAATTATTACCACCCCAAATGCCTACATGGCAAAGTGAGTGTATTGCATTCTCTTTGAGAGAGTGAAGATAAAAAAATAAATATTAAAAATTTACTTTTAATATTTTTTCATAAATATATGCATTTTAAATTTTAAAATTTTTTTCTTATTTATTTCTACTTCTAATTTGCTTTCTTCTCCACAACAACTTAATAGAGCATCAATGACAGCCACAAAATTACACCATCTCTCACCATCTTGAAATCACCTTCATTATTATATTAATCGATACACCACAAATTGTAGATAATAATTCTATTTCTATTCTCCACAACCAGGAACTCTCTGGACCCAAAATGTTTCAAATCAAAACAAATTTAAGCTTAATACAATGACACTCAACTGGTTTTCTTCAATAAACTTTCAACACAAGGAAAATTCTTGATCCTATATTCAATACCCAAAAGACCCATGAAAATTCTTGTATGTGCTTGCAATTTTTGAGGATTTGATTTATCTGATCTGGTTCGTAGCTAGTTTCGTCAATGGCGGCTGACAATCAATTCAATGGATAAATTTTATTTCTGCTTCAAATAATACTCCTCAACTGATTTAGCAACTTGTAATTTTCCTGCAAATCTGAAAAAATGCAGTTCATGTTCTTCATCTTCTTTGTATAATTGCTATAAAAATTTGATGCATAACCACCCTAAAACTTCTCCAAATTGCCTCAAATTTTAGATATAAGCTTCTCTCAATATTTCAATTCTTTTGATATATTTCTCATTCAAAACGGAGCTCGTCTGTGGTAAGTCAAAATTAGAACTCAAGCTTATAAACTAACTTTAATGGAGATTTCAAGTTGTGCTTCAAAGTTTCAACCTTCAGCTTCGATTTTCAGCCATAAAGAATTCTTCGAACCATCAACGAAGTCAGTTTCTCCTAATTTAAGAGTATAGACTCACAAATTTCATATGAATGCTCGTCGATTTTCATGGAGTTCCGACATTCTTCAGATCCAAAAATCACAGCTATGTATAAATTCAATAAACCCAGTGTTACCAGCTTCAAACAATTAGCAATCAACATTATAATAAAAAAGTTTCAATATATGAAGATCAAGATATTGAAGTTTTTGAAGCCGATGAATATCCGATGGTATGAAACTCACAAATTAATTCTGAAAAAGGTCCAAATATTACATATTGAAATAGTTATATAAGAAAATTGGGAACATCTCTGGAAATAATTCAAACAAAGATTAAGAAACTAAAATTTTTGAGGTTACAAATGGAACTTGAAATTTCCATTTCAATGGCAGAAAAATTTTAGTCAAAGAAAAGAAAAAAAGAAGAAGAAATGGGCGGGAAAAGAAAAGAAAAAAATATAAAAGGGAAATAAAATAAAGAAAAGGAATAATAATATTTTTATATGAAAAAGTACCATATATATTACGTGGCAACGCGCGTGTAGCCCACTACTTACCACAAATCTGGGTGTGACCTTTTAAGGGGCAATATATTCTACTTTTAAAAAGTCTAGGGGGGTAATAGGACCCCCGTGAAATATAAGTGTGTAGTTGAGAATTGACTAATAGATTGGGGGGTCATTTGGCCATTTTCTCTAATAATTAACTGAGAAAGATAATAACAAAAAGGGAAGAGAAATTGACCGACTGTTATTCACGATCTCCGAAGCTCCGATTTGTGAAGCTTTCTGGTTTGCTGGATTGGAGCTTGGTGGTGGCTGTTTTCAGCCTCTTTTTGTTGTTTCAGGTGGGGTCTCGCCGGATTGTGTGAACTCGGAGTTCACCGTTAATGACGAAACTCGAGCAAAGGGAAGGAATGACTGCTATTGTTGGCTCTCGCTAGGAGTTATTTTGGTCCGGAAAAGAGAAAGCAACGAGATGGGGGTTGTTGGGTGAATCAGTCGGTGAGGGGGAGTAGTAGCTGGTTCGATTCTTGATTGTTTCTCCGGCAATGACAAGGAGAGGGGAGAGGGAGCTGGTTGGGTTTTGTTTGGAGCTTCGATGGTTTCACCGGAGATTGGAGGTGAACTGGTTCATTTGGTATGCTGATTTTGCCGGAAAAATGAATGAAGGAAAAAATGGGAAACGTTATGAGGGTTGTTTGCTGCTCTAAGGGTGGTGGTGATGGTTGTCACCAAAAAAAAGAATAGGGTTTTGGGGTGGCAGCAGTTGAGGGCCAAAAATTGGAGGAGAACAAGATTATGTTTCATCCCTTTAGAAATTATTTTCCTCCAAAACCTAAAAATATCCACCACTACTAACTTAATGACCAAACTATTGCTTGAATATAAAATTAAAAACCACCAATAATACAATACCATTATCTTAAAATCGTGGGCCAAAACCACCGATTAATAAAATATCTATATATGCAATCTTATCCATATTTGAATGAATTTTTAAACTGCGCAAAAATATCAAAATGAATATTAACAAAAGTAAATAATAAAATAAATATTAATAAATGTAACCAATGTCATGAATAATATGTAAAAAAAAATGTAATTTAACAAAAAACAACGATTTAATCAAACTGACACAATATTTGAACGTATTCAACCGATTGAGACAAAAATAATGTAATCAAAATTAATGGATAAAAATTCTAAAATTTTGAGAAATAAGGATAAATATCAATAAACTTATTTAAAATTATAAAAATTGTATTTTGAACTATTGAATGAATATAACTTAATATTATGAATTTTGAAAATGTTAGGCCAAAATTGTGTGTCAACACCAAACACTTTGGGGAAAGACTAAATGACCCTAACTTAAAAACTGACGAAGTGCCTTAAAAGGAAGGCTTCACAGACCGTTTAGGGCTCCACGGTCCATGAAAAACTTCATTGGCCGTATAGCCGTCCGTGAAACTTCAACTGTCTGACAGGCTTCACTAAAATAGACATAACTTTTTACTCCTCGAAATGGAACAAACTTGGTGGCATTAGAAAGATGACTTAAAGACCTTTAAATTTATAGGTCATGGGCCACCTAATTCGTTATGTGCAGAAAGATATGATTGTTTGAAGTTGACCCAAATCTTGGCAACCTTGGACAATTGGGCTACCTCCCCTAAACGGGCCATGGATCCCTAAACGAACCGTTTAGGGTTTTGTGAAGGGTCCATGTTCCATTTTAGATTCGTGGACTTACCCATTAACCCTCTTTAGCCCTTTCTTGAAGTCCGAGGTGGTACACTTCTTTTTTCAACTTTTAAGAATAGAATTTAGAAATTAAACTATACAATTGGATACAACAATTAAAGATGATTATCAACTCATCAAATATCAAAGTAAAGCTACAATGGTGAACTAACTAATTTCACATTGTGTTCATTTAATAAAGTATCTTTCTACTAGTACTTCACAAAAAAGGAAAATCTTTTACTTATCACCTCTATAAATCAATGGTGTTGCTACCTCAACAATCTCTCAATAGCAATGTATAAAGAAGAAAATATTTATGCATAATAATGAGAAAAAAATGTTTTAGAAAAATAAGGAATTGCTACTGTTAAATTAGGTCTTGGGCCTAACTCATACCCCAAAAGCTAGCTCAAAGGGAGGGAGATTGTCCAAGTCTTAGAAGGAGTCCACCCATCTTACTAACCACCAATGTGAGACTTTTATCATTCTTTAACACTCCACCTCTCTTTAACACCACACCTCACGCCAGTGCTTAGCATCTGGTGTATGGACAATTTTTATTTTTGGGGGCTCCAATATTGGGTGAGATGGAACCTGGCTATGATACTATGTTAAATTACGTATTAAGCCTAACTCACACTCCAAAAAAGCTAGCTTAAAGGGAGGGGGATTGCCCAAACCTTATAAGGAGTCCACCCATCTCACTAACCACCAATGTGAAACTTTTGTCATTCTTTAACACCCCACCTCACACCCCGTGCTTAGCATCTGGTGTGTGGACAATTTCGATTTTAGGGGGCTCCAACATTGGGTGAGATGGAACCTGGCTTTGATACCATATTGAATTAGACTTTGGGCCTAACTCACACCCCAAAAGCTAGCTCAAAGAAAGGGAGATTGCCCAAGCCTTATAAGGAATCCACCCATCTCACTAACCACCAATGTGGAACTTTTGTCATTCTTTAACAACTATCTTGTGAAAAATTGAAGCTTCAACGTAGTATGAACATTTCTTCCCCGCAATTTCGAGCTTGCTGCACAATTTCGAGCTTGCTGCGAAATGTCAGAGGCCAGAGTAGTTCATTTATGCAAATCAAAATTAAATGGAAGAAAAAAATCAAATTTTTACTTCTCATGAAATTGAGAGTTAAGGAGGGAATGAAAGAAAATATACATACATGAACTATAAGTAATTTAAAGGCAGTCACCCAATTATATACGAACTTGAAACATCAAAAATCATAAATAGAAGAAAAAGGAAACAAAACTAAACAATATCTCTATGTCAAAATTAGGACTCAGTCTAAAGTGATCGGATCCATTGTATGAATAAGAAAAAGTAGAAAAAATTAACTTATCAAAATTGAAAAATAAAGATGAATTGTAACTGAATAGAAAACCAAACAGATGTTTCCAGATGAGCCCAACTTCTATTACCGAGAGAGAATGAAGAAACTTCTAGATGCTTTGTTGCGGTGGCTCTTCAATTCTAGTCTAGGGTAAATTAAATAACAATCTAGGGTTGTGTATCGGTCGGTTCGATTCTGTTTTGAAGTTTATCGGTTTGACTTATTAGTTATTGGTTTGTAGACATGCTAAACCGTTATAAAACCATTAAAGTATTGGTTTATCGGTTATTGATTTTTATCGATCCGGTTATTGGTTTAACCGTTAAAATTTGACCAAAAGAATCATTGAAAATCACTTAGAAGTAAGGTGAAAAATCAAATGAACCATGAAATGAGTTCACAAATTGCATCTTGCTCAAAAGCAAACACTTTTTTTCATTGTAGAATGAGTAAGAGTTTGAGACAGTCATAAATAAAAGTATGAAACTAAAGTCCAAGTCAAGGACTTTATATACAAAATGGTATATATATAATTATTTAATTTACTATCGGGTTATCGATTAAACTATTAAGAAAAAACATCAAATCGTTAAGAACAAATAACTCGATAACAGAAAAAATCAAAATTGCTATCAAAACCGCTAAACCAATAACCCATTAGTGATAAACCAAAAACTTTTTTTCGGTTCGACTTATCGATTTTGCTTCGGTTTTGAACAACCCTAAATGACATGTTGCAATTTGATGCTGTTGAAATGTCTAAAATACCCTTAAACAAACACAATTTGTGACATGTTGATAAAAAATATATACTCACTCTTCTATAAAGTAGAAGTGAATAATATATATATATATATTTATATAGTGTGTGTGTGTGTGTGTAGGATAACATCAAATAGCTCTTGGTTTAAATTAGGGTGCCACTTAATTTGTTGTTTGGTTGGTAAGTCCGGATAACTTATCTCGGGATTGATAATTAGTATCGGGATAAGTTATCCCTCCCCTTGGTTGGTATAGTAATTTTGGGATAACTTATCGTGGGATAAAATAGGTAAAATGACAAGGATATCCCTTTAAACCATTTTTATACATCACTTTTCATATTCATGTATATTTACATTGTTTTTATCTCATGTATAATAACATTCACAACTTTCACAACTCCTTATTTTTATGATAATTCTTAATATTATTTTATTAAAAAATTACACTATATAAATATAATTTTTATTTATGAATTTATTTGACTAAATTCTTATGTTTATTTATATTTTGATTTCTCATAAATCCTCTTTTACTTTAACAAACTTAAGATGAAAGTTCTATTTTTAAGCTAAATAAGAAGAAAGATTTATTTTTAAATACATACGGTACCATTATGGAAATTGACACACAAAAATATTTTAGCTAAGTAAAAAGAAAGTTTTGTTTTTAAGAATGAATAACTAAAGCTTGCAAAGAAAATATAAAAAAACTGTTATATTACTTTGTAAAGTCGTATTTTTTTCCATCCTTTTATCACTTTGTAAAGAATGATATGGTTCATTCTAATTCATCGAGTAGGTCATTATTTTTGTTTGTAAAACTCTTATAAAAATGAATTTAAGTATATTCAAAATTAATCTATAGGTGTATCACTAAACTTTGATGTTTTGTGTGATTTATAAAAATTGTTGATATATTAAGACTTATAATTTTAATCTATACTTTTGAATAATTTTTAAATATAGTAGAAAAAGAATATTACTAAATTAAATACTTAATTCGAATGTATAGTTTGATGTGATGTTTAAATAAGTTATTGTTTGATTTTATATATAAGAAAAAAAGCATATTATTAAAGAGTGTGATTTTTATGTAATGACTTGGTTGGTTATTTTTGGCCTTTTTGTGAAATTTACCATTTTGCCCCTCTTGATATTGATCCCGAGTTGTTTCTTATTTGAGTTTTGGAAATTAGTTCCAAACTTTGAGTTAAAAGTTGAGAATTTTGGTAAATTTGAGTTTGAAAGGCTTAAGTTGCCTAAAAGTGATTTGCAGAGTCTTTTGGAATTTCGAGTGTCGGAATGGAATTTCATCGATTCCATTAGTTGATCAATGAGAGTTGTCGATTTCTGATTCCGAGTTTTTTTGAGGATTTGAGGTCCTAAGTTGTGAAATTTTAGCCTTTGGATTGACTTTGGTTAACATTCAAAGTTCGGATGCTCGGATCAGAATTCCGAGAGTTTTGTTGGTTACGTAGAATAATTTTTGGCCTAAGAGTGGTCTTGGTTGGTTTTTGAGAGATTCCGAGCTTGTTTTAACCTTTTTAGGGAGTTAGTTTCTTGTGATTTTCATGGATATGGGGTCAAGTATACCTCATATTCATTTTTTGACGGTTCCATTGAGTCCGGAATGTCGAGTATAATTGATTTGCATATCTGGTTGGTGTGTACGGGATTCCGAACGAATCCTGAGAATCGATTTGATGTTTGAGAGTTGGCTGAGTTTTTGCTGGTGCTGCATGCCTCGCTTTTGCAAAGGTCCTGTCGCTTAAGCGAACTTCCCTTTTGCGAAAGGGGCTCACTTTTGCCATGCCCACATTTTTAGCGAAGTTCGCTTAAGCGAATCCCTAGTCGCTTTTGCGACAGTAGAGAGTGGTTTTGACCTGTAATTTCGGGGTTTAAGCCCCATTTCACAATTTTTGAGCTTGAGAAATCCTTGGTGGTGAATTTTGAAAGGATTTTCTGTGCTAGATCATTTGGGTAAGCCTTCTTGATCCTAAACCTTCATTTTTCGATGATTTATGGGTTTTAACATCAAAATATGAGATTTTGAATGGTAGATGATGAGGTTTTTCAAGAACTCAAGTTCTTAACTAAAATGGTGACTTTGAAGTGGTTTTAATTCTTTTTTCGAATTGGTTTTCCCAAATGAGTTCCTAAAGTCTTGAGTATTGTTTTCAAGTATTAATTACCAGATTCAAACCTTATTTTTAGAATTGGAGTTTGTGTTGATTGACCCACTTTTCAAGAGCATTGATGTGGGTATTGTGATTTCCGGTAGATGATTGTGAATACTTGATTATTATAAATTGTGTGGCTTTAGAAGTGACTCGGAAGGGGAAGACTCAACTCTTGGAGTGATTAATTGATTGATTTGAGGCAAGTGATCTTTTGAACTTTGCAATTTGATTGAATTGTTTATTTCTCTTCATTGCTTATGCGTTTGGAAACAATCGGGAATGAGGTGAAGGGTTATTTGTTCCACTTGATTAATGTAACCAACAAAAAGGGAAAAAAATGAAAAGGCTTCTTGATGATCATGTTAAATTGTGAATTGCTTTGTTGTGACCCCTATTTGATTTGTTGGTGAAATATTGCTTGAATGCATGAAAGTGAATTTGTGTGATTTGAATTGTCGTCTCTCCGTGTGGTGTTAGATTACTTGTGTGCATTGTTTGATGAACATCGTGATGAGACACTTAATAAAAATCGAAGGAAAATGGTTCCGGTAAGTGCTATTTTGTGATAAAAGTCAAAGGGAAATAGTTCAGGCTAGTGATATAAATAATAAAGGAAAATGATTCCGGCTAGTGATATAAATACTAAAAAAAAATGGTTCCGGCTAGTGATATAAATACTAAAAGAAAATGGTTCCGGCAAGTGCTATTTTGTGATAAAAGCCGAAGGGAAATGGTTCCGGCTAGTGATATGAATGCCGAAAAAATAGTTCTGGCAAGTGCTATTTTTTTATAAAAGTCGAAGAAAAATGGTTTCGGCTAGTGATATAAATCCCGAAAGAAAATGGTTCTGGAAGTAGAAGTTGAGAATTTTGGTAAATTTAAGTTTGAAAGGCTTAAGTTGCTTAAAAGTGGTTTGCAGAGTCTTTTGGAGTTTCGAGTATCAGAATGGAATTTCATCGATTCCATTAGTTCCGAAATGTGAAATTTGATCCATGAGAGTTGTCGATTTCTGATTCTGAGTCTTTTTGAGGATTTGAGGTCTTAAGTTGTGAAATTATGGAATTTTAGCCTTTGGATTGACTTTGGTCAACATTCAGAGTTCGGATGCTAGGATCAGAATTTCGAGAGTTCCGTTGGTTTTGGATAATGATTTTAGGCCTAGGGGTGGTCTTGGTTGATATTTCAGAGATCCCGAGCTTGTTTTAGCCTTTTTTAGTGTTGAGTTAGTTTCTTGTAACTTTTACGGATGTTAGGTCAAGGAGACCTTGGATTTGTGTTTTGATGGTTCCATTGAGTCCAAAATATCAAGTATAATTGATTTGCACATCTGGTTTGTGTGTACGGAGTTTCGATTGAATCTCGAGAATCGATTTGATGTTTGAGAGTTGGCTGAGTTTTTGCTGGTGCTACAGACCTCGCCTTTGCAAATGTTTTGTCGCTTAAGTGACCTTTGCTTTTGCGAAGGGGGCTCACTTTTGTGATACCTACATTTATAGCGGAGTTTGCTTAAGCGAACCCTTGGTCGCTTTTGCGACATCAAAGAGTGGTTTTGACCTGCAATATTGGAGTTTAAGCCTTATTTCACCATTTTTGAGCTTGGGGAACCCTTGGTGGCGAATTTTGAAAGGATTTTTTGTGCTAGATCATTTAGGTAAGCCTTCTTAATCCTAAACCTTCATTTTCTATTGATTAATTATGGGTTTTAACATCAAAATATGAGATTTTAAATGGTAGATGATGAGGTTTTTCAAGAACTTAAGTTCTTAACTAAAATGATGATTTTGAAGTGGTTTTAATTCTTTTTTCGAAATAGTTTTCTCAAATGAGTTCCTAAAGCCTTGAGTAATGTTTTCAAGTATTAATTTCCGGATTCAAACCTTATTTTTGGAATTGAGGTTTGTGTTGATTGACCCACTTTTCAATGGAATTGATGTGGGTATTGTGATTTACGGTAGATGATTGTGAATACTTGATTATTATAGATTGTGTGGCTTTGGAAGTGACTCGGAAGGGAAAGACTCAACTCTTGAAGTGATTAATTGATTGATTTGAGGCAAGTGATCTCTTAAACTTTGCAATTTGGTTGAATTGTTTATTTCTCTTCATTGCCTATGTGTTGGGGAGTAATCGGGAATGAAGTGAAGGGTTATTTGTTCTACTTGATTAATGTAACCAACAAAAAGGGGAAAAATGAAAAGGCTTCTTGATGATCATGTTAAATTGTGAATTGCCTTATTGTTGTCCCTATTTGATTTGTTGGTGAAATATTGCTTGAATGCATGAAAGTGAATTTGTGTGATTTGAATTGTCGTCTCTCCGTGTGGTGTTATATTACTTATGTGCATTGTTTGATGAACACTATGATGAGACACTTGATAAAAGCTGAAGGGAAATGGTTCTGTCTAGTGATATAAATACCGTAGAGAAATGATTCCGGAAAGTGCTATTTTGTGATAAAAGTAAAAGAAAAATGGTTCTGGCTAGTGATATAAATGCCGAAGGAAAATGGTTTTGGCAAGTGTTATTTTGTGATAAAAGCCTAATCAAAATGGTTCCAGCTAGTGATATAAATGTCGAAGGGAAATAGTTTCGGCAAGTACTATTTTGTGATTAAAACCGAAGGAAAATGGTTTCGGCAAGTGCTATTTTGTGATAAAAGTCGAAATAAAATGGTTCTGGGTAGTGATCTAAATGCTGAAGGAAAATGATTTCGTCAAGTGAAATAATGTGAAAGCCTAAGGGAAATGGTTCCGGCTAGTGGCATTGTGCCGAAGGGAAATGGTTCGGCCAATGTTGACTTTGTGATCAATCTTTGTAATGCATACATTTGACTCATTTAATGCATATGGTTGAGATATTTGTCGTGTTTGATTGGTTTATTTGATTTATGATATGAACATATTGCTATTTGTGATTTGAAATGTCTTTTACTTGAGAGTAAATTATTTGATACGTTGAAATGTGACTTTTGATTTGTGATCTTTGAGCCTTCAGACTTGTTTATTGCAGAACTGTTAGGTTGTGCTAATATTTGTGCAGGTTGTAGTTTGTGGAGGTTCAGTTGGGATGGAAAGGAGTATTCAATTTAGCTAGGTTGCCTAGTTTATTAGGTTGCTTGCTGGGTACCGTGTTGATTGTACTCACTCCTTGCTTCTACACCTGTGTAGGTTCCAAGCCCAGACCTCTGTGATCTCTTTCTTCTTCTTCTGATTTCGAGGTTTGTCAAAGACTTGAAGAGGTAGCTGCTTGTCACTTTGACGGGCCCTCTTTTTTCTTTTTATCATGCTTTGTTCTATTTGAGAAGCAAAGATATTTGAGACTTGTATTTATCTTTCGAATTCTGTATTTACTTTAGTGTCTTGTACATGTGACAACCAGATTTTGGGGTATTGTTTAGAATGACTAAGTTTTCCGCCTTTGTCTTTTTTTTTTTGCTTTATTTATTTCCATTTTTCTTTCATTTTCATTCAGTTGAGGATAAGAAAATTTTAAAAACTAATTAAATACTTAAAATATATTTATGATTGTAGTATTGAGCCCGTAAACGAACTTTTCATTATCTAACGTGAATGATAGATCAACCAAGGGCAAAAGGATAAATTTACCCTAACAAATACATTCTCCTCATAACTCTAAAACCATTCATCTTTATCATTTGCATTTCCAAATAAACCATCGTTGAATCAATATCCTCTTTCACTCAACTTTTCAGTTCTCTCCATTTTCTCATGTTGGGTTGTAGAGGATAGCAGAAGAAAAGTATAATTGGGGAACCTTCTACTAGTCAAGATCGTTAACTAAGATTGGAAGATTCAACTAAAGAAGAGAAAGTTGGAAAAGAGAAGGAATATTTGGAAAGGAGAGCTTGGTTATGGAAGAAGACTCTTGAATTAGATTTATGTTTGGTTGTATAATGTACAAGACCATCATTCCATATTTATACTTATCTTCCTTATTTCATAACCTGATTTACACTTTATGATATGATCAAATAAATCGGGGTTGATTGACCTCTTCAGAACGAACTCCGCTTTAATTTAGCATGCTTCCACTTCTTGTATATGTTACTATTCTCTGGTCTGTTGAACGGAGGACTTGAGTTAATCCCATTAACAACATCTTACAAATTTTCATTCATTAGGTATGATTTCATACCTTGTAATGGATTGGTTCAATAATTCCATCTTCATTCCATTAACACGATCGCTTAAATCCATCCAGATAAACTAGTTGAATCAATCACTTATCCGATCTTGAAATAGAACCCAGAAGCCAATCAACGAATATGGCTTTGATACTATATAGAGAAATAGTAGAAGAAAAATATAATTTGGGAGACCATCTGCTAACCCAATATTGTTAAGTAAGATTGGAAGATTCAACTAAGGAAAAGGAATCTAGAAAGGAGAAGGAAGATTTTGAATAGGAGAATTTGATTATGGAAGAAGACTCTTAGATTAGATTTGTTTTTGGTTATATACAAACGTACAAGACCATCCTCTATTTATACTTATCTATGGATGATTTTAAATACTTGAAGATCTAGACTATTCTATTAGTTTCTACAAATATCATCTGTAGAATATCTACAAGAAAATTCAAGTAACTTTATCTTGTACTCTAGAATATCGAGATATTTGATGAGTCGGGGATTTGAGACTCATTTATATCTCTTTTCTTATAACTTTATATTACTAATGTATATATTGAGGTTAATTATCCTTTGAATAGTGATTGTTTGAAGTACTTGTGGCCTACAAGGAGTGTTAATGAAAATTACTAGATTTAAGAAGAAAAACAAGTAAAATCTAGGGAAATTGGGAGCTGAAATAGAAAGTCAATTCTGACAGAACATTTGTCCTCTGCAAACGCGGTCAACTCTTCCGCGAACGTGGACTTCCAGTCAACATCAACTCGCGAACGTGGTCAATACATCAGCAGACGCAGACCCCCAGTCAACGCCTACCTGCGAACACGGTCAAACCTCTACGCACAGGGAAAAGAATTATGCCAGGCGTCCAAGGTAGTTTTGGAAATTCACATTTTAATCTTAATTCACAATATAGACTCTCGGACAGCCAATTGAAAGAGGATTATTCCAGAATCCATACTTTTGAACTTGCACAATAGCTTTGAGAGTAAGTTTTCCACAACAAACACCATCGGAGTGAATACTGGATGCTTGATTGTAATTATTTTTCAATATTCTTCAACTCTTTGCTCTGTAATGTTAAATTCTAGGTGTAGTTGTTCATAGGTGATTTGGGTTTTGTGCTAGTGAGTAGTGATAGACAATTTATGGTTTGTTGATTTTCATCTTGTACTTTTGTAGTTATTGAATATTTTCTCATGTATAAAATGGGTCGTTGATTATCTATTCAATCTCTCGTGCTTGAATTGCTTTCCTATGGATTCAATTACTCCTAGGACTTGCCCATTTACTTTGATTGAGCTTGAAAGAGTCAATTGAGGTTGGAAAAGATTGTTTAGTGCTAATTTGAGGTATAATTACTCATTTAATGTATTAAAGCTAGAAATAGTGAAATCCTTGCAATGCTCATAATTTGACCATCTTTGTTGCCACTTAGCTAGGTTCGAAAGAGCTATTGAGATATTTTTGTGTAACACCTCAGAAATTAAAAGTTGAGTTAGGAAAGAAAAAGGTGCATTTTGGACACTAATGCAGAGTCTACGAAAGCCACCTACGGGCCGTAGGAAGGTAGTCGTAGGATTGGGTTGAGTTTTGGAAAATATCAAGTCTCTAATATGTTTGACCTACGAATGAACAAGATGAGTCGTAAAGCGGTCTACTGACCATTGAAGGGACCCGTAGAAGTAATCCAGACTTAGTGAAATTTTGGGCTTGAACATGTGTTCTACGAATGGGAGTCTACGAGTCGTAGAAAGTGGGATGGACCGTAAGAAGGTCTCGTGGAATTGATAAGAAATATTGAGTCCCAGTAAGTGTTCTACGACCGACCAGTACGATCTGTAGAAAGTCCTATAGACCGTAGGAAGAAGTCATCGGGTCTTTCAACAGACTTTTATTAAGGGTGTTTTGGTCTTTTCCTACCCATATAACCTATAAAATATGCCGTTTTGGCCCTATAACTATCCCTATAATCATTTTACTCCTAAGACTAACCCTAAATCCTCTCATTCACTCAATTTCCCTAAAATCCCTCAAGTCTTCTTCTCCAAATTCTCCCAAGAGCTCTCATGGTGGAAGTTAGGTTTCAAGCTTCAAGGTTCCATTCTCCTTGCATTCTTAGGGCTTTGATTATCAAGGTATGTGATAATTCACCAATGGATCCCTTTCATCAATTGGATTCCAAAAGAATCTCAAAGTCTCAAATTCAATTTCACCAAATTATCTAGGATTTCATGTTAATCTTCATGGGTCCAATTTATTATGATTTAATTGTTATTATTTGATCTTATTATGTATGATTTGATCCAATTACATATTTTCTAATTGATTTCATATGGACCCATGCTTTATACTTGATTATGACTATGAACTTATAAACTTCAATTTATGAATTGATTATGGATTCATACGTGTTTTATGAAAAGAATGATACTTTTAAGATAAAGTGTTAAAGATTTGTGAAAGATTTTCTCACAATCGAAAGAAATCATGATTTAGATTCTTAGAAAGGTAAGTGGCTATTATGAAAGTTTTATAAAATCATGATTTGAAAGGAGCCACTCTATTATGACTTATGATTGAATTGGTAGTCTTAATCGTTGCCTTTGCCAAGTATTTTAATATGATTATGGTTATGTATTTTTTATTGGAATTTACTTAGCACGAGAGGAATTTGGAATGGAGGTCTTACTGTTAGTAGAGGTTTGGTCTTTAGTAGCAATTTCCTTGTCCTAAACTACGTGCCCCCTTAGAATTGTCTTAAATGACCTAAGCTAGTTGATCCACTTTAGCAATTATGAATGATATAGAGTTCTACCTAGTCAAGTAGATTCCCCTTTTCAGTGTGAGGGTCATACCGGATTCCATGTTATAGCTCACATGGTCTTATTATCAGTTAACAATAAATATCCCACAAATGAACTATGTTGTAATACCCCGGATTCGAAAGGGTGGAAATTTTTTTATTTTCTGTGTTGGTGCCAGTAATGACGGAAGCCACCTACGGATCGTAGGTTGACTTACGGCCCGTAGGTGGGAACCGTAGGTGGCAAGCACAAGTTTTCAAAATGACAAGTTTCAGAACCCCAATGACGGCCTGCCAGGATAGTCCGTCGTCTAGAGTACGAACCGTAGATTCGTATCATAGGTCTCCTCCAGACTTAGTAAAATTCTGAAGCCTTAAGTTCAGACCTACGGTTGCCATGTATGGTCCGTCGATTGAGCCACGAGCCGTACATGGGACCCGTTGTTGCAGGGTCAAAATTAGGCAGTCTCTGAACCTAACAACGGTTGACCAGGACGGTCCGTCGATGGGGCCTGGCGGTTATTTTTTAAAGGGGTCGATTAGTCTTTTCACCTAATGGCCTATTTACTAATCAAGGTCGGTTCCCCTCAACTCCTAACATCCTTTCCAATCACTTTACAAGATTTCCACAAATTCTCCTCTCTCAAATATTTCTCTCTCTAGAAGTTAAAAGAAGAAGAAGAGGGCAAGTTAGGGTTCAAGTAATCAAGCTTTTCTTCATCAATTGCTTAAGGGGTTAAGACCCCAAGGTATGATAGTGTTCATCCATGGAGCCCTTTCCTCCATGGAATCCCTAAATTCTTCAATTTTCAAGTTAGAAGTTCTCAATTGAATTAAGGGTTTTCTTCCATGCCATGGGTTCCTTGCAATGATGATTTAATTGATTGATTTATGAACTATGAAGCATGAATTGAGTTGAATTTTATGAATTTAGATGAATCCCCATGAACCCATGCTATTTCCCCAATTTCGAAATATATGCCTTCATTGGTAGGTTGAATTATGAAGTGATGAATTATATGAAATCTCTATGAATCCATGCATGAAATATGACTTCTAAGCTAAGACTTTTTATGATGAGATTGTGAATGACCTAATGATGGTTTTATGAAGGTAAGCATAATCAATTAAAAACTATGACTTTCCTCTATTATGTGGGTTCTTTCAATTATGGATAAATGGCCTTGTTGATGGTTTTCTAAGCATGAGTTTGCATTGAATTGCATGATGCAAGAGGAATTCTTATGAACCCATATGAACTCTATGATTGTAAAGTTATGAGCATGATGAACTATGTAAAGATGAAGTTTATGAAATTAAGCATGTCTCTTATGAAGCTAATGATGAATTAAGGGTGCTTTGAGATTGAAGTGCCAAAGTTTATGATATGTTGATGTTGTGGTTGAGTTGTGAAAGGGTTTCTCACGTAATACTCACAATATGAATTTGAAACAAACAAGAGGATATTACCCATGTTCTTAAGGAGTTATTCTAACGAAGGGACAAGAGGCGATCACCTATGTTCCCTAATGATAGGCAAGAGGCAACTACCCATGTCTACTTATGATAATTGAACTATGTTTAATCCGTGGGAATTATGCTTAGCACCGAGTGGACAAGTGGTGATTACCCATGTCCCATAAACTATGTGCCACCATAGAATGATGGTCTTTGATAGACCCTAGCTAGTGGATCCATGTAAGCTAGAAGTTTATGGTCTTACCTTGGCAAGAAGGAATCCTCTTTTCGGTGTGGGGTAGACACTGGATTCCATGTTGATAGCTCACATGGTCTTCCATGTCGATTAAGGCTACTTCCCACAACAATGAACTAAAGTGCTTTTATGATGTTTCTTAAGTAAAGTAAAGATGTTTAGCTTGCTTTGACCATGGTTTATGTTGCATGCTTCTTAACTTTTATCATGCTTTAGCTTGGTCATTGCATGTTATGAAAAATGTCCCGTTTTAGCATGTTTTAAAGGATTTTGTGCATTGTTATCATACTTGGTACATGATTGTACTAACGCATACTCTTGCCTACATTGACTTGTTAATGTAGGGACCGGTGATTCTCCATCTATTCGTGGCTAGTGCTTAGTAGAAGATTGTTGAAGACTTGGTGAGTCCTCATCCATTCGAGGACATAGCCTAGTTGTTATTACTCATACGTTCTTTCATTTTGGCATTGTATTGGGTTACATCCCAAACTTTATTACTCTTTCTTATGTTAAATTGGCTTTGAGACATGAGATGTAGACTTTCGCTATTTTGCTTTAAAGCTTTGATATGACATTATCTTTTGAAATCTTAATTCTCTATGATTGTAAAACATCAATTTTTCAAAAGAGAAAATTTCCAATTTTGGGCCCAGAGTTACTTCTATGGACGCAGTCTACAGGTCATAGATTAGTTGACGGACCGTAGAATGCATTCGTAGAAAGAGGGTTAAAAAGTTTTGAAAATCAAGTTTCTGAAGTCGAGTCTATGAGTTAGAATGACGGACTGTAGGTCTTTCCACGGACCATAGAAAGGTCCCGTCAATTGTTCGAGACTTAGTCAAAATTTCGAGGGTCAAGTTGGGTTCTTTGGGTTGGATCTACGGACCGTAGAATGGTCTACGGGCCGTAGATTGAAGCCATCAAAAGTGTCCTAGAATCTGGGTTTTTGAAGTTTTCTACGGTTTGACAAGACGGTCCGCAGGAATACCTACGAACCGTAGGTTGGACCCGTAGGTCTCATTCGACAATTATTTTTCAGGGGTCTTTAAGTCTTTTCCCAATTCTTTTAAGTCCTTTTAATTACAATTTTGCCCCTAAAATGACCCACTATATAAGTCTTTCCTCCCAAATTTTCCTTCATTAATTCATTCTCAAATTCCCAACTTCCCCCAAATATTTCTCTCTCTAGAAAGTTCTCTCAATTCTCAAGGAAGAAGAAGGGCTAGGATCCTCCATTGAAGGTCATCAATTTTTAGCAATTTCTTGTGGGCTTTGTTGAGGTATGTTAGCATTCACCAATGGAGTCCTTTCCTCCATTGGGTCCCTAGTTTTCTTCCAATTTCAAGGTTTAATTCCCCAAATTGAGTTAGAGTTTCTGATCAATTCTTATGGTTACTTCAATTATGATTCCAATTATTGATTTTATGATTCCTAGTGCACGATCTAGCGTGATAACGTAATTTAGTACACGAATTAACGTGATTTATATGATTTGAGTAGAAATTGTATGAACCCATGCATGAGCCATGATTCCTAGCTTTGAATTCATGATGAAGTATAACCCATGCATTTATGAACTTATGAAATTGATGAAATATGCATGATTCTAGTTTATTGCATGTCTATAAGATAAATTGACATGTACCCATACTAGATCATGATTTATGAACATATGAATAACTTGCATATGAGATGCATGTATATGAATAGCTTGCATAAAAGATGCATGTATATGAATACCTTGCATAAGAGATGCATGTATATGGATAGCTTGCATAAGAGATGCATGTTTCATGAGAATTATGCTTATAATTGCTAGGGTGCATATAGATGAGGGCATCCATGAGTTGTGAAAAGGTTTTCTTCACATTAAGCTAAGCATATGAATGTGAAAGGTTTTGTCACATAAATTAGGGTTCATATGGTTGAAAGGCTTTCTCACCTATGAATCAATCAGGAGCTATTCTCATGACGTAAGCTTGGGCAAGCCCATGGTAGTTGAAACGTCTTGATATCATCTTAGCTTGGATTTGATAACCATATATGTACCTTCTCCTTGGTTAAAATATGAATAAGCTTAATTGACTATTCCTTGGGATTTTACTTAGCACCGAGCGGGCTTTTTGGGATGAACGTTTCCTTTTAGCGTCCGTGGACCTTTTGTAGCAATCCCTAAGTCCCATAACTACGTGCCTCGTAGGTTTTGTCTTAGATAGACACATAGCTAGTGGATCCACGTAAGCTGCAGATTTAAGGTCCTTACATTGGCAAGTAGGACACCCCTTCTAGTGGTGTGGGGTAGACATCACTCCCCTTTTAGGTGTGGGACAGACACTGAATTCCATGTTATAGCTCACATGGTCTATGTCGGTTAAACGTAAAAATCCCATAATAATGAACTAGGGTACTAGAAGTATCTCACAAGACTTATGATATGACTAGCTTGGATTGACCATGTTTATGAATTGAGTTTCTAACCTTATTGTCACATGATTTAGTATGGTCATTGCATGTTAATGATGATATCTCACTAGCATGATTTCCTATTTAAAAGTATCTCATTGGCATGATTTATGTGTTTATATGCACTTGCTTCATACTTAGTACATTCCATGTACTAATGCATACTTGTGCCTACATTCTCTTATAATGTAGGGTTAGGCAGTCATCCTTCACACTCTCGTGGTTAGTTGCTTTTCGAGTTCGGGCTATCAACATTAGTGAGTCCTCATGCTTCTGGGACTAAGAGACTTTATTGTTTTTCTTTATTTTTTTCAGTTTCAGACTTGTATATGATGTACGGGTTACGTCTCGATCATTCTATTGGATTAGATGGCTTTTGAGACATAGTCAAGACTTTCGCTTGTAAACGCTCTACTTTTATGAGATTGACATCTTTTTCCTCATTCTTGTCTTTACCTTATGTATATGTATGCTAAGTGGCTTGTGTGGGGCCTCTCGGGATCCTATACTCCATGTCACACCTACGGAGTACTTTGGGTCTTGACGAACTTGGTATTCAGACCGCAAAGGTCCTAGGATGTCTCAAAGCCACGTCTAGTAGAGTCTTGTTTATAAGTGTCAAGCGCGCCACATTTATGAATAGGAGGCTACAAGATGTTAGGAATTTCCACTTCTTTCATATTCTAGAATCGTGCTTTAGAGTTTAACTCTATACGTTCCTCTCCTAATCCATGTCCTACGCTTTTCAGGATATGGCAACTAGAAGAGCTTTTGCAAGGAGGAATGCTAATGAGAATGTAGAGCAAGGGGCTAACCAAGTTTCGGCCGCTCCTTTGGCCGAAGAGATTACTAATGTGGAGTTTCGAGCCGCTTTCCACGCATTGGCCCAAGCCGTGACGGCCCAAGCCAATAGGGAAGTTATGGCCCCCGTAAACCCACATGTGGGTACGGCAACGGCAAGGGTGAGAGATTTCACAAGGATGAACCCTCCGGAATTCCATGGCTCCAAGGTGGAAGAGGATCCACAAGAGTTTATTGAAGAGGTTTACAAGATTCTCATGATCACGGGGGTGACGCTGGAAGAGAAAGCGGAGTTGGCCACTTACGAATTGAAGGGTGTGGCCCAAGTGTGATTTAACCAATGGAAAGGTGAGAGGGTTGTAGATGCGGGTCCTCTTGAATGGGAGAAATTTAAGGAAGCTTTTCTTGATCGATTCTTTCCTCTTGAGATGAGAGAGGCTAAGGTTCTCAAGTTCATTAACTTGAAGCAAGGTGGTATGTGTGTCAAAGAATATGCATTGAAGTTCACTCAATTGTCAAAATATGTGCCTTCCTTGGTGGCCGATACAAGGGCCAAAATGAGTAAGTTTGTGTCGGGGGTATTCGACTTGGTTGTTAAGGAGTGTATGACGGCCATGCTTATTAAAGAAATGGATATTTCACGGTTGATGGTACATGCACAACAAATCGAAGAAGAGAAGCTAAAAGGAGTGGTCCAAAGAGACAAAGAGGGCTAGGACCGGTGATGGTGACTTCTCACACCAAAGGACCGGAGGACAATGCCGTCCTAAGGTTCGACAAAGGTTTTTGAACCAAGGGTCTTCTAATGCTCCTATGCCTAAGTTTGATTAGAATAGGGTGTCTAACCCTAAACCTCAAGGAGGAAATGGTGGTGGTGATAGAACTCCACTTTCCCCATGTCCCAGTGTGGAAGGAAGCATGATGGGAGATGCTTAGCCGGATCAGATGGTCGTTTCACTTGTGGCAAGAGTGGTCACAAAATGAGGGATTGTCCAATGAATGTTACAAAGGGGAAAGATGGTAAACCAGGTGCTCCTGGTGGTTCAGGTTCTAGTGCTCCCAAGCAAAACTGATTTTATGCACTCCATACTCGCCAAGAGCAAGAAGGTTCTCCCGATGTGGTTACCGATATGTTGAAAGTCTTCCATCTTGATATATATGCTTTACTTGATCCCGATACTACTTTATCTTTTGTGACGTCATATGTAGCTATGAGATTTGATATTGCCCAGATGTGTTGTTAGACCCCTTTTATGTCTTACCCCTATTGGTGATTCTATTGTGGCTAAAAGAGTCTATAAGGAGTGCCTTGTTTCCTTGTTTCATAGAGTCATCTATGTTGATCTTATAGAGCTAGATATGATAGACTTTGACGTCATTCTTGGGATGGATTGACTTTATTCTTGTTATGCCTCGGTTGATTGTAGAACTCGAGTGGTTAAGTTTCAATTTCCTAATGAGCCCGTCCTAGAGTGGAAAGGGGGAAATTCTATGCCTAAAGGACGATTTGTTTCTTGTCTTAAAGCTAGAAAGATGATCTCCAAGGGTTGCATTTATTATCTTATTCGGGTGAGGGATATAGATTCCGAAGCCCCTAGTCTTGAGTCAGTTCCCGTGGTAAATGAGTTTCCGAATCTGTTTCTCGATGATTTACCCGGTGTTTCTCCTGAAAGGGAAATAGACTTTGGTATTGACATTCTTCCCGATACGCAACCTAGCTCTATTCCTCCTTACCGAATGGCTCCATAAGAACTTAAGGAATTGAAAGAGTAATTGAAGGATTTGTTGGATAAGGGTTTCATCCAACCAAGTATTTCTCCACGGGGTGCTCTGGTGTTGTTTGTTCGTACGAAAGATGACTCTCTCTGTATGTGTATTGATTACCGACAATTGAATAAGGTTACTGTTAAGAATCAGTACCCGATTTCGAGGATAGATGATTTGTTTGACCAACTTCAAGGTGCTAGTTTCTTCTCTAAGATTGATCTCCGATCGGGTTATCACCAATTGAGGGTGAGGAGTTGTGATATTCCAAAGACAGCTTTTCGAACAAGATATGTCCATTATGAGTTTGTGGTCATGTCGTTTGGATTGACTAATGCTCCGGTGGCTTTTATGGATTTGATGAACAGGATGTTTAAACAATACCTTGATATGTTCGAGATTGTATTCATTGACGACATTTTGATTTACTCCCGAAGTGAGGAAGAGCATGCCGATCACTTGAGGATTGTATTGCAAGTTCTTAAGGATCGTGAGTTATATGCTAAGTTCAATAAATGTGAGTTTTGGTTCAGATCCGTGGCTTTTCTTGGTCACATTGTGTCCGGTAAGGGTATTGAGGTAGATCCGAAGAAGACGGATGTGATTAGAAATTGGCCTAGACCTTTATCTCCTTCAGATATTCGTAGTTTCTTGGGCTTGGATGGTACTATAGAAGGTTTGTGGAAGGTTTTTCTTCGACTGCCTCTCCATTGACCTCGTTGACTCAAAAGAAGACTAAGTTTGTATGGTCGAAGGCTTATGAAGAGAGCTTCTAAGAATTGAAAGATAGGCTTACTTCCGCTCCAATATTGACATTTCTGGAAGGTTTCGATGGTTTTGGGGTTTATTGTGATGCTTCAAGGGGTGGCTTAGGGTGTGTTCTTATGCAAAATGGGAAGGTGATTGCTTATGCTTCAAGGCAACTTAAGGTTCATGAAAAGAATTACCCTACCCATGATTTAGAACTTGCGGCGGTTGTTTTTGCCCTAAAGATTTGGAGGCACTATTTGTATGGTGTCTATGTTGATGTATTTACCAACCACAAAAGTTTTCAATACGTGTTCAAGCAGAAGGATCTAAATCTTCGCCAACGTAGATGGCTAGAGCTCTTAAAAGACTATGAGATGAGTATCCTCTATCATCCGGGCAAGGCTAATGTAGTGGTCGATGCCTTGAGTCGGTTGTCAATGAATAGTGTTGCACATATAGAAGATAATAAGAAGGAATTGGTTCGGGATGTTCATAGACTAGCTCGGCTAGGTGTTCGGTTGGTTGACTCCAGTGAGGGAGGTGTAATTGTCCAAAATGGGTCGGAATTGTCCTATGTGGTGGATGTTAAGGCTAAGCAAGCACTCGATCCGATACTAGTTGAATTGAAGGAAGTGGTTCTAAAGAAGAGCAATGAGGCTTTCTCCCAAGGGGGAGATGGTGTCCTTAGATATCAAGGCCGTTTGTGGGTGCCTAATGTTGATGGCCTAAGGGAGTAAATTCTGGAAGAAGCCCATAGTTCCCGATACTCTATTCATTCGGAAGCCACAAAGATGTACCGCGATTTGTGGGAGGTCTATTGGTAGAATAGAATGAAGAAAGATATTGCAGAATTTGTGGCAAAGTGCCCAAATTGTCAACAAGTTAAGGTTGAACATCAAAGGCCGGGAGGCTTATCCCAAGATATAGCTATTCTTACTTGGAAGTGGGAAGATGTTAATATGGACTTCATAGTGGGTGTACCCCATACTCGCCGGCAATATGATTCTATATGGGTTATAATAGACCATATGACGAAGTTGGCTCACTTCATTCTCGTCAAGGTGTCCTTTTCGGCGGAAGATTATACTAAGTTGTACATTAGGAAGATGGTTAGGTTGCATGGAGTGCCCCTATCCATTATCTCCGATAGAGGTACCCAATTCACTTCTCAGGTTTGGAAGTCTTTCCAAAAGGGTCTTAGTACTAAGGTAAAGGTTAGCACGGCTTTTCATCCCCAGACCGATGGGCAAGCGGAGCATACTATCCAAACCTTAGAGGATATGCTAAGAGCTTGTGTGATTGATTTTAAGGGTAATTGGGATGATCAATTGCCTTTGATTGAGTTTGCCTACAATAATAGTTACCATGCAAGTATTGGTATGGCTCCATTTGAGGCTCTCTACGGTAGGAGATGTAGGTCTCTTATAGGATGGTTTGAGGTTGGTTAAGTTGCTTTGATGGGTCCCGAATTAGTGCATGAGGCTATGGAGAAAGTTTGACTTATTAGAGAAAGGTTGAAAATGGCTCAAAGTCGACAAAAGTTATATGCCGACGTTAGAAGAAGGGATCTTAAGTTTGAGGTTGATGATTGGGTCTATTTAAAAATTTCGCCCATGAAGGGTGTCATGAGATTTGGTAAGAAAGGCAAGCTTAGTCCCCGGTTCGTAGGCCTATATAAGATTGTGAGACGAATTGGCAAGGTTGCTTATGAGCTTGAATTGCCTAATGAGTTAGCGTCAGTTCATCCGATTTTTCATGTGTCTCTTCTGAAGAAGTGTGTTGGAGATCCGACATCCATAGTGCCTTTAGAAAGTCTTGGCATCAAAGAGAGTTTATCTTATGAAGAGGTTCCGGTTGAGATTCTAGACCGACAAGTCTGGAAGTTGAGAAACAAAGAAGTTGCTTCAGTTAAGGTGTTGTGGAGGAATCAATTAGTTGAGGGTGCAACGTGGGAGGCCGAGGCCCATATGATGTCCCATTATCCTCATCTTTTTCCTTCTAAGTCTTCCCTAGCTTGAGGTATTTAGCTCCTCATGGTCTATCTCTAGGATACATATGTCTTAGTCATTCTCATGTTTCCTTATGCATGCATTCATTAAGTGTTTATAGCTTGACATTTTATGATAAAGCGTGATTTAGCTTGGAGTTCATTTTTCTCCTCCGATATGTGCATTATGTGGTTGCATTCATGATTGGGATCATAGAATTGTTGTTTCCCCTACTCTTGTTGTTGCTAGCTGAGTTTCATTCGGTGACGAATGTTCCCAAGGGGGAGATATTGTAACACCTCAGTTTTTCAAAAGAGAAAATTTCCAGTTTAGGGCCCAGAGTTACTTCTACGGACGCAGTATTTGGGTCGTAGATCAGTTGACAGACCGTAGAATGCATCCGTAGAATGAGGCTTAAAAAGTTTTGAAAATCAAGTTTCTGAAGTTGAGTCTACGAGTTAGCAGGATGGACCATAGAAAGGTCCTGTCAATTGTTCGAGACTTAGTCAAAATTCTGAGGGTCAAGTTGGGTTCTACGGGTTGGATCAACGGACCGTAGAATGGTCTACGGGCCGTAGATTGAAGCCGTCAAAAGTGTCCTAGAATCTGGGTTTCTGAAGTTTTCTACGGTTCTACAAGGCGGTCCGTAGGAATACCTACGAACTGTAGGTTTGAGCCGTAGGTCTTGTCCGACAGTTATTTTTCAGGGGTCTTTAAGTCTTTTCCCAATTCTTTTAAGGCTTTTTAATTACGACTTTGCCACTAAATTGACTCACTATATAAATCTTTCCTCCCAAATTTTCCTTCATTAATTCATTCTCAAATTCCCAACTTCCCCTAAATATTTCTCTCTCTAGAAAGTTTTCTCAATTCTCAAGGAAGAAGAAGGGCTAGGATCCTCCATTGAAGGACATCAATTCTTAGCAATTTCTTGTGGGCTTTGTTGAGGTATGTTAACATTCACCAATGGAGTCCTTTCCTCCTTTGGGTCCCTAGTTTTCTTCTAATTTCAAGGTTTAATTCCCCAAATTGAGTTAGGGTTTTTGATCAATTCTTATGGGTACTTCAATTATGATTCCAATTGTTGATTTTATGATTACTAGTGTACGATCTAGTGTGATAACGTAATTTAGTACACGAATTAGTTTGAGTTATATGATTTGAGTAGAAATTGTATGAACCCATGCATGAGCCATGATTCCTAGCTTTGAATTCATGATGAAGTATAACCCATGCATTTATGAACTTATGAAATTGATGAAATATGCTTGATTCTAGTTTATTGCATGACTATAAGATAAATTGACATGTACCCATACTAGATCATGATTTATGAACATATGAATAACTTGCATATGAGATGCATGTATATGAATAGCTTGCATAAAAGATGCATGTATATGAATACCTTGCATAAGAGATGCATGTATATGGATAGCTTGCATAAGAGATGCATGTATATGGATAGCTTGCATAAGAGATGCATGTTTCATGAGAATTATGCTTATAATTGCTAGGGTACATATAGATGAGGGCATCCATGAGTTGTGAAAAGGTTTTCTTCACATTAAGCTAAGCATATGAATGTAAAAGGTTTTGTTTCATAAATTAGGGTTCATATGGTTGAAAGACTTTCTCACCTATGCATCAATCAGGAGCTATTCTCATGACGTAAGCTTGGGCAAGCCCATGGTAGTTGAAACGTCTTGATATAATCTTAGCTTGGATTTGGTAACCCTAGATGTACCTTCTCCTTGGTTAAAATATGAATAAGCTTAATTGACTATTCCTTGGAATTTTACTTATTACCAAGCGGGCTTTTTGGGATGAAGGTTTCCGTTTAGCGTCCGTTGACCTTTAGTTGCAATTCCTAAGTCCCAAAACTACGTGCCTCGTAGGTTTTGTCTCAAATAGACACATAGCTAGTGGATCCACGTAAGCTGCAGATTTAAGGTCCTTACATTGGCAAGTAGGACACCCCTTCTAGTGGTGTGGGGTAGACATCACTCCCCTTTTAGGTGTGGGACAGACACTGAATTCCATGTTATAGCTCACATGGTCTATGTCGGTTAAACGTAAAAATCCCATAATAATGAACTAGGGTACTAGAAGTATCTCACAAGACTTATGACATGACTAGCTTGCATTGACCATGTTTATGAATTAAGTTTCTAACCTTATTGTCACATGATTTAGTATGGTCATTGCATGTTCATGATGATATCTCACTAGCATGATTTCCTATTTGAAAGCATCTCATTGGCATGATTTATGTGTTTATATGCATTTGCTTCATACTTAGTACATTCCATGTACTAATGCATACTTGTGCCTACATTCTCTTATAATGTAGGGTCAGACAGTCATCCTTCACACTCTCGTGGTTATTTGCTTTCCGAGTTCGAGCTATCAGCATTGGTAAGTCCTCATGCTTCGGGGACTAAGAGACTTTATTGCTTTTCTTTATTTTTTTCAGTTTCAAACTTGTATATGATGTACGGGTTACGTCCCGATCATTCTATTGTATTAGATGGCTTTTGAGACATAGTCAAGACTTTCGCTTGTAAAGGCTTTACTTTTATGAGATTGTTTATCTTTTTCCTCATTCTTGTCTTTACCTTATGTAAATATATGCTAAGTGTCATGTGTGGGGCCTCTCGAGGTCCTATACGCCATGTCACACCTAAGGGGTGCTTTGGGTCGTGACAATGATCTTGTATGTATGTATGTTAAGTGGCTTATATGAGGCCTTTAGGGGTCTTGTACTCCATGTCACGTCTAGGGGGTACCTTGGGTTGTGACATATGTTTTCCTCAAAGGTTTTTATGAAAGCTTTCTTTATAATTTTAAGATGTATTGACCTCGTATACATTTATAAATTTGACTTTTTAAACCCTTTTATGTCTTACCTTGGTCTTGCAAATTCACGTTTACATTCCTCCTCCCAGATGTGCTTAGATCGGGATTGCTTATCTTTTATCATTGAATTGGTGAATCCTCGTGGTTCGAAGGCAAAGCCATAGAAACTTTTATTACTTTTATTGTCCTTCTAGTTTCAAACTTGTACGTGGTGTATGGCTTACGTTCCAACTACTCTTATGATGTTTAGAAAGGCTATGTCAGATACAATTTAAATTTCCGCACTTATGTTTAGATTCCTTTTATGATATGAGACTTATGTTACCTATTCTCTCTCTTGTTATATTTCTTTTACGTCATGCTTATGTCAAGTGGCTTGTTTAGGGCCTCTCGGGGTCCTATTCATCATGTCACACCTAGGGGGTACTTTGGGTCATGACATTTTACCTATGATTGAAAGATATAGGTGAATGATTTAGGTTCCAAAGCATGTTGATTTGACTTTTGGTTATTTGGGATATATGCAATGGATCGTATAGATGTTTATTGACTTCCCATTCCCAATTTCCCTTGGATTCCTCGATTGAAAAGGATTTTGCATGCCCTTGTCTTCCTCTATAACCTATCCTTGATGGTTATAGAAAATCTTTTAAATATACTTGTATCTTTCGTTTGGATCCAAACTAGTACCTTGTAATTCTTTGTTTCTTCAATAGTCTATACACTGTTCCTTGTGGGATTCGACCCTGACCTTATACGTTGGGTTATATATTGCTAGTGACTGCCTACATGTTGACTTGAAAGACGTGTAGTTGAGCTTTATAAAAAATGACGTTGTTGTCGGGGAACAATTTGGCATATTGAATTGATTTAGAATTTATAGTTCACTTATTTCTATCCAAATTGTGAATATTTATTTTTATATTTATTTTGTGTTGGTTCTATGGCTTTTTGTGATTAAACCAAACTTGGTGGTTGGAATCCCTATGTTGATGACCCTTGTCCTTATTGTGGACGACATCATGTTGGGAAAAGTTGTGTGGATGCCTCTCAAGATGAAGTGGGAATCTCTAGAAAAAGGGGTTATGATAAATATGGAAGAAACCTTGGGTATTTGCAAGTCAATCAAGCCAATAATAATTCAAGATGTTGAAATCAAAGAAATAATACAAAAGTTGCAAAAAAAGCCAAAAATATCATTTATGACAACTCTTGTTCATTTTCAAGTGAGAATGTCACTCACTTGAAGGCCAAGAATTGTGAGTTTCAATGTTCGAAAAGTGGCCTAGTGATCTTCTGACTTTTGCCCAATGATCCTCAAAGAAAGAACAATGTGAAATTGGGTATGAAATTCAACTTTTCAAAGTGGAGAGATCGAGTCAGACTCTTGATTCTTTCATGTTGTCCCCCTGTATTTCAATGAAGCTTTAATTTGAAGTTGGGGAGGAGATCCATCACCTCGAAGTGGAAATATAATGATGATGCATCTAGTGTCGCGTCGCGATATTAAATTGTGCACTTCATGGGTGACAACCCATTGGTTTCCAAAAAAAAATGATTTTTAGTTTAATTTCGAGTATTAAATTTTTAGATAGAATTTTATTTTTAACTAATCCTCATAGTTTCAAAGTTTTTGGGAGTATTTTGGACAGGTTTGGAAGAAACAATTTGAATGAGATAGAAGTTTGGGGTTGTACTACCTTCAAATGGGACTTAGAACACTTTTTGGGGACTCAGGCTCGCCAAAAACAAATGGGCAAGTAGCCAACCAGACACTGTCATCGCCAAAAAGATCAATAAAATTAGAAGCTAGCAAGACCCACAAAACTCCTAACTTTTGTCACAGAGGTAGGCCGAACCCAATTCTTAATTGCCTCATCTTTTGGTGGTCTACCATTACCCCTTTTTTCAAAACCACGTGTCTAAGAAAGGCAACCGAGGGTAACCAAAACTCACACTTAGAAAATTTAGCATACAATTTCTATTTCCCCAAGATGTGATTTGCATGCTCCTTCGTTCCCTTGGAGTAAATCAGAATATCATCTATAAAGATAATCACAAAAGAATACAAGAATGATTTAAACACCTCATTCATCAAACTCATAAACGCTACAGGCGCATTAGTCAACCCAAACGATATCACCAAAAACTCATAATGCCCATACCGGGTCCTAAAGGCTATCTAAGGTATGTCTTTAGGCCTAATCTTTAACTGATGGTACCCCGACCTTAAGTCAATCTTAGTAAAGATAGAAGCACCCTACAACTAGTCAAACAAATCATCTATACGAGGTAAGAGATACTTATTCTAGATGGTGACCTTATTCAATTGGTGGTAATCTATACATATTTTCATACCACCATCCTTTTTTTACAAAAAAAATAGACGCACACCAGGGAGGAGCACTAGGACGAACAAATTCCTTATCAAGCAATTCTTGAAGTTGATTCTTGAGTTTTCACAACTCTGCCAGAGACATGCAATATGTAGGGATAGAAATTGGGCAAGTGCCCGGCTCCAAATTAATGCAAAAGTATATGTCCCTATCCGGAGGCATACCAGGCAGATCTGTAGGAAATACCTCTCGAAATTCCAAAACCACATTGATAGACTCAATGGAAAGGGACTCTACACTAACATCACGAAGATGAGCCAAATAGGCCAAACAACCCTGCCCTACTAATTTGCTAGCCCGAATGAAATATATGATCTTTAATGGCATAGGCATGTACACCCCTTCCCACTCTAACCTTTCCCTACCCGGGATCTATAGTGTCACTGTTTTAGCATTACAATTCAACACAACAAAATAAGGAGACATTCAATTCATACCCAAGATTACATCGAAGTCTAGCATATCCTATAAGACTAGATCTACCTGAGTCTACAAACCCATAAACAACACAGAACAATCACGATACACATGGGTTACCACTACAGACTCTCCAACTTTGGTAGCGACATAAATAAGGGCATCAAGGGTATCATAGTTCAAATCAAGTCCCAAAAATTAGCAGATACATAATAATAATAATAATAATAATAATAATAATAATAATAATAATAATAATAATTAGAAATAGGAACAAACAACATAGTAGTCATCCGGTCACAGACAAAAATAGTACATGTTATCACGACGTCTATGCCTCAACCTCCGGTCTGCCTAAAAAGAGTAACACTAAGCTCTGTCATCATTATGGACAACCCCCCTTCTGGGCTACATCGCTCATCTCCCTGCATTACCATTACCTTGGCCTCATTGATTACCTCTCCACCCGGCCACCCTGTGGACGTCCTCTACTATTATTACCTCCGCCCGCAGGTACTGCTGCTCTAGTCTGCTACTGAACCTGACATATTATTGATCTGTGAGAGAATTCTCCCTCTTAAAGTGTCCCGGATCACCACAATGGAAACAACTACTGTCAAGTGAGGGTCTGCTAGTTGATGCATAAGAAGCCCCTTATAGTCGACTGAATCGGACGAGCTGAATATACATGCTGACCTAAACCCTTAGAATACAAACCATTGTAGTTACCCACATTCTTGGACCTCTTAGCCAATTCGTTGTCCTGTCGAACCGGTCAAACTCTCTCTAACTTCCTCACAGAGTCAGCCACCTCAATGAAGCTCTTACCTCCAGAGGTCATATGCACAGACAAAACTTGTAACTCAGAACTCAAACCTTTGACGAACAAGCGAATCCTCTCCTCCTCAGTGCTCACAAACTGCGTATCATAACGGGACAAGGCATGTAGCTTAGCCTCAAAAGCACCCACAGTCATGTTGCCCTGCTCAAGAGCCATGATCCTTCTTTCGATCTCTCAAAGTATAAGGCATATATTTTTTCAAGAACAATGCATGGAACTGTGTCCAAGTGAGTGGAGGCAAGACCGATGATCGATATTACACAAAATCTCTCCACCACTTCTTTGCCTTACCCTAAAGCTGAAAAGTCATAAAGTCAACTCCATGTTGTTGCACCGTACCCAACTTATATAACCTCTCATAACAAGTCCCAAGATGAACTCAAAAGCATCCTCACTCTCAAAACCATAGAACACTGGAGGCTTTAACTTTAGAAACTTGATTAGCATCTCATGTTCTGTGCCAGTCATCACAAGGCTAAGTAATGGACAAAATAATGCATCGGTACTTACATCTTCATCTATCTTAAGAACTATAGTAGTAATAGGACAGGTAATTGGAACCTAAGTTGCTTGCATTGTGGGGGTGGCTCCACTACCTGCCATTTCACTCAAAAAAACTAGAACCTACTGAATCACTCAAGAGTCTATAGGGGGAAGACCTTCATCCCCATCATGTGTCCTTATCTCTAGCTCACCCTCCTCCTCAATCTCAATCTAGACCTCTTCTTCCATATGATCTTAGGGAGGAGTGGGGTCGCTTCTCATGGTCCACTTGTTGCATGAGTTTCACATCTGGCGGGTGTTCCCCTTCCTTTAACCCTGCCCCTACCTCTGCCTCTTTATCTGTCACGTCCTCTCATTCCGGGCGCAGTTAGTTGTTCTGTCGCTGAAGCTACTATGCTTGCATCGTTGTGTCTAGTATCAACTATCTACGGTCAGAAGAGTGGAAGAAGTTAGATATCAATTTGGATCACCAGATACAAATTGGAATCAAGTTATAGCAAGAAGGAAGAAAGAAGAGAGAATTTTCTAAAGTCCTGTAGCCTATTGCAGAAAAGTACAGACGTCTTTGTACTGTTGCACATGACTCTGCTGGACTCATTTTGGTACGATGAGATCAACGAACCTAGGGATCCAATACCAACTTTTTCATGACTCAGACCATCGTGAGTGATACCCACACTAAGCCACCTGGTGGGAGAACCAACAACTAACCCAAACTAAACCCAACATACCATTATAAAAACAAGTTCATCATATAAAGTAGTAAAAACAGCTTAAACAACTAAATAATTGAGTCCCCATAAACTCAACAATCAAAATATTTATATAGAAATAAATACCCCTAAGAACTGAAAGTCGTGGTACCAAAACTCTAGTGTAATCAATAATGGGAATGCAACCTCGATAACTTAGAAAACATAATATAATAGTCTAATATATGTGTCTGAAAGGATGAATAAGAAATGATAGAAGAACTCATGACAGCCTAAAAGAGTAGCTCACCCTTGGACTTGATGTCAAGCATCCCTTAACTGATCTCTTGGACCAGCCACCGGAAAATGACATGTACTCAACAAGGAAAGAACAAGTGTAGTATCAGTACACAAACAACAATGTACTAGTAGGATCACACGATCAGTCCAAGATATGAATGTAAACAATTAACAATATGCATAACAACAATCACCAATTCATAAACTCCAGTCACAATATCATGAATCAAACATTACTTGGATGTAGGAGTGGCAAACGAGCGAGTCGAGTCGAATATGAGTCGATCGAAAATGAGTTAAATAAAAATGGATAGAGTACTCGACTCGACTCACATTTTAAATGGGTAAAAATGAGTTACCCAATGGATAATATGGGTACCCATATTATAGTAGAGATCTTGTTAAAAGCTTTAAAAAAATAAAAAAAAAAGTTTTTTATCACTCCACCCCCTACCAGCCCCTTACCCTCTATCCCATAAAAATGTAAAAAAAATTAGTTTGTTTTTTTATTAAAAAAAGTTTTTTGATCACCCAACCCCCTACCAGCCCCCTCCCCCTGCTAGCGCCCCCCCCCCCTATTCCAAAAAAAATGTAAAAAAGATATTAAAAATTCTTTTTACCACCCACCCCACGCCCCCCTCCCTCCATCCCCAAAAAAATGTAAAAAAAATTAAATTTTTTTATCAAAATAAAATTTTAAAAAGTATTTTTTACCACCCCACCCCACCCCCTACAAGCCCCCCCCCCCACACCCCATCCCAAAAAAAATGTAAATTTTTTTACCACCCACCCCCCACCCAATCCCCCCCTCCAAATCCCCAAAAAAATGTAAAAAAATTTAAAAAAAGTTTTTTTTTACCTACTAGCCCCCCCCCAATCCCAAAAAAAAATGTAAATTTTTTTTGACCACCCCCCCCCAGCCCCCACCCCTGTCCCAAAAAAATGTAAAAGAAATTTCAAAACTTTTTTTACCATTCCACCCTTACCACTTTTCTTTCTTTTATGAATGGACATCTTTAACCCATTTTATTCATTTAACTACCCACTTTTAAATGGGTAATATGAGTATTATTCGTTTTTATCCATTTTTAAATGGGCTGGGTACCCAACCCATTTAAAATGGGTAAATATGAGTTGATACCCATATAAATTACCCATTCTGCCACCCCTACTTGGATGCATGTCTCACGTGATCACAAATACAAATGCCCGGTCCACTCATGAAACCATAAACACATATTCGGTCCTCTTATGAAACCCATAATTAATCTGTTAGTGTACCGGTGTGGTACCCGAGCAAACCAGAGTTAGTAATTATAAGTGGCGTGGTACTCGAGCCGATCGTTAATATTTATACTAGATGTGGTATCCGAGCCAACCACTAATGTTCCAGTACCAGTGTCATACTCAAGCCAACCAGCAATCACAAACAATCATGCACAGTCACAAACATAATCAACAATAACACTTGAAAGCCACAAGTCACATAAACTCATCTATTGCATAAGATTATAAATCATGATGTCATTTCATATGTTTTCCCCAACCTTCATTGCACAAATGATACTATAAAACAGTAGACATGCATACATATATAAATCAAAAAAATATACAACCATCACCTACCTCGAATCAAGCCTCGTAGAAACCCTAAAGAACTCAAGTTTTTCCCTTTTGAAGTGTCTTGGCTTGTTCTTGGTCTAAACTAATAAATAAATGCAACAATCAACCAAAAATGGCCTAAAAATACCCGGATTATAACCAAATCCAATCCCCAAGACAATTCATGATCATCCTCCTCAACTTAGGGCTTTTCCCACCATGAAATCATGTAATAACCTTTCCCCAAGAGTAATATATTAGATTTTAAGACTTAAAAATCAATTTACAAGATTGGAGAGTAACAAAACTTACCTTTAGTGACGGATTTCATGGAAAACGGAGTGCAAATAGCCCGAAATCCCCTCTCCCAATTCCAAGAACAAAAATGTAGAAATTGGAGGTTTTGGGATTGTTTTTTTGAATAAAATCCCGACTTACCCCGCTATAGCAACAGCCGCTATAGCCGCACTAACCCCGCTATAGCGCTACACACGCACGCTATAGTGGATTGTATGAAGTACTACAACTCAAAAATTCCTAAAAAGCGGCTTTTTCACAACATACCTTATTTCCTTGACCTTCCAAACTATCCCTTTCACGCCAAGATCGATTCCGAGAGTTCTACTTACTCGAATTTGATTTTGTGAAGTCCTACGAATTTCTTAATATCTTGGCGACAAGAAAATATCAACCAAGCCACACCCACCCGTTCCTGGATGACCTTAGACGTCTCCTAACCTAGATTTCATCTGAGGTTGACCTAGCCTAAAAATTTTAAATCGCTACCTAGAAAGTTTTTTGGCCCAAATTATTTCAGCATTGGTCTAGTCATAACGATCGGAACGGATCGTTACAGATTTGTGACAAAATACTAAAATAATTGTACATTTAAATTTCAAATCTATGATCCTCATTGTAAACTTATTATATACAAGTAAGTTGTTTCATCTATAATAATGGAAGAGCCTTTCTATCAAGATTGATTATTTTCTCATAATTTTTTTAAGAATATCCTTTTAATTTATTTATAAAATAAGATGTAATGAAGTTATATCAACAAGATAATAAAGCGATGTTAGATATTTGAATTTTGAAGTTATACTTCTTCTTTTTTGCGGAGTTTTTTGCAGTTTGCACCCTAACGTGTGCATTCTTTTGTGATTTGCACATAACTTTTTTAATAATTGACACCATAACTCCTTATTTTCTTGTAAAATAATAAAACATTCTTTTGTATTGAAATATCCACAAGGAAAGACAAAAAAATATTTTAAAATAGTACAAAATATAGAAGTATTAAATGAAATAATGTCTTGCCCTTACTTAGAGCCAACCCTCTAGAAGACCACAAACATCCCATGCATTTACTTATATGATCATGGACTCATGGTCACTGTTCTATCATTATCTTTCTCATTATAATTAAAATTGTTTGAGTAATTAAAATTATCAAAAAAATTGAATTAATCATATGATCATTGATCAACTTCCAAACTTGATGGACAATTAAGATATTGTCAAATGAAAGAATATCATTAAATTTCTTGACCTCAACTAGTTCAGATTTAACTGCAATCAATTTTTAAGGATAAAAGGTTTTATTAACTCTTTTTGTAATTTTTAACTGCTTCAGGTGCGAGTTCCTCTAAATCTCGAGAACAAGAACTTTGCTCGTGATAGCGTTGAAAACTTTAAATACATCACATATGATCAAGATTTAGTATCAAGTAAATGATGTAGGACAATATAAAAACAAATGATGAATTATTAAATAAAACAATCTAAGTTTTCAATTAAACAATTTGAAATATGTTATTCTACTAAATCCATGTAGCAACGTTGTAAATTTGACCCAAAGAGCACGATAGATATTTCACTTCATCGATGTTTTATCCTCATCCAAATTGAACAACGGTTTGGCAGTGGATGAAACTGACAAGAATTTAGCAAACTCGTCTAGCAGATCTGGATGGTCATTGAGAAGTACGACAACCTAGACATAAAAGAAAATAAGACTTCGTAATAAATAAGAACACAAAAGTCGTCTATAATATCTATGTATCCAAATTATTAATATTTTATCACCTTACGATACACCTCTTTTACATCCTTGCGCTCCTTCTTGCACATGAATAGAATATCTAGGAAGCATTTGTACTCATGGGCATTTCCTAAACATTTCTGCAAGAAGTTGTAAGTTAGTAAGTTAGGATTAAAGGTTTATAAAAAAAAAGAGCAAACTTTCTATAATTAAAATCATAAGAAAACAAAAATGTAACCTTTATCTTGGTTATCAAACTGACTGCTCGTTCAAAATTTATTTTCTTCTTGTCTTCATCACTGAGGATTATTTCATAGCCCTTGGGCAAGAAAGGATTTAATCCTAGGAGCAAACTAGGATGTCGTTTAAACAATCCTTTTGTTTTTGCTATGAAACCAACCATATCAAGTCTATGAGGAATATCAAAAACTTAATCCCACATAAATCAGAATAAAAATTAATGAGGATTATATCAATAGGTAAATTATAATAACAAACCTTTTTTTCCTAAAGTCATTCATAAGAAAAAGGAACATGCGATACTTCTCCCTTCTGTCTGGAAACATGTCCTTAATTTTCTTCAAATAACAAAACGCATCATTCATTGTCATCTCTGGCTTACCATCTTTGTTGCTACAACCTCCTCTCCTGCCCAAACCACTTTTACGGACTTGTAATTGATCATACCTAATTCAAAAAAAAATACAAATACATTAGAACTATATCCATAAGTAGTCATTCAAAATTATTGCTTTAAATATATTATTGCGGTCCAACAATGAATGAAGTGGTGAAATCATGGGAGATCAAAGCTCAAACTCTAACAAAGATAGATGATAAATTTATATTTAACTAAAACTTGATAGGCAGAGTTACTACAAATATAGTGATTGGAGATAACAAGTGAAATATTTGAGAATTTGTAAGGCTAAATATTAAATTTATCAGTAAATTTTATTTAGTTACGTGATCTACCATTTATTTAAATTGAGCACCAAAACACATGATAAAATAATTAAAATTTTGAAAAACTTTTGTGTGCACTCTCAAATATCTATTAGGCAGTTATGTTAACCACATAAAATGAATTATCTCATTTAGTTATACACATCGATCTTAATTAGAATATGTATGAGGTTGTAAAGCTTATTTATTCAAATGTATATAATTTAAATGATATAATCAATGTTAGAGTTTCTTACACAAATATACCAAACAATAAATTTTTTCCGCTAATGACCGCATGTATATGTAATGTATCTACATTTTATAAATCATGTATAACTGTGTATATATGATGTATAACTATATGTAAGAAATGTATAACTATATCTAAAAGATGTATATACATCCATAGACATTTTAAAATAATATATATATATATATATAATGTACATATATATAGTATAAATAATTGGTAATAGTATATATATGATTTATAAACAATGTATCCACACTATTATATACAAAATCAAATGAAGACAGAAAAATGATCATTTATTCTATATTAATTTAATGAGATAACAAATTTAACAAAACTAGTATAAAAAAATTCAAATTTTAAGTTTGGGATAAGAAAAATAAGAGTGGATTCAAAAGTTTGGTCCATTGTCGGCTATTAGTTGATAATTGGACCATTATCGGTTAAAAGAATAATTGGTTGACCATTCCTTTTCATTTTCTTTTTTATTTTATCTTATTATTTTAACTATCGAATAGTCAGAGGAATTGGTGAGGGTTCAATTCCCCATAATATAATCTTCAATTCCCTTTCCCTTACCCTTAATTTTCTTTAAAAAGAAAATAATAGATATCTGAGAGCACGCATAATGTTTTTCTCAGTTGGGTAAAGATCCACCCAAACAGACGCAACATGGGTAAAGATCCAATTTTTATCTTCAGTTCTGCCTAACAACTCTTAGTGGTTGAATAAAAGAAGATAAAGACCTACTCTAAGTCGTTAAATATGACATAAAATGGCATCTAACATTTTGTAATCACAAAGTAATGCACACCACACACTATATAACAACTAAAAATCATTGATTTATCTTGAATTACCAAGAATCCAATAAATTGAAAAAACACTGCATCAAAACAAGTCATGTACAACAAAAACACCAGAAAAATGAATATCAGACAGAGATCTTACGATTCTCCATAAGATGAACCATTTACATAGCCTCTCAATCGTTTCATTCTGCAAAAACAAAATAGTAATAACAAGTTTTTTATAAAAAAGCAAAGAAAAAAGGGTATGCTCCATTCTCTGTAAAAAGAACTCACCTTTTGAGGTTTGAAGAAAAATCAAAAGTTTCAACAGATCTATTAACAAAAAAAAGAGAGTTATATCAATAGTCTAGATAAAATTTTAAAAAAAAGTTCCTTCAATTCATTTTTCTCTACCTTTCCCCTTCTTCTTTTTCCCTCCTATTGGACTAGAAGAACTATAACATGCACAAAATAAAGTTTGAGGTATATATATTATTGTCTTGAAAAAATTTGGTTGATATGCAAAAGAGGTATAATTTTGAATTGAGCTCAAAATTAGTGACAGGTGTGCACATTTTGAACTACATAAATGACCCTAGATTTTTATTTATTATACTCCCGGGTCTCTTTTATCAATGTTCGGAATCTGTAATTAAACTATTTTAGATAATACTATATTATTCTAGACTATATTTGACTTTAATTATAAAATTTACTAACATTCCAAAAGTGAACAATTAATTTTTTTTGTCAGTATTTTTTGTTAAGTTATAAATTTGTGGCAAGTATAATCCATCTCAAAATGGAAAAAATAATTTATGTGGTATACAACAAAATTCTAAGACTTGTTGGATGTTTAAAATTTAAAATTATAATTCAATTTTAGTGAAAAGGAATTTGATTATATCATATTTTATATATTAATTTGTAACGACCCGTTTCATTGTTACTTGAAGGGTTGCAATGAAATCGAGTAATTTAAATTTTTTTGAAAGATTAATTTTTCATTTCGCCCACATTGACCCTTCAAGTCAAAGCTGACTGGTCAATGGGCTTCGCCATAGCTAAATTCCTTTGCCACAGTGAAACAATATGTTATTTTTACCTATCCTTTAAGGGGCCGTTTGGTTATGGGATAAGCCCAAAGCTAATACATGAATAACTTTGGTTATTCATGTATTAGTTTTATACCATGTTTGGTTTGTAAATAGAATAAAAGTTATTCATGTATTAATTTTATACAATGTTTGGTTGGTAGGTTTAAAATGTTGTATAAAATTTATTCCTGCATTAGTTTTATACAATGTTTGGTTGTGTTTTAGTGAATCCACATAATTAATACTTACATAACTTATGAGGAAATCTATGTATAATTTTATGCAGGATAGAAGATGGAATAAGTTATGTGGGTATTAGTTATACATGGATTAAAACTATAAAATTATATATTTACCCCTTCCTTTTCTTTTTTTCCATAAGGGTAGCGTGGTTTAGGGACAAATTACGTAGGGACCCAATAATATATGAATTAGTGATAGTTATAAGTAGTTGAATTATAGATATAATATACACAAATTAGTAAGCAACTATAGTATACAGTTTAAAATATTTAATTATATCTTTAAATAATAAAAAATATCCTTGCTAGAATTCACAAAGTAGAATTTTAGGAAGCAGTAGTCACTGCTTCATTTGTTTTCTCCTTTCTCTTTGATAACAATCTTTCAATTCTCCACATTATCGATAATTTCTTTGGTTTTTGTAAGGTACCAGATTCTTTAATTCACTTTTAATTTTTTAATTTGTGTTTTAACGTGATTCAAGATTAGAAAAAATAATATATTTAATCAATATCATTTCCTATAATTTTATATACTAAATCAAATTATAATTAATTTATAACAAATCAAACCTTCAATAAGAAATAATTCATGTATTATTATTCCTACATAATTAATACCCGCATTACTAATACCTGCATAACTTATTCCTACATAACTAATACATGTATAACTTATTCCTACATAACTAATACCTGCATAACTTATTCCTACATAACTAATACCTGCATAACTTATTCCTACATAACTAATACCTGCATAACTCTAACCAGTAACCAAACGGCCCCTAAGGGTTTTATTCTAATTTAGTGAGGAATTATCCTAGAAATGTCCTAGGGCTTATTTTGAGAGAAAGAAACTCAAAAGAGAGGAGAGAATAGATTGTATACAGAGGAGGGTTATTATTTATTTTCTTTTTAGACTTGGTTAGTGATACGTTCTACATCACAAGGGATAGCATATTTATGCCTGCGGCAGGGGCGGATCCACCCTTACCCAAGGGGTGTCACGCGACACCCCTTCATTGGAAAATTACATTGTATATAGAGGTCAAATTTATATGTATACGACATCTCTTGCTACAAGTTAAATGTTTAGTCTAGTAATTAAGGCGTTGCAAAAATTCCTTGAGGTTGCGTGTTCTAATCCTACTAGCCTCGTAATTATATTTTTTTTACTATAACCGTTGACACCCCTTAATGATAATTCTGGGCCCGCTACTGATTTTCATGCTTATGAAAAAAAAATACAACTAAAGAAATTCAAATTATATAACTAAACAAAACTTTAGTATAACATACTCTTATAGTATCATTGATTAATGAATAATTTCTGAACAAGAAACTTTAATGATACCACAACAATATACATATACTCTTATAGTATCATTGACTAATGAGTAATTTCTGAACAAGAAACGTTAATGATACCATAAATATATATATATACACTCTTAGTATCATTGACTAATGAGTAATTTCTTAACAAGAAACCTTAATGATACCACAACAATATACATATACTCTTATAATATCATTGACTAATGAGTAATTCTGAACAAGAAACTTTAATGACACCACAACAATATACATATACTCTTATAGTTTCATTGACTAATGAGTAGTTTCTGAACAAGAAACCTTAATGATACCAATACAGTATATATATACTGATTTAGTATCAGTTAAGTGATCAGCCTTAATGATACCAATACAGTATATAATACTGAGTTAGTATCAGTTTATCGAAAATTATCAGCCTTAATAAATGAGGGGTATGGGCTGTAATTATTTATGAGAGAATGGACATTTCTTGAATACTTTAGGTTTGGTATGAACATGTAATTATTTTGAATTTTATGGCCCATTTATGTAGTTTTCACATTTTTTAATCTAATTTAATTTATGATATTTGGTATCCATAGAATCCAAGATAGATTTTAAGATTAGACATTTCAAATTTAGGATGAATCAATTTTAAGAACTTGAACAAATAAATATTCTTTAACAATATTATATCTTAAGGTAAGTAAATATTTTTTCTTACGAAAAAAAATGCGTAGAAATAAATTATAAAATAGAACAAAAATAGTTAGAGTAGAATATTAAGAATCAAATTGGTAATAATACAAATTTGTTAGCTGTAAGGATGAAATGGTAGAAGATAAAATGTATTGTAAATGAGTTGTCATTAATTAGCTTTTTATTGTTGATTCCACACCCCACCCCACCCCCCCAAAAAAAAATGACAACTCCTTATTTACATTTTATATTGAGTTATTTCATGTTATGAATACATAATTAAAAATTAAATTAACTAATGAGCAAAACAATCTAATTTTATTCTTTTTCAAATTTCTCACATTAGTAAATTTATTTTACAAGTTGACAGAACACTTAAGTATATAAATTTGTTAAATAAGAAAATATTAGTGGTGAAAGAAATTAGAAATAAATCAATTTCGATTATAGTATAATATTAAATGTCAAAGTGGTAAAATGCAAATAGAAAGTAACAAGGATGAAATACCAGACAACAAAATATATATTTTTTCAAATGAACAGAAAATAAAATATGTTCTAAATGAATTGCCATTTTTCTTTTGTTATACATATCCTAAAAAATGAAAACTCTCAATATTATTTTACATGTTAAAACATTTCACTAAAAAATAAACATGAATTATCAACGGAAAGTTAAATATCAAAATTTATTGTTAATTCTATTTAGCGATGAATTAGTAATAAAATTTTGACAAAATTAATAGATGCAAGCAATTAATTGATAAAGTTCATATGTGATATCAAACTTTTCTGTAGTGATTGTTGTCAAATGAGATACACATTTTTGCTCACACGCAAAATACGTACATTCAAATTAGTTATATTAAAAATATGTTTTTTCACTTCGATTTTATTTTCTCTCTATCAATCATCTCAAAACAATTATGGAAAATTTGAGAAAACTCGAAATTTTTCTCGAATTTCAAATGTCACGACACATTGTACAAATAAGAAATTACTAGAATACTAATTACGTTGTCAAGATTACTAAATGAGGGCGACCAAATAGAGTGCGTTTGGAAATTTTATAGTTAAGACTTAAAATATTGAAAAAATTACATAATTACACGACTCAAGATAACATAATTCTAAATACCCTTACCAGTTGAATTAATAACAAAAATTTCATTTTTCCTTCTCTCTCTCTCTCTTAACATCCGATACATCACTCCACTTCTATCATATACATTACAACTTTGTTTGTGTATAATGAATCTGTTACAAATGTTATTGTTGATACATAGGCCCAATTATTTCAAACCTAAATCAGTATGAATCTGATACATAACTTATGTATCGTTTGTTATATATTGGGCGAAAGAGCAATGTATTAGCGAGTTATGAAAAATCTGGAATTATTATACTTTGGGAAACTTTCGAGATATGATATAATTAGCGTCCAAATTGTTAAAGTTTCTATACATTATACAAAAATATTTGGTCATAATGTAGAAAAACAGTATTATGGCCCAACATTTAAAGCCCAAGCACATAGCAATTCAAATGAGTGCAGAAATACAAATTGGTTTGGGCCTAAAAGAAGCCCAGTAACATAACCCTAGTTCACCAAATATATATATTTACCTGCCGCAGAGCTCTAAAACCCTAGACTGCATATTGCTGGCAAAATTTATCGCCGAGGTAGAGCTTCAGGTCTCGTCTGCTAAGTTCTCAAACCTCCGAAGATGGCGAAGCAGGGTGTTCAGATGAGCAAAAAGAGAAAGGTTTGTAAAAATTTTCTGTTAGACACTACATTTTGTGAAATTGATAGGAATAGCTACTAATGTAGATTTGTTATTTCAGTTTGTGGCGGATGGTGTGTTCTTCGCCGAACTGAACGAAGTGTTGACACGTGAATTGGCTGAAGATGGATATTCTGGAGTGGAGGTCAGAGTTACTCCAATGAGGACTGAGATCATCATCAGAGCCACTCGGACTCAGAATGTTCTCGGTGATTCCTCTAGCTTCTTCGATAGGAATTAGTATTTGTACTCTTGTTTTATGGACCTAATATTGCTGGATTCGCCATTTGGTTGCTAGGCTGACTGTTAATTTATGTGGTACTTTGTGTTGGCTATATTTTGTAACTACTAGTTGTAGGATTATTAATCATGATTTCTTGTGTTAACTTCAAGATCCAACTGTTAACATAGGTTTGAAATGAGCTTTAGTCCCATGCTGCTGTGTTAGTTGTTCAATTGGAATATATAATTTTAGGGGAGATAAAGAAAAGCTTGGTGGGATCTGAAGATAGAGAATGGGGTGCTTTTTTCTGTATTAGGAATACCTTTTTTAAAAATTATTTAAATAAAGGAATGTTTAAGAAAGAAAGTAATGAAGAAGTTGTGCTGTTATCCTGCATTTAATCATCTGGCATATCTTTTCTTAAAGAAATTCACGAGAAATAGTCCTTTACTTCTCCTATTGATATGGTTATTTTGCTATTTTATTAGCCGTTGATATTTGATATATTTTGTTCTTTTATTAGGGGACAAGGGAAGGAGGATTAGGGAGTTGACATCAGTTGTCCAGAAGAGATTCAATTTCGATGAGAACACTGTGGAGCTGTATGCTGAGAAGGTTAACAACAGAGGACTTTGTGCCATTGCTCAGGCTGAATCACTTCGATACAAGCTCCTTGGTGGTCTTGCTGTGAGGAGGTAATGATTGTGCTATCTTCCAAATCACCTTCTGCTTCATATAATACTCCCTAATTGTGCCTTTCTTACTTTGTTTTTCTAATCTGTTGAGAACAATGACATGCTTGTGCCTTCTATTTTGTAGTGCTTTTCCTTTTTCTTTCTTTACCTTACAGTAGTTCTATTTAACTAAGCTTATAACATTTGCACACAATGAGCAGTCCTCATTGTAGTAGTTCTCTGTAAATGTATGTCATCAACAAAGCAAATTGGTGTGCTAGTGCCAATCTTGTGTCGGATGTTGACTAGAGAATTTGCCCTCCATGCCATCACATCTTCATGATGTAATTTAGTCTTCATGCAGTAACTTGGAGAGATGATACATTTGTAGATTTTCTTTCAGAGTTGTTATACTTGTAATTAGGTGTGTTTCAATCATCTACTTCATATATTGATCCCTAATTGTGCCTTTCTCACTTGGTTCTTCTAACCTGTTAAGCACACTGACATGCTTGTGCCTTTTATCCCAATAGCGCTTTTCCTCGCTTTCTTTAGCTTATAGTTCTCTTTAGCTAAGCGTATAACCTTTGCACACAATGAGCAGTTTCTGATTTTGTCAAAAGTTCTCTATCATGTATGTCATCAACAAAGCAAATTGGTGTTCTAGTACCAATCTTGTGTCGGATGTTGACTAGAGAAATTGTCCTCCATGCCATCACATCTTCATGATGTAATTTAGTCTTCATGCAGTAAGTTGGAGGGATGACACATTTGTAATCTTTTTCAGAGTTGTTATACTTGTAATGAGGTGTGTTTCAATCATCTACTTCATATATTGATCCCTAATTGTGCCTTTCTCACTTGGTTCTTCTAACCTGTTAAGAACACTGACATGCTTGTGCCTTTTATCCCAATAGCGCTTTTCCTCGCTTTCTTTAGCTTATAGTTCTCTTTAGCTAAGCGTATAACCTTTGCACACAATGAGCAGTTTCTGACTTTGTCAAAAGTTCTCTATCATGTATGTCATCAACAAAGCAAATTGGTGTTCTAGTACCAATCTTGTGTCGGATGTTGACTAGAGAAATTGTCCTCCATGCCATCACATCTTCATGATGTAATTTAGTCTTCATGCAGTAACTTGGAGAGATGACACATTTGTAGAATTTCTTTACAAATTTCTTTCAGAGTTGTTAAACTGGTAATGAATAATGAGGTTGTGTTAGTTGTCTACTCCACAATTCTAAGGTTTTAGTCCTTATTTTAGTCTCCTCCTGTGCTTTTGTCATCTATAAAGCAAATAGGTTTACTTAGTTCCAAATTTGTGTCGGAAGATGACTATATCGGCTGAAGCATGCTAAAGACATTATCCGAGTTGTAAAACTTACACCTCTGCCTTTGGTTTGCGACATGGTTAATTTGTTTCAATATCTATTTCTATGTGCAATATTTAGGGTTGACCTTATTTTAATCTCCTCCCATGCTTGTCATCTATAAAGCAGATAGGTTCCCTTAGTTCCAAATTTGTGTTGGAAGATGAGTATATTTGCAGAGCATGCCTAAAGATGAAGACATTATTCTAGTTGTAGTTTTACCCCTCTGCCCTTGCATTGAAACATGCTTAATTTGTTTCCATATGTATTTCTATGTACAATATTAAAGGTTTGACGAATTTTTTTAATCTCCTTCCATGCTTCTTGTCATCTATAAACCAAATAGGTTTTACATAGTACCAAATTTATGTCTTCAGATGACTACCATCTGAAGCACATGCTACAGACATTTTCTGAGTTGTAAAATTTTCTAGCTGTCCTCGGTTCTTGGGACGTGCTTTGTTCGTTTCCATTTATGGTTTATTTTTAAATGAAATGTAATTCTTTATGGTGTATTCTAAAACAAAATGTGTGTGATTGGTTTAATTGTTATTATGTTGCCTCTAACAAGTATCATCAACTTTATCAGGGCATGCTATGGTGTATTGAGATTTATCATGGAAAGTGGAGCCAAGGGATGTGAGGTATACTTCAATTTTCTCTCTGCTCACTACATGGAACATACTTTGTTGTTGTGTCTCACATATACTTTAATCAGGTGATCGTTAGCGGCAAATTGAGAGCTCAACGTGCCAAGTCCATGAAGTTCAAAGATGGTTACATGATTTCTTCTGGTCAGCCTGTGAAAGAGTATATTGACTCTGCTGTAAGACATGTTCTCTTGAGACAGGTAAAAACTAAAGTTCAGTTAGAGCTCTTGTTGGTTATATTGTGTCGTTCTTGTTTCCGATGTGATTTTTGTTTTTTCTGTATTCTGTCAGGGAGTTCTTGGCATCAAGGTGAAGATCATGCTTGACTGGGATCCCAAAGGAAAGCATGGTCCAACAACACCTCTTCCAGATCTTGTCACAATCCATCCTCCCAAGGAGGAAGAGGAATACTTGAGGCTGCCAGTGGCAGCACCAGTTGAAATTGAGCCTCCGGTTGTCGTGTAGGCAGCAAGCCTTAAAATTTTTCCAAATATTATTATATTTTGTTAATTTTGAGTGTTAGCTTTTTTGTCAACTTTGGGTACTATAGAGACATGTTTGGAGAATTTTGTTTATTGTTACAATGACAATCGCGCTGCCTCAATGACAATTTTGTTCTATTAAAATAGCCTCTTTTTCGCGGTGCTTTCACATGAAGAAAAATGACGATCGCACTGCCTCATTTCCGTTTGGATCTCAAATAAATAGTCGGCCTCTTTCAATACTTGGATGGACAGGTACTGTGAAAAAACTTATCGCTTTATTAGGTTAGAAGGAACCCTATAGGCATGTATTTCCAGGTCAAAAATCTGAACAAAAATGAGTATCTTTCCTTTTCTACCAAGAAATGAAATTTTGAGTCTTAATAAAATATGACCACAGCAGAGACCACAAAATAAATTTTGAGTCCTAATAAAATATGACTAGCAGAGACCACGAAATAATAAATCACAAATTATTCCACTATAAATTCGTAATGTCCTCCTCCATTTGTATTACAAAATTTCTCATTGAACACTTGTATTACTGATCAATAAATTAATTACTAACAAATTTAGTTCAATGATTATTTTTTTTAAAACATTGCTCAACTTATTTCATGTGTCGAATTTTAAATCTATTTGCAAAGATTAACATAATGAAAACCTATAAGCTTCTTGAAAGACATAATCAATCTCTATACACTACAACAAATAAAAGACGTTGCGACAATAATATAATTGTTGTTATATTATATTTAACGACAATAATGAATATGAGTACTTATAATCATCACTTCATATAATTGTCGTTAAAGGTTTTAGCAACTCTGAATTTAATGACATTAACTTCATTGCCGCTAATTCTTTTTGCGACAATAAATATTTCCACTAAAAGTTATTTTTTTGTTGTAGTGATAACGTGACAACTGACATGGATTTTATCAACTAACTTATTATTTCATCAATTTGTATTATTATCATCCAATCTACAAAACTTATTGATCCATTTAAGAATCTCACTTTTTAAAAAATCAAAACGATAATTAATATATATATATATAATTCATAATAATTACTTCAAGATTGAATATATAAGTATATATAACAATTTAGAGAATATGATTTTACCAGTCTATCTAAAATATCCATCTCTACCCAGTCATGTTCAATACATACATAATGCACTAGCACAAGAAGTCAGAACTTCACCATTCCCATAATCAAGATAAATTATTAATCTTGTGCCACAATCATATCGACGGCTAGTCCAATTTTTATCTTAGATTGTGAACAAAAAACTTTATACTTGTAAGAATTGATAATTTAATCATCTATGTATAAGCTAAAATTCTATACACTAAATCATCTACCATATAAGTAAACTGATACACAAATGAATATATGATCTATTAAAGCTTTTATTAAAATTGAATAAATAATAATACTGTATCTAAGTTATATAGTTAATAATATGTATCCGAGGGGTAATTTTAGTAATAGAAATAATAGTGGGGGAGGATGATTTTAAAACTATTTACCAAATAATAGGTGCATTTTTTGTCCTTTTTCCAAATTTTAAAAAAGGCTGGACACATTCAATTTATTCTTTCCTCATGCCCTCTAAATTTATTTAGTTAGATTATAGACATCTGTATTTTTCAAGGATTAAGTGAAGTGTGTAATGAATTGAATAAAATAATTAATTCATAAAGAAAAAATTGACTTGACTTTCAAAATTCAATGAAAAAGAAATCAGATTTATATAATCTTCCTATTCATCTATCTCAATATATATTAAGCAAAGCTTATAGCATGTTGCTCCAAATAATAGAGAGGACTTTCATTTATCTTTTTTTAATTGAAAAATGGAGCAAACTATTGAGAATGAAATTGTTGACTCAAATGAAATGAATGTTGAGTGGTTTGAAGAGTCTCTTGGAGTAGATCTCAAATGGTCTTTAGCTATAAACAGGTAATTCAACACTTGTAAAGTAGATAAAGATTTTAATTAATTTGTAGAAGACAAAAAGAAGTGTAACCATCAAATGTTGCAGTGTTTTGTACAAAGCAACCACCAAGTATCAAGATGTGACACTTTTAGACACAAAGCACTTTGGAAAGGTTAGTTGGCTATTAAAATTTTTTATGTTGGTTCTTTTAGAATTTTGTAAGAAATTAATATTTTGTGTACATATGAATTTGTATGTAGGTTTTGTTGATAGATGGAAAAATGCAAAGTGCTGAAAAAGATGAGTTTATATACCATGAAAGCTTGATTCATCCTGTTCTCTTACTTCATGACAAGTATACTACTCATCTCTTTTTATGTCTCTGGCTAGTGTACATTGTTTTTGCTTTTTTTTTTTTTTTTAATTCGGTGTTCGATACTTGTTGAAAGAGCAAGAGGAGGGAGGAGGGAGGAGGGGTGAATTGCCTTCTTTTTATTTTCTAGTCGATTAATAGGTTCTAGTAGTTGACTATATGATACACACCTGAAAAAAATTAGAAAGTACTGAAATTGAAAATGCTAAAGTAGAATTAATACTGAATGTTATTATATTTTGTTGAGATCCACAGTGGATTGTAGTTCAGTCCCCTTGGATTGAAAGAGTATTTGTCACGATCCAAAAACTCGAGTCATGTTATTAGACCTTGCTATGATATCAATTAAAAATGCAAAAGGAATGGGGTGAATTGCCTTCTTTTTTTTCAACACACGTAAAGAAATTAGAAAGTACAAAATTGAAAATGCTAAAATAGAACAGACACAAGATATATTTATATCGATCGAGATCTATAGTAGATTTTGGTCCAATCCCCTTAAGCTGCAAGGGTGTTCTCCTTTAGTTCTTGAAATTGTCCTTGTACAGAGGTGGAGTGTATTTTCTATAACTACACTTAATTTTTTTTATCACTTGAAATCTTTTGATATAATACTTTTATAAATAATAATTTTCTCTCCTTTTTTTTTTCGAGTACACAATATATTTATGTTCTCGCCAGATAAGACCCATTAAAGGGAAAAAACATTTTTTATTAAAGCAGAATTCTTTCCAGTTACAAGGCTATATACTCGAAAGCTTTACTTAACGATAGATGGAGATTCTATTTATCCCACTATAACCTTTGGTAATTTTAATTTGTTCTTCATTTTTCTGCTCCATTAACATTTGTTTTTTTGTTTTTGTTCTTCAATTGTTTTATTTTGGATATAATAAGGAGCAGTCCAAGAACAGTGTTTATCATGGGGGGAGGAGAAGGGTCAGCTGCAAGAGAGGCTCTTAAACATGACAACATTCAGAAAGTTGTCATGTCTGATATTGATCAAGTAATTATATCACTTCTATTTCTTGTTTGTTCTTCCTCGTGATTTCAACAGTCTTTTCTCGTAAAGTTATAATCATAACTGATGGATACCCATTTAAATATAATTTTTTTTAGATATTCAAAATTTTCTATGTAACATTAGTGATAATTACCATAAATATTTTTATCTTTTAATTTTTATGCATAATATATTTCTTACAAAATATTATTACACAATATACAAATATAACTATTATACAGAGGTAATTTTACAAAAAAGTGTACCATTATAATTAATTTCAATATTATTATAGGTAGAATGTTATTATAAAGAAATAAAAATATAACATAAAAACATAGTCCTAGCAAAAATCAAATCGTTATAATGAAATACTGATATAACAAGATTTAACTTGTAGTTGAGTACCCAATATCCAAAACTATACAACGAATAATATTGTGTATTTGCAGGAAGTTGTGAATATTTGCCGTAAACATCTTATGGCAAATCAAGAAGCTTTTGCTGATAGTAGGCTTCATGTCATCGTCAATGATGCCAAGTAAGCCTAATAATCATCTAATCCATCTATTTTTGTCTATCATAATATAAAAAATTCGTAAAATATTTTAATTAAGCTTTTCTCTATATCTTTGTGTAGGAGTGTACATGATCGGATTGGATCGGGTTTTTTAAATATTAACTAAATTATATATATAATATCGTGTCTGTTTGGTCTTGAGTTGACTTTTTTTAGTTAAAACCAAACCAATCCAAGTATAGTTAGGTATCTTTTTTCAATACCAAATCAAGTCAAACCTAACTACTAATAATTTTTTTCTATTTGACTCAGCTTACGATTTGATTCGATTTTATTCACCTGTTGTGTATTAGGGTGGAGCTGGAGAAGAGTGATGAGTATAAGTATGATGTGATAGTTGGAGACTTATCTGATCCAAGGGAAGGAGGGCCTTGCAATCATCTTTACCTCAAATCTTTTTACCAACATGTTATTAAGCCTAAACTTAATCACAATGGCATCTTTGTCACTCAGGTTAATTAGCTTCTTTAATTTCTTCAAATTACCATGTTAACATGTAATTTAACTTAATTAATTATTGTCACTTCTTCTTGCAGGCTGGTTTTGCTGGAGTTCTCTCACATCAAGGCTTCTTCTCATCAGTTTACAATACTGCTAAACAAGTCTTCAAGTGTAAATATTAATCTCTCCACTTCAATTTATTTGTCTTGTTTCGATTTTTTATGAAATTTAAGAATTTTTTTAGTCTTGTGGTCTTAAACTAAAGATACACAGAATGTATCAACATGTCATTTAACCTTGTGGTTTTAAATATGTTATCTGTTAAGTTGAAATTAAAAAGTTATCAAAAGAAGAAATAAATATTTTTTTGAAACAGACTAAAAAGAAAAGTAAGACAAATAAATTGAAACAAAAATAATTTATTTATTTTAACACAATATGTATTTCTTGTTTTTTTTTTTGGTTTATGATACGATGTTCGATAACTGTGGGAGCCAGCTAATCTAAATTTTCATCGGGAAATTCACCTTGAGTGGTGAAACACTCCTCGCTAAAAACAACTTCATTCCCAAGATAAAAAAAAATAAAAAATCGAAACCCCTAATTAAAAACAAAGAGATATTTTTAATAATAAAAAATCTTAATTTGGTGGTGATTTCATTTCTTGTTATTGGTTGACAAGCTAAGTGTTATAATCCCTCTCTCTTTTCGATTTCAAAAGAAGAACTAATATCTTTCATGAAAAATAAATAAAATTATTCCTCTATTTTTTATTAATTTTTAAAATTATCTTTCATTATACTATTAAATCAAATATTTATAAATCGTCCCGTATTTATTCTTGTCATGCAGATGTTATAGCTTACACCGCTTTTGTTCCATCTTTGGCTGATACACGTGGATGGGTTTTGGTTAGCCAATTTGGACCCCATATCACTTGTTCAAATTAATTAGTCTATCCCTTTAATTAATTAGATTCATAATCAATAACTTAATTATCCTACAGGCTTCAAATCAACCATTGAAACTAGATGCTGAGGTGATTAACAACAGGATCAAAGAGAGGATTAAAGGATCAGAGTTGCAATATATTGATGCTGCTTTCATGCTTGCTTTTACCGTTTTGAACAAGCCTGTTCACACAACGTAAGTCTCAATACTTCTAATTGTTGGAAAATAGAGAAGGAAAAACACTCTCAATATTTTTTTAAAGATAAGTTGAGAAAACGATTCTTCTTTACTTCACGTTGTTACTTGCTTACCTAATCAATCATTCTCTTTGACGACAAGTGGACTTCTACCAATTTGACCCCCCCTCAAATATACATGTTTTCAACCATACATGTATATTTACATTAGTTAATATTCTAAATACATGAATTAACTAAATTCATATATCACAAATTAAAAGCTCTTATTCGTTTTTCAAGACAAAATTCACATTTTAATACTCTCTCAAACTTTGTGGTTGGATTTCAAAATATATTCTTTAATTTCTCAAATCTTTCTTCTTCAACTCTTCCAAGATTGCATATTATAAGCATTTTTTTTTTTTAAAATCAAATGATTTCATCTATATTTTTAAAAAATAATTTTCTCAATAGTTATAATTATTATAAAATCCTTTTTAGATTCTACAATGAATAGAAATCACTTTTTTGAATTTCCCCTCTAAGCACTTTTATTAAATGAATATGTCTAATTGAGTTTTACCTTCCTTGTTGCAGGCTCATGAATGAGACTAATATTTTAATAGAAGAGAATGAGAAGTTCCTCCATGTACATTGATTGCTTGCAGCTGATAACTACCAATAAAGTCTAAAAATTCACTTTAGTTTCTATGAACTATATATATTTTGATGCAAAAGAGATATTCAGTGGCAATAATTTTTTTAAGCAGTAATATTTGTTGTCGCAACAATATTTAGCGACAATTAAGTGATACTATTGCATTCAGAATCGCTAATATCTTTAGTGACATTTATATAGAGTGTTGGTTATAAATACTTATATTATATTATTGCTGTTAAATATAATATAACAATAATTATATCATTGTTGCAAAATCTTTTATTGTTGTAGTGTATTCATATGAAATAAACAAAACATTAGCACAAATTTGCACATCGCACAAGCTACACTTGGGACAATCTCGATTGATGGTGATGGACTAGGAAAATTACGTCCATAGGTAAAGACTTCATAAATTGACTAGGAAAAGGAGGAGAAAAAATAAATCTGCCAACGGTTCTTAGGGTTTTGCCCTGATTTTCTTACCTTATTTGAAGTTTATTTTTTTCTTAAAGAAAAGTCAAAGTATTAACATAAATACTTGAACTTATTTTGAAAGGAAAATATATTTCTCTTTCATATGTGGTTATTCTTTCCATAGAGGAAAAGTTTGGAGATCTATAAATTGAAGATCCCTATTCTCATAGCAGAACACAATATCATCCACAATGTAGACGTTTAAGAGTTAAGTTTATGGGGAGATTTTCTCTCTACAATTTTAATGTTTTTTATTAGTTTTTAATATGTAGGCCAATTGGCCGAACCATATAATAATATTATGTCTCTTAGTATATTTTTACTTGTCATATGATTTATCAACTCCATAATTTTTGCAATTGTAAGCTTCCGCATGACGCCCTAATCACTTTCGAACCCAACAACGATTTGATACAAGTCAATATTTTCCAGTTCGAAAATAAGTGTTATTTTAGCTCATTATACGTTCATTAAAAAATAATTATTCCTTCCGTTTATATTATTTGGTCTCTTGTGGATCTAATACATTCTTTTTAGAAAACCTTAATTAGAGATGTATTTTATTAAATTAATCTTAATGTTGCTTGAGAACTTTAAATTTGACTATTACTATTTTATGTAGTCATATAATACTATGTGTATCATGAATTTTTTTAATAAAGTCCTCTTGATTTGTTAAAATGGACAAGTAAAATGAATATCTATTTTTGGTATACAGATCAAGTAAAATGAAACCGAGGGAGCAACTAAGTTTTCCTATTTTACTAACAAGGGCTATGGTGGAGTGGTAAGTACTCTTTCATCCTTGACTAGAGGTCTCAGGTACCGAACACTGGGTGAAAAACCAAAAAAAAAAATGTTTCCCTATTTTATTTTATTTTTTTTTAAAAAAAAATTGAGCACTGTTAAGATCAAGAAAGAGTTCTTCGAGTATAATTGGAATAACATATTAATTTTTGTGTTGAATTTCTAAGATGACACTTATTATTTTTTTATATTTTACTAAAGTGACATTTATTTTGGAATGGATGAGTATTAATTAGAAAATTATTAGTACTATTTTCTAAAACAACCAGGAGATCATTAGGGTAACAATTTCACAACGAAAAGTATTATGTTAATTTAAATACAAACGGCATATTATATAAAATATAGAGAAAAGGCATAGGTTCCTTTTTAAATTTGTCTCGAAAAGTTGAATACACGTTTAACTATTATAGCGATATATGACACATCTTTATTATTTAAAAGTGAATTTATTTATCTCTAAAATTGATGTGAAAAAAAAATAAAAATAAGAACATGTGCGTCAAATAAAAATTAAAGTTAAAAAAAAAATCAAAATTCTCCTTACACTCCACCCCCCACGTCTCTTCTTCTTCACACCCCACCTTCTTGACCTCCTCCTCCTCCTCGTCCTCCTCCTCTTCTTCATTTTTTTTAATTCTTCATTTCAATTCTCTATAACTTAATTTCTTAATAAATTCTATTTTTATTCTAATCGGTTTCACCACCTCCACTATATTCAATCTCTCTTATTTCACTCTAAAAAAGGATCTCTCACCTCGTCAAAAAATGAATAAAGAAAGCGATAGGAGAGAGGTTGAATAAATTGATGGTGATGACAGCTTTGTTGGTGGTTGGTAAAATTGACTGTTGGATTTAAAAAGTAAAATACAGAGGTGGGTGGCCAAAAAAAAAGGAATTGAAGATGATGAAGAAGAAGAAATCGACATTGATAACGGTGGTGGTGATATTCGGTGGTGGGGTTGTATGTTTTGATGATGATGATGTGATTTCGGTGATAAGATTGGTTATGAGTGTTAATTTTTGTGACAGTTCTTTATAATTTTTGTGGGGACGATGGTGATGGTGTGATTTCGATAGTGAATTTGATTATAGATGGTGAAATTAGTGGCGGCTATTTGATTTTTGATGGTGAAATATATTAATTCGGTTATGGTACGATGGCAATGGTAATGGTTCCATAGTGCTGTTCAGTGAAGAAGAAGCAATTGGATGACATGGAGCATATTTTTTTTCTAAACCTGACTTGGCATCTGATGTGGCAGTGAGATGGCACTGATATGATAGCGAGATGGCACTGATATGATAGCGAGATGGCATTAATGTGGCGCGAGTGTAATACACCTTCCATTGTGAGAGTGGTGTTATACGTCTCCGCGTGGTATTAAATTCACTTTTGAATAGTAAAAGTGTGTAATAAATCGTCATGATACTTTAAAAGTGTAACTGACTTTTCAAAATAAGTTCAAGGGGGAATTTATGCATTTTTCTTAAAATATACATACAAAGTTTTGAAACATAAACAATACTTGATTAAATACTAGTACAAATTATATTTCGGAGAAGGGCCTAAAATGTCCCTCAAGTATTTGAATTGGTATAAAACTACCCTCCATCCACCTTTCGATCCTAAAATACCCCTGACGTCCACCTTTTGGATAAAAAATGCTCTCGATGTTAATCCTTTGGCTTATATTTGCCCTTATTTTTAATAGCTCCCTTAGTAAAATTATTAAATATTTATTTATTATGTTGCCTAATGTGATTGGTCCAAATTTAAACCCTTTTTAAATAAATAATAAAAAACCATTTTTTTTATAAAACCACATATGATTCATATTTTGACCCAATACACTTGAAAATAATATTCAAAAAATAATTAATTTCATGATATCTTCCTATTGGCCTATTTTAAATCAACCCCCAATTTATTATAACTCAACTCATAAATGGGGATCCAACTAAAATCCATACTCACCCCAACTGATTGTCCATCTAAAAACAATTATTATTTTTATTAATATAAAATTTTCTATCGATTATTCAAATGTCTAGTTCATTTCCTCTTTTTATTCTTCTTTTTAATCTCTTATTCTTAACAAGGATATCCGGGACTCAAACTTGAAATGAGCTCACATGTTTATATTCTTTTAATATGTATTATTGTCATGGTTGGTTGAGGGTGGGGATAGGAGAAGTGATTATTTTTATTCTTTTATTTTGAATTTTGGGTACACACAAAAGAAAAATGCATTATACATACATATTTGCTTAATTAAATCATCTTTTATTGAACTAATTATTTCTATATAAATGTCATCGTCATTTTCTTCCTTTTTTCTCCCTTGTTTTGTGATAAATTGAAAAAAATTAAAATTTAAAATGGTGGACAAGATCCAAAAAGGAAAAAAAATGGAAGAGAGAGAAGTGAAGAGGTGGATGGATGTGGGGGGTGGGGGGTGGGAGTGTAGAGAGTAGAGGACTAACCGTTTTTTTAATTTTTAATTTTTTATGAAATTCAAAACAAGTCAATCATATGAGCTCATATATTAAGTAATTTCAAAATATTCTAACGGAAAAGGGCCTAAAATGCCCTTAAACTATGAGGTTTGGTACAATATTGCCGTCCATCCACCATATGAGTATGATCCGTTAGATATAAGGGTATTTTTGAACCAAAAGGTTGACGTCAGAGGTATTTGGGGGCTGAAAGTTGGATGAAGGGTAATTTTATACCAATTCAAATAGTTGAGGGACATTTTAGGTCCTTCTCCGATTATATTTTTGTGTCTAAAATAAGAGCTAGAGTATCTTTCCTTTTCTACCGAGAAATAAAGTTGAGTTTTAATAAAATATGACCATAGCAGAGACCACAAAATAAATTTTGAATCCAAATATAATATGACCAAAGCAGACACCATGAAATATGATTAGAATTATTTTTACCACAGTAAATCACAAATCATTTCACTAGAAATTCGTAATTGTCCTTCTCCATTTATATTACGAAATTTCTCATTAAACACTTACATAATTCCCTTTGTTAAGATTACAGATAATGATAAATAAATAAATTACTAAGAAATTTAGTTCAATGATTAATTTTTTTAAAGCACCGCTTAACTTATTTCATGCGTCGAATTTTAAATCTATTTGCAAGGATAAACACAATGAAAATTTATAAGCTTCTTAAAAGACATTTAATCAATATCTATACACTACAACAAATAAAAGATGTCGTGACAATAATATAATTGTTGTTATATTATATTTAACGACAATAATGAATATGAGTACTTATAATCATCACTTTATATAATTGTCGTTAATGGTTTTAGCAACTCTGGATTCAATGACATTAACTTCATTGGTGCTAATTGTTTTTGCGACAATAAATATTGTCACTAAAAGGAAAATCTATTGCCATTAAAAGTTTTTTTTGTTGTAGTGATAACGTGACAACTGATATGGATTTTATCAACGAACTTATTATTTCATCAATTTGTATTATTATCATCCAATCTATAAGACATATTGATCCATTTAAGAATCCCACCTTTTAAAAAATTAAAAGATAATTAATATATATAATTCATAATATTACGTCAAGATTGAAAATATAAGTACATTCAACAATTTAGAAAATATGATTTTACCAGTCTATCTAAAATATCCATCTCTACTAAGTCATGTTCAATACATATAAAATGCACTAGTACAAGAAGTCAAAACTTCATCATTCCCATATTGATTAAGATAAATTATTTAATCTTGTGCTACAATCATATCGATGTCTTATCCAATTTTTATCTTAGATTGTCAACAAATTTTTTTATACTTATAAGAGTTGATGATTTAATCCTATATGTATAAGCTAAAATTCTATATACTAAAAATCATCTACCATATGAGTAAACGGACACATAAATGAATATTGATCTATTAAATCTTTTATTAAAATTGAATAAATAATAATTATTTAATAATACTGTATCTAAGTATATAGTTAATAATATGTATCCGAGGGATAATTTTAGTAATATAAATAATAGTGGGGGAGGATAATTTTAAAACTATTTACCAAATAATAGGTGTATTTTTTGTGCTTTTTCCAAATTTTAAAAAAGGTTGGACACATTCAATTTATTCTTTCCTCATGCCCTCTAAATTTATATTTAGATTATAGATATCCATATTTTTCAAGGATTAAGTGAAGTGTGTAATGAATTGAATAAAGTAATTCATTCATAAAGAAAAAATCGACTTGACTTTCAAAATTCACGTGAAAAAGAAATCAAATTTATATAATCTTTCTATTCATCTATATCAATATATATTAAGCAAAGCTTATAGCATGTTGCTCCAAATAATAGAGAGGACTTTCATTTATCTTTTTTTAATTGAGAATGAAATTGTTGACTCAAATGAAAAGAATGTTGAGTGGTTTGAAGAGTCTCCTGGAGTAGATCTCAAATGGTCTTTAGCTATAAACAGGTAATTCAACACTTGTAAAGTACATAAAGATTACTATTAATTTGAAGTGTAACCATCAAATGTTGTAGTGTTTTGTACAAAGCAACCACCAAATTTCAAGATGTGACACTTTTAGACACAAAGCACTATGGAAAGGTTAGTTGGCTATTGAGATATTTTATGTTGCCTCTTTTAGAATTTTGTAAGAAATTAATATTGTGTATATATGAATTTGAATGTAGGTATTGGTGATAAATGGGAAAATGCAGAGTGCTGAAAAATTAGTTTATATATCATGAAAGCTTGATTCATCCTGCTCTCTTACCTCATGACAAGTATACTACTCATCTCTTTTTATGTCTGTGGCTAATGTACATTATTTTTGCTTTTTATTAAAATCCGGTGTTCAATACTTCACGAAAGTACAAGAGGAGGGAGGAGAGGTGAATTGCCTTCTTATTGTTGGAAATCTTATGGAAAATACTTTATCATGAACACTTATAAGGGATTATCCATAGCAGATACTAAAATCATTTTTCCAACACTTTTTATTTTCTAGTTGATTAATAGGTTCTAGTAGTTCATATGATACACACCTGCAAAAATTAGAAAGTACTGAAATTGAAAATGCTAAAGTAGAATTGATACGGAATGTTATTATATATTATTGGTTGAGATCCACAGTGGGTTGTAGTTTAGTCCCCTTGGTTTGAAAGAATATTTGTCATGACTAAAAATTCAAGTCGTGCTACACCTATCAAAATTCACTAGTAGGTAAGTCAACTTATAGCCCGGAACGATAAGTAATTGGGCCTAGTGGGCAGAAACCTTAAAACCAGCGGAAAATAACAACATAACAAGAAAATAAACAGCAGGAGAGAAAAAAAGATATAAATATATATATCAATACATGATCCAATCGCATGAAGTGATGGACGATGATACAAAGCTACTAATTAAAGATGAGTACGAACTCCAAAATTAGTAAAATACGTAAAAACTTGTCTCGAACATAAAAATATTATATACAGATGGAGATGAGTCAAACTAGGATCTATTTCCGGATGTCCCAACAGCTATTACACAAGATCAATGCTTTCAGCCGATGCTCGGATCTACATCAAGAAAAACAGAATCATTAAACGAGATTATAACAATACCTACTACTGTTTCTTTGGAGTTTGTATTCAAAATGAATGCTTCCACTATCATATTCAACTATTGATTTGAAAAGATTTTTGGTTTTAGTAATGTGATTTGAACATACACTGTCAAGATACTATTTATCTTTTAATTAAATTCCTCTTGTGGTGTTTCTGCAAAATAAAATCTATATCTAAAATGATTATGAAGTGACAAGATTGAGAAAAATAGTTTTCATGAAACGATTTGTTAGTATTTGGACTATTACTTTTAGACTTCATTTTAATTGACTTATTAGAGTGTGTCATAATTAATATAATTATAGAAAGCTCTGCTGGAACTAGAATTATTATTTACAGATCTTTTTATAGTTTATTTGTCAGAGAAAATCGACTCATTTGAACTAATAGAACAATAATTGGAGATTTGCTATTGATCTGCATTTGTAATTTATGAATTCTTTTTTTAAAAGAATATATTTTTCAATTTCACTAACTTGTAGTTTTATTTTAAAATTTTCTTTTCTCGTTGAATGCTTTTAGAATTATTAAAAACACGATTTAGATCAAATACAACACAATTCAAAGAAGTTTTTTAAGTTCAACACATTAATTATTACAAGATTCTGATTTTACCTGTCTGAATTCTCCAACGAACATGAAACAAAGTTGGTAAGTGCTTTGTTACTTTGATAGTTTTCTTCATTTGCAATGTGTCGATACTTTTCACAGTCATAGAATTTTTCATCGTTCCTATTTTGATCATTTATATATTTTCTCAAAAGTAATGAATTTTCTCTTACTTTGTGATACGTGAAAGTGTTGAAATTCATGTGAGAAGGGAGACTGACTCTTGATAAATCTTTTTATGTGCTCTATTACAGGATAAAATTGCAAGGGTATTCTTCTTTAGTTCTTGAAATTGTTGTTATACAGAGGTGGAGTGTATTTTCTACGACTACACCCAATTTTTTTTATCACTTGAAAACTTTTGATACAATACTTTTATAAATAATAATTCTCTCTTCTTTCTTTTCCAAGTACGCAATATATCTAGGTTCTCACCAGATAAAACAAATTAAAGAGAAAAAACACTTTTTATAAAAAAAAATTCTTTCCGTTCACAAGACTATGCTCAAAAACTTTACTTAATGATAGACGGAGATCCTATTTATCCCACTATAACCCTTGATAATTTTAATTTGTTTTTCATTTTTCTGCTCCATTAACATTGTTTTTGTTCTTCAATTGTTTTATTTTGGATATAATGAGCAGTCCAAAAACAGTGTTTATCATGAAGGGTCAGCAGCAAGAGAGGCTCTTAAGCATGACAACATTCAGAAAGTTGTCATGTCTGATATTGATCAAGTAATTATATCTCTTCTATTTCTTGTTTGTTCTTTTCCCCAATTGTATCTGATTTCAACACTTTCTCGTTAAGTTATAACCATAATTAATAGACATCCATTTAAAAACAATTTCTTTTTTTTTTAGATATTAATATTTGAAATTTTCTATGTACATAACATTAGTGATAGTTACTACAAATATTTTTATTTTTTAAATTTTTATACATAATACATTTCTTACAAAATATTATTACACTATATATAATTATAACTATTATATAGAGGTAGTTTTACAAAAAAATGTACCATTATAATTAATGTCACTACTGTTATAGCTAAAATGTTATTATAAAGAAGTAAAAATATAACATGAAAACATAGTTTTAGCAAAAATCAAATCGTTATAGTGAAATACTAATATAACAAGATTTAACTTGTAGTTAAGTACCTAGTCTCTAAAACTATACAATGAATAATATTGTGTATTTGCAGGAAGTTATGAATATTTGCCGTAAACATCTTGTGGCAAATCAAGAAGCTTTTGCTGATAGTAGGCTTCATGTCATCATCAATGATGCCAAGTAAGCCTAAAAATCATCTAATCCATCTATTTTTGTCTATCATAATATTAAAAAAAAATTAAAATATTTTAATTAAGCTTTTTTCTATATCTTTGCGTAGAGGTATACATGATCAGATTGGGTTGAATTTTTCAAATATCAAATAAATTATATATATAATGTCTAGTTAGTTTGGTCTATGGTTGACTCTTTTTAGTTAAAATCAAATCAATTTAAGTATAGTCAATTTTCTTTTTTCAATACCAAACCAAGTCAAACCAAATCACTAGTCAGATTCTTTTTTCGATTTGACTCGACTTACCATTTGATTCAATTTTCAATTTGATTTTTTCATTAGGGTGGAGCTAGAGAAGAGTGAAGAGGATAAGTATGATGTGATAGTTGGAGACTTATCTGATACAAGGGAAGGAGGGCTTTGCAATCATCTTTACCTCAAATCTTTTTACCAACATATTATTAATCCCAAACTTAATCCCAATGGCATCTTTGTCACTCAGGTTAATTAGCTTCTTTAATTTCTTCAAACCATGTTAACAAGCAATTTAACTTAATTAATTATTGTCACTTCTTCTTTTAGGCTGGTTTTGCTGGACTTCTCTCACATAAGGGCTTCTTCTCCTCAGTTTACAATACTGCTAAACAAGTCTTCAAGTGTAAATACTACTCTCTCTGTTTCAATTTGTTTGTTTAGTTTTCATTTGTCATGAAATTTTAATTTTTTTTTTGAATCTTGTGATCTTAAACTAAATCCACGTAGAATGTATCACCTTATGGTCTTAAATATGTCATTTGTAAGGTTGAAATTAAGGAGTTCCCAAATTTTATTTTATTTTTTGAAATAGATTACAAAGAAAAGTAAACAAACTAAAATAAAAATAATTTATTTATTTTAACACTACATGTATTTATTGTTTTTTTTTGTTTTGTTTATGATACGATGTTTGGTAACTACTTTTGAGAGCTGGCTAATCTAATTTTTCATCGGGAAATTCACTTTGAGAGGTGAAGCACTCCTTGCTAAAAACAACTCCATTTTCATGATTAAAAATAATGAAAATCTCTGATTAAAGATAGAGATATTTACATGCAAAATAACAATCCCTCTTGATGGTCATTGCATTTCTTGTTATAATTGATTGACAAGTGTTACAATCCCTCTCTTCTTTCATGAAAAATAAACAAATTTATTACTATATATTTTTATTAGATTTTAAAATTATCTTTCACTATACTATTACACTAAATATTTATAAATCGTCTCGTATTTATTCTTGTCATGCAGATGTTATAGCTTACACCGCTCATGTTCCATCTTTTGCTGATACACGTGGATGGGTTTTGGTTAGTCAATTTGGACCCCATAATTAATTAGTCTACCCCTTTAATTAATTAAATTCATAATCAATAGCTTAATTATCCAACAGGCTTCAGATCAACCATTGAATCTAGATGCTGAGGTGATTAACAACAGGATTAAAGAGAGGATTAAAGGATCAGAGTTGCAATATAATTATGCTGCTTCCATGCTCGCTTTCACAGTTATAAACAAGACTATTCATATAACGTAAGTCTCAATACTTACAATTTAGTTTATATAATTAAAAATATTTTTTTTCTAAATTAAATACTCATCTTTCGAATCTTTTGAAAATTCAAATTCTCCATAAAGGTAAGTGGCCTTGATACCAAATGTTGGAAAATACGAAAAGGAGAAGCAATACTCTCAATCACTCAATTTTTTTTAGGACAAGCAAAGGAAATGATTCTTCCTTTATTTAACTTTACTTGCTTACATAATTAATTATTCTCTTTGAATACAAGTGAACTTCTACCTACTTAACTTACATTTTGACTTATCGAAAATTGTTATAATATCTAAGCATTCATAGAACTACCTAGCATGTAACTGGTTAGGTTATGCATTATATATTCAACAAATTTATGTATCACACAAATCAAAAAGTCTTTTCTTTTTAAAAAAAAAAATAAGATTCACATTTCAACAACTGTCTTGCCGTCCGATCTAAAAAAGAAAATGCCTTGTGTTGAGTCAAGCTGATTTTGAAGATTGACAAAAGATAAGTCACATGTAAGAAACAAGTCCTAACTGAAGTAGGAGACGAACAGAAGAAACAAGTTCTAACAGAAGTATGAGATGATATAATCAGAGAAAGTCGAGTGGAAGAAGGAAGATGAATTCAAGTTGAAGAAGGAAGAGTTGACAAGTCGACAAGTCTATATATAGAGAAAAGTTTTCTGTAGATAGACTTGCGCACCTTCAAGGAGAGAAAAACGAGCTAAGAACACAATCAAGTCTTTGTGAAAGTTCTGTTTGAAGTTTCTGTGGTGCTGCAAAGTTTAAAATCAAAAGAGTTTATTTTGTTTAGTCTTTGAGTTTTTCAAGTTTAGTTGTTTTGAGTTTGAAATAGAGTTTAGATTGAGTCGTTCTTCAAGTAACGTGGTGACTTGAGGATTGGAGTGAACATAAGCCATGGTGGTTTGTGTTCGTAGTCTAGGAATTAGAGTTTATAATTTTCTAGATTACAGTGTTGTGTTGTCTTCTGTAGTTTGAAGTTCTGAAGTAATTAAAAGTTGAGTTTAACTTTTCTGAATTACATCTAGGTTTTGTGTTTAACTTCGAATTACTGAATAACTAAGGAACAAGTCGCTCACACACGTTCCAGTGAAGAATTACGAAGGTCATAATTCCAACAATTGGTATCAGTGCAGGTTATCTTACGACAAGAGTTTTACTACTTAAGATAAGATCACAATGAATTATGCACCTCCTCTTGGATATGGTCATGGTCAACGTATCAACAGACCACCACTCTTTAATGGTCAATACTATTCATGGTGGAAGGCTAGGATAGGAGATTTTATTCAAGCTGAAGACTATGAATTATGGGTAAGAGTCACTGATGGCCCTCGTATGGCCACTATCAAAGACAGTGATGGAAACGACATCCCAAAACCAAAGGTACTATACAGAGAAGCTGACTATAAAATGCTTGGAAAGAATGCTAAAGCTAAATGCATTCTGGTATGTGGACTCGGACCTGACGAGTTCAATCGAGTCTCGGGATGCACCTCTGCTAAACAAATATGGGACACCCTGCTGAATGCTCATGAAGGTACCACTCAAGTTCGTAAGTTTAGGATAGCAAGACTGTTCTGAATATGAGGCATTCAAGATGGAAAGTGGGGAATCCCTACAAGACATGATCACAAGATTCACCACTGTAGTAAATGAACTAATCTCCTTGGGAAAAATATACACTACAGAGGAACAAGTAGATAAGGTGTTCAGAACCCTGTCCAGGTCATGGGAAATAAAAGTCACTGCAATAAGAGAAGCAAAAGATCTGACAAATATGACTTTAGATGAGCTGGTAGGAAATCTAAAGACTTATGAGATGAATGTGGACAATAATAAGAGAAGTGAAGGGAATAAAGATAAAAGTCTAGCTCTCAAAGCAACTAAAAGTGATGATTCTGATCTTGATGATGAAGATATCGCATTAATCAGTAGAAACTTCAAAAAATTCTTCAAAAAGGGGATGAACTATGGCAAGAAAACCTCCCCTCTTATCAAGGAGAAGAGTATGGAAAGGGGACAAAATGGGGGTTGTTACAAATGTGGAAAGACATATCACCAAATTAAAGACTGCCCTATGTGGGAAGTTGAATGGAGAAAAGAAAGGGCTGTAAAAGAGATAAGAGAACTGGCTAACAAAAGAAAGGCAAAAAAAAAGGAAAGTGAACAAGCGATGTATGCTGCTTGGGGAACATGTTCAAACAACTCTGAAGATAAACTAGATGATCTTGCACTAACTGCTATATAAGATTCAGAACAAGAACTAGACTCAGAATCTGAAGAAAAAGAGGTAAATATATTTGATCTCAAAAATAACTTTACTCATTTCTCTAAGAAAAAAATGTCTTCCTTGATGCTCACTCTACTAAATGTTGTACAAGAATTAACCAAAAACAAAGATGAGTTAATAGCCTCTATCTCCAATCTTAAGTTTGAATATAATGATCTTGAAAAAATCAACCATGATCTAAAAGAGAAAAATAAGCTTCTGCTAGGAAATGTTCAACAACTTGATTCTCGCAATCTATCCTTAAAAACTGAGATACTAAAATTAAATGTCATTGGAAAAAATCAAATGAGTGACCAATCAAAATTCATTCCTGATTTTGAAAAACTTAAAAGCAAACTGCTTTCAGAAAAAGAAAATTCTAGAAGGATGCTTGGCGAGTTATCTCGTATCAAATATGAACTAGAACAAGCTAACAAGTGGACAAAGTCATCTATGCTAGTAACACACCTAGGAAACATTCCCTAAATTAAAAGAGCCGGATTAGGCTTTAAGAACCAAACTGACAGAGGGGCACCTGCTTTCTGCACACTATGTGGAAACACAGGGCACTCAAGAAATACCTGCTCCAAAAACAGAATTAGTAATGCACAGGATAAGTACCAAAGGAACAGGTATGGTCAAAGAAAGGATAGATTACCTAACTGGATAAATAGAGATCTTATTCACCCTTTTAATTTAAAGAAAGGACCCAAGTTAATCTAGGTTCCTAAAACTAACCTTTGAATTTTTTTTAGGTACAAGTGAGAGGAAGAAAGCAACACTGGTATATGGATAGTGCTTGCTCGAGACATATGACTGGAGACAAATCAAAGTTTCTCTCACTTGAAAAAAGGCAAGGAGGAATGGTAGCTTTTGGTGGAGGACAAAAGGGGCAGATCAAAGAGATAGGAAAGATAGGTGAGTCTGAAAGGTACTCAATTGACAATGTTTACCATGTGGAAGGCTTGAACCACATTCTCCTCAGCATATCCCAACTCTGTGATAAGGGGAACAAGGTAATCTTTAACTCCACAGGAGTAGAGGTAATTAACTTAAAAACGGGAGAAACTATTTTGATTGGACAAAGGCACAAACACGTATACACAGTAGACACCACCAAACTTTCTGCAGAAAATCTAATGTGTCTACGTGTAATGGAAAAAGATTCTTTGTTGTGGCATACACGTCTAGGTCATGAAAGTCATGTATAACTAAACATACTCATCACCAAGGACTTAGTAATAGGACTTCCTAAAATTAAGTTCAAAGACGATGGAATTTGTGAAGCATGTACCCGAGGTAAACAGATCAAAGCATCCTTTAAGTCTAAACAAGCAATCAGCTCTACTAGATCCTTAGAGCTTATACACATGGACCTTTGTGGACCCATGAGAGTCAAAAGCAGAGGAGGGAAGAGATACATGTTTGTATTAGTTGATGACTACACCAGGTACACATGTATACTTTTTCTTGCGACCAAAGATGATGCTTTTGAATCATTTTGTACTCTGGTAAGAAAACTTGAAAAGAAGTTAGATAAACAATTAGTTGCAATTAGATTAGATCATGGAACTGAATTTGAAAACTCTAAATTTATGGAATTTTCTCTTCCCATGGTATTGAACATAACTTCTCTGCACCTAGGACACCACAACAAAATGGTGTAGTAGAAAGGAAAAATAGGACTCTTTAAGAAATAGCCAGAACCATGATGATTGCTAGCAATGCACCAAGTCAATTCTGGGCTGAGGCTGTAAACACTGCTTGCTATATCATTAACAGATGTATGTCTAGATCTATGCTAAATAAGAATCCTTATGAATTACTAAAAGGCAGAAAACCTAACATATCACATCTAAGAACTTTTGGATGTAAATGTTTCGTCCACAATAACGGAAAAAATTTGTTAGTAAAATTTGATGCTCGAAGTGATGAAGGAATCTTTCTAGGATATTCTTCACAAAGCAAAGCCTACAGGGTGTTCAACAAAAGGACACTATGTGTAGAAGAAAGCTCACATGTAATTTTTGTTGAAAACAATATGATGTTTAACCCAAGTTTTGCAGGATGATGATGATGGCTTACTAAGAACACATGATCTGGTACAAGGAATAGATGCAACTCACACAGAAGGTACCAACTCATCGCACTCGGGTGAAAAGGCCTCGGATGACGAATTAGAAGAAAATCAAGGAACGGAGACTGCAAGCCATAATGAACAAACACATGAGTCAGGACCGAAGGGCTACAAGTATCAAGGATCACATCCTATAGATAACATACTCACTGGTCTCAACTAGATCAGGGCTTAAAAATTAATGTGCATTCAATGCATTCTTATCCATGATAGAGCCCAAAAAGATCAGTGATGCCATGCAAGACGCTGATTGGACCATCGCTATGGAAGAAGAATTAAATCAATTTGAAAGAAGCAAAGTCTGGCATCTAGTTCCTAGACCTATGAACAGAACCATTGTTGGAACCAAATGGGTCTTTAGGAACAAGTTGGATGAACATGGAACCATAACAAGAAACAAAGCCAGGCTGGTAGTGCAAGGATACAACCAAGAAGAAGGCATAGACTACGATGAAACTTTTGCACCCGTAGCCAGATTATAAGCAATTAGACTTCTCATAGCATTTGCTGCCTACATGGAATTCAAGCTCTACCAAATGGATGTTAAGAGTGCCTTTTTAAATGGATTGCTAAAGGAAGAGGTATTTGTGAAACAACCACCAGGTTTTGAAAAAGATGACTATCCTGACCATGTTTATAAACTTGATAAAGCCCTCTATGGACTAAAACAAGCCCCAAGAGCATGGTATGAAAAATTGTCAAATTTTCTTCTGAGCAATGGCTACTCAAGAGGTAAAATTGATAATACCTTATTCTCAAAAATAAAGAAAAAAACTTGCTGATAGTACAGGTATTTGTTGATGACATCATATTCGGAGCAATAGATACAACGCTCACAAAGGAGTTCTCAACTCTAATGAGCAACGAGTTTGAGATGAGCATGATTGTGGAACTCAACTATTTTCTTGGACTCCAAATAAAAAAAACTCCATCTGGAACACTGATTCATCAGCAGAAATATGTAAAGGAACTGTTAAAAAGATTCAAGATGGAAGAAGCAAAAGAAATAAAGACACCCATAACTACTGCTACAAAGTTAGACTTAGAAGGAACATGTTCAGCTGTGGAGCAAAAACTTTACAGAGGCATGATTGGATCACTCCTATATCTCATAGCTAGCAGACCTGATATTGTCTTCAGTGTAGTACTATGTGCTAGGTTCCAAGCTAATCCAAAAGAAGCACATCTAAAGGCAGTCAAACAAATTTTACGGTATCTTAAGGGCACTACAGATTTAGGTCTTTGGTATCCAAAAGGGAGAAACTTTGAGTTAGTAAGATATGTTGATACTGACTATGCAGGTTACTTAGTGGATCATAAAAGTTCCACATGCATGGCACACTTTTTGGGGTCATGTTTGATCTCATGGGCAACCAAGAAACAAAACTCTGTTACACTGTCTACTGCCGAAGCTGAATATGTGGCTGCTGCATCGTGTTGTGCTCAACTTCTCTGGATAAAACAGCAACTCAAGGACTTTGGTCTAAACATTACATGTGTTCCTATTTTTTGTGACAACACTAGTGCAATTAACATAGCAAAAAATCCTGTTCAGCACAAAAAGACAAAACACATTGATATATGCCACCATTTTCTAAGGGATAATGTCGAAAAGGGATTTATATCTATGAATTTTTGTGCCACTGAAGAACAGATTGCTGATATATTTACCAAGGCTCTCCCGAGAGAACACTTTGAAAGGAACATGCTGGAGTTAGGAATGATTACGATCACCTGAGTAACTCTGAAACTTTGTACACTACAGTGTCCTACTTCGCACCTCACCTCTCTAGTACTTATGCTCATAAATAACCTTAATTGATGAAATTGCATTTGTTCTCAGGTAAAAAGGTACTAAGGATCAAGTTCACAGAAGGCCCTCACTCACCGAAAATAAAGGTAAGTCCACTGTACCTGGTTAGGAGATCAAAATTATTAAGTCTACAACACTTAACCTGTTCCTCACCTACACTCTAACTAGTCTCCTAAACTCAACCCGCCAAAATAACTCTTGTTCTTTAAAATTGCCAACAATCCCATCAACTCCCATCAATTCCTCCTGCAAAACCCTTCCACTTCCCATCGATATTTTCAAAACTCCTTTAATTTACCATAGACATTTTTTCACTCTCTTCCTACACTAACACCTCTTACACAAAATTCAATCATCATTCTCTAGCTGAATGGATTTCTCTCCCTCCAAGCTTGATCGTGCACTTGTTGTTTTCGAAGAACAAGCAAGCGCAACTATACTACCTGCGGTACTATACGTTGACAATCTAGGGATATCGCACTTTGCATGGCCAATCATGGCACATGATACAACTCAAGGGGAATTTCTTGCTGAACTAGGGGGTTCTTGAAGAAGATGAATAGACAGCTCGTAGTGAGAGGGAACAAGTATCGTCCAAGGAACAACTTCCCTTAAAAGATGATAATGATGAAAACGTTCCTTTAGTGAGGATTGTTCCACAAAGACTTCGTTCTCTCCTAAGGATGGCCTTTGGTAAGCCAGTTATCATACCTGGCGATGCACCAAAAGATGATTCACCGCCTGAACCATCTGTGGCGATTCCGGTTCGCGTAACTAGGTCTATTCAAAGAGTCTTGGACGAAGGTTTGCTTGCCAGGTCAACTAAAAAATCTCGATTTGCTAAAGGTAAGTTTATACCAACCCAAGATCCTATTGTAATTATTGATGACCCTGTTGAAACTAAAAGAAAAAGGAAGGACTCTGGGGTTAGTTCTAAGAAACGGGTTAAACGAACCACTTCAAAAGGGGGTTCTGGTAACAGGGGTGTTCCTAGGGATTTAAAAGATGATATAGAAGATAGTCTTGATGCACACTCGTCTAGAGTATTGGCATTTGGAAAACGTATTGTGATTAGGGGTATAGTTATTACTGGTTTTGGGGGTGTTGAAATGGGTGTTTTGTTGTCTATTTTACATGCTCAAGGTTGGACTAAGTTATTTCTTCAAGGAAATCATTGGCATAAGATGGGAAGAAATGAAACTAGGTTGTTCTATATAAATGTTTCTAGTTCAAATTCCTCAATTTCAAGTGTGGTTCGTGGGATAACGTTCACATTGAATGCTGAGGTTCTTTCCAAAATACTGGGTGTACCAAATAAGGGCTGGTGTCACTATGTTAAACGGGATTGGCCTCCCTTGGAGAAATTGCCCTCTGCTCTTGAGATCTCTCGTAAGTTTGCGAATGATCCGACATTGGAAGAATATGTTCGAGTTGATAAGGGTGCTATGATTCCTTTGCACCAACTCCTGTTTGATGTAGTTCACAAAATAGTGCTTCCTCGGAAACAAAAGCGTACAGAGGCAACTTATTTAGACCTCACTCCTATGGAATTACTGATGTCTAAAATTTAGATAAACCTCCCCAAGTTGATCATTCATCATATGTGTAGACTTTGTGTGCTGGACAAGAAGGATCATGGTCTTGGGTATGGTTTTTGGCTGGGTGATATTTTTGAACATTTCAAGGTGCCTATGCAAAACTGGCATATTCAAACTACCAAAGATGTGTTAGGGGTCGTTGATCATGCAACCATACCTGTTTCTAAAAAGGGGGCTAATGCACCTATGCAACGATTGGGAGCCTCTCTAATTGCTAAGGATAAGGAAATTGAAGAACTCAAAGATTCACACTCTACCGCTTTGGATCAGTTACATGTTCGTTATGGGTTCATGATGGTTTGGTGGAAGAAAACACTAGGCTAAAGAAAGAGCTGGCTCTGTCTCAGGAGGCCTTGGCTACTGAAAGACTGTCAAATTCAGTTCATCTGAAACATATCTTTGACATGCTGCAGAAGGATTCTCCTTCTTTATCCTCCTTTCCTCCACCCCAGACCTAATTTCCCTTTTTTTGTGCTTAAGACTTATGTTTTGTATTCCTTATCAGGCTATGGTGTGCCTTTCTCTATGTTTTGTGGATGATGGTTTCTGTTGGTTTTTTGTCTTTATGTACTTTTTATCTAAGACTGGTGTTTTTCATTATTATGGCTATTTCTGTGTTATTACTTGAAGTGTGTTTGTAGGTACTTCTTAACTATGCTTTTTATGATGCCAAAAGGGGGAAAGTGATATGCTGATACTATTGATTGCTGATAGTGATAAGCTGATGCTATTGATTGCTTGTTTCACATGTGACATAAGTATGAGTAGTTATCAAACATATATATATATATATGTATGAGTAAATATCAGGAACATAGGCACATATCAGGTACTCAAGAATATGGTGTTTGTCATCATCAAAAAGGGGAAATTTGTTGAGTCAAGTTGATTTTGAAGATTGACAAAAGATAAGTTACATGTAAGAAACAAGTCCTAACTGAAGTAGGAGACGAACAGAAGAAACAAGTTCTAACAGAAGTAGGAGATGATATAACCAGAGAAAGTCGAGTGAAAGAAGGAAGATGAATTCAAGTTGAAGAAGGAAGAGTTGACAAGTCGACAAGTCTATATATAGAGAGGAGTTTTCTCTAGATAGACTTGCGCACCTTCAAGGAGAGAAAAACGAGCTAAGAACACAATCAAGTCTTTGTGAAAGTTCTGTTTGAAGTTTCTGTGGTGCTGCAAAGTTTAAAATCAAAAGAGTTTATTTTGTTTAGTCTTTGAGTTTTTCAAGTTTAGTTGTTTTGAGTTTGAAATAGAGTTTAGATTGAGTCGTTCTTCAAGTAACGTGGTGACTTGAGGATTGGAGTGAACATAAGCCATGGTGGTTTGTGTTCGTAGTCTAGGAATTAGAGTTTATAATTTTCTAGATTACAGTGTTGTGTTGTCTTCTGTAGTTTGAAGTTCTGAAGTAATTAAAAGTTGAGTTTAACTTTTCTGAATTACATCTAGGTTTTGTGTTTAACTTCGAATTACTGAATAACTAAGGAACAAGTCGCTCACACACGTTCCAGTGAAGAATTACGAAGGTCATAATTCCAACACCTTGTTTATATGAATTTGGTAGTGGTGATGACAAAATTGAGATGAGTTATACGGGAAGGGAAGGGGTATTTTTATAGTCTAGCTAGACACTATGTAATGTCTTGCGCATTTTAAACCCTTATAATGATCATTATCTACACGTTCAAATTGTTATATACGTGAATGTATAATTGCGGAGTGAATCCCAACGAATGCCATATACATTATTATTAATTCTTGTTACTAAAACTTTAGTCAAAACACTTTCCAATTTGCTAATATAATTTGAAATCTTTTTTATTTTTTACTCATCATCAACCAGACATCAAAAAATGTTTTTCGTCGTCACACTGGACTTACAAGTGTATTGTTAAAAATATTCAAAGGTTATATTACTTTACTAATTTGTTTACTTGGATATTTTAGTGCTAATTTACGTAAGTGATTTGACAATATAAATAATTCAAATCAAGGGGTACTTATCATTTGACTCATTGTTGACAACATAATTATTTTTTAATACAACTTGCAATAAATATGTATATATAATTTTCTACTTTCCTTGTTGCAGGCTCATGAATGAGACTAATGTTTTAACAGAAGAGAATGAGAAGTTCCTCCATGGACATTGATTGCTTGCAGCTGATAACTACCAATAAAGTCTAAAAATTCACTTTAGTTTCTATGAACTATATATTTTGATGCAAAAGAGATATTTAGCGATAATAAAGCAAGTAACGGGAAATGACAATAAAGAAGGTTTCGTAAGTGGGTTTGTATGTTTTTGATGACAAATTCAGGAGGGAATATATGCCTTTTCTCTTTTATTTTATATGCCACTAAATGTCTCTATATTTTACTAAAGTGGATTTGTATGTTTTAATGGTGATGATGTGATTTTGGTGATGAGTTTGGTTATGGGTGTTGATTTTATGGGGATGATGGCTATAGTGTGATATCGATAGTGGATTTGATGATAGATGGTGTAATTTGTAGCGGCTATTTTGAATTTTGATGGTAAAATATATGAATTTAATACTGGGACGGTGGTTATAGTAGTGGTCCCATGGTAGTGTTTAATGAAGAAGAAGCATTTGGATGATATGGAACATTTTTTTAAAGAGTAAATTTTAGGAATAACATACATAAAAATCATATTAGCGCTCTATAACTATAGTTTTGTTATTTGTGCTCCATAGTTTGCTATGAAACATCTGATTTGTATAATTCGCTACATACGTCAAATTTATATACAAATTGGTCACTTCTGTATAAATTCATTTATACAATTGGATAATTCGTATATGAAACGTTTAAGTTTTTCTCTATATTTGTATATGTATATAGTACAGGTTTGTCTTTAATTCTAATAATTGTGTTTGTATATTAGATGTAATTTGTATATGTATATGTATTTTCTAGATTTGTATACATATACATTACAGGTTCGTTTGTATCTCTGAAAATTGCGTTTGTATATTACGTGAATTTGTATATGTATATGTTCTTTGTGCTATATATCTCTGGAAACGTTTTAGTTTTTCTAGATTTATATACATATACATTACATGTATCTCTGAAAATTGCGTTTGTATAATTACGTGAATTTGTATATGTATATGTTCTCTGTGTTCTCCATCGGTCCCAGCCAAATGGCAAACTAGGCGACACACTGGCTGCGAAATACAATTAACGCATACTGTAACTATAACATTTAAATAGAATTAAATGTTTGCTATTTCATATAATTAATTTTTCCTTTTTAAAAAAAAATGTGACTTGGCATCTGATGTGGCAGTGAGATGGCATTGAAGTGGTGTGAGTGTAATACACCTCCCATCGTGAGAGTGGTGGATATACGTCTCATGGTGATACTTAATTCACTTTTGAATATAAAGGTGTGTAACAGACGGTCATAATAGTTTGATCATGTAATTAACTTTTCGAGACAAGTTCAAGAAGAAATTTGTGCATTTTCCCTAAAATATACGTACAAAGTTCTTAAACATAAATAATACTTGATTCAATATTAGTACAAATTAATTCTCATGTCGAAAATTAGAGCTTTTGTGTATAGGTTATAATTTATTACTTTCTCATTTTCAATGTATTTGTCTTATTTACTATTTGGACAGTCAAAGAATATATACTTTGATCAGAATTTTTTCAAGTACTTTCTAAATATTTTGAATCATAACTATTGTGACTTATAATATTTTTGATATAGTTTCTAACTATGTAAATTTCTCTCAAAAAGATTGAAGATTCTCTGTCCAAATTCAGACCAAACATTAGTTAGATTAATCCTCGTACTCCACATCAAGCCGAACAAATTAGTTAATTTAAATGAAGTATGTACATTTGCCTATAAATTATCTAATACTAAGTATTCATACAAAAAACAATGGATATTAGTTAATGACACGATCAAAAGAGGGCACAATAAATTTATTGATCGTTTCAAATATATACAATAAAATAATTAGTTTACAATAAATACAGCCGTACTTTTATTTATATTAAAAATAACCAAAATTCATAAAAAATATACATTGACTATACAATATATATAGCTTACTTATACATAAGCTCTGCACTGACTATACATTCAAAAAATTGAATATAGCTTAATTATAAATGAAGTATATGCTGACTATACATGATGTATATACTGACTATTCAATCCCAACCAGCTCTAAATAGTCCTAAATTTTAGATATTAAATCTTCTTGATGTTTAGAGTCTTTTGATATATAATTTGTTTGAAACAATTCACATTTGCGGTAAGGAAAAAGGAAAAGCAATGAAAAAGAAGAAAAAGAAGGAGGAGCAGACGCAGATGACCATTTTTTGGGAAAAACATATGGTTTGAATGACCATTTTAGGTAAATATTATAAATTAGGTTGAATATATGATAAATAAAATTTATAGAATGACATTTTGCATAATTTACATAAATACATACCCTAAAATATCATAATCTTTAAAATTTTCTATCATTTAAAATTTTTATAAAAATTCCCTCTCGGATACATTCCTATCCCCTCTCGGATACATATTTATCTCCTCTCGGATACATATCTATCTCTTCTCGAATACATCCCTATCCCCTGTCGGATACATTCCTCTCATTAAATAATGTATCATTTGCAATGTATCGAACAACCAAGGAATGCATCCTAGAGTAATAAAAAATTGAGATTTTTATAATTGGGAAAACTTCTGGGATAGAATGTAATTAGCTCCAAATGTATGGGATTTTCGTACTTTTTACCATCTAAATAAATACTACTTAATGAGCCCATTTTATGTATTACTTACTCCTATGTAAGGCTGGCAAGGGGACCGGGACAGCCCGCCCCGGCCCGGTACCGGCTCGAGACCCGTCTCGCCGGTCCCGGTCCCACGTGTCGAAGCGGGATAGGGGATAGGGGGATAGGGGGACGGGTAGGGGACGGTTCACGATTTGGTCCCGGTCGACCCGGCCCGGTCTGTCCCGGTCCCGTCCCGGTCCCGTCGCGGTTCCGTCCCGTCCCGTCCCATCCCGTCCCGTCCCGTTTTTTTTTTGAAACTTTGCAATTTATCCGTTGGGGACCGTTGGGGCAACGGCTAGTGGGCCCCCCCAACGGATATATTTGAATTTTGGGAGTCCCAAACACCCCCCTACCACTCCTACTCTTTAATATTTTATTTTAACCCTCAAGTTACATAAAATACACTTTAGTCCACTCTTTATATTATAAATACCCCTTTATCCTTCTTTTATTTCTCACAAATTATCTACTCTCTCAATTCTATATTTTATATTCTCTCATTCTTGAATCTTGATTCTTGATTCCACTTAATTCTCAATTCTCAATTCTCAATTCTCAATTTATATCATAATATTTATATTTCAATTAATATCATAATATTTATAATTCAATTATTTTATATTTTATATTGTTGCTATCAAGTATTGAAGCTACAACTTACAACTTACGATAATACATTTGGTTGGAGCAAGCTTCAAGAATTGGTTATAACCGTCTGCTATTAACGCAGACGTTTGGTACATTCGTTCCATTTCTTTATTTATACATTTTTTTCGCAATTAGTTTTTGTGTTATTATTATTTATATATTACATTTTACATTTTATTAAATATGAGTTCTAATAAAAAAAAATACCGGTAAGGAAAAAATAGCAACCGTTGTTTCCAATTTATTTAATTTTCCTAAAAAAAGTAGTAAGGAAAAAAATAAAAGTAAATGTGGTGGTTCTTCTTCTAAATCAATGCCTAGAGTTAGAATTAATACAAATGATTCTACTTTTGTTGATGATACTTCTTTCACTCCTCATTATAATATAGATACAAATGTTGAAATTGATCATGAATTTTTAGAACGACGTTTTAATAATCCTAATGTTGATGAAAATTTAGATGATGAAGTACAAGTTGATTTGGAAGAAGATGAATTAGATGAAACACCTACCAGTCCGGCGACGGAAGCTTCAACACAAACTACACCTCCAACTGAGGAAGATAGTCAACTCCCCCACCCCTCCCCCCTTGTACCTCCTACAAGGGGAAAGGTGAAGTATCAACGCCCTAAAACTTCTGTTGTGTGGCAATTTATGACTTTAGATACTGTAAACTCTCTTGCTATTTGTAATAAGTGTAAACAAGCATTTATACATAGAGTCGGTGGAGGTCAAGATGGGACGGGGGGTTTAAATAGACATTTGCTATCTTGTAGACCGATTGAATATAAGGCGGCCAAAGCTCTAGCCGATAAAAAAAAAGGAATTCAAATTGATGATGATGATATTAATTCTAGTGTTCCTCAATCGGTAGAGTGTTCTAACATGGTTCAAGGAACATTGGATCCTTCTAACCCCGGTGGTCCAATTACACAACGTAAATATAATAAAGAAAGAGATCGCGAAAATTTAGCTAAGATGGTTTCTGTTTGTGGTTTACCTTTTGGTTTTCCTTCACATCTCGGTTTTATTGAATATATTCAACAAACTTATAATCCGTCTTTTAAAGGTGTTTCAAGAAATACAGTTAAATCTGATGTTTTAGAATTCAAGGTAAACATTGTCAATATCTTCGTTGTTTATTTAGCATATTAGATTGTAGAGTGTCTATAACTTCTGATATGGGTCGTAGTGTTAATGGACGTGATTATTTAACTGTCACATCACATTGGATTGATCATAACTGGAATTTGCAAAAAAGAATTTTAAGTTATAAAGAATGTGTAGAGAAAAAAACTGGTGCTTATATAGCTTCAACTGTTTTAGGTATTTTAGATTTTTATATGCTTTGTGATAAAGTGATGAGTGTCGCATTAGATAATGTCTCTAATAACACCAACGCTGCTGCTATGTTAAAAACTAGACTATGTCCAATTGATAATAACGCTTTCCATGTTAGATGTGCTGCACATATATCAAATTTAATTGTACAAGATGGTATTTCATTATTTGATTGTGGTTGTATGAAAATAGAATATGTTGTTTTATGGATTTTTTATGCTCATAGACCTGCTAGAATTAGGGAATTTAACGAGCGTTGTGTACTATGTAATCTTACACCACGAAAAGTTCCAAAACATGTTAAAACTAGGTGGAATTCTTTTTATGAAATGCTTTCAGTTGCTTATGAATATCAACGACCCATACAAATGGTTTTTAATGCCCATAATTCTGACCCACTAGAAAGAATTTGTGATGAAGATTGGATAGAAGCCAAAGAACTATTGGATTTTCTAAAACTTTTTTATAATGCTACAACCATGTTTTCTGGAGTTTATTATCCTAATATTTCATCAGTCTTAGTAAATATTTTTGCTATTTCAATTCAATTTCAAACATACAAAAAAATTGAAAAATTTAGACCGTCAATTGAAGCTATGATTGAAAAATTTTAAAAACATTTTTTTCCTATTCCTCAAATTTTTTTAACTGCGACTTTACTTAACCCTCAATATAAATTACGAGGTGTACAAGGACTTGTTCAAACTTTTTATGATACTTTAGAAATTTTACCGGAAGAAGTTCCAAGTTGTGAATTTTGTAAGTCTAGCATAAAAGTGCAAGCCAAAATTTTATATGAAAAATATAAAACTATGAAAATTAATGAAGGAGCTGTTGCTCAAACTTCTAATGCTATCAACAATGATTATATTGATAATTATGTGCTTGGTTTTCTTGGTCTTAATTCTACTAACCGTGATGATTTTGAAGAATATCTTAATCAGTGTTTGGAAACAGTTAGCGACGAGCAGGGCAACGTAAAAGTATTAGATTGGTGGAGGAAACGTGGCAGTGCATTTCCAACTCTTAGCAAAATGGTTCGTGATGTTCTAGCTATTCAAGCTTCATCAGTTGCTTCAGAGGCTGCTTTTAGTGCGGCAAGGTTTCAAATTGGAGATCACAGACATTCATTGGCTGAAGAAAGCTTGGAGTCATCAGTTTTATTTAGAGACTGGATCAACGCCGAGAGAAGAAATTATAATTTGCCAAAGTTAAGCGCCAAACAAGACTCTTATTTTAATTCAATATTTGGATGTAGTAGTGACGATGAACTAGATGCACAAGAGTTTCAAGCATCATTGCCAACACCGGAGGATGTTACCGTCGATTTGATACAAGAGTTAGAAAAAAGTTTTATTGGACAATACATATATTAGATTTACATACGAGAACTAATTGAAACAGAACCCTTCCTAGAAGGTGGCTGCGTAGATTAGTTACTCATCTAATATTTGTTACAAATATTAGATTTACATACGAGAACTTTTTGAAACAGAACCCTTCCTAGAAGGTGGCTGCGTAAATTAGTTACTCCTCTAATATTTAATTTGTAAATTGTAACTTGTAAGTTGTAAGTTGCAATTGAATGTTATTTGAATAAATTTAAAGGCCTTATTCAAGTCTTTTTTATATAACTATTGTGTTGCATTTAAATTTAATACTTTACTTATCAAAACTTACTTCAAAATTTGAAATTTGAATTTTGAAAGTTAAAAGATGAAATTTGAATTTTTCAAAACTTAAGCATTTTAATTTAGCTAAAAAATAATATTCAAAACAATAAAAATTAAAAATGTCATTCAAAAAAAATATAACTTCAAAACAATTAAATAAATACAAAAAAAATAAAAATCCCGTGTCCTGTCCCGTCCCGTCCCCTAAAACACTGTCCCATCCCGTTAATCTAGTGGGACGGGATGGGACTTAGATTTGTCCCGCGAATCCCGGCCCGGTTCATCCCGGGTCCGGTTGAATCCAGGTCAAACCTCAACCCGTCCCATCCCGTCCCCCTATGTCCCGTCCCGGCGTCCCCGTCCCCGTCCCCGTCCCCTTGCCAGCCCTATGACAGAGTCCTATGTAATAGAAGAGAATAGAGCAGCTTAGGGTCAAGAGGGTATTTCCGTAATTTTCGCCCTACAATATTATTTTGCTGGCACCTCATTCATTTTCCACGTGTACTTATTTGCTATTTCTTAAAAGGAGCTTTCTACAACCTTTTCACTTCTCCCTATCTGCATCTTTCACTTTTCTTTTTCTTCCTTTCCACTTGTTGGTTTATCATCTTCTTCTTCCCTGTGTTTTTCCTTCGTTTTGGGTGTTGTGTTGCTGAAATTGCTGCCCAATTTACATTCGTTGGCTATACAGTTACCAGGTAAGAGTTTTCTATTGTTTTTCCTTTAGTTTATACTATATTTTTAGATTTTTAGTGTAATTTATATTTGAGATTGTCTTGGGTTTTAATTGCAAAAATATTTTTGTTGGATGCTTCTTTCAATGAAAGATTTACCTTGCTTTCCCACACAATGTTAAGTTACCTTTGTTTATAATTTTGAACTACTTGGTGATTAGGTCCTCAAACATCTACCAAAACAGTAATAATTTTTTTTTCCCTGAATTTTCATTTTGGTGTCTGATGGAAATGCAAAATGAAATGGGAATTAAGAAAATTGTTACTAATCAGTTTGATACATTGAAAAATTGGGCATATGTCAATAGTTGGCTTCTATATACCCAACAGATTTTCATCCTTCTCAAACAGGATCTTTCGTGAAAGATTTAGCTTGCTTTTGATTATAATTGTGGGTAACTTGGTAATTAGGTGAAAGCCAGATGAAACTTTGAACCAAGAAAAAGTGGTGAAGAAGAGATCAATCTAGGCAAATATCCATTACCAACAAATGAGTGCTAATCTATAGAGAAAGGAGGATTATTACATTGTGATAACAGTTTCATAGACTGTATGTCTGAAGCTGCCACTTATTAGATGCCCCATAGTTTAAGGCGCTTATTTGCTACATTATTGGTATATTGTGCTCCTGTCAACCCAAGAAAATTATGGGAACAATTTGAAGATTCAATGGTCGAAGACTATAAAATGTTACCGAATATTGAAAGAAAAGAAATTCGATATCAAGCTTTGAATCATATCAATGACATTCTGCATTCTATGGGACATGTACGTATGATGTAGGAAGCCAAAGTGGAAGGATTACAGTGGTTCTACACAAAATGACAAATTGGAAGAACTAAGTCCAAAGTCCCTCTATTATCTGGAATAGGGATAGTAGTCACAGCACTGTATTTTCAGATCATCTATATATATTTGCTGCTATAAGCCAATCACTGGAGCAATCCTCACTTATCCACAAACTTACATTTTTACCAGTGCCAAGCTTACTAGGAAATATCGACAAGCTTGTCGTATAATTGAAGATATTCGTGCTGATGTCTTCATCCACATGAGGTCTCTTTTCTCCGTCTCCTTAAAAATGTTTGTGATGATTGTGTCGTTGGAATCAATAAAATAGGTAAACTCCCAATATTTCATCTATATATATTTGCAGCTATAAGCCAATCAGTACCACCTATAAGTTCAATCTTTGCTTCATCATTTAATTACTGTTGGAGTTGAGAGGAAAATTAAGACTTATACGGAGGTGACGATCAGGACAACTGCGAAATAGATACAAACTCACGGCACTTGACGTTGGCATGTCCGTACCGTATGACTGCAAGCTAGGAGTGTGCATGACTTGTCCAGCAAAGCTTCTAAGTGGGAATGTGGATCAAAGTGAAGGTATGCTAAGTGAAGATGTTGTGGAGAGAGATTATGCATTACTATGTGCAGCTTAACCAAGATCAGATTGCCATATTAGAGTTATACCTGAAGAAGAGGTTTTGTCTGTGCAACTCGCAACTGCCGATGATTGAACATGAAGACAACGACCCTATTTTTGTTATTCCATTTTTGACTGATGTAAAACTGATATAAGATGTTGTATCTCTTGAGGAATTCAATGCAAAAGTATGTGTGGTTTATTGCTATAAATTGTTTTGCTCATAAGCCATTTCAACTATGATTATATGTTAGTGTTTTCTTTTGGACACCCCATTCTGCAGAACACACAGCAGCTCACCTTGATTCCTATCTTCAGGAGCATGAAATCAAACACAAATATACTAATTCATCTCTGCATAAAGCATTTGAACATGGGAGGAAAACATTTACTTCATCATTACGCTTAAAGGTATGCCTTCACTCTATTGTTTTGATTTTGTTCGATGGTTTGATGTTTTCTATTTTCGATTATAAAATAATGTTTTTCTTATTCTTTAATGCAGTATCAAATATCATGCACACTCCAGGTAACATACTGGATATTACTACAACCATGAGAAGTTGACACTTGTTTTGGTTTCAACCAAAGAACTACTAATCTACAATCTAATAACATTATACAATTCGTTTATATTGTGCCTAGTATAGGCTATAACCCATGTTTCATATTAATGATGAGAAAATGAACTGGGGCTTTAGACATGGGCTAAAGTGTTCTGCTTAGTTACTACTAATAACAACCCATTACCAAAGATTTTGACACTAGAATTGGCATGCAAGTAGAAGTCAGATATATGATCGACAATTTTATTGCTCAAAATATATTAGCAAATTTTATTGAAAATATACGTTGTTTGTAACATGATAGCTTCAGTGTGTATACATAAAGCCTACTGTGTTTATATACATTATTAGTATACATAAAATTTGTTGTGTATATATTCTGTATATTCATTTATTCATTGTGTATAATTATAAGTTATTCATGTATATGTCAAAATGCTAGTATATTCATTCAAAGAATTTTGATATACATAACCAGGTTTGTATACATATTATAAAGTGTGTATACATAATGTCACTTTACTATAATCAGAAACAATTTAACTTTGAAATTCTCCTTTTACCCTTAATGAAATAATTTACAATCACACAAATATCTAAGAATTGTTTTAAATCACAAGTTTCAAAAGTCTTTCTTTTTTTCTTAAACACCATGCCAAGTCAAAATGTGCCACATAAAATGAGAACGAGGGAGTAATTTTTATACATTTATAAAGTTGTTTAATTCACTATGTAAAGCATAAGATATTTGCAAGTGTAAGGGATGTTATTATAACTCATTTCAATTTTAAAATACGAAAAGTTGTTGAGTACACTATAATATGTGACTCAAAGCATTCTTTTGTTACGGTAATATTAAACATAGCTTTCTCACTAACATTTTTCATGATTGTGTTCAAATAGTTCTTGCACTTATAAGTGAACGATAACGATTTTACGTTTACAAAAATGAAGCACCCACTGTAATCAATTAAAATTTATTGGATATAAATTCATAAAATAATGTGAATTAAATTAAATTCAAGATATATTAGTCCAAATATGTCACGACCTAAAGTACACCCTAGACGTGACATGGCGTATAGGATCCCGAGAGGCCCCACACAAGCTACTTAGCATACATCGTACAAGATAATAGAAACAGAAGAGTTTAAAAATAACATTTCATATAAAAGAGTTTGACAAAAACGGAAGTCTAAGCATAAGTCTCAATAAGCCATCTACTACATCAATAGAAGGAAATCTAGGACGTAACCCATGCAAAGTCTGAAAACTAAAATGACATAAAGCTATAAAGGAGTCCTGATCCTCGGATCATGAGGACTCACCAATCTCCAACAAGTCCAAAGAACCAACTAGCCATGAGTATGAGGAATGGAAGCGTCGGACCCTACATTAGTGAAACAATGTAGGCACAAGTATACGTTAGTACATGGAATGTACCAAGTATGATAGCAATGCATAAGAATTATGAAATCATGCAAAAATGGGCTTTAAATGACATGCAATGACCAAGCTAATTCATAAAATAATAATGCTAGAAAACATAAGTCACAACCATGGTCAATGCAAGCTAATCATCTTATAAGACACTTGTGAGATACTTTAGAAAGTAGCCTTAGTTCATTATTGTGAGAAGTTAGCCTTAACCGACATAGACCATGTTAGCTATAACATGGAATTCGGTGTCTATCCCACACCGAAAAGAGATTGTCCTACTTGTCAAGGTAAGGGCCATGAGTTTGAGCTAAAGTGGATCCACTAGTTAATATCTATCATCTAAGACAATCATCCTATGGTGGCACATAGTTTATGGGACATGGGTAATTGCTGCTTGTCCACTCGGTGCTAAGCATAAATCCTACGGAATAGTCATTAATCGTATTCATCTTATTATCCATGGAAAGACACAATTTAGTAACTAATATATCCAAGCTAGAGTTCATTAGAATAGCTCCTTAGTCTTGATTCAACTTAGGTGAAAAAACCTTTCAACCTTATGAATCCTTTATGTGAGAAACCCTTTCACAAATCAACAACATCATCGATGCTTCACTCTCAAAGCAACCTTAAATCAATTAGATCAATTTCACGAGGAAACGTGCATATCTTCATAAATTCATCTTTCATAGTTCAAAGGCCTCATCATATGTTCATAGTCTTAGAAATCATGGATCATGCATGGGTTCACGTGAATTCAACTTAAAACAAATAATTACTCCAATTCATGCATAAAAAAGACATAAAACAATCAATTGGATCATAATTGATAAGAACCCATGAGATTGAATAAAACCCTAATTTCAATTGGAGATATTAACTTGTAAAATTGGAGAATTTAGGAACCCTATGGAGGAAAGGACTCCATAGGTGAATACTGTCATACCTTGATGTCAAAAGCCCACAATCAATGGTGAATTTGGAGACTTGATCTTGAAACCTTAGTCTTCTTCTTCAAGCTTCTAGGGAGAAAATTTTGGGGGAAGAACTTGGAGGGTTTTGTGGGAATTAAAGAATGGTTAGATTTTAGGCTTAACTTATATAGGGTCTAGGATTAGGATCAAAACGACCTAACTTAGGCATTAATCAATTAGGAAAAAGACCAAAAAACCCTTAAAAATTAACTGCCGACTCGACCTACGTTCAGATCTACGATCTGTAGGTCCTTCTACTGACCGTCCTGGTCAACCGTAGAAAGATTTAGAAACTATTATTTGGACCAACTTTTGACAGAACCCATGTACAGATCGTAGGTCTTCCTACGGTCCGTACATGGCAACCGTAGAAACTCACTTTAACCCTCAAAATTTCACCAAGTTTGAGACTCACCTACGAGACCCATCTACGACTTATACAATGGTTGACGGACCGTCTTGGCAAAGCGTAAAAAGGATACTGGGACTTGATTTTAGAAGATTATCTTCCTATGGTTTCCATCTACGGCCAGTAGGTGGGAACCGTAGACACAGCCTGCAGCCCAGCAATTTATTTTCTCCCTTTTTCAAATTCCGAGATGTTACAAAATAAATATTGTGGATTAATATTATTGAGTTAATTATATAAGTTCAATATGAATTTAATTAAAATTCAAATTCATTGATTTGAGCTACAAATGATAAGCCCACTTTGCTAAAGTCCAATATGTCATGTCACTTAAATCTGATTGGCTAAAGGAAACCTGTTCTTATCACTACTCCTCCGCCATGTCACTTAAATCTGATTGGACGAATGGAAGCCTGTTTTCATCATAACTCCTCCATTCTACAACTATAAATAGGGGTCCTCATAATTCAGAAATCACACCATAATTCTAACAAGAAACATAGAGAGCTCATGGATCAAATGCTGCAGATTTCTCAACTAGTTAAAAGTTCAAGAATTCAAGCACTCAACGCTCAAGTTCAAGAAACAACTCAAGATCAAGAATATCAGATTCAAGAACAAGCTCAAAAGCCATTGAATTCAAGTACAAGTATTCAAGATCAAGAATACCAAATTCAAGAACAAGTTCAAAAGCCATTGATTTCAAATACAAGTCAAGATCAAGTTTATCAAGATTCAAGATCAAGCTCGAAAGCCCTTGAATTCAAGAACAAGTTCATCAAGATTCAAGATCAAGCTTACAAAGCCCTTGAATTCAATTATATTTGAAAAAATGAATCAGATGATTCATAGAGATTGTAACGCTCATATTTGAAATAAAGTACTACAATTGTTATAATATTTTTTAGTCTTGATTATTATTTTGTCGATGCGAATTTTATTGTCTACAAATCTATCCTTCATCTCTTCTCTCACAAATCAAAAGTGCAAATCTGAAGTGACAAAACTTCTAAAATAGAAGCTCTATTTTTATGGGTACTTCAAGTCCTGTCTTTGGATCTCATCAAGACGTATTCAATTTCAGATGGGATTCTACAAGACATGTTCAATTTCAATTAGGATCTCCACTCAACCCTAAATCTTAGTGCATGCCTATATAAAGTGTATTATATTCACTTGAAAATGCATCTAAAAAATTCCTTAAATTCATGAAATATTCACAAAGATGAGATCAAGATGTGGTCAGACTCTTCTTGACAATCAAATGCTTTAAGAAGATCCACACAATCCTCTTTACATGGAGATCAAATAAATCACAAGAATGTTCAAATTATACTGCATTTGAGAAATACACAACTAACGACTCTCGAATCACAGAGAAATCTTAAAATAGAAAAATCAAGGGATAAACAAATATGTACTTACAATGTTTATTAATAAAATTATGTTTATTCAAATCTCGAATCCGCCACCGAATCAAATTCTAATACGGATATCAAGTATTGAATAAAAAAAACTTAAAAAAACATTATTTTGTGAATGACAGAAAAAAAACTCCTCTCTTTTTTCTTTCCATCCCACACCCCTACCCCTGTTGGATATTTGCCATGAGTTTCTTACCATAAATGGATTTTTCTTTTCCTAAAAGAAAAACATAAAGTCTCCATATTTGACTAGTCTTTTTCTTGTAGGAAAAAAGTTTATGACATTATAAATAGAGACTTATTCCTTTTAACTTGGTAGCGTTCACAATGTAGTCCTAGAAGGAACTTTGAGAGTTTTGTGTAGGGAAAAATCGGTGGGACACAAGTGATATGTTATCACTTGTATGAACCTCTTTGTATTCCGAATGAATTATGTGAGGTTACTTCTCTCGATATTTTGTACTCTCATATTTATATAGTGAATTGCTCATCTCCTCTTGTGGACGTATGTCAATTTACCGAATAACGTTAAATCTTTATGTCTTATAATATATTTCTCGTTTGACTTCTTACTCATGATCTTTCAAGATTTGATTTGCTAGCTTCCGCATTTCGGTCCTTACACTCCCTTTGCTCGTGAGAGAAGCAGAAAAAAGGAGATTAATACAGTGGGAAGAGTACAGGAGCGCACGTGGGGTGAGTTATAGTACAATAGAAGCAAGGCTAGTGGTGCACGTGCGGTTCTGGCTCTCCTCCTTTTCTTTTTGGAGGCATATAATGCTGCTTTCTAGTTTCTCCAACTTAAATGCCCCACCCTCACCCCTGCATTTATTCCTTTTTAATTTTTTTTTTATCCGGTATTCGATATTCATATTGAAATCTGACTATTCAGAATTTACACTATATAAAGTCCTATTCGGGGGAAAGTACTCCCTTCAAAAATAATATCATACCAAAATTCAAACTCAAGAACTCTAATTTTAAAAAAATAGCCCCATCCACTACATTTATTCCTTCTTACTTCTCTTTTCTTTTTAAATTCCCAAGTCCCTTCATCCATTATTTTTAGCCAGGCTAATAGTAAAATCACAATCTCAAACTTTATTTCAAAGGTAAAATGAATCAAGTGTAAATAAATTAATTTAAAATCCACTAAATTAAATGAGTTTTAATAAAAATTTAATAGGAGAAACTAAGCAAATATCCCATAAAAGTAAAATAATTACAAACATATACCCCTTTATATCCATACCCCACTAAATAATTATACTATATACCCCCAACTAATTTCGCTTAACTGATACTAAATCAAAATCATATACTGTATTGGTATCATTAAGGCTGATAATTTCGCGTAATTGATACTAAATCAGTATATATATACTGTAATGATATCATTAATGTTTCTTGTTCAGAAATTACTCATTAGTCAATAATACTATAAGAATATATATATATATATATATATATATATATATATATATATATACTCTTATAGTATCATTAATTAATGAGTAATTTCTGAATAAGAAACCTTAATGATACCACAATAATATACATATACTCTTATAGTATCATTGACTAATGAGTAATTTCTGAATAAGAAATCTTAATGATACCACAATAATACACATATATTCTTATAGTATCATTGACTAATGAATAATTTTTGAACAAGAAATCTTAATGATACCATATATATATATATATATATACTCTTATAGTATCATTGACTAATGAGTAATTATCTGCCTAAATGATATCAATACAGTATATGATACTAATTTAGTATCAGTTAAGCAAAAATTATCAGTCTTAATGATACCAATATAGTATATGATACTGATTTAGTATCAATTAAGCGAAAATTATCAGCCTTAATGAATGAGGGTATGAGCTGTAATTATTTATGAGAGAATTGATATTTCTTGAATTACTTTGGGTTTGGATATGAACATGTAATTATTTTAAGTTTTATGGCCCTTTTATGTAATATTTTCAAATTTAAATTCAACCCCCTAAAACTCAATTCTGCTAAATTTAGGAGCTGAGCCTAGAGCCCATTTGGATGGACTTATAACTTTATCACTTATAAATTAAAAGTCAAGGACAAGGTTTTTAACAAATGGCTTTTGATTTTTTAAACTTATTATTATTTTGACTTAAAAATAAATACTTAAAAATATTTTTTTATTATATCAAAACATTACAAAATTACTTAAAAATACATAAAATAAGTCAATTCAAACAGATTTCTAGTCACGAAAGGGATGCTCTAATTATTCCAAACAACTAGGTAGGTATGTATTTGTATATCTTTATTTTTTCGCTTAGAAAGAGTTTCAATAATAAGGGTGTGCTTGTTAGGAAAGAAAAACATTTTAATGAAAAATAATTAATTTTCTTATTTAACTTTAATGTTTAGTAAGTAAGTAAAAATAAATATATAAAAAGATATTATTTAAATTTTTTTAATACATAATATAAGACATACACTATGGGGATGAGTGTGGGGGCGACGGTGGTGAGGACTATGGGGTGGGGTATATGAAATGTCATTTATGATATTTGTTTTCTTTATTTTTATTAAGAAATTAATTTATTTTTTTTCATTTTTGAAGAATTTATTTTTCCAAAAAATATATATTTATTCCTCTCAAACAACCATTTTTTCATTAAGAAATATTGTGGTTGTGGTGATGAGATATTCTGTTGCTAAATGAATATTTTGCTAATTATGATTGAGATTATTTCATTAGTTAACTCAAAACATACCCCCAGCCAAAAAAAAAAAGAAGGAATATTCCATTGGTTTTAATCTATATGTTTTACTCTTCTTTTTAATTTATTTTTAAAAAGATATATATCATTTTCTATATAATAAATTTTAAGTTTAACCATTGCATTTGAGATATTTGTTTAAGATTATAAAATTTAAATAACATTTAGTAGATTATATTAATTTTTAGTTTAACGTCGCAAGACACAAAAATTTAATGTTCCAAACGAACAATAAACATAAAAAATCTGTTTGAAAAGTCACATAATAATTAAATGGTGTAACTATTAGTATAGTAATTACACAGTTTAGTAATTATTCATATAGTAAATTTAAAGGAGGGTGGGGGTAATAAGAGAGTGACTCCATATTATATGTGCACTTGATAATTAATTATTGCGTGAGTTTTACATAAACATCTTTCACTTAATATCCTCAGTAAAATAATTACAATGATTGTACATATCTTGGTCCCTATAGACTATAGTTACCAGAATCAATTCATATTTTACATTGTTTTGCAATTTTTCTGTTTGGAATTTTTTACATGCAAAAGTCAAGAATGTATGTCAAAGATTGTACATTCACAAGGGGTGGTGGGTTGGTGGCTTATATATATTGGGAAAATTGGGCAGAATAGCAAACATTTAAACAATATTAAATGCTATAGCTATCGTTTTGGAGAATTGTGATTTGCTGTCATAGTTTTCCCAAATCTTGCTATTTGTTTAATTTGTATAATTCGTCTGATTGTATAAATAAGAATTTTGAATAATTTGGTTTCTGATTGTATAAATTCAGAATTTGTATATTCTTACCCTAGCTATATATACGATTTATGAAAAATTCACAATAAATTACCCCGTTTGTATATTGGCAAGCGAAATACACAAACGGAGTTCTGAAAGATTCCTAAATATACAATGTATATACTTACCCTATTTGTATATTCGCAAGCGAAATATACAAACGGGCAAGCGAAATGTACAAACCGTGCTACATATACAAATGAACTATAGCTATGGAGCGCAATTATCGAAATTATAGCTATAGAGCTTATTATGTCTTATTATATTTGCTATTTCTGAATTTTTACTACAACTAGAATACACACTTTTAAAATTCTAAAAAAAATCCTTTAAATGATCTGTGTTCTCTCAAATTCATGAAAAATAGATCCAAATTAGGTTAGGAAAATTTTATGACCTTGGAGTAAAGTCAATCCCTGATCAACTCACAATAGCACTTCCGAGTCAACGATTTGAAATTCAAAATTAATTGCATGAACGTGTTATCCGTAAGCTATGAAATCCAATTTAATAAAGAAAATTTCCTTAATGGTGTTTAATGACTGAAAACATTTTTCCTCTTCCCCTTGTGTTGAAAATTATAAATAGGGTGGTTTTCATTCTTTTCTTAAAAACATTCTTGTCCACGCAGAAACTGCAACTCTGGATTCGAGTTTTGTGAAAGTTTTAGCAGGTTAGTATTCTTCTAAATTCGTTCTGATTATATTATTTAGTTATTCTTAACTATGCTTCCGCTACATATATAAATTATGTAGTATGATCAATATGATGATTCAAGCCACATGCATATATCATAGGCATATTGTGTCTTACATAGTAAAAAGTTTGAAGATATGAGTTTCACTGGCAACTGATGTGCAAGAAGATGAGATGGTAGATAGGTTGGACATCATAGAAGAGCTGATGATTTCACCCATGAAAAATTGTTGGTCGATCTCGTTTTTCTTTGTGTGATAAAAAGTTGAATTGATTTAACCTCTAATGACTCTTGATACCTTGTGAAATATGCTTCTTAATTCCGTACAAATTATTACATAAATAATACATCAATATATACATGAGTTTCTTGGAGAATATGACCCTAAAGTTATCATTATTAATGATTCCTAATTTGAAAATAATTACACTTCTTTTTATAAAGTTAATTCCTAACCATCAACAAATATATACAAATAGGCATTCACTCAAACCAGTGGCGGAACCAGGATCTTCACTAAGGGGGTTCAAATTCTGAAAAAGAAGATACACGAACTAGCCGAAGGGGGTTCAACATCTACTATATATACATAAAAAATTATTTTAACCATGTAAAAATAATATAATTTTTCATCGAAGGATGAACCCCTAACCGTAAGATAGCTCCGCCCCTGACTCAAACTCCTACGTAACATTACCCTTACACTACCTGCTCATCCACTTCAAAATTCTGACTTCGACACTTCTAACACTAAATAATATACATTGCAAATGCTTTATAGGCTGGCATAAAATATTTTTATTTATTTTGGACAATTTACTTAACAATATTTTCATTATTTATTTGGACATCGCAACAGAATGACTATATTTCTTTTTAGGTTAATTATATGAAGGAGACGGTGCTAGGTTGGTGCAGAACATGATCCACAAGTTTTGATTATTTAGGATACCTATTTCTTAATGTTTATTTAAACACTTTAGTGTTGTGTCATGTGGTACCTGAAAACTTGTAAAAACATAAGCCCATTGATACGCTGTTGGGATCTATAGTTGTCTCTTAACTCAACAACATAAAATAAAACACTACAAAAAAAAAATTAATGAATTAAATGTGAAATTCGTTGTCAAATTATCGCTAATAACCCATAATTAATTATTAATTTAGATAGAAGTATTGAAAACACTCATGAACTTGGTGCAAATTATTAGTTTTATTCCTGAATTATTGACAATTTTAAAAACACCCCTCTACTTTACTAACTAAATTTAGATACACTCTTGATCTGCCACATAACATAACAAGTGGTCTCAAACTCTTGTAGGAGCATGAGCTATTAATAAAAAGTCGGAAAAAGTGTTGAAAACACCCTTAAACTTGACAAGAATTTAGGGGTGTATTTCACTCATGTTGAAAGATCAGGGTTGTATTTAAGTTTAGCTAGTGAAGTAAAGTAGAATGGGGGTAGATAGCCTTTTTTTGGCCATATGGATTGATTTAAGACTGTCAATAGTTCCGGAATAAAACTAATAATTCGTGACAAGTTTATTATTAAGTTTGCGTTTGGATATGTAAGTTCATTTTATAATTTGAAATTATGATTGCAATTTGACGTTTGAATATACGAACATATCCAAATTCTTCAAAAACATGATCTCAATTTTTAAAATATTAAATTTGTTTTATAAGTTTAGATTTATAAAGAAAAAAGAAAAAGTAAAAAGAACCCATCACTTTAAATTTTGTAAAAAAAAATTAAAAAATAATGTTCGGCATGAAGAGATTACTCGTCCCATGTGAAATAATTATAGTAAGGAGTTACTAGTTACTACTATTATTGACTAGTGAACCCTTACATAATTATGTGTATTTAAAAGTTTGTAATCACAAACATTTATTTATAAAAGAACATGGAAATATGTTATTTATCAATGCGGTGCGTCAAGATATTTCGTTATCTTGTTCATAAATTATGGTTTGCTCATTTGGTAAGATTGTATAAGATGGTTTATTTATTTATTTATGTATTTATGTATAATATTGATTGTAAATTTGAATATGTATATTTTAATTAAAATTTTTGTAATAAATATTTAAAATAGTTTCTCTTTATAAAATAATCTTAATATTAAAAGTACATTGATACTTATCCTTTTTTGTAATTTGACTCTCAAAAGTATTTTTTTAGAAAGATTAGTCAAACACAATTTGTTTATCAAAATCACTTTTCAAATGAATTAGCCAAACACAAATTATTATTTTTTTAAAAAACACTTTTCTAAAAAGTTATTTTAAAAAAATACTACTAAAAATAAGCAATTTTTAACATCAATTCCAAACAGGCTCTAAATCAATTCATGTACGTCTTAGTGGGTGTTTGGATGGGATTTAAAGTTGATCAAACTAACTTTTAAATTAGTTTTTGACTTATTAGAGTATTTGACAATTATAAGAATAACTTAAAATAAGTCAAAAATAACTTAAAATAAGTTAAAAGTTAAAAGTAGGGTATCCCCTACTCTTTTTTTTAACTTATAAGTCATTCTACTTTGACCAAGTATATTACTTTTTTACCCTTAATTCTTTTATAATGTTAATAACTTTAAGGATATTTCAGACATTTTGATAAAAAAAAGTGACTTTCAACACTTTTTTGCCAAACACATCAACAACTTTTTTTTTCAATTCCAGCACTTTTATCCAAACACATAACTACTTATTTTTAAAATAACTTTAAAGTAACTTTTTAAAAGTTACTTATTTTAAGACAATCCAAATGGGCTCTTATTCCGTTCATTGGGTCAATTTCTACTGATCCTTTATAAACACACATTATGATTGACACTATCCATCAATTTATTTTCCCCTCACATCTTGAAAACCATTGTACTATGATACTATTATATGTTGAGAAGGGGAGAGTTGAAACTTAACAACTCCTTAGTCCTTATAATGATTGAAAACCACAAATTACTAAAGCAATATCTACAAAAAAAAAAAAAAACACAAGAATTATCTGCAAAAAAATATATATTCGCAAGTTAACCTTGCCTCAACTTTCTAAAGATTATTAGAGTAGTATCCTTCCATTTGATCAAAGAAATCCTAATCGAAGTAATTTAATTCACTTAAAAGGAGAAGATTCTCCAGCATGGTATTAGTAATGCAGAGGTTTTTGATGCATTAGCATTAGCATGATTGTAAATACGATTGTGCCTCAAAATCTTTTCCACATCATTTTCATTGTATTTGTGTAGGATATTGTTGTGAACAAATAATTTTTTTAAAAAAAATTATACTTTGCATTTTTAATAAATCAAATCAAATAATTCATAAGAACTATCTCACCATAACTAACATGCTAACATAACTATACATTTGTTTGGATTCATTTTTGATTTTTGACTTATAAGCCAAAAGTCGTAAACTTTTGACCTATTTTTATCATTTTTACTTAAGACTAAGAGCTTACAAATATTTTTTTAATTTGCTTAAGACCAAGAGCTTATAAACATTTTTAAAAAAAAACTATTTAAGCTTAAAAACATTTTTAAAAAGTTAAACCAAACAAATATTAACACTAACATTACTAATATACTATTCTTATACACCTTATCAAAAAACTATCCTTTAATGTAGACAAATATAGATGGATCTGGTGTTGTAGCCATTACTTCCTGATCATTTTTTTGTATAACCATTTAGGACCCAGCATCGACATAACAGAATTCGAATCTACCAGCCCAAATGAGTGTGGCTCTTGGCCTTGCAAAATATATTTATGTTTTTGCTTTTTCATTACTAATGAGTGATACCGGTCAAATCAAATTTGTGTACTTTGTAGGTCAGGCTCATATAAAGAGGAAACATTTCTTACCAACGCTTTTATATATTCAAGGTACAAATCCAAACTCATTCTCTAATTAAAAATGAAAGGATTCTATCCCTTCCATTCCCTTCTTTAATGATAAAGAAATATGATATACATAACATGATCACTAAACATACAAAATTTTAAATGTGAACCCCCCACCTATAGTGATATAAGAGTAAGAACAAGTGAGAAAAGAGTGACATGCCACCCATCTTAATTTTGAAAAAGGTGAACCACCCCCAATATACTTATAACAAAAGGATTGAGGCAGATTGGTGGGATGTTGAAAAAGCAAAAGTTTTGGAGATCTACTTTTTAACTTTGCTTGCAAAAGTTCCAGTTTTGCATGTGCGCCATAATGCCTCTGTTTTGACTTCTATCATCCCCTTTTCATAACCACTATCTATTTCAAAATCATAATTTATTTTACGGAGAAGGATTAAAAATACCCCTGAACTATAAGGAAAATGTTTAAAAATAGGACAAACAACATAAATATCATTAGTTTAGGAGCTAATTACTTTTATTCTCATGAGTTTGCAATATTACCAATCCTACCATAACTCGCATCTGGATACATATACATGTATCTCGGACACATGTTAATCAAAGACATATAATTAAGTGTATCTAAATAAGGAATGTAACTGAAAGACATAAATTAAGAAGGAAATCACGCGTATGACAACTTTGGAATATTTGCAACTCCTAAAAAAATTGATCCAAGTGTCTGTTCATTCTGTGTATCTGAACTATTCTTTTATATATCTGATGTGTCTTCTATGTATCTGATATATAAATAATAATTAGATGTATCTAATATGTTCATTCTGTGTATCTGAAATATTCTTCTATGAATTTTATATAATTTTTTTGTATGTATCGGACATGTACTTAATGATTAGATGTATTTGATCTGTTTATTCTGTGTATCTGAACTGTTTTTTTTATGTATCTAATATCAATAAAAAAATATCTACTTTTAGAGGTGATGAAACGACTCCCTTCTTTGGCTTCTTCAATGCTGCAACCACCTTAGTCATGCAATTAGTAAAGATATCTACTACAGAAAACAAATATAATGGAGAGTAAAATAGAACAACATTGTCCCTCCATATGAAAAACAAATATAAAAATAAAAATGCATCCAGTTGTAAAGGGAAGATTGCAAAATATTCCAATTCAACCTCTCTTCCATCATAGTTGGAAACTTTGGTGTTTGTTAACCCCATGCCATGTTAATTAGCAGTAAGCGACTCCTTTATCTCATTTGCATCAAATACTACACCATATCAATGACACTTTCATATAATTGAGATGGTTAGTGTAGAGATTAACTCCAAAATCAAGTTCTACTATATATCTTTTTCATTGATATGCTCCCCTTTCCTCGGGTCTTGCTTGTGGTCTTGTTGGCTTTTCTACTGGGTAGTGGGATTAGGGAGGAAAACGGCTGGAGTGATGTGAGAGAAAGTGATTTGAATTGTTAATGTCCCATTAATTAAGGAGATTTAATTTGGGTAAACTACATAAATCTCACTAATATAGATCCTAATTAATAGGAATATCGATAGTTTTCAATATTACTTTCTATACCATTTTCGGAAGTTGGATACATGTAAATTGAGCTGTTAGATACGTGTATTTGTGTGAATTAAAAGGAAGATATACGTTATTTATTTGATTTGAATTAAATGGTATAACTAAATTCCATGATTAAAGGAGTAAAGGATGGGGAATTAACAAACAAATGGATTTGGTGGATCAATTCCTATCAACTGTTTTAAATTTTTGAATAAATAAATAAATAATAAATATTTAAAGATCTGGTATTGTAAACTTCGTCTTCTTCGTCGATTTCTTCCTTTGAATTTTGAATTTTTGAAGTTTTTTTCCAAATGGCGAATATAACCATATTATTAAGGTATTTAGGTTCATGGATCTCAGAAATCGAATACAAAAATTATAGAATTGATGGAATACTTTTGAGAGAGAACGCAATCTACAATGATCTAGTCGATGGTATTTCAACACAACTAGAAATCAATTGTTCACACAAAAATATGGAGATCAAATACACGATGGAAGGCAATTTAACTCCAATGAAAATTCGAAACAAGATGGGTATATGATTTTTTATGGAATTGAAAAGATGTCAATCCAATTGTGGGTTGTATCCATTGTGCATAACAACGAAAGAGCAAAATCTTGGATGCAACAACAATGGTGAAATATCCTTTGACTCAGATACATCTATTGTTGAAGTTGAAAGTGACGTTGGGACTGTATCTGTAGCAGTTCTTGCAGATAATCGTAGTGTAGATGCGTTATGCGTTTTGGACACTAACTCGGATCATGTTATTTGCGACAGTACTCACAAAGTAGTTCAAATCAAGCAGTTCTTTCTAGTGTATCTTATTTTTTTAGATTGTATCTAGGATAAATAATGTAGACGTCGTTCTAAAAAATAACGATAAAATGTTTAATAGTAATAATGAATTCTGTTGCATCTATATTTTGTATGAGGAATTTAGCTCAGATAATAAGTTAGTACATATACATGGAAAAAAATGAGTCGTAATTTTATAGTGTGTATCTCGGACAAATAAAGTGTATCTCGGACAAATATTATATATGTAATTGTTAAAAAGTAAAAATCTAATTTTGAAGAGTAATAAAGGTTTTTGTAGCATGAATATTTTGTTGAGCATGTATCTCAAATAATAAGTTAATTAGTACATATACATGAAAAAATGAGTCATAATTTTATAATATGTATCTCGGACAAATAAAGTGTATCTCGGACAAATAATATGCATCATTGTTAAAATAAAAGATCTAATGTTGAAGAGTAATAAAAGTTTTTGTAGCTTGAATATTTTGTTGAGCATGTATGTCTAAGTTAGCACAGATACATGAAAAATGTGTCATAATTTTGTAGTGTGTATCTCGGACAAATAAAGTGTATCTCGGACAGATAATATATACATCATTGTTAAAAGTAAAGATCTAAAGTTGAAAGTAATGATTTGTGTAGAGTGTATGATTCGTTAGACATTTATCTCAGAATCGTTATTAGTATCTTTATATAGAATTTAGTATAGTGTTAAGTTCATTAAGTTGTATCTTATATATTTAAGCATGTATCTGTCAGCCTCAACGGTTATAACGGGGTGCCTTTATGTTAAATTCATTAAGTTGTATCTTGTATACGTTATCTGGCCAGATTGCAATGCTTCTTGTTGCATTAAGCGTGTATCTGATTTTTGTTGTGTATCTGAACGATTAATTAAGGCTTTGCGTAGTTCACCCATTCTGATTGGATCGTTTCTAAACTTAGATCTATTTTCCGCTTGAATGTTGGAGGATGAATAGTCAGATCCTGCAACCATTGCAAAATTGTTAATGAAAAGAAACAAATAAAAATTTCTTTTATCGAAAAATTAATGTTCATTAAAAACAAATTTAACAAGAATCATACTATTTTGTGAATTATCAACCATTAAAATAGAATGGAGAAATAACAAATTCAAACAATGAAAAACCCCTAAAATCAAAATTTGAAACTATTATATCTCTGAATCAGATACATGAAGATGGTGAAAAACAAAGATACAATATACTATCTCAGATTAACCGAATAAAATCTTACATTACCTCTATATATAATGCTACTTATGGAGAGTTAGTTATTAGTGCATGCAAACATGTATTGAGTTAGGTTAAAGAAGAAGGGGGTAATAGTGGAAGAAGGAGAATTACGTGTGGAAGTGGATTGAGATACAATGGAGTCGTGGATTGGGGAGGGAAACGACAAAATTGAAGAGAGAGAAAGGGATTTGAATGGTAATAGTCCCATTAATTAAAGAGATATAATATTAAGATAATTATTAATTACCATATTTAACGGGATTGTGTATCTGATTTAACTTTTTAAAATATATGGTACAATTATTAAAAAGTGGTATTATATGTAATATTTTTAAACTAGTGGTAAAATATGCATTTATGGTATTGAAGTATGTCTAAATAAGTAGTTTTTCCATTTAATTTTAAGATAATTATTCAATACCATATTTAAGGAATTTGTGTATATGATTTAACTTTTTAAAATATATGATATAATTATTATAAAGTGATATTATATGTAAAAAATTTAAACTAGAGGTAAAATATGAATATATGGTAGTGAAGTATGTCTAGATAGGTAATTTATCCTTAAAAATACCCTTCATCCACCTTTTGGTCTAAAAATACCCTTCTACTAATCTTTTTGGTTTAAAAATACTCTTCCATTTATCTTTTAACTCACTTGTACCCTTAAAACTAACAACTTTTTCTTTTTTTTTAAAAAATATTTATTACGTGTCATTTTGTTATTAGATGAAATAAAAATTCCACCTCAACTAAATTTTTCCCATAATCTATAAGTCAAAATAATATACCTCTTGAAAATTTCAATTTCATTTTTTTTGTATTTGCTATTATTTTTTTAAAATTTATTTTGGAATTTTGAACAAATTATGGGAAGAAAAATCTAAAAAGGTCTTAAAAAAACTAGTTTGTACGATTTTTATTTCCTTTGATTTCTCCTTCTTCGTCTCTTATTCCTGCCTGTTAGTAGTGCTTTCTACTAATTATATATGAACTATAAATGAGAGGAACAACAAGTTCTGCGCGAAAATGTTGGGCAGATCATACACAAACAAAATCTAAAAAAATAATATACCTCAATTATCCCAAAAAACTAAAAAAAAAAAAAGTTACACCAAATATATAAAAAAATTAGTAGTTTTCTAAAAAATTAATTTTTTCCCCATAATTTATCTAAGCCAAAATAATATCCTTCTTCATAATATCAAAATAATTTTTTAAAAAATAAAAAAAACTATAAAAATATAAAAAATTATTCGATTTTTAAAAATATTTTTGTGGGAGTCTTGAAGAGGTATATTATTTTGGTTTGAATAAATTTTAAAAAATAGTAGTTTTCTAAAAGTTATTTTAAAAGATATTTTTTCATAATTTATCCAAGTCAAAATAATATCTTTCTTCATAATCTCAAAATAATTTTTTTATAAAAAATAATTAAAATACTAAAACAAATATAAAAAATTATTAGATTTTTAAAAATATTTTTGTGGGAGTCTTGAAGAGGTATATTATTTTGATTTGAATAAATTATAGGGAAAAATCTAATAGAGGTGAGATTTTTATTTCACCTAATAAAAAAATGACACATAATAAATATTTAAAATAAATAAATAAATAAAGAGAGAGGGTTGTTAGTTTTAAGGGTATAAGTAAGCCAAAAAGGTGAATGAAAGGGTATTTTTAGACCAAAAAGAAGAGTAAAAGGGTATTTTTAGACCAAAAGGTGGATGAAGGGTATTTTAAAACCTTTTTCTACATTTCAAAGGTATTTTTGACCCTTTTTCGTTTATTTTATAATTTCAACATTTTGTATTTATGAAAATTTTAAATATAAATTTATATTCCGTATCAAAATACAAACCTGTATTTGTATTAGGTAAACACGTGTCAGCATGAGAGAATTTTGTAACCAGGAGGATAGTCCGTGGCCCAACCAAGCATACAGAGAAGTTCATATCTCGATGACGTGGTCAAAAGGATAAATACATCAGATATTGTCGAGAAATATTAGCTATCACTACTAACGATATTTTTATGTGGACAATTTTCATTGTGCTTCGAGCGAAACTTTTTTATTGATTTATGCTTTATCTTTTTAACCTATAAATAATATTTTTGATACACTTGTACTAGGTTATTCAAACCCAAGAAATACAATAGCAACACTTTTAGATTTTGATGCTCCAAACTTTCCTTATTCATCAAGTCTCTGTCGTATAGTATTTATTCTATTGGATTTGAAGCTAACAACTCCAGAATCAGTGCTCACCTATATATATCATCGAAGCTCAAAAGCTTCATCTAACTTCACATTTATTTGCTTTATCATTATAACTTTGTTTTTTTTCTATTAAAATTGTAATATTCAATTACTAATAATTAAATCTTAATTACGAATTAAGCTAAGAGACATGTTCTCGACCTCATACAAATTTAACTATACCGTTTTACTTTCAAACAATATTTATATTATTTTTGTGTTGGAGTAGACCACAGTATCTTTCTTGTTTCTCTTGTTGTTGGGCATAAACAAGACAAACCTTAACAGCTACAAATATCAACTACCTTGTGAACATATAGTCTAATTAATTACACTGTTTTTGTAGCCAATAATTGATTGACAATATCACCTACCTTGTGAACATATAGTCTAATTAATTACACTGTTTTTGTAGGCAATAATTGATTGACAACCTTCTCTTGGAATAGTTCTATGTAACAAAGTCGGTTGAACCTAATCACTTAACTTAAATCCTTAACAATTTAATATCATCAATATATGCTTCCTTATTAATTAAAAATTTACTCATGTTGGTGGTTATATATGATTTCTTTTAATTTTTTTTTAAATTCGGTGTCCGGAGTCTGTATTGGAGTCCGATTAAATTCGGAACCATTTAAAGTAGCGCTCCCAATATAATTTTCTCTATATCCATGACTCGAATCTGAGACTTCTAATTAAGAATGAAAAAATGCTCTACAAAGGCACCAAAACCCATATTGATGCAAAATATGATTTCATGTCAAAACAAACACATGGCTGTAGTAAATATATATATATATATATTTCGTCAATCATATTTTCTTTATTACAATTCATGATATGTGAGTGTGTTTGGTAAAACAAATTTTTTTAATGAAATATATTTTTTCTAAAAAACAAATTTTTATTTTAAAAAATATGTTTAATCAGCAAACATAATATATTATCCCATAAATATGTATATACTCGTACAAACACAGAGAGTGGATGTGAGGTGAGTGGGGGTGTTGGGGTTGGTTGATGAAGGTGGGGGTGTTGGAAGTGGGGGTGGGGGTCGGGGGGAGGTGTAGGGAGGGTGGGAGTGGAGATGGAGGGAGGCCATCACCATATAATGACACGTTTGGTCAAGTTTTCAGAATTTACTTATTTTGAAAAGTGATTTTTATTAAAAGTGTTTATAAAAAAACACTTTGGATGAAACAACTTATGTTTATCTAATCAATTTGAATAACACTTTATTAAAGCAATAATTAATTGATACCTGGTCAAGATTCAAAAATTTATTCTTGAAAAAAGCTATATCTTCGCTTAAGTTATTCAAAATATTTTTTCCAAGAGCTTGACCAAACACCTTAATTCTCTAAAATAAATAATTTTTTAAAAAATAAAAACATTTTTATCTTCCCCATAAATTTGGGCAAACAAGCTATAATTTTCTACCAATCAAACATGCAAAGAATTAAAAAATATTTTTGAGAAAATATTAATTTCCTTATCAAACACTCCCATATCCTTGTTTCTTTCTTTCTTTATTTTTTAGGAGGGGAGGGGGTTGAAAGAAATGAGGGTTTTACTTTAAATGAAGTATTCTTGTTAGTTACTAGTATGTTTTTTTCCTTCAAATTTTTATTTTTTTGTTTTCGATTAGGTATTCTATACTTATATTGAGGTCCAACTAAATTTAAATTCATGCATTGTAGGACTTATTTCTGAGGTTGTTACCAACATAATCTTTATCATTTTCAAAATTCGAACCTGAAACCTCTAATTAAGAATGAGAAAATCCTAATCATACCACCACGACTCATGTATTCAAATTTGTGTTTGATCATACTTGGTGTGCTCCTTTAAGGACTCAATTTTCCACACCTACTCATCCCCTATAAATTCTAAAGACAGACAAAATCATAAAATATGGTCTACTTTGTTATCAAAGATCTTTACTGCCTCTCCTCTTTCTTTCTTTCTTTGAAAGATGTCACTTTTGGACTTCCACATCTCTTCTTTCTTGATAAAATAAAAAAGTTGTGAAAATGTGACATTTTGGCAGTCTAACTTTTTAAATCATTTCCAAACAGTGACATATCAACATTAAATTAATTATAATACCCTAATATATACAGTAATGCCCAAATGTAACATCTCAAAAAGTGAAAAAAGAAATCATTTTTCTTCAATCTAAAGATACATATTCTTATAACCATCATTACATCTCGTGAGGAATCCACTTTATTTGTAAGGAACTCATAATCATCTTCAAACGAGCTTAATTAGGACATGTTCTCTTAATCATTTGATTTAAGAGTTAATTTCCATATCAAGGTTTGTTTCCTCTGAAAGTAACCTAACCTTATTGATAATAATGCTCTAAATCTAATCATAGGGCTAAGACTAGATTTGGAACTACTCTTTAGAATCGAAGAGTTTCATTTCATAGACTAGCTCGCTAGACGATATTATCGGTAGAGGTGGATCTAGGGCGAGTTCTGCAAGTTCCTGAACTTACTCACTATTTTCAATGTAACTCAAAATATGTAAATATATACCAAAGAAACAAAATTTGCACATATAGTAAAATTATACTTATTTTGAACCTACTGACTCTAGATTCCAGATCTACCTCTAATTATCAATTCTTATGCCCTTCATTACCATTCCAATTAGGCTTTTATGTTGTTTCTTTTAAATTTCCCATCCTGTTTTCGATACTCAAAAAAGGTAAGCGCCTAGCGCGAGCCTTATTTATTAGTTTTGTAAAGTCAAGCTTTGACTCCCTAAAGACTAAAGAAATGGATTTAGAGCCCAATTAATCTAGATCCCTGCTGAGATTTTCCCACTTTGGGAGTAAAGCACTTATCAGTGACTTGAGATATTCGCACTTGGAAGTCCCACATTGGAGGATAAAACGGCCCCTAACAAAGGTGATTTTGTATCCAAGAAGACTCGAACCCACTCTTAAGAGAACTTATCACTCCATCACGAATCTTGTTGGTATATAGTTGTGATACATTGGTGAAGAAGAAAATAAGGCAGAGTAAGTCTTGAAATATGATACAAAGATGGAGAAAAACCTAGTACAAGGAGACAAATAACTCAAATTTTCAAGTGTTTTACATTGATGATCTAATGAAATGTTACATGATCACATAACTAAACCCCTAGCAATGGCTTGATTCATTTTAAAACTAGTAGTTCCATACACAGGCAAACCATCTCTAGTTGCATGAACATGACCAATCATGCCTATATTCTCAAGTTCAAAAAGATCAGAACTTGCACAACTCCTACCATCATCTTCGTCTTCATCTTCATCTTCGTAAAATCCTCTGTATTGATGCTTGTTGATATGCTTCCCCACTGATTTTGTCATTCTTGGTTCTTCATTCTTGTATATGCTCTTGTGACCACATGGTTGACAATCTTCATCAACAATTACACTAACAGGGCAAAATCTCACTGACCTTTTCGATTTATTACTTCTCGAAGAAGAAGAAGGGGTTTTGTTCAAGCAAGAAGATCTTGTCGTCACAGTAGTTGATTCATTCACTGATCTTGATTTCCTTACTGAATTCCAATCATCAATACCTTCATGATGATTTTTCTTCATGTTTCTTGAATTGAATATCGAATTTATAAAGTTGGCGATTTTCCCACCTGGTGAAATTGGTTGTTTCACCATCTTCAAAGCTCTAGATTTTGTTCTCATGAACCTTCCTCCTCTCTCACATTTTGGAGTTGTTGTTGTCTCTGCAGAGAATGTAACAACCTTTTCTGACCTTGTTGGTTTAGGCAATGTCTTGATGGATCTTGACTCTGTTTCTGATGAAGAAAACATGCTTGACTCTGTTGATGAACTTGAATCTGAACTGAAATGTCCTGAACTTTGGGTATACTTGTAGCTTTCCATCCATTTCTCAATCAAGATTGCACGTCGAAGGCTCACAATTTCTTCTTCATCGTTGCTCCTTTTATTAGGGACATGCTTATCTAGTTCTTGATGCTTTTCTTCTTCGGATTCGTCAATCGAATGGTAAATTGCTTCCAACAGAGAAGAAGAAAACGATGGAGTCTTTCGCCTTTGCTGAGGTCGTATTATCGCCTTTTCCCATGAAGACATTTTTCTCTTCTCTGGATCAAGTAATACACAACTGAGAAAGATGAAATGAAAGAAATGTGATAAGGGGAAATAGGGGCTTGTAGTTGATGCAAATGAGTAGGAAGTAAGGGGATGCATTTATATAAAAAGAGGAGACAAGTATTTGAAAACATTTCAACTTGGCATAAATTATTAATTTCGTGTTTCAATTATTGACAGCCTTAGAAATACTTCTGTACTTTGACTAATTAAACTTAGATACAATCCCCATATATCAGATGACCATAACAAGTGGTCTCAAACTTTTGTAGGAGCATGCAGTTATTAATAAAAAGCCCAGAGAAGTGTTGAGTTGACTAGAACTTAGAAGTATATTTTACTCATGTTATAAAATCGGAGGTATATTTAGCTCAGTTAATCGAGTAAAAAAGTATTTGTAAGGCTGTCAATAGTTGAGAGTTTGAAAGTGTTTTCCATACTCTCTTTTAGAGGGGGAGCTTAGGCGCGCGTGCGTGTGATTCTGCCAGAATGGCTAAGTGAGTGCTGTTCAGTTTCCTTTTTACTACTGTCACTGTCTACATCTGCCTATTATTCATTTTATATTATTATAAACTGCAAGAAGAGTTGATTACTAAATATTCAAATACTTCTTTGTCAAGAGACTGTTATTATTATTTTAGAAGCACTTCTATCTCCTAGGTGTAGGGGTGGAATCTAAATGAGCATACTACACAACTTCTACCAGCAGTATCATGACATACCACACGTTTTGTTTTTACCAATTATTTTGATATATAAGGCTAATGAGAAAAAGGAAATTTGCTTAAAAAAAGTAGTAGATATAATGTAAAAAATACCCTTGGTAGAACTAGAAGTCATGTTTGACATGTTGCAGTCCACTTAACAGGAGGAAAAGCTAAAAAGGGGCAGAGAGAGATTATTGATCATAGACTACTTGCTACCCTTTAATGTTGTCCATAAAATTCATTTAGATACCTAACCCTTTCGCCTTTATTTCTTCTTCTCTTCGTCACCCGCTGTCTTCCCACTCCTCCGGCGAGTTCACCTCTTTCTTTTTTCTTTTAGATTCAAATGCAAAAAGTCTTGAACGAACTAGTTCTAGTTGAGGTGTCTATGTTAATTCTGCGAATAACTTTAAGGGACCGTGAATGAGTTAAGCCAAATTTCAACTAAACCAACCAAAAAGAAACTAGAAAAGGTTAAAGCATGGTATCTTCGTGGGAAAAAGATAGAGGAGCGTGGGTCCATGCTCACCCCAGTTGCAAAACAGTGCACCAACTAGAGTTATTTCTCAATTTTCAAAAGAAACTAGAAAAGAAATCAAAAACAAAACGAGCCCTTTATTGCAGTTTCACACACATCACAGTGGTTCATCAGTCGAGGCAAAATCTAAGGGGTAGTGATTTGGAGCCAGTAACGACTTCAGAAGAGAAATGAACCATATAATTGAGCAGAGAACAATGTACGCACAAAATATGCAATTGTGCCGTTTTAGCCATTCAATGGATCACTCTCTCATCACTGATCAATGCTATAGATTATTTCATTCCCATGCAATATGGAATGGACCTCATTTGGCCCCTGTGGAGTTCAATCTATCAACATCAACTAACTGGTACAAATCTCCCCGCTTTTGTTTTTGAAATGGAAGGTATGTTCTGCACATCAAAATAGGAGTTTTGAGTATGTAAATGGGCCAGAAGAAGATGAACCATAACTTCTAGATAAGCTCTAAACATGAACAAAGGACCGTGACTGTGAGAACTGTTTATATTGATTATTGACCCCTCCATCGTCCAAGAGAAGGGAAGGACACATCAACCATCAACAATTCATTTTAGGATGACAAAAATTGAAATAAAATGCAGCAAACTAATGTACAAACAACTGAAAAAATACAATGTGAATACATATTCAATCTAAAACTAAGCTAGGGGTACAGGAGGAACTCACCTTCTCTGCTCAATTACTGAATAATCAATCTCTGCTATTAGTGTAGTCTCCTCATGTTCTGTTGTCACAAGCACTTCTCCAAACTGCAAGATTGATTTTCTTTAGATTCCTCTTTTTGGGTATGTGGGTTAAGCATAAGATATTTAGCGATAGTTGAAGCCACTTTTACAAAACATGACTGTGTCCATTATTTCCTTTCCACCATTAATCAGCCCATTAGAAAATGGTTTGAGATCCTTCTTGTTTCTTTCTTTAAAGTGACATGAGGAACATGTTAACTAAAAAACCTTAGTAACAAGCCATGCCAGACATTAAATACTTACCGGTCCAACAAGAGTAGAGTGTCCCCAAGCTACATAACTAGAACCACCGTCTCTGGCAGGAGAACAAGTTGCTACATACAACTGACAGGAATATGTGTGCACAACAAATAAGATAGATCTTCAGAGTAGTAAATACAATCAGTGAGGCGCTAGCCATGAGATTCAGAAGAAATTGTGCTCAACTCAGAAATTTAAGTTTTGTGCGGACAGAAATAAAAGTGCTACATTTAAATTGATGCTAATTAGTAGAGTAATACTATGATAAATTGACACGATATACACGATTCCTACCGTCAACTATACATGAAAAGAAAGAGGAAAAAGATAAAGCAATTTGACATCAAAGAAGCACCTCTTAGGCTCATCTAACAGGGTAAGTACAGTATCTTCTATTTTGGAAAACTAAGAACTATTGAAATCAAACAGCAATCCATAATGGATTACATGGACAAGAAAACTTACAGGTTCCAGCCACAGACAAAAAAAAGTATAATCTTTAACACCAAATAAAGCAGTGTGTACATAAACAAATTTGGAGACATTTCAAGAAACAATGCAACCAACACTGTCAAAGACCAATCCTGCAAAAGTACAACATACCAAGAGTAATCCCACAAGTGGGTCTGGGGAGGATGGTGTGTACACAGCCTTACCCTTACCTTGTGAAGGTAGAGAGGTTGTTTCCAATAGACCTTCGTCTCAAGAAAAGCATAATAAAATCACGTATGGACAGTAATGCAGAAGAGAATATTGGAGCATATAGGCATCAGTATTGTACCTGGCAATCTGCAGCCCTGCAGGACAAGTAACATATGTTACTAGTTATACTCTATGTGCATGTTAAGTCATTGTTATACAGACTTCATTAAAACATGACTGCAATGTATACGAAAAAAAATGCAAGCAAACAAGTCTTCCTAGGATTTGAAAGATCGGAGTGTCTTCAAATTTCAATGCATCAAGAAGGAGCCAAAGCTTTTTAATAGGACTAGTCCCTCCAGCCCATATTCAATGAATTTATCTCGCTCTTATAGAGTTGAGTAATTTCTAACCTGAAACCTAAGTAGATTAATTAGTATTTTAAAAGTAAAATTAAGGAGTGACAAACTATAAAAGAAAAGATAGCACAATTTTTGGCATCTAAAAGTATCAAAGAAACATAAAAGAGAATTGGAAGAAAAATTAAAATGAAACTAGTAAATCCTAACATAAACTCATATGGACTTGCAAATCAATATACATCCATCAACTTCCACATCTTAGCCTAGTACAAGAATCACTATAGCATGTGTTGTATATGTTCTCCATAATAAAAGTCAATCAATATTATATAAAGCAGAGCACATGGTCAGCAATAACCATCAGTAACAATTTGTTGAAAGGTGCAGAGTACACTCTTAAATTACAACACCCTTGTTTTCTCCACTGTCGGGGGAATCAAGAAAAAGTGGTTTATAGGCATGACTCTGTGATTTGATTCAATATCTCTGCACTAAGACATATAAACAAACAAACTATGCAGAAAGTGAAATGATAAATATCCCACTCTGATTTCATTTGTCTAGAATATTAGCTGATATTTACATATTTGATTCCTAAACAGTATCCCAGAAACTAAGATGAACCTCAATATTTGACATCAAAAGAGAAGATCACAAAGATAGTCCCCGATGGTATTTTGTAAAAAATGATATCAAGGAACCAGAGCACCCCTAGTAACACACTAGCACAGGTTATGAGGAATCAGCCTTTATTACATGATAGAATAGACCAACACTTAGTCACTTGTGTAGTACTAAACTCATCATTACCTCGCCCGTTGCAACAACTCCCAATGCAGTGGACCAGTGGTCATGTTAAAGGCACCAGGATAACAAAGCAGATGAGCACCTAACATGCAAGAAAAACAGAAGTTAATTGAAATTAGCTCAAAACGGCAGGTTAAATCAGACATAAAATAGCCTATTTACTTCCATTTGCAAAATCTAAATGAGACAGGAATACAATTCCTCTATATCACGAATAAATTGTGTGCAGGGTGAAGTCCATCTTATAATGTAGAGAATATGATGAGCCACATATTCTGCATAGTATTTCAACTGTCTTTAACTTGCCAAAGCTTCCATTTCTGATTACAAAACCTACAATCTTTCAATGTCTCAGAAGTGAAGAATTTAACTTGGAGGTCTCCAAAAGTTCAGAAGAAAAGGAGAAGGCAGAAAGGGTAGGTCTTCTGGATGAACATTACATAACAGAGAGAGTAACTGTCTTGCACAGAGAGAAGATATGGAAGTAGAATATTTCTAGAAGACAAATAGAGAAGTAGATAACTAATACCTCTTGCGGCATAGATAGCTGCCAGTTCTTGGAAGCGAATGTCATAGCATATACCGATACCAATGCGTCCAACCTCTGCATATGGAATTCAAGGTAGCTCTATTGAGTGGCCGCAAGTACTTCGGTATAAGATTATAGAAATATTAAGCACATCTTCATCAACTAATTTCAGGAAAAAAGAAAATTGTTGGCAATATGCTGCGCATCTTTCCAAGTGAATAGATGCAGCTAGCAAGATAGCTTCAAAAGGCGGATACCAGTAAAATATGATAAATCAGCAGATGCTGGTTACTTTATTTTTTTGATCAAGTACAGAGTATTCTGGTTACTAGATTGAGACTCACCATCAAACTTAGAAAAAAAGTTGCAACTTTCCTCCTACGTCAGAATACCTCAAACTTTATACTTGAACAAGTCAAACAAGGACATAACCAACTTGTCACCCCAAATTTTATATAGCATACTTAATAGGTGAACAATGTACATGTTAAATCAGTAAAAAGCTTGTAAAACCTGTGTCCACAATAGTAGGTCTCTCTCCAGCTGTTAGGGTCCTTGATTCTTTGAAAGTCATCTTTCCTGGAATGTCAATGTCAAAGAGATGTATCTGCAAAAGCATTGTTTTTTTGATTGAGTTAGTTAAGCCACTAGGGCTTAAGAATTCCAAACATGCAATTAAATAAATTTATGAGAACTGGAAGATATAATGAACATAATTGGACTGCAACCCCATGTCATAAATCATTTTTCTTCATAGAGTGTTTTTCTTATAACTCTTTCCAAATGAGAAAGAAACTACGCAGACCTTCCTATGCTTAGCCAAAAGCTTTCCATCTGTGCCAAAGACACAACAACTGTTATATAATTTATCACCGCTGCGTTCAGGTATAGAGCCACCAATAATTGTAATCTTTCGACTCTGGGAAACTTCAGATAACATCCTAGTTGAAGGAGACGCATCTCCACCAGCATCAATGTCCTCTGCATATACTGGAAAACTATCATTGGAATATGGACTATTCCATATTTCCTGTCATAGCAGGAAGCAATTGTGTTAATTTAAGCCTCACTTTGAAACAAGAAGCAAAGAGTAAAAGAGATACTAATGGACGCAAGCTAGTGAATGTAAACAATAGTAAGACAGAATGAGGGCTTTTGCATCATGAATTAAACAATGTCAAAGAAACATCATAGAACTCTCTCAGTGCACTCAAATAGAAAAGAGATGCATCCAAGTTCATCAATTGCATTGAGATAGTTCAGCCATCATTTTCAGAAAATAAAAGAAACTTACGGGGAGAAGAATAAGCTGAGCACCCTTGTCTGCAGCATCTTCTATTGCCTGCTGAGCATGATCAATGTTTCCCTCCTTGTCGGTAGTTACAGATAACTGGCAAAGAGCAATCTTGAACTGATGCACCAAAAAAATTATGACATCATCAAGTAGCTCCACACCGCAGAAAGATAAACATGAAACCAAAATAGGAAGTTAAGCAATCTTTTTAAGCTTAATATAACCTATAGCACAGAAAAGACAGCTTATTGCAGAAAGCTAAGTTGCTCGGACTCTCCAATACAGGTGTGAATCTAGAGGTCGGCTTCATTATATAAATTTAATGATTTGGCATACGGATCCAGGTCCAAATACGGATGTGGGATTGGGCTAAAACTAATTCAAATATCTAAAAAATAGAGTCATATGTCTAAATTATGACATTATGTGGAAACTTCTCCTCCTTCCTTTTGAGGATATACATATAAGCAAATTTTTGTAATGCTAACCAATTCAAACATTTCGTAACTAACTTGGCAAAATGCCCGAATTTAGCAAGTTGATAATCAAATATATAGAAATGCAAAAGGAAAAGTAAGTTGCCTTGGTGACGGGAGGAGTAGGCAAGGGAAGCGCTGCAGGAACCCTAGCTTCGTCAGGCTTGAAGGAAGCTTCCATAGTTGCAGAAACCAAAAACTTGGGGAAGTTAGTCTTATAATTGTGGAAGGAGGTGTGATGAATAACAGAATTAGAGCAAAATCTGGAAGGGTTAGTAGTGGGAAGGAGGTTCCGGTGGCATAATCTTGTGATCACTGTACCCTCCATTTTTAGAACTCTCTCTGTCTACTTTTAGTACGGAAGCCCATCTTCTATTTTCTCAAAGTCCCCTTTCTTTCAACAGATTGCAATGAAATCCCATCATTTTTAAAAAAAATTGTAAAATCAATTTATATTTTTAATATTTAACAGAATATTATTGGGCCCGTGCTTTCTAGTATATATATATATATACTAGGCAAAGATGGCCCGTGCAACATTGAAATTTTTTTATGATCTAAATGCGCGCACACACTCACATTGGCAATCGTTTGTGGTTGAGTTTGCGGGCTATATACATCGATATTATATATATGGTTGACAATCGTTTGTGGCTGCGTTATTTACATTAGATATTTATGTATTTACATAGTGTTGCATTTTGGTTGTTTTCTAGTGTTAGTCAGCTTCTGGTAAGAAGTACCTGTGGAAGAATAGGGAAAATGAATTTAGGTTCAAAGTGAAATATATAGTTATACATACATCTTAATCACCACAATTTCTCTGTTCCACAAAAGTTGCATTTGTATGCAATTGTCGGATTATAGCAGGTATAATTTATTGGTAAAAGTGTGATTCATTTTATTATCCTCTAACAACTCAAGATATGATGAGTCTGAGATTTACTCCTTACTGTGTATGAAGTCCAGTGGGTTATGCCTGGAGGGTTCCTTTGTTCATTCTATGAATTGTTTAGTTGTTTTGGAAACAAAGCAAGACATCTTTTTGTTTAAAACTGCGATGTCCATTGAAGAATGTAACATCTACGTAGAAGAGAGGCTACATTATGTCTAGATAGAATTGTCAAATCGCATCTAGTCAAGGAAAAAAACTGTCAGCTAGGTTAAAGAGGAAGGATACTAAGTTAATGATGGACTTGAGCATGCAAGATCTAAGTATATTGTAAACACTTTAGGTCGTACATGATGTTGTAGCAAATATGAGCTGACTGGTTTCAAAAGTAGGCAGCAAAAGTTTATGCCATCAACATCAAAAGTGTACGCTATCGACATGCCAACCATATTGCAAAAAGGTAGTAAATACTTCACTGGCAACCAAAGAAAATAATGTTAGGCGGACATATGCTATTTGGGAAATAGTGTTGATAAATGAACACAGTTTAGCTTGGATTGATGGTAGCAATTAAGTGTTCTCAATTCAAAATATGGGTAAAGGACTTAGTACAAAATGAGAAGTTGATAAATCAGTATGTTCAATTCACACAAGTTATGCTTTTAATAATTAGAGAAAACCTCAAGAACAAAATAGCCTACCCAAAAATAACCAGCATATTTAGAAATGAATACATGTTCCTTGATCATATAACTTGTGTTCTTAAAATTTAGAAGAAATTACATCAATCTAAGTGTAGGAGCAGTACCTTTCAGTCTTGCTTTGTCATAATCTGTTTCAGTTTGCGTTTGCTGCTTTCTGGGGTAGCTGGTGCAGTGAGCGGCAATGGCTAATTTCTAGCGATATCTTTTATTCATGATTGACATGATGAACTTCGCTAAAGATGCATCCTGATTTTGCCTAAAACAGTTGAAACAATGACTCAACCGCAAAAGCTGGAGGTTGAAGCCATGCAATTCAAGGCAAAACACTAGTCTTTGAGGTTATTGTTGTTAATTTTTTACATCTTCATTCAATTGATTAGGATAACTTTCACATTTATTTTATCCAAATGATCAGAATTAGCTAAAATGAACTCAAGGTAGTACTTGCAGCTTCAGAGAGTTGGCTACCAATAAGGCACGAGTAGAAATGACATTTTGCTCCAAAATTTTAACCTTCAGGACTTTAGCATAGTCAAGCGACATTTGTATTCAGTGTAGAGAGTAAAACAAATTCGCAGCAACACTCCAATATAATGATAACTAACCAAAACATTCTCTACAGAACTCAATAAAGGTAGATAAAATATATCGAGCCATGAAGAAGATCCAACAAAAGACAAACAAATTCACTATCCGTTTTACATCAAGCAATACGTGGAGTAACTCCTGATATAACAGTAAAAGCAAGACGTGTAGGTGGATTGACTTATTAAGTTTCCATTGAAATAGGATCCACATAAGGAAAAGCACTACCTGTAGCTGAAATTCTGATAAAGATAGCTGCAAATCCTTAACTTCACACGGTAAGGAAAAATAATTTCAAAACATTGGTTCTATGAGGCGAAGAAACTCTAAGCTAAGCCTACAACAACAAAATATAGAAAAAGCTAGACATACTATACAAATGAACTGCCAAAAAATTCATGTCATGGTATAACATAGTACCTTAACAGGTTTATCAAAAAGGATTCGGGCATTTCCCAACTGAACAGCTCGAGCTGCTTCAGCATGACCAATGTATCTTACAAAACTAAAACCTTTGTCTCGCTGAATATAGACATCTTCAATGACACCAACACCAAGAGCATGAAAATGACGATGGAGGTCAACTGTAGTGACCTTCAACACAACTGGAAGTCAGAACAACAAGATATTCTAAATAATTGCAAATAAATTCCTCCCGACTAAGCTTAAGTGATACTCCATCTGTCCTAATTTATTTTAGTACTTCTCTTTTTACTCTGACCCAGAAATAATGTCATAATCCTTAGAAACAATTTAACTGTACACTTTACCTTTGATGAGATGATTTATAACCACAAAAATATTATGACTTGTTTTAGACAACAAAATTCATAAAATTTTCTTTTTTCCTTGAACTTCTAGCTGGTGAAAGAGTTGATGTGATTCAAATAATACGACTTGTTTTAGACCACAAGTATCATTTCAGAAGAGTGGTGACCGATCCCTATAGCTTATAATAAGTTCATAAGAAATGGAGGTTCAAAGGTTCAAACGGTACTTACTTCAGGAGCAAGGTTGCCAACATAAACAGTTCTGTACTGGGGATTATTTTCTGGAGCATCTTCGTTGGCCTTCTCTTGACCATCATCTACATATATGAAAAAATAAATGACATGAAGATATTTGTAATACAAGTTCCCATAATAAACAAGGATAGGCCAACTGCCAAGCATATCTAAACACTTCATTTCATATTTATAGTTCACAACCTTACATTAGTTTGATAGTAGATTCATGTATATAGAGCATATAATTCCATATCATATGCACGTGCTCTGGTCCATACTCAAAGATCCTACATGAAATCTGAAGCTAATTGAAATGGAAAACGCTGCAAAACATACAGATGTTTAAAATATAGATGAGTACAGACTCTTAGCCATCAGAATTTGAAATAGTATGCGGAGAAGACAAAAACAGTAGTAACCAAAATAAGCATGCAACATAACCAACCTGATGTTCCAGTTGTCAATTCAACAACACTTTTAGCATCTGAACTCTGGATGCCATCACCGGCTCCAGCACCTTTTGCTGCCCAGTTGCAGCGGATTTGTCTGCTTCCAAGCCACTTGCCTTTTACTTTCAATAAGCAAAATTTTTTAATTAGGTAACACTGAAAGAAAGAAAACCATAGGAGTCTTCCATAGATTTCACTATAAGGGGTTATTTGGTTCATGGGATAAGGTGGGATATCCCAAAAGTAAGTTTGAAATTAAATTTATACTTTATTTGGTTGAAGGTGTAACTAATCCAAGGACAAAATTAATACCTCAAACTTAGTGTTATTTTGTTATCCCACTTGGAAGGTGAATCCAGAACTATAATCCCGGGATAACTTTGTCCACAGACCAAACGAACCCTAAGTTTCAATAGGTAATAAATAAAACCAGGGGCGTCTTCAATAGAATTCACTCTTCTAAAATGATAAAGCAAAGATAGCAAGAAGCTAACTTATTAGCCATATGAAAGTGAAATTCCTAAAAGGAAAGATACTGTCAATCCTTGTATTCCTTAATGCAGAGAATATTTGAATGGCATTTGATTGGGCATGGAGTTTAAGAAAGAAAAGAAGACATTTGAAACTTGTTTTCTAAATAAATCATAGATTGTGTGGTTATAGATCATTTCATTTAAAGGTTAAAATAAACATACTAAAGTCAAATTGCTACTAAATATAGGAAGGTGTCCTTCTTTTTGTGACCGACTAAAAAGGAAAGAGTATCGCATAAATTGGGAGTTGGAACAAAGGGTGTAATACATATCTCCTATATAGATCTGTTTCTTCCATTGTATCCTATCTCTCGCTAAGTCTACATGGATCCCTGAAAAACTTTAGGCCCTTCTTGACTTTATTCCAAAATGATTTTAGGTTTATCTCAGGTCTTTTTAATAGCTTCACTCACTATGGTTGCACATATAGGTATACCATCAACCAACATAAGGAATATAAAAAGGCACAACCACATTTTTCCAATTCATATATAGGTCTATCATTGAACCAATGTAAGGAATATAAACAGGCACAACTGCATTTTTCCAATAGTATATGGATGGTAAAAAAAAACTCACTACAGACACCATGGTCTTAATTTGATGAGATTGTAGAGAGGGCATACAAATATAATGGAGAAACAAGATATAGACCAAACATTTGATCTTACCATTCAAGTCATTTATAGCACTTTGGGCTTCCTGCTCAAAACAAACACAACAAAAGCTTTTATTTATTTTTTATTTGCAATAACAGAAAAGGTTTAAAAGATAATATTTATCTAGCTTAATAACTGCTGATTACAAAAGGAAACAACCCAAATCTCCTAGACCGACCTGTTTTCTGATCCCACGTCACTCTTGCATCTCTGCAAAAGAAACATTAATGTAGCATCAAGTATTATCATCCATTTTCAAAATATGAATGCCAGGAGAACGTGTATAGTACAAAATAAACAGAGAATGGAACATACGAGCAGCTAGTGTATACTGAAAAGCACGCAAATAATGTGGCATATGTAACCTCTGGACTAAGATCACCCACAAATATATTAAAATGATCTGCAAATGAGAAGAAACAGTTATAGTTCTTAAAAAGATAATGTAAAAAATTATGAGGGTAAAAAATGGAGGTGTGTAAGATACATACTTGATGTGTCCTCTCTTTGAGCACTGACATACGCCCAGTTAACTTTTATAGCTTGTTCAAACCTGCGAATTTCATTATTTTTGAGGTGGACAGACACTAAAATATTAGATAAAGCTGCAGGAGACACAGGTTTAGACTCACATTTTGGTGCTGGGACAGGGAGTTCCTAAATTATGTAACTTTGATTTATTTAGAGGATGTTACTTCTATATGGTATAACCTTTTAGTTGGTAGTCCATTGTATTCTGTTGTAGCTTTTTTTCATGTGATATTGTTCTAACAGATTTAGTTACATTTAATAAGAGATTTCTTATTCCTTTTTAACCAAATAGTCTACATGATGAATAAATGAATAGTTTCAAATCTGTTTCAGCCTTTTGCTCACTCTCTGATTCTGTAATGACCCTCCAAGTCATTTTCGTGTTAATGCCTTCTTTATGTTGTCTAGATCATTCCTGTAGCGACCCCAAGTAATTTATGATTTGCTGGCACTGACTGTTCAGTCACTCGGTCGTTCGTTTGGGTGTTATGCCTATTTTTCTGTTTTGGAGCTTTTGAAACTTGAAAAGTTGATTTCGGTCATAACCTTAGGTAAACGACCTCAGAAGGAAATTCTGACGGTTCCATCAGCTCTGGAGCGGCCAAATTAGTCTAGAAGCATAATTGACATGAGTCTCGGGATTTTCGGTGTGACTTTAGGGCCATTTGGTGCTTTAACCTTTGAAATTTAGCTCAAGTTTCACTTCGGTCAACATTCTTGGTAAATGTACTCGGATGAGAATTTTGTCAGCGCGGTTAGTTCCGAAATGCCGAGTTTGGTCTAGAATAACCCTTTGAGTGCTTCCCGAGGCTTTCGATCTAATTCCGAGGCCCTTGGTTGAAGTTGGCTAAAATGACGCTTTGGGTGTGGGACCCACTTTTTGTCGAAATGACTTCGTATGGAAATTTTGATTGCGCAATTGAGTTCGAAACGTCGAATTTGATGGGGATAGCATATCTCGTTTGCGTGCACGGGGTTCTGAACGAATGCCGAGCACCCCATCGGAGTTTTGGGAATGCCTAAAACTCAGCTGGTGCATAGCTGATGTTGTCGACCCATTTCTTCTCCGCGTTTGTGGATAAGGCCCCACGTTCGCGAAAGTCTGGGAGTTCTAGGGAGCCTTCTCTCCGCGTTCGCGGAGGTCTGCGGTCCTCTTCTCCGCGTTCGCGGAGGTGTAGTTGTTGTTACTCCGTGTTCGCGGAGCTGTGGTTGGTTTCCCTCCGCGTTCGCGCAGGTCAGCGGATTTGGCAGTATATATAGGGGCAGTCGGGTTTTGTTAGAGGAAAAGTTGGAAACTTTGATATCTTTCTCGTTTTAAGTCGGTTTTCGGTGATTCGAAGTCCCAGGTGTTCGGAATCTTGTTGGCCGTGTGGGTTAGTGCTTGGATAGTGTTGGGTGGTCCTCAATTTCCGTGAATTTGAGGCGTAAGTTGCTACCATAAGCTAATTGTGTAAAGTTTTGCAACTTGGGTTTGTTGTTGCATGGAGCTGATCCGAACCTAAGGGGTGTTCCGTTTTGGAACACAAGCTCGGGGGAGGGTTTAGGACCTCTTCACGGAGTCAATTCCAGAAATTCTAGAGCGGCTCCCACAATTCCCGATTTTGACTCTGAAATTGGTTTGTTTTCGATTTTGATGATTTTAGTGTCTAAACGACCGTGCTGATGCTGTGATTCTATTTTTTATAGCGTGGAAGCAATTCGAGGCCGTTCAGAAGGGTAAGACTCCGATAGAATGATTTGGAGCGCGCGATCGGCCTTCAGGTAGGCTATAACTTCCCTTCCTTTAGATTGAGCCTGATTGTGTAATTGCATGCGGATTTGTGTGAATCTCGGGTGGGTAGCTAGTATCTCTTCTCTTCTTCTCAGAAACCATTCTTTAGGGTTGATTTTTGGGTTATTTCAGGGTTAGTACCATGCTATAGGAGGGGTTGCTTATCTGCGATTGTGTGAATTATCTGTTGGACTGTTTTTATGTTGCTGCGTGTGGATTATCTGGTTGGTTGTTTATTGTATTGGAGTATATCTTTGGCCTTAGTTTAGGAAAGACGAGTGTTGACTTAGACCCATGCACCTGGTTGACTTTGGTATGTATCCGACAGCGATTTGTATGGACTAGGTCCTTGTAGACCGGCATAGCAGACTTGGGTCTGATGGATGAATTTAGTTTTGGCTTTGTGGTTCTTGCAATCCTTCTGTCTTTTCTCCCATTTTCTATGATGCTAATGCGTTATTGGAGGCATGGTATCTTCCTGGTTGGATGCCTCGAGGTCGGTTCTGTGGTGATGTGATTGGTTGTGGACGTTGATCCAGTACAACTTGGAGTTGGTACGCTTGTTGTGATGTGATTGGTTGTGGACGTCGATCCACAATGGTTTGGAAGTTGAGATCCTCTATGGAGTTGGTTTGCCTTATACGCTCTGTCTGGCTGGGTAGGGCCCCCGAGAGTGTTAGCTGACTCACTTGACTGGCTGGGTAGGGCCCCCGGGAGTGTTAGCTGACTCATTTGACTGGCTGGGTAGGGCCCCCGGAGTGTTAGTCGGCTAGGTAATTGAACATAAGTTGGCTAAGGTTTTCTTTGGAGTTGGCATGCACCGTACACTCGTCTGGATGGGGCAGGCCCCCTAGAGTGTTAGTTGGCTGACCCGTCTGGCTGAGACGGGCCCCTAGGGTGAGCTGGTTGGGCGGTTGGATATTATGACCTTTGGAGGGGTCGTTGTACCCCTCTCCCCCCACAACACTCGTCTGGTTGGGTAGGGCCCACAGAGTGATTAACGGGCTAGGTGAGTTGATTTGGAAGTCGGACTTGTTGGGTTGGTTGGAGATGACTAGTTGTTTCAGTTTGGAGTTGGTTTTCTTTGATTCCGTAGATCTAGCTCTTCAGTGTACTTGTCGGGCTTATGGGGGTGGGTTTATTTAAACTTGTGCACGAGTGTAACTTCTGGGCTTATGGGTGTCCAGTTAGGTTTAGTTTAGTTGTACTTAGTGTTACTTTCGGTGCACCCGTGTGCTTCTTTTCATTTTCGCTTGACCTCTGTGATTGTAGATTCTATCTTTTCAGTATGTTTTTACCTTTCTTGCTCAGTCGGCCTATGATGCGTACTGGGTACCTGTTGTTTGGTACTCATGCTACACTCTGCATCTATTTTCGTGATGCAGGTCCGAGCACCATTTATCAGTGTTGAGTTCAAACCTGCTGCAGTCTGTTCCGGAGGCGAGGGTAAGCACATGGCGTCCTGGGATTACCTGCCTCCTTCTGTTATTATATTTTGGCTTTTCTTTTTCCTTTGAGGCATTCTGGTTTCTGTGGTCCACTTTTTCGACTTGTACTCATGTTGTAGTAGCTCTGTATATGTGACTTCCAGGTTCTGGGAGGTTTCGTTTGTTGTATATAGATGGTTTCGCTTCCAGCTTTTCTTTATGTGTTCCTTTATTTATGCTTCCGCTTAGTTGAGGTTAGTTTCCACCCTCAGTCCCATTATTGTTAAGTTTTGGGACAGGGTTTGGCTTGCCTACTGGCGGGTTAGTAGGCACCATCATTACTAGAGGAATCGGGTCGTGACAAGGATGTATCAGAGCCCTAGGTTCGCCGGTCTCACTTGTACAGAACTATCATCTAGTAGAGTCCTGCCGTGACTTATCTTCGGGAGGCTACATGATGTCGTTAGGGGGTTTCCATGTCTTGCATCATTTTCGTGCGTTGTTGTCCGATTGGTTTCTCAGAATTTTACTTGTTTCACTCTGTCGCAGGATGGCTCGCATGCGTAATAGAGTTCGATCCCGAGGTTGAGGTGGTGCTACGGCACCAGGCCGCAATAGAGCGAGGACTCCTGAGCCGGAGGCGGAGCCTCGGATTGAGTAGATTCCTCCTCAGCCGGTGGGGCCGGAACTAGCCCAGCCACCGCCCGCACAAACTGCCTCCCCTGATCTACAAACGATGCTTGCGCAGATTCTAGCTGCGATAGGGGGTATTCAGCAGCAGCAGCAGGCCCCAACTCTAGTTCCAGATCCAGCTCCAGCACCGCAGGGTCAGCCTACCCCAGCGGCTCCAGAGATTCTTCAGCACGGTCAGCCTGCAGCAGCGGCCCCAGAGGTTCAGCAGCCGCCAACACTGGTCGTCGTTCAGCTAGACGCTTTGGATGGGGTCATGCCACTTCGGGAGCATAAGATGCTTTGGGTATTTCTGAGGTTGTCACCGCTGAGGTTTCTTGGAGCAGTTGGCGAGGACGCCCATGAATTCATTACTTCCTGCCAGGAGCGACTGCAGGCTCTGGGATTAATGGAGTCTAGAGGAGCCGACCTCACTGCTTATCAGTTAGATGGGTCGGCCAGGCAGTGGTGGCATTTTTTTATGGAGACCAGACCAGCTGGGTCCCACCGGTGATTTGGACTGAGTTTTCTGAGGCCTTTCTAGCTAGGTTTATCCCACGGAGCGTCAGAGATTGGCTTCATGATGAGTTCTCGAGGTTGGAGCAGGGCTCTATGACAGTATCTGAGTACGAGGCTAGATTTCATGAGTTATCCCATCATGCCACGATGATCTTGCCCACAGAGGAGGAGAGAGTTCGATGATTTGTTAGAGGTTTGAGATTGCAGCTGCGTATTGAGTCGCAGTCTTTTGTTTCAGCGGGCCTTTCTTTTCTAGATATTGTGGACCATGCCCGCATGCTTTAGCAACTTCGTCGCGAGGCCCATAAGGCAACGGTAAGAGGGGCAGGCAGGATGATAGAGTTAGTGGGCCCCGTTCTAGTCGCCCGTTTCAGGCATCATTGCAGATATCAGAGGGTGACCAAAACTGTCAGGGTGGTTATAGTGCCGGTCCGAGTCAGGACCAAGGAGGTTTTCAGACAGGTTCCTTAGGTCGGGGTGGCGGCCTCCAGTTGTGAGTAGGTCTTCTCAGGGTTGTTTTATGTGTGGAGAGCTTGGTCATTGGTCTAGGGAGTGCCCTATCTCTAGACTAGCCTTACCATCTCCTCAGGTGGCGAGACCGGTATCAGCAGTAGCACCTCCAGCTAGAGGAGGAGGGTAGCAACAGGGTGCACAGGGAGGTCCCCGGGGAGGCAGGACAGGTGGCAGGGTGGATGCATGGGGTAGAGGCGCCCAGGGCCATTTCTATACAGCTCCAGCCAGAGCAGAGGCCGAGGCGTCAGATGATGTGATTATAGGTACGGTTCTCTTATGCCATCAGTTCGCTTCAACTTTATTTGACCCTGGTTCTACCTATTCGTATGTGTCTACTTATTGTGTTCCTTGGTTGGGGGTGAGTCTAGAGCCTTTGGTGGTACCTTTGCGTGTTTCGATCCCGGTAGGGGATTCTTTAGTTGTGGATTAGGTTTGTAGGTCCTGTGTGGTGACTATTCGAGGGTAGGTCACTCGGGCCGATCTTATTGAGCTTAATATGGTTGATTTTGATTTGATTTTGGGCATGGATTGACTATCCCCTCACCAAGCGATCTTGGATTGCTATGCCAAGACTGTTACTTTAGCTATGCTTGGTATTCCGTCGGTGGTGTGGCAGGGTTTTTGTAGTCGCACACCAATTGTGGTGATTTCCTATTTTTAGGCCCGGAGGCTAGTGGCTAGCGGATGTTTGGTTATTTGGCATATGTTAGAGATATTAGTAGGGAGGACCCTACCGTTGATTCTGTGCCTATAGTCTGCGAGTATGCTAATGTGTTTCCTGCCGACTTTCCTGGCCTACCCCCAGAGCGAGATATTGATTTTGCAGTTGACTTGGAGCCGGGTACTCGTCCTATTTCCATTCCACCGTACCGTATGGCCCTCACAGAGCTCAAGGAGCTCAGTGTTCAGCTTCAGGATCTCTTGGGTAAGGGATTCATTAGGCTTAGTGTATTGCCTTGGGGTGCCCCAGTCTTGTTTGTGAAGAAGGATGGTATCATGCGGATGTGTATTGATTACAGGCAGCCGAATAAGGTGACGGTGAGGAACCATTACCCCATGCCTCGTATTGATGATCTGTTCGACCAGCTTCTGGGTGCCGCAGTGTTTTCTAAGATTGACTTGAGATTCGGCTATATCCAGTTGAGGGTTAGAGCAGTGGACATCCCTAAGACAGCATTTAGGACTCGTTACAGCCATTATGAGTTCCTGGTGATGTTTTTGAATTGACTAATGCCCTTGCCGCTTTCATGGACTTGATGACTCGTGTATTCAGGCCGTATCTGGACTCATTTGTCATAGTCTTCATTGATGATATCTTGGTATACTCGCGAAGCCATAGTGATCATGAGTAGCATTTGGGAATAGTGCTCCAGACTTTGAGAGATCATCGCCTTCATGCCAAGTTCTCAAAGTGCGAGTTTTGGCTTAAGTCTGTAGCATTCTTGGGGCACGTGGTGTCCAGGGATGGCATTATGGTGGATCCGACGAAGATTGAGGTTATCCGTGATTATGCTAGGCCCACCTCTGTGACTGAGGTTCGGAGCTTCGTCAGATTTGTAGGGTACTACATGCGTTTTGTTGAGGGTTTCTCTTCTATAGCGGCGCCTCTGACTTGGTTGACTCGCCAGGATATTCTCTTTGTGTGGTCGGAAGAATGTGAGAGGAGCTTTCTAAGGCTTAAGGAGTTGCTTACCACCACTCATATATTGACTCTTCCAGTTGAGGGTGTGGGCTTCACGATTTATTGTGACGCATCTTGCATTGGTTTGGGTTGTGTTTTGATGCAGCAGGGCCGGGTTATTGCTTATGCATCGAGGCAGCTTAAGCTGCATGAGCGCAACTACCCCACTCATGATTTGGAGTTGGCGGTGGTAGTGTTTGCGCTTAAGATCTGGAGGCATTACCTATATAGAGTTCATTGCGAGATCTACACTGATCACAGGAGCCTACAATACATTATGACCCAGAGGGATCTTAATTCGAGGCTGCACCGTTGGATTAACCTCCTAAAGGACTATGACATCTCTATTCTCTATCATCCGGGCAAGGAGAATGTGGTAGCAGACTCCTTGAGCTGGAAGGCAGTGAATATGGGTAATCTAGCCTTCCTTTCTGTTTCGGAGCGACCCTTGGCTTTGGACATTCATTCCCTAGCCAACCAGATGATTAGGCTTGATGTTTCAGATACCGATCGGGTGTTAGCCTATGTGGGAGTTTAGTCATCTCTGCTAGATCAGATCCGTAACCGTCAGTTCGAGGATGATTCCTTAGTGGCACTCCAAGATAGAGTATTGGCAGGTGATACCGAGCAGGATACATTAAACTCAAATGGGGTTTTGAGATTTGCTGGCCGTTTATGTGTTCCAAGGGCTGGGGATTTGATTCAGCTGATCCTTAGCGAGGCCCATGACTCAAGGTATTCTATCTATTCGGGAACCGCTAAGATGTATCGTGATTTGAGGCAGCATTATTGGTGGAGTGGTATGAGGAGGGACATCCCAGATTATGTGTCCCGTTGCTTGTGTTATCAGCAGGTGAAGGCCGAGCATTTGAGGCCTGATGGTGAGTTGCAGAGATTACCCATTCCTAAGTGGAAATGGGAGAGCGTATCACCATGGATTTTATTGTGGGTTTGCCTTGAACTACTAGAGGTGTTGACAACATTTGGGTTATCATGGATCGATTGACCAAGTCAGCACACTTCCTCCTAGTTCATACTTCCTTCAGTGCTGAGAGGTTAGCCCGTATCTACATTCCGGAGGTGGTCCGTCTTCATGGTGTGCTTGTTTCTATCATCTCAGACCGGGGTTCACAATTCACCTCCAGCTTTTGGAGGGTATTTCAGGAGTAGTTGGGCACCCGTGTCGACCTTAGCACAGCATTTCACCCGTAGAATGATGATCAGTCAGAGCGTACTATTCAGGTCCTTGAGGATATGTTACAGGCTTGTGTTATGGACTTTGGAGGTTAGTGGGACCACTTCTTGCCCTTGGCGGAGTTTGCGTACAACAACAGCTACCACTCTAGCATTCAGATGGCCCCGTTTGAGGCTCTATATGGTAGGCGTTGTCGTACTCTAGTTGGATGGTTTGAGTCTACGGAGCCTAGGCCACGTGGTACAGACTTGTTTCAAGAGACCTTAGCGCATGTGAGGATGATTCAGGATCGGCTCAGGATGTCTTAGAGTAGACAACAGAGTTACGCCGATCGCAGGCGACGACCACTGAGATTTGCCGTTGGTGATAGAGAATTCCTCCGAGTATCGCCCATGAAGGACGTGATGAGATTCGAAGGCGGGGCAACCTTAGCCCCAACTACATTGGGCCTTTTGAGATCTTGAGGACAGTCGGTGATGTGGCCTATGAGTTAGCCTTACTTCCAGCATTATCAGCTATTCACCCAGTTTTCCATGTTTCGATGCTGCACCAGTATGTTCCAGATGAGTCTCATGTGCTCCAGTATGATGATGTTGCGTTGGATGATTGCCTGACCTATATTGAGGAGCCAGTTGCTATTTTGGCCAGAGATGTGAGGCAGTTGAGGTCAAGAGTCATTCATGTGGTTAAGGTCCATTGGAGGCATCGTCCAGTAGAGGAGGCTACCTGGGAGACTGAACGGGAGATGCGGGAGCAGTTCCCCAGCTTATTTGAGCCCTTAGGTACTTCTTGACTCTTACTTTTGCGGATGAAAGTCCTTTTAGTAATGGATGTTGTAATGACCCTCCAGGTCATTTTCATGTTAATGCCTTCTTTCTGTCGTTTAGAACATTCCTGTAGCGACCCCAAGTCATTTATGACTTGTTAGCACTGACTGTTCGGTCGCCTGGTCGTTCGTTTGGGTGTTATGCCTGTTTTTCTGTTTTGGCGCTTGTAAAACTTGAAAAGTTGATTTCGGTCATAACCTCAGGTAAACGACCTCAGAAGGGAATTCTGACAATTCCATCAGCTCAGGAGCAATTAGGCTAAAAGCATGATTGGCACGAGTCCCGGGGTTTCCGGTGTGACTTTAGGGCAATTTGGCACTTTAACCTTTGAAGTTTGGCTCAAGTTTGACTTCAGTCAACATTCTTGGTAAATGCGCCCGAATGAGAATTCTGTCAGTGCGGTTTGTTTCGAAATGCCGAGTTTGGTCTGGAATGACCCTTCAAGTGCTTCATGTGGCTTCCGATCTAATTCCGAGGCCCTTGGTTGAAGTTGGCTAAAATGACGCTTTGGGTGTGGGACTCACTTTTTGTCAAAATGACCTCGTATGGAAATTCCAACTGCTCCATTGAGTTCAGAACGTTGAATTTGATGGGGTAGCATATCTTGTTTACGTGCACGAGGTTCCAAATGAATCCCAAGCACCCCGTCAGAGTTTTGAGAATGCCTAAAACTCAGTTGGTGCACAACTAATGTTGCAGACCCATTTCTTCTCTGCGTTCGCGGATAAGGCCCCCCGTTCATGAAAGTCTGGGAGGTCTGGAGAGCCTTCTCTCCACGTTTACGGATGGGGCTCCATGTTCGCTGAGGTCTGTGGTCTACTTCTCCGTGTTCGTGGACCCTTAGCCGCGTTCGCGGAGGTGTAGTGTCACGACCCAGGGTATCCCCTAAATGTAACACGGCGTACAAGACCCCGAGAGGCCTCATACAAGCCCTTAGCATACATAAAATACAATATAATAGAGAAGTAAGAGTTCAAAATAGCATTTTATATCAAAGCTTTACTCAAAACAATGGAAGTCTACAACTCATGTCTCAAAGCCTTCTAATATCATAGAATACGAATAAAAATGATAGGGACGCATCCCAATACAATATCCAACATAAGGAATGACATCAGAGTAAAATCCAACTAGGCTATGTCCTCGGATGGATGAGGACTCACCAAGTCTTCTTCTCAATTATAAGTCAATGCTCTAGCCACGAGTAGGAGAACTGCCACGTCCTACACCAAAGAAGTTGATGCAGGCAAGAGTATGCATTAGCACAATAAAGTACTAAGTATAATAGCCATGCATATAAACTCATAAAATATGCTAGAAACTGAGATATAAACATGACATGCAATTGGCCAAGCTAAACATGATAAGGCATATAAGCAAATAGCATAAAGCATAAACCATGGCCAAAGTAAGCTGAATCATCTTTCTATTACTCTTCTTTTCTTTACTTTACTTTTAGTAACCCATGCACCAGTGTGCAAACTGAAGTGTGGGAAAAGCCTTAAACCGATTTGTAGACCATGGAATAACTCAACATGGAATCTGGTGTCTGCACTACACCGAAAAAGGGACATTCTACTTGCCAAGGTAGAATCCTAAACCATAGCCTACGTGGATCCACTAGCTAAGCTGATACAATATGGGCCTGTTAAAGACCACCTATGGGGGCACATAGGCATAGGATATATGGGGACTTGTCACCCGTCTACTCGGTTCTATGCATAATTCCCACTATACAATCATAAATATTGATATCCATGGAAAGGCACAACTGGGGTTGCCAATCAAAGCTAAACTTGACTTCACATACCATGGACTAGTCCAAGCTTACTTCATTGAGTGTTTCTTCTTTCATGGACTTGTCCAAGCTTACACCCCTAGAATAGCTTCTTTAAGCTCTTGATTCAATTTTAGTTAAGCAAACCTTTTAACAAGTTATGAATCCTTTACATGTGAGAAAACCTTTCACAAGCTTAGGTTGAGCATTATATGAGAAAACCCTTTCAAGACTCAACATCAACATATCATAGATTTCATATAAAACATTCTTGATTCTATAAACCTCTTTCTTCATGATTCTATCATGCTTTTTCTTCATAGCTAATGGGTTCATATTGCCTTTATTTTAAACCATGTATTTCAATGCAAGCTAGCTCTTAAAAGTCATAATCAAGGCAATTTAGTCATACTTGAAGTAACCCATATAAAAGAGGAAAATCATACTTTTTACTTGAACATGCTAAATTCATGCACTTAACCCCAATTCATGCTCAATTTCATCAATTCTTATCTCAACCCAACAATCAAGGCATAGATTATCAAATTGGGGAGAATTTACTTAGGATCATGGGGGTTCATGCAATAATCACAATTAGACATGTAATTCACTCTAGATCGTGCACTAAATTACTTTACCCACGCTAGATCGTGCACTACAAAGCATTGAATCAGTAAACGAACTCATACTAGAAGAACCCATAACAATTGATCAAACCCTAGCTTACTTGAAAGGAATTGAACCTTGAAATTCATGAAGAAAAGGGAGGGCCCAATGAAGGAAGCAACTCCATTGGTCAATACCATCATACCTTAGCAAAGCCCACTAGAAATTGGAAGAGATTGGGTGACCTTCAATGGAGGACTTAACTTCATCTTCTTCCTTGAGCTAGAGAGAATTTCTTTTAGAGAGAAAAATATTTGAGAGGTGAATTTAGGGAATGAGCTAGAATGAAGTCATTTCGGTATAGAAAATTATATATAGGACCTTCATTAAGGGTATAATCGACTTAGTTAATTAGGGAATTAACCAGGGAGAATACCAAAAAGCCCTTAATTAAAAACTGTCGGCGCCCATCTACGGTCAGGACCTACGGTTCGTACATCCATTGACGGACCGTCCTATTGAACCGTCAAAAGATTCAGAGAGTTGGTATCTGGGGACCCTGCAACGACGGCTTCAATCTACGGTTGGTAGGTCCATATACGGACCGTACACCTCAACCGTAGTTCACAGCCTAAGGTTCAAGAATTTAACCAAGTCTGGGGGACATCTACAGTTACTTTCTACGGACCGTCAACTGACTCACGATTCGTCCTGCTACTCTGTAGATCACACTTCAAAGACTAAGAATTATTGAAATTGACAGAGCCGTTGACGGCTCCTCACCTCCAGCCCGTCAACCTGACTACGGCCCGTAAGTGGCCTCCGTAGGTCACTGCCTACAGGTGAATTCTGCATTCCTTGGAAAGCTGGGGTATTACAATATCTCCCCATTGGGGATATTCGTCCTCGAATGAGAACCTGGACATCATGAGAAGGGTGATAGACTCGGACTAACAACCTAACCTAACATGCAAGCATATAAATGCACATATCCGAGGAGGAAACATCAACTCCAAGCTAAAGCATGCTCAACACTAAATTCATGAAGGCTTTTTGCAACTCATACTCAATGCACATATATCATATTAGACTCTTCTTGAACATGCATAAAATCAAGGAATCATGGATATCAACTATGACACATGAGACCAAAAGAAAGAACCATGAGGAACTAGTTACCTCAAGCTAGAGGAGGATCGGAAGGAAAGAGATGAGGATAGCGGGACATCATATCGGCCTCGGCCTCCCAAGTAGCACCCTCAACTAATTGATTCCTCCGTAGAACTTTCACTGAAGCAATTTCTTTATTTCTCAACTTCTGGACTTGTTGGTCTAAAATCTCAACCTGAACCTCGTCATAGGAAAGACTATCATTTATGGCAAGAGTCTATATTGGCACTATAGAGGCCGGATCACCAACACACTTTTTCTACAATGAGACGTGGAAAACCGGATGCAACGATGCCAACTCATTAGGAAAATCAAGCTCATAGGCAACCTTACCAACACGTGTCAAAATCTGATATGGGCCTACATAACGGGGACTAAGCTTCCCTTTCTTCCCAAATCTCATTACACCCTTCACAGGTGAAATTTTCAAGTAAACCCAATCATCAACATATCTTCTAAAGTCTGAACAGTACGCTCCGCTTGCCCATCGGTTTGGGGATGAAAGGTTGTGCTAAGCTTAACACAAGTACCAAGACCTTTTTGGAATGACTTCCAAAATTGAGAAGTAAACTGGGCACCTCGATAGGAGATAATAGATAAAGGCACTCCATGCAGCCTAACCATATCCCTTATGTACAACTTAGCATAATCCTCTGCCGAATAAGAAGTTTTGACGGGAATGAAATGGGCTAACTTGGTCATTCTATCAACCACAACCCAAATCGAATCATAGTGTCGCCTTGTGCGAGGCAAACCTACTACGAAATCCATATTCACATCTTCCCACTTCCAAGTAGGAATCTTTATGTCTTGGGTCAAACCTCCCGGTCTCTGATGCTCAACCTTCACTTATTGGCAATTAAGACACTTAGCCACAAATTCCGCAATGTCTTTCTTCATGCCATTCCACCAATAAATTTCTCATAAATCATGGTACATCTTGGTAGCTCCCGGATGGATAGAATATCTAGAACTATGAGCTTTCGACAAAATTTTCCGTATCAAATCATCAACGTCGGGAACACATAAGCGACCTTGGTAACGAAGTACACCATCTCCCTTTTGGGAGAAAACCTATATGGACTTCTTGAGAACCGCTTCTTTCAATTCCACCAAGTTAGGATCAAGGTCTTGCTTATCTTTTACATCATGCACAAAAGAGGATTCGGAACCATTGTGAACGGTAACTCCACCCTTAGCGGAATTAATCAACCGAACACTCAATCGGGCTAAACTATGAACATCACGAACCAACTCTTTCTTGCCATCCTCAATATGCGCAACACTGCCCATAGACAATCTACTAAGAGCATCCACCACTACATTAGCCTTGCCAGGGTGATAGAGAACACTCATATCATAATCTTTTAGCAATTCAAGCCATCTTCTTTGGCGGAGATTCAAGTCTTTCTGCTTAAACACATACTGTAAACCCTTATGATCGGTGAAGACATCTACATGTACTCCATACAAGTAATGTCGCCATATTTTCAAAGCAAACACCACCGCTGCCAACTCTAAGTCATGAGTGGGACAGTTCTTCTCATGCACTTTTAGTTGCCTCGAAGCATAGGTAATCACCTTTCCGTTTTGCATAAGAACACACCCTAGACCAATCCTTGAGGCATCACAATACACTACAAAAGCATCGGTTCCTTCCGGTAGAGTCAATATCGGGGCCGAAGTAAGTCTGTCTTTCAATTCTTGAAAACTCCTTTTACAATCCTCGGACCACATAAACTTAGCTTTGTTTTGAGTCAAAGCCGCCAATGGAGAAGCAATTGAGGAAAACCCCTCAACAAACCTCCAATAATAACTGGCTAAATCCAAGAAACTACGAATGTCCGAAGGTGATAAAGGTCTAGGCCAATTCTTGACCGCTTCGGTCTTCTTAGGATCTACCTCAATACCCTCACCGGAAACAATGTGACCAAGAAAAGCCACGGATCTCAACCAAAATTCACACTTGCTAAACTTTGCAAAGAGTTGTTGATCCTTGAGGACTTGCAACACAACCCTCAAATGACTAGCATGCTCATCCTCATTCCTTGAGTAGATCAAGATACCATCAATAAACACAATCACGAACATGTCAAGGTATTGCTTAAACACCCTATTTATCAAGTCCATGAATGCGGCCGAAGCATTTGTCAATCCAAACGACATAACCAAGAACTCATAGTGACCATACCTTGTTCGAAAAGCCGTTTTCAGAATATCATCTTCCTTCACCCTCAATTGGTGATAACCCGAACGAAGGTCGATCTTGGAAAAGTAACTAGTCCCTTGAAGTTGGTCAAACAAATCATCTATCCTTGCAAATGATACTTATTCTTGATTGTAACCTTATTCAATTGGCGATAGTCGATGCACATACGGAGTGAACCATCTTTCTTTCTTACGAACAATACCGGAGCACCCCATGGGGAAACACTTGGTCAGATGAAACCCTTATCCAATAAGTCTTTTAGTTGCTCTTTCAACTCTTTAAGTTCCGCCGGAGCCATTCTATAAGGAGGAATAGAGATAGGTTGCGTATTTGGAAGAATGTCAATACCGAAGTCTATTTCCCTTTCGGAGGAATACCGGGCAAGTCATCGGGAAACACTTCCAGAAACTCACTAGCAACGGGGACCGATTCAAGAGTAGGGGTTTCGGAATCTACACCCCTCACCCTAACTAGATGGTAAATGCAACCCTTAGAGATCATTTTTCTAGCCTTTAGATAAGAAACAAATTGACCTCGAAACATAGAATTTCCCCCCTTCCACTCTAGGATAGGCTCATTAGGGAACTAAAACTTGACCACTCTGGTCCTATAATCAATAGAGGCATAACAAGCATGAAACCAATCTATCCTAAGAATGACATCGAAATCTTGTATATCTAGCTCTATGAGATCGACAAGAGTAACTTTATGGGATAAGGAAATGGAGCAACCTCTATAAACCCTCTTAGTTAAAATAGACTCTCCTATCAGAGTAGAAACAATGATAGGATCTAGCAACATATCCAGTACAATATAAAATCGCAAAACAACATAAGGCGTCACAAAGGACAATGTAGCACCGGGATCTAACAAAGCATAGAAATCTAAATGGAAAACTTTCAACGTACCGGTGACCACATCGGGTGAGCTCTCTTGCTTATGACGAGCCTGAAGTGCATAAAATCTGTTTTGCTTAGGAGCACCTGAACCCGAACTACTTGGGGTAGCTTGCTTACCCTCTCTTCCTTTAGCCAAGAGAGATGGGCAATCTCTCATCTTGTGACTAGCCTTACCACAAGTGTAGCAACTATCCGAACCAGCTAGGTATTTGCCTTCATGCCTCCTCCCACATCTAGAACGACTAGGCAAAAAAGATCCACCACCGTTCCCTCCTTGAAGCTTAGGGTTTGGCACCCTATCATTGTTGGATCTCGGAGGAGCCTTGGAAGAACCTTGATTAGAGAGCCTTTGGCGAAATCTTGAATGACCACATCCATCGGATTTTGCATGAGAAAAGTTGTTATCTCCGGTTCTAGCCCGCTTAGTCTCTCTAGATCTCCCTTTAAGCTTTTCTTCTTCAATTTGTTCGGCATAAACCATGAGGCGAGAAATATCCATGTCATGCACAAGGATGGCGGTGCGGCACTCTTTAACCAACATATCGGACACTCCTGACACTAATTTGCTCATTCTTTCCCTTGGGTCGGCAACTATGGACGGAGCATATCTAGCAAATTGTGTGAACTTCAATGCATATTCTTTCACACTCATACTCCCTTGACAAAGATTAATAAACTCAAGCACCTTAGCCTCTCTCTTCTCAAGAGGGAAGAATCGATCGAGGAAAGCACTCTTAAACCTCTCCCATCCTATGGGACCTTCATCATGAGCCCTTTCACTCTTCCATTGATTGTACCAAGTTTGGGCAACACCTTTAAGTTGATAAGCGGCCAACTCCGCCTTCTCTTCCAGTGTCACACCCATTATCATCAACACTTTATAAACTTCATCAATAAGCTCTTGAGGATCCTCTTCCACCTTAGAGCCATGAAATTCTGGAGGATTCATCCCTGTAAAGTCTCTCACCCTCGACGCTGCCGTACCCACATTTGGGTTCACGGGAATCACCACTTCTCTATTAGCTTGGGCCGTCACAGCTTGGGCCAAATCTTGGAAAGCAGCCCTAAATTCTACAGGGGTCACTTGCTCAGCAAAAGGGTCGGTCGGAGCAGGTGGAGGAGCTCCTTGCCCTTCATTCTATCTTGCATTCCTAGTTGCATAGGCCCTTTGAGATGTCATATCCTGAAACGCGTAGGATAGGTGATTAAGAGAGAGAGATAGAGTTAAACTCTATGGCACGACTCAAGAGTAACAACAGAAGTGAAGTTTCCTAAACATCTTGTAGCCTCTCATTCATAAGTGTGGCGCGCTTCACACCCATGAACAAGACTCTACTTGATGCGGCTTATGAGACATCCTAGAATCTTTCTAAAACCTTGCGCTCTGAATATCAAGTTTTATCATGACCCAGGGTAGCCCTTAGATGTAACACGGCGTACAAGACCCCGAGAGGCCTCATACAAGCCCTTAGCATACATAACATATAAGATAATAGAGAAGAAAGAGTTAAAAAGAGCATTTTATATCAAAGCTTTACTCAAAACAGCAGAAGTCTACAACTTATGTCTCAAAGCCTTCTAATATCATAGAATACGAAGAAAAATGATAGGGACGCAGCCCAATACAGTATCCAACATAAGGAAAGACATCAAAGTAAAATCCAACAAGGCTATGTCCTCGGATGGATGAGGACTCACCAAGTCTTCTTCTCAACTCTAAGTCAATGCTCTAGCCACGAGTAGGAGAACTGCCACGTCCTACACCAAAGAAGTTGATGCAGGCAAGAGTATGTGTTAGCACAATAAAGTACTAAGTATAATAGCCATGCATATAAACTCACAAAATATGCTAGAAACTGAGATATAAACATGACATGCAATTGGCCAAGCTAAACATGATAAGGCATATAAGCAAATAGCATAAAGCATAAACCATGGCCAAAGTAAGCTGAATCATCTTTCTATTACTCTTCTTTTCTTCACTTTACTTTTAGTAACCCATGCACCAGTGTGCAAGCTGAAGTGTGGGAAAAGCCTTAAACCGATCTGTAGACCATGGAATAACTCAACATGGAATTCGGTGTCTGCCCTACACCGAAAAAGGGCAATTCTACTTGCCAAGGTAGAATCCTGAACCATAGCCTACGTGGATCCACTAGCTAAGCTGATACAATATGGGCCTGTTAAAGACCACCTATGGGGGCACATAGGCATAGGATATATGGGGACTTGTCACCCGTCTACTCGGTTCTATGCATAATTCCCACTATACAATCATAAATATTGATATCCATGGAAAGGCACAACTGGGGTTGCCAATCCAAGCTAAACTTGACTTCACATACCATGGACTAGTCCAAGCTTACTTCATTGAGTGTTTCTTGTTTCATGGACTTGTCCAAGCTTACACCCCTAGAATAGCTTCTTTAAGCTCTTGATTCAATTTTAGTTAAGCAAACCTTTTAACAAGTTATGAAGCCTTTACATGTGAGAAAACCTTTCACAAGCTTAGGTTGAGCATTATATGAGAAAACCCTTTCAAGACTCAACATCAACATATCATAGATTTCACATAAAACATGCTTGATTCTATAAACCTCTTTCTTCATGATTCTATCATGCTTTTTCTTCATAGTTAATGGGTTCATATTGCCTTTATTTAAAACCATGCATTTCAATGCAAGCTAGCTCTTAAAAGTCATAATCAAGGCAATTTAGGCATACTTGAAGTAACCCATATAAAAGAGGAAAATCATGCTTTTTACTTGAACATGCTAAATTCATGCACTTAACCCCAATTCATGCTCAATTTCATCAATTCTTATCTCAACCCAACAATCAAGGCATAGATTATCAAATTGGGGAGAATTTACTTGGGATCATGGGGGTTCATGCAATAATCACAATTAGACATGTAATTCACTCTAGATCGTGCACTAAATTACTTTACCCACGCTAGATCGTGCACTACAAAGCATTAAATCAGTAATGAACTCATACTAGAAGAACCCATAACAATTGATCAAACCCTAGCTTACTTGAAGGGAATTGAACCTTGAAATTCATGAAGAAAAGGGAGGGCCCAATGGAGGAAGCAACTCCATTGGTCAATACCATCATACCTTAGCAAAGCCAACTAAAAATTGGAGGAGATTGAGTGACCTTCAATGGAGGACTTAGCTTCTTCTTCTTCCTTGAGCTAGAGAGGATTTCTTTTAGAGAGAGAAATATTTGAGAGGTGAATTTAGGGAATGAGTTAGAATGAAGTCATTTCGGTATAGAAAACTATACATAGGACCTTCATTAAGGGTAAAATCGACTTAGTTAGTTAGGGAATTAACCAGGGAAAATTCCAAAAAGCCCTTAATTAAAAACTGTCGTGGCCCATCTACGGTCATGACTTACAGTCCGTACATCCATTGACGGACCGTCCTGTTGAACCGTCAAAAGATTCAGAGAGTTGGTATCTGGGGACCTGCAACAACGGCTTTAATCTACGGTTTGTAGGTCCATATACGGACCATACACCTCAACCGTAGATCACAGCCTAAGGTTTAAGAATTTAACCAAGTCTAGTGGACATCTAGAGTTACTTTCTACGGACCGTCAACTGACTCACGATCCGTACTGCTACTCCGTAGATCACACTTCAGAGACTGTGATTTACTGAAATTGAAAGAGCCATTGACGTCTCCTCACCTACGGCTCGTCAACCTGACTACGGCCCGTAAGTGGCCTCCGTAATGTCACTGCCTACAGGTAAATTCTGCATTTTCATTCCTTGGAAAGTAGGGGTATTACATGTAGTTGTTGTTACTCCACATTTAGGAGGCCCTGGCCGCGTTCGTGGAGCTGTGGTTGGTTTCCCCCCGCGTTCGCGGAGGTCAGCGGATCTGGTAGTATATATAGGGGCAGTAGGGGTTTGTTGGGGGAAAATTTGGAAAATTGATATCTTTCTCATTTTAAGTCGTTTTTCTGTGATTCGAAGTCTCAGGTGCACAAAATCTTATTGGCTACATGGATTAGTTTTCGGATAGTGTTGTGTTGTAGTCGATTTCCGTGAATTTGAGGCGTAAGTTGCTACCTTAAGCTAATTGTGTAAAGTTTTGCACCTTGGGTTTGTTGTTGAATGGAGCTGATCCGAGCCCGAGGGGTGTTTCATTTTAGAACACCAGCTCGGGGGAGGGTTTAGGACCTCTTTACGAAGTCAATTCCAAAAATTCCAGAGCGGGTCCCACAATTCCTGATTTTTTTGGTCTGTTTTTTATTTTGATGATTTTAGTGTCTAAACGACCGTGCTGATGCTGTGATTCTATTTTTGATAGCGTGACAGCAATCTGAGGCCGTTCGGAAGGGGAAGACTTCGACAGAGAGACTTGGAGCGCGCGCGGTCGGCCTTCAGGTAGGCTACGGCTTCCCTTCCTTTAAACTGAGCCTGATTGTGTAATTGCATGCGGATTTGTTTGAATCTGGGGTGGGTAGCTAGTATCTCTTCTGCTCTTCTCAGAAACCATGCTTTAGGGTTATTTCGGGGTTAGTACCATATTATCAGAGGGGTTGCTTATCTGCGCTTGTGTGAATTATCTGTTGGACAATTTTTATGTTGCTGCATGCGAATTATCTGGTTGGTTGTTTATTGTTTTGGAGTATATCTTTGGCCTTAGTTTAGGATAGACTAGTATTGACTTAGACCCATGCACCTGGTTGACTTTGGTATCTATCCGACAGTGACTCGGATGGACTAGGTCCATGTAGACCGACATAGCAGACTTGGGTCTGATAGTTGAATTTAGTTTTGGCTTTGTGGTGCTTGCGATCCTTCTATCTTTTCTCCCCTTTTCTGCGACATTGATGCATTATCGGAGGCGTGGTATCTTCCTGGTTGGATGCCTCGAGGTCAGTTCTGTGGGGATGTGATTGGTTGTGGACGTCGATCCACTACGTCTTAGAGTTGGCACGCTTGTTGTGATGTGATTGGTAATGGACGTCGATCCATAATAGTTTGGAAGTTGAGATCCTTTACGGAGTTGGTTTGCCTTATACGCTCTATCTGGCTGGGTAGGGCCCCCGGGAGTGATAGTTGACTCACTTGGCTAGCTGGGTAGGGCCCCCGGAGTGTTAGTCGGCTAGGTAATTGGACATAAGTTGGCTAAGGTTCTCTTCGGAGTTGTCATGCACCGCACACTCGTCTGGCTGGGACAGGGCCTCCAGAGTGTTAGCTGGCTCACCCGTCTGGCTGGGACAGGGCCCCCGAGGTGAGCTGGTTGGGCGATTGGATATTAAGACCTTTGGAGGGGTATTTGTACCCCCCGCAACACTCGTCTGGCTGGGCAAGGCCCCCAGAGTAATTAGCGGGTTAGGTGAGTTGATTTGGAAGTCAAACTTGTTGGCTGGGTTGGAGATGACTGGTTGTTTCGGTTCTGAGTTGGTTTCCTTTGGTTCTGTAGATCTAGCTCTTCGGTGTACCGTCGGGTTTATTGGGGTCCGTTCGGGTTTTATTTAAACTTGTGCACGACTGTACCTTCTGGGCTTATGGGGGTCCAGTTAGGTTTAGTTTAGCTATACTTAGTTTTACTTTCGGTGCGCTCGTGTGCTTCTTTTCATTTTTGCTTGACCTCTGTGATTGTAGATTCTATCTTTTCAGTCTGTTTTTACCTTTCTTGCTCAGTCGGCCTATGATGCCTACTGGGTACCTGTTGTTTGGTACTCATACTACACTCTGCATCTATTTTCGTGATGCAGGTCCTAGCACCAGTTATCAGCGTTGAGTTCGAGCCTGCTACAATCTGTTCCGGAGGCGAGGGTGAGCACATGGCGTCTTGGGATTACCTGCCTCCTTTTGTTATTATATTTTGACTTGTCTTTTTCCTTTGAGACATTCTGGTTTCTATGGTCCACATTTGGGACTTGAACTCATGTTGTAGTAGCTCTGTGTATGTGACTTCCAGGTTCTGAGAGGTTTCATTTCTTGTATATAGATGGTTTCGCTTCAACCTTTCCTTTATGTGTTCCTTTATTTATGCTTCCGCTTTGTTGAGGTTAGTTTTCACCCTCAGTCCCATTATTGTTAAGTTCCGGGACAGGGTTTGGCTTGCCTACTTGCGGGTTGGTAGGCGCCATCATGACTCGAGGAATTGGGTCGTGAATGATTCCGCCTTAACTTTCCTAGAAAAATATAGAGAAGACAGCATGTCCACATCTTACATCTGCTACAAGCACTTCAACATAAACCCAAAAGCAATATGTCACATTACATGGCATGAGGAGTTCAAGGTTCGAAGTTTTGTAGCATATCAGTTATTTCTTTATACTTTACTTGGATCTCTTTTTATGCTATTAGTTATTCTGTTGGTTTCTCTCCAAACAGGAACAACGGATTTACAAATCTTATTAACCACAGACTTATAATTCACTAATGGAGTCAACTGATGTACAAATCAAATCTAGTATTGTCAGCAGTGGCGGATTCAGGATTTTGCTACAGTGGTTGCTTAATTTTTTTTTAACGTAAAGTTATTACTAGCTACAGAGCATAAAGTTGATGCAATATTATTATAAAATTCCCTAAGAAGTAAAATAAGAACAAAAAACCTTTGCTTTAGAGGGGATTCGATCCCTCGACCGCCAAAACCAAAGGCCTTCAACACTCGCCTCTTAACCAACGCACCCAATCGAGGGATATGTTGTGGATGCTCACTAGTAATTTATATCCATGTTTTTAACATTTCTATATATTTATAAACCCTTTAAGTCCGGGTCAATAGGTGCTCGAGCACCCACAACCTACTATGTAGGTCCACCCCTGATTGTCAGTCTCACTAACTTGACTTTTTAGGGGTGTTTCTAAGAGAAGATACGTCTAACCTTTTATTTTGTCTAAGTTTCCCTAAACACATTCATTTCAGAGTAGGAACCAGTTAAACAACTTGTTGAAAATAGAAAGTCCAAAATATCACGGAAAGAATATGTGCACTTGTCCTTAACAGTAGCAAGAAAGCTCATAGAGGAATCTAATGTACGACAAAGAGCAAAGTCGGAATAAAGGGCGTAAGAAAGCATCAACGGACATACCCATAGTTCAAATTCTAGTATAAGTAGTTGCAGATCTTTAACTTCACACTGCAAGTGAAAATAATTTCAAAACGTCAATGCAATGAGATAAAGAAAGTCCAAGCTAAACCCACAAAAGTATACGACCAAAATGAGGAAACCCAAAAAAGTTAATTCCAATGAAAAACCAACATATACAAACATAGAAAGTTTAGAAGAAGTATGATGAAAAAACGGACCAACTAAAATGAAGAAACCCAAAAAAGTTAATTTCGATGGAAAACTCATCTATGAGCAGAAAAGGTTCAAAAGAATTATGATGAAGAAAGACTAAATTAATTGTTGCATGTCAGAAACAAAGCAAAAATCAGTAATGGAACAGGAAAAACGTAATCACAAAACAAATATTGAACATCAACACAACGAAAATTGAACATCAACAATAAACCCAACAGAAAAAGAAGGAAAAACCTTTAATTTTGAGGAAAACAAAGAAGATTAAAAAAAAATCAAAGAAACAATATGAAGTAGCTTACCTGGATAGAATGCTGGAGAAAGGAGAAACTTTTGGTGTGCACAGACCGCAGTGATGTGTACATTTGAAAACACATCAACAAGACACGTAGCCAAAATGGAGCACTAAAAAGACCAAAAAACCCTTAGATCTGTGAAACAGGCATGTTGAACAAGCCTTTTCTAAAATAAGGGTAATATATATGGGCATTTCCTTAACCACAAATAAAAGTCTAACTAGCATTTAAATCATCCATAAACAAATTAAAGTTTTTAATTATCACTTAGAGCCTGTTTGACATTGTTGTTGGAGGCCAGAAACACTTATTTTGAGAAAAAAATATTTTTGTTGAAAAATTAAGTGTTTGGTAAATCAGTAAAAGTGCTTTTAAATGGAAGCAGAGTCAGTTTTTTTTATTGGGAATAAGCTAAAAATTTCTGCTTCTTAAAAAAAGCAGAAGCTAAAACTAAAAAATATTTTTCTCAAGACTAAAATATCATTTTCATATATAAATTTTTACAAATATATCTCTTATTAATTAATTAGCATATTTCATAAGTTTGGTTAAATTTTATTTAAGAATTTTATTTTTTATTTTTATATAACAAATTTATAATTTATTTTACGTTTATATATTATTATTTTATATAGTATATATTAGTTTACGTATTATTTTGCAGAATTAGAAAAAAAGGCAACAACAATGTTTTTGCAAGATTTGAAAACAGAAATAATAAAAATTAAAGATTTCATCCTTCCAAAAAAGGTATAATATTGATTGAAAATTTAAATATGTACATTTTAATTTAATAAAAATAAAATTTTAATTAATTTTTTTATAATAGATATTTAAAATAGTTTCTCTCTATAAAATAATCTTCATATTAAAAGTACATTAATAGTTGTCATTTTTTGTAACTAGACTCTTAAAAGCATTTTTTTAAAAAGATCAGTCAAACGCAATTTGATTATGAAAAGTACTTTTCAAATGAATTAGCCCAACACAAATAACTTTTTTTCAAAAGCACTTTTCTGAAAAGTCATTTTTAAAAAGTACTTCTAAAAATAATGTTTTTAGCGGCAATGACAAACATGCTCTTAATCTTATACTTTGATTTGGTCCTCATTTTATTTTTTTATTTGCATCAAAAAATCGTTTTAAATACACCTAACCAAATCAAACCGTAGTTGAAAAAATCAAACCTAACCGAACTATTTCAGTTCTATGTTCGATGCACACTTTTTCAAAAACAAAAATCGAATAAAATTTGATAAAATCGAACTGAAGAATCGAACGTCTATCTCTAATTTCACAATAACCTCTCTCCCTCCTCAAATTATTATTGGGGTAACTTTCACAAGGTGATCATTCGGTCATTTGCTTTATTAGAGAGCGTTTTATTCCAATGTCAGATTTTTCGGCACGCATTCAGATTTAGTCGAGCTTCAATTTGGGTACCGAACATTGGATGGAAAACCAAAAAAATTGACTGAAACTTTAAAAATTATTGAAATTGGCCAAAAACCTTGCCATCCTCTCTCCCCTTTTGTCTTTTCTCATTTTCTATGAGCAAAAATCCTACCATCAAACTCCCATGTCTACTAAGAATTAGGTGAAAAGGCGAAAGCTTCTAAAAAAGACAGCAGGTTCTAGGACATAACCTTTGAAATCAATAAAAACCAATTGAAGATCAATAAGAGTACATCTTCTTTTTTTTGTTTTTGTTGCTTTCAGTCTTTCTTTCGTCTTCTTCCATAATCAATCAGTTATTAAAGAGGAAAAAATCAACAATTTTCTCAATGGATGAATCAAGTGCAATTGGAACTTATGGGCTTAATGAAAAATTCTATCAAATATATTGTAATATTGTGGAGAATAATGTATTTAAACTTGTAAAGACTTATTTTGATGTAAATACTCTTCCTTAGTTCATCCCTAACACCAATTTGGTTCTTTTCCACCAAGAAGTCTACAATTTAGAGTTGTTCAAACTTACTTAAGCTATCTCAAAGGTGACACAAAGAAGAATGTCATTTTTAATTTTATCAAATTAGTAGGATTTTGTTAAGGACAAATGTATAATTGAGAATGTGCTATTAAATCAGAGTTAATTTCCAACTTTCCTACCTCTTATGCATGAAATAAACACGTACAAGACCTAATCCAAGTATCTTTTACGTTAAAATTTTGTTTATATCTACTTAATATTTATAATTTTTATCTTATCTTAAAATGTTCAAAAATACTCCCTTCGTTCACTTTTACTTGTCACTTATTCCTAAAATAGATTTTCATTTTTACTTGTCACTTTTGGCATATCAAGAAAAGACAATAATTTTTTCCAGCTTTAACCCTCAATATTAAATACTTATTTTCCAAATCATTTTTCAAGACATCATTTAATAGGGGATAGTTTGGTAAAATACCTATATCATTAATTATTTTCTTAATGAATGTGCCAAGTCAAACTGTGACAAGTAAAAGTGAACGAAGGGAGTAGTTGATATAAACTTAATGTGTTTGTCCCTCCCCCCTCCCCCTCCTTAATTTTACTAGAGTCCTATCATTCCCCCCCTCCCCCCTCCCCCCCTCCCCCCGAATTGTTTAAAATCAAATTTAATTACACCCTAAAATATCATAAACAATTATGTATCTTGTGGTGAAACACACGCACATGCCATATCAGAGCAACGTCAATATCATGCAATAAATACAATAAATTTACTATTTTAACAATATTTCTTTTAGTTTATACCCATTACAAAACCATCATTATAACCAATGTCATCACCATCGCCAAACCCAACTCACAAGCTCCTCTTCGCTATGAACCTACCAACAACAATAAATTTTTGTGACGAGTGACAGTTCTATGGAAAATATCTTCATCCTATTCCCCACCACTTCTTAGTGAATTCACACAAAGAATTCCCTCCCAAATGGCGTCGTATTGATAATCCAATTGAATATTTCTACAACTTCTTCCATTATTGAACATCTTAATTGGATTCACATGAAGAATCCTCTCCCAAACGGCAATAACTTAATTGTCGCTAAATATATAATTTTAGCGGTAATTAGCATTATTTGTAAATGTCCCTAAAGCCTATAGCGATATTGGATTTAATGAAAATTAACTAATGTCGGTAAAGGCTGTAACACTTTTTGTTAATGTGTATATTTATTGTAGCTAAAAATTATTTTTGTTGTAGTGTCATTGTTGTGATAACAAACTTAGCCGATATGTATATAATACATCCATAGGATGTATCCAGTATGTATTTGATACATACATGACATAGTTAGTATCTTATTTGTAGTTGACATGTATTTGGTATGTATTTCATACAAACTGACATATATATAAATTAGACATGACATATATCTAGTATGTATATAACATGTATTTGATATGAATCTTACTTAATATTAGATACATTTGGTATATATCTGAGTTGTACATGTTGTGTATCTAATATGTATATAATGGGTATCTGACATGAATCTAGTATACTGTATCTGGGTCATGTATCTTTTAGGATTACGATGTGTATCTGTTATGTAACTATTCATCGTAAATATTCTCCAAAATTCAACTTTCGAAATGTCTCAACAACACAGTAATATTTTCCATTGTGAATCTCAGATACAAGAAAATTCCAATAAATAGAATAACACGGAGAATTAGTAATAGGAGAAGAATTATAAAGAAGAAGAAGTGAAAAACTCACTAATGCTCAAAATTTAGGGAGCATTTTGCAATTTTTGATATTTTTTGGATCATGGATACGAAATATCCTCTGAAATAACTCAGTTAGGTTTCATTTTTAGATATACATAATTTAATGTATCAAACTCACATGTATTTGAGATACACAGTGTATATGAATGCGCTAGATACATATATCTGGCGAAGAAAAAATGATACGAAAGGTAATTTTCTAAACTAATATGAACGCACATAATTAGAACCTAAACAATAGTAGAATTTGTATTGTTTGCTCATAAACTTTTTAGGTGTGGCTTAGCTTCTTTTTGTTGGGATATACTATTAACCATATGGTTGAGTTATGGTATTGATTTTAATCCTTTGTAAAGACTTTGCATTTTATGTTAATTAATATAATAAAGTCTTTGTTTGAATAGATCATTGTATCTATATGTGTGTCCATTACTTATATAGTAGACAATTTGTCACGAACCGATCTCTCGAGTCATGATGGCGTCTACCAACCCACCAGTAGGCCAACCAAAATCCTATTCCGGAACTTAACAGTAATGAGACTGAGGGTGGAAACTAACCTCAACTAAGCGGAAACATAAAATGAGAACATACAAGAGAAGGCGGAAATGAAACCAAAACTATATATATACAACACACCTCCCAAAACCTGGAAGTCACATGTACAGAACTACTAACAAGAGTACAAGTCCCAAAAGTGGACCATGGAAACAAATTGTCTCGAAGGCAAAAGACAAGTCAAAATATAAATACAGAAGGAGACAGGTAATCCCAGAATGCCATGTGCTCACCCTCGTGTCCTGAACAGACAGCTGCAGGCTTGAACTCAACGCGGATGACTGGTGCTCGGACTTGCATCATGAAAACAAATGTAGAGTGTAGCATGAGTACCAACAATAGGTACCCAGTAGGCATCATAGGCCGACTGAGCAAGAAAGGTAAAAATAGGCAGACAAGAAAGAATCAAGCATAAACAGAGGTCAACAGAACAGGAAATAGAATAACCGAAAGGTAAATCTAAGAATATCATAACTAAACCTAGCTGGGCCCCATAAGACCCGCTAGGTACACTCAAGCATAGACAAACAAGAACCTGAACGGACCCCCATAAGCCCGACAGGTGCACTGAAAACTACTTCTACGAGAACCGAGAAAGGACATACTGCGAACCAGAATCACCAAGTCAACTCCACCAAACGATCAAAGCATCTCCAAACCAGATAACAAATCCAAATCTCAAATTGTCTGACATAACGTAACCTGCTAGCCACCTTGGGGCCCAATAACCTAATATCCAGCCGCCCAATAGGCTGTCACTCTAAGGGCCCTGCCCAGGGCCCAGCCCATGCCAAACGAGTTAGTCATCTAACACTCCGGGGGCCCTGCCCAACTAGATGAGTGTGTGGGCTATGTCTACTCCCTAGAGGACCTCAAATAACCCATGTCCAATCGCCCTGCAAGCTAATCATTCTGGGGGCCATGCCCTGGGCCCAGCCCGTGCCAGCCAAGTGAGTTAGCCATCATTCCCGGGGACCCTGTCCCTGCCAGTCAGAGTGTGCGGGTCAAATCAACTCCGTAGAGGATCTCAACTCTAAGCCATCGTGGATCGCCGTCCACTCTCAATCAACACACACCGTGCGAAACAATCCCAGGCCACTGCAGGCCGATAACCGCTCCCGATAAACCTCAATGAAAACCCAGCCTCAAACATCCCCGATAGGGAGAGGCTATGCCTCTGATAACGCATCGGCATCGCGGAAAAAGGGAAGAGAAAACAGCAGGATCGCAACAACGAAACTAAAACACAACCCAAACTATCAGACCCAAGTCTGCTATGCCAGTTTACAAGGACCTAGTCCATCCGAATCGGCGTCGGATACATACCCAAAGTCAATAGGTGCATGGGACTAAGGCAATAATATCCTAACCTATTCTAAGGTCAAAAATCACAGCAATCAACAAAACACAAGAAAATTACCCGAACCCACACATGCAACAACATATAAGCACCCAATAGATAATCCACAACAAATCATCAACTATCCAAGTCAACAACCCATACTAAAACATGATACTAGCCCTGAATAGCCCAAAAATCAACTCTAAACGAAGAAAATTGGAGAAGAATGACCAAATACTAGCTACCCAACCCTAATCCACAAAAGTCGACAAGTAATTACGCATTCAAGATTAATCTAGGAAAAAGGGAAGTCGTAACCTACTAGAAGGCCGATCACGCGCGCTCCAAGTCACTTTGTCGGAGCTTTTCCCTTTTGAAAAGCCTCGGACTGCTGCCCCGCTGCCAAAAATAGAGTCACAGCGTCAATACGATCATTTAGACACTAAAATCATCAAAATCGGAGGCAGACCAATTTCGGAGTCAAAATCGAGAAACGTGGGACCCACTCCAAATTTTCCAGAATTGACTCCGTGAAGAGGTCCCAAATCCACCCCGAACTTGTATTCCAAAACGGAACACCCATCGGGGATCGTATCAGCTCCAAACAACCAATAACAAGAAACACAAAACTTTACAAACATAGGCCTAGGATAGCAACTTATGCCTTGAATTCACGGATATTGAGGTGTACCCAACGCAATCTGACCACAAACCCACGAAGCCAACAAGAATCAAGACGCCTGGGACTTTGAATCACCGAAAACCGATAAAAGATGAGGGAGATATGAATTTCACAAGTTTCCTCCCCATTAACCTCGACCTCAACTTATATAAACTGCCAGGTACGCACATCTCCGCGAACGCGCCAACTCACCCGCGAACGCTGAGGGAACACACGGAACACTCCGCAAACGCGGCCAGGGGCCCGCGAACGTGAAGGAAAAGGGTCCACACCTCCACGAACACGGAACCCTTTCCGTGAACATGGAGAGGAATGCCTCCCCAGACTCCCAGACCTCCGCGAACACGGAGAGGAATGTCTCGATCCTCCGTGAACACGGCCTCTGGGCTGAGAACGCGGAGTAGACACACTGATACCTCCACGAATGCAGAGCCTATCCCTCGAACGCGGAGAAGAGATGTGTCTGCAGATTCAGTTGTGCACCAGCTGAGCTTTGGACAATTCCAAAACTCCGATGAGGTGCCCGAAATTCGTTCGGAAGCCCGTGCACGCAAATGAGATATGCTTCCCCATCAAATTTGACATTCTGAACTTAATGGCGCAGTCAAAATCTCCATACGAGGTTGTTTCGATGAAAAGTGGGTCCCACACCCAATGGGTCATTTTAGCCAAATTCTACTAGAGGCCTAGGAATTTGATCGGAAGCTCCCAAAAGTTTTCAAAGGGTCATTCTAGACCAAACACAGCATTCTAGAACTAACCGCGCTGACGAAATTCTCATCCGAGTGCGTTTACCAAGAATGTTGACCAAAGTCAACTTTAAGTCAAATTTTGAAGGCTAAAGAGCTAACTGGCCCCAAAATCACACTGAAAACCCCGGGACTCGGGCCAACCATGCTTCTAGCCTTATTTGGCCCTCCGAAGCTGATGGAACCGTCAGAATTCCCATCTGAGGTCGTTTACCTGAAGTTATGACCAAAATCAACTTTTCAAGGTTCAAAAGCTCCAAAATAGGAAAACAAGCATAAAAACCAAATGAACGACCAGGCAACCGAAACTATAGTGGCAGCCAGTTAGAAATGACTTGGGGTCGCTACAGGAACGCTCTAAACGACAGAAAAGAGATACAAACACACAAATGACCTGAAGGGTCATTACACTTTTTTTGTGTATGGAGTTGTTTAACTCATACGCAGAAGATTAAAATTATCGATTCTTATCAGTAATAAATTAAATGTTCACAATCAAAGATGAAGTTGGACAAACATCTTGATGATTGTAGCACAAGATGAAATACAATTCAATCTTAATTATGTGAATGGTAAAATTTCAACTTCCTGTGTCAATACATTTTATATGTATTGAACGGACGAAATTGAGATATTCGTTTAGGTTCTGAATTTTAAAAAACAATGGCTCTAGTCCATTACATGTGCTTATATTCTTAATCTTGATATAGCTATTATGATATGTGTAGTTCGTTTTATTATTTTAATCTATTAAAAGGTGAGACTCTATGATGAGTCAAAATATTTCTAATGAATTGAATGACGATAAATACATTCATGAATTAATAATTAGTTGATAGAACTATATCTCGAATATGAGAAAGAAGATACCCCTTTATGGTTTCTTATAAATTGTCACGTGAAAACCCTGCAGGTAGATTATATATATATTCGCCACATGAATTAATTTAAGCATAGAGATAAAAGATTAAATTAATCAATGAATTAAGTTTTTCAGAAGTTTGATTTAATTGATTGGTGTCGATAATTCTAACATGCGAAGTTAAATAAGTTGTAATGATAAAATTCAAAATTAAATAGAGGAGTACAGTTATAGATTTTTAGTAGTACAATTTGTGATTTATTATGATATGGTTAATTCATGCTTTTACTAATTAAATCTTATAATTGGAAGCCTCTACTAATAAATTTGCGGTCCCTATTATGCCTGATTAATTGATCGAGTTCGGAAAAGAAAAGGACTGATAGAATTTTTTTTTAGTTTAGGAATAAATAGATTTTTGACTTTTAAATTATTTATTGATTAAAAAGAGGAAAAAAATTATTTTCTTAAAAGAAGAAAGAGAAAAATACTGCATCTTTTTATTTTCTTAAAAGATGAAAGAAGCAAATACTGTTGTTAATGGCTATTAATGGTGTTTAATGACTATTGAATACCATTGATGATGTTTAATGATTGTTGAATCCCCTTAATGGTGTTTAATGTCTATTGAATACCCTTAATGGTGTTTAATGACTATTGAATACCCTTAATGATATTTAATGATTGTTAATAGTTATTGAGGGTGTTTAATGGTTGTTGAATATCCGTAACGGTGTTTAATGGCTATTGAATATCCTTAATGATATTTAATGACTATTGATTATGATTGTTGAATACCCTTAATGGTGTTTAAAGGTTGTTGAATACCTTTAATGGTATTTAATGACTGTCAATGACTATTAATTCTGGCCGGAAAAGTTTCATCTTTCAAACATTTTCCTCTGCTGAAAAGTATAAACAGGGGTAGTGGTTCTCAAGGAAAGAGTATCAATTTTTATAAAAATATTCTTGCCCAGACAAGACTTGATTGATAGAGTTAGTCAGGATTTGTAGAAGGCTGCAATCTTGGAGTCTCTTTTTCTGAAAGAGTTTTGTGAAAGCTTCAAAAGGTTAGAGTTTCACAATATATTCAGTTTACATTATTATGTTATTATGTATATTCGTGATCTTGAACAATGTCTGTTGTGCATATTCTAGCAATTGGTACCAGAGCCTTTTTACATATAACTGATAATGTAATAAGAGTCCATGGTTTCGACACATGTTTGATTAAATCTATACATATCATGTTGTTCTTTTGATGAACAATTTTTATTGATTGAAAAAAAATTAATAAGTAGCTTAGTGATAAGGCAAAGAGGTGTGGACAGTCCTGCTGACCCTCGCAACCAGCCTAACCAATGATTATCGATTTGTTAGATATTGAAATTTTTCAAATTTTGACAAACTCCGATTGATCTGAATTTTGGCCATTCAGAGTCGTTTTGTTGGATTTTTGGCTGATTTTGTGTTTTCAAAACAATGAAATTTTTTGAAATTTTTTTTTTAGATATTCCAGAGTTGTAAGGGTTTATCCCTAATCCTTATAAATGATTTTTACAGTTAATATATGAGTTTATATGTTGACATAGGTCCTCTTTCCCATTGGATAAACTTGTATATTTTGATACTGTTATGTTTGTCTTTTGATTTGATGACTTATTTTACCTTTCCAACTAAGTTACACGTTGAATCAATATACAAGAGACAATATATATATACATGACTAAACTTCACAGATTACTCTCTAACTGAGTTGAACTTGTCTTGTTTAAGTGGTACTATATATGAACACGCTCATATATTTGCTTGAATAGTTAAGTTTTCCTATTGATTATAACTGTTCATTAGCATGATTATATGTGTCTTGTTTTTTCATTTTTTTAAATAAAGCATGTGTTCCTAATGATCTGTTTTAAATATCTCTCAGATTAACTATGTCTCACTTCAATCCCCTGTCCTCTATCTTGAACCAAAACAAACTAGAAGATCCTAATTGTGTGGACTGAAAATGAAATCTTGATATTTTTTTAACATCTAAGGGTTTCAGATACGTGTTAGTTGAAGAATGCCCCATTAAACTAGCGGATGCTACTGATGAGGAGATCAAGGTCTATGATAAATGGGTCAAGGCTAATGAGATGACAAGGTCCTACATTCTTGCCTCAATAGTGAATGTCTTGCAGCATTAGCATCAGTCCATGACATCTGGTTACTATATGCTCGAATCTCTCAAAGAGATGTTCGGAGAGCAGAATCGGGCTGCCAAACAGACTGCCATAAAGGCTCTCTTGACAATTAAAATGGTTGAAGGATCACCTGTCATGGAACATATGCTGAACATGATGAGTCATCTAAATGAGCTGGAGATACTTGGCGCTTCTATTGATAAGGAATCTCAAGTGGAGATGGTCCTACAGACTCAGTCGGACAATTTTCAATAGTTTCTCTTGAATATAACATGAATAAAATGAATTTGTCTCTTGTGAAACTATTGAATAAACTAACACCGACGAAATCCATAATCAAGCAGCATGCTCCTCATTTTGTGGCATACATGGTGGACAAACTTGTTGCTTCTTCATTTAAGCCGGTGAAAGCCCAAAAGTAGTAGAAGAAGAAGCCCCGCAAGGTTGTGGCACTTGGAGGGTGCTAAAGGTGGTTTGACTAAGCCTAATGGCAAGCGCTTCCACTGCAAACAACCTGATCACCACAAGAGGCAATGCCTTGACTATCAAGTCACAATGAAGAATAAAAGTAATTCTTGTTTAAATGTCGTTGAAACTTGTTTAGCGATTGTTTCTACCATATTATGGGTTGTAGATTCAAGAGCCACTGAGCATATCTGCACTTCTTTGTAAGGATTTTAGGAAACATGGTGGCTAACTGAGAATGAAGTTTACGTCTTTCAGGCCAATGGAGAACCAGCCACCAGTTCTAGTAATAGAAAACATTTCTTTTTCATATAGTAGTTCCAGAATTCTGTTTTTAAAAGATATTATTTATGTACCTTCGATAAGAAGGAATTTGCTTTCAGTTTTCAAAATAATGGATGCTGGTTATGAAGTTTTGTTTGCAAATAATTGTGTTGTTATTAAGTACAATAAGCAATTCATTCATAGTGCTCTTAAAATGCATCATCTATTTGTATTTGAAGTCTCCCATAACATGCTACAACAAACCAAATTAAATACTATTGATATTTTTCATAAAAAAACGTATTTCTGAATTGATTCAAACTTACTTATGACACTTACGTCAATGTCATATTAATATAAATAGGATTTCAAGGTTGATTTCTGATGGACCCTTGAGTTCATTGAAATTGGAGGCACTATCAACTTGTCAATCTTGTTTAGAAGGTAAAATGACAAAGACTCATTTCCCTTTCAAAGGAAATAGAGCCAGTAATAAGTTAGAATTAATTCATTCTGATTTATGCGGTCCAATGAACATACAAGCAAGAGGGTTTTTGAGTATTTTATGACTTTCACAGATGATTACTCTAAATATGGATACATTTATTTGTTGTGCCATAAATCTGAATGCTTTGAAAAATTCAAAGAATTTAAGATAAAAATTGAAAAGCGACATGGTAAACATATCCAAACATTACGATCTGATCGTGGTGGTGAATACCTTTCTGTGAAATTCATTAATTACTTATCAGAATTAGGAATTACATTTCAATATTCTGCCTCAGGAACACCACAACAAAATGGTGTGGCAGAGCGAAGAAATAGAACTCTTTTGAAAATGGTTAGATCAATGTTAAATTATTTAGATCTGTCTTTTAATTTTTGGGAATATATCTTAGAAACTGCAAATTACATTCTAAATTTGGTTCCTTTAACCCCATCCGAGCTATGAAATGGGTGCAAGCCTAGTCTACATCATATTCGAGTTTGAGGATGTCCAGCACATGTACTAAAAATGAAAATAAATAAGTTGAAATCAAGGACAGAAGTATGCATTTCATTGGATATCCAAAAGGAACTACAGGAGGTTTATTTTATTGTCATAAGGAACAAAAGGTAATTGTTTCAACAAATGTCAAGTTTTTAGAACATGACTATTTAATTAATCTTGTTCCTAGAATTAAACTTGTGTTATAGGAACTAAGCAAAGGAATAACTACTAATGAAAGATCAGCACAAATTCCTAAAATAATTGTTGACATACCATTGCGTCCACGTAGTGAGCGAAATGTTGATAGGCAAGTGGTTTCTCCAAAGATTGCTCAAGAGCAGACTCAAGACATTTTGCTACCACAAAGTAGTGGGAGTAATGTCGCGCAGCCTGCAATTATGAAGAAAGTAGTTCAGGATGTTCATAATTTAGTTCAAGATGTAGCGAATCATATAGTTGCTAGTCGTCGTAGTGGGAAAGTTATTAGAAAACCAAAACAATTTAAGCACTTGGGAGAATCACATGATAGAATCCCTGAAGAGAGTAATACAGAACCAATAAATTACGCCGAATTACTATATGATAAAGATGTTGAAATATGGGTTGCTGCTATGAAATTTGAAATGGAGTCTATGTACTCAAATCAAGTTTGGGACCTTGTAGAACCACCTATGGGTGTTAAACCTATTGGTTGTAAGTGATCTACAAGAAAAAGAGAGGTGTGGATGAAAAAGTGAAAACTTTTAAGGCCCGGCTTGTTGCGAAAAAATTTACTCAAAAGAAGAAATAGATTATGAGAAAACTTTTTCGCCGGTAGGCATACTTAAATCCATTAGGATTCTCTTATCCATTGCTGCTCCTTACAATTATGAGATTTGACAAATGAATGTCAAGACAACTTTTTTAAACGGAAGTCTTGATGAGTGCATTTATATGGCAGAGCCAGAAGGTTTCATGGAAAGTGGCAATGAACACATGATTTGTAAACTTAAGAGATTCATTTATGGATTGAAACATACATCTCGGGCATGGAACATTAGTTTTGATAATTCGATTAAAGCTTTTGATTTTGATCAGTTTGAAAATGAATCATGCATCTACAAGAAATAAAAGGGAGACAGAGTAACATTTTTTATTTTGTATGTAGATGACATCTTGCTCATAAGAAATAATGTGAGCATGTTGAATTCTGTTAAGGAGTGGTTATCATCGCGCTTTGATATGAAAGACTTGGGAGAAGCGACCCATATCCTCGTGATTAAGCTTATGCGAGATCGCAGACAAAGGATATTAGGCTTGTCTCAAGCACTTTATATTTATACTATTCTTGCGAGGTTTAGTATGTAAAATTTCAAAAAGGGATTTCTTCCTTTTAGACATGAAATTACTTTATCAAACGAGCAGTCGCCCAAAATGACCAATGAGATAGAGAGGATGAAGACGGTCCCTTACACTTCTGTTGTAGGGAGTCTTATGTATGCTGTGTTATACACTAGACCAGATATCTACTCTGTTGTAGGCATGGTTAGCAGATTTCAGTCTAACCTTTGGCAAAAATATTGGACTACAGTCAAGCATATTATCAAGTACCTGAAAAGGACTAGGGATTATATGCTTGTTTTTCACCTTAGTTCTCTTGTACCTATTGAATATACAGATTCAGATTTCCAGATAGAGATTCTAGAAAATCGACCTCAAAATATGTATTTACTCTGGGAGATGGAGCCATAGTTTGAAGGAGCATCAAGCAATCGTGTGTTGCTGATTCTGCCATGGAAGCTGAATATGTAGCTGCCTCCGAGGTGACTAAAGAGGTTGTTTTGGCTCGAAAATTTTCTAAAAGAACTTAGAGTGGTTCCTTCGGTTGAAGCACCAATCACCTATTGAGATAATAGCGATACACTTGCCAACTCAAAAGACTCATGAAGCCATATAAAGAAGCAAGAACATTGAGAGGAAATATCACTTGATTCGTGATATAACTCAAAGGGGTGATGTGAGAGTTTTGAAGATTGAATCGAAGAACAATTTGACGGACTCATTTACGAAAGGCTTACCTCAGAAGGCTTTTGATAAGCATGTAGAAGAAATGGGTGTTAAAATTGTACATGTGTAGTTATAAATCTAAGTGGGAGATTGTTGGGATATACAATTAACCATATGGTTGAATTATAGTATTAATTTTAATCCTTTGTAAAGACTTTGCATTTTATGTTAATTAATATAATAAAGTCTTTGTTTGAATATATCATTATGTTTATATGTGTGTCCATTACTTATATAGTAGACAATTTTTGTGTATGGAGTTGTTCAACTCATACGCGGAAGATTAAAATTATCGATTCTTATAAGTTATAAATTAAATGTTCACAATCAAAGATGAAGTTGGACAAACATACTGATGATTGTAGCACAAAATTAAATATAATTAGATCTTAATTATGGGTGTTGCTCCCAATTGCACACGCAAGTGTACGTGGTCGCGCAAGTAATATAGTGGCTCTAAAATAGCCGGATTATCGAACACAAAGGAATTGTCAATTAACTATTTTACTAAATTATAATAGTCTAATTATTTATTCAAGAGTGTCAAAAAATAAAAGAATGCAAGAATTAAATACTAGGATTAACTTACAATGATTGGGGCAATTCTAGGGCTGCAGCATGCTTAAGGTTTCATGTATCACATCTCATGCATGAATTAACTACGATTATCAAATTACTGATTTACAGGGTTGATTTTATGATCATGGTCCGACCTCTAATCGCCTACTCCAATTGGTTGTCTAACTTACATCGTTGAGCGGGGATAGGCAGTACCAATTGACGAGCATTTATATTTCATCCTGTTTCATAACCAAGCTTGGTGTTCATCCGGGCGTCACTCCTAAACACGAATCTAGAAAAGTGATACACAAGTTAGATCAAGCTCTTTGTACTCTTTGGTCTATCTACCTCTTCGTCTCTCGAGTTCAAGAATAGACAATATATTTATTTCTATGGTGATCAAGCATGAAATACTAAAATAAGAACACAAAAGTAATTTAAGCGATAACCAAAAATAAATTCAAAAACAATCGATGTTTAACAATTATCTGTAGCCGCAGCCCCAGAACAAGAGTTTTTAGCTACTAATGTCTAAGAAAAGAAGAAGAAAAGAACCCTATAAAGTATTGACAATTTTTCATTCCAAAGTCTCTTCCTTCTAATAATTATTTTCATGGGCTATTTATAGATGTAGAAAACCCTAAATAAAATAACTGAGTCCAAAACAAATTAGGAACCAAAAATCAAACGAAATCAGATTTTCTAGTTGTACAGTAGCCGACTCCAACCGCCTCAACATAATCTACAATTGTTCACTTACTGCCACGTGACAACTGGCAGCAAGATTTCTTTGGATTTCGCTGCAATATGCACTTTATATGTTTATACATTATTATATTAAATTTAATCTATTAAGCTGTCTGCTTGATTTTCTTCTATAATCTTCCATCTTTAATTCAATTTAGTTCCAAACTTCTTCAACTTTACACCAATTTACTCCTACAAATAAAATATACTATTTAGCACAATTCATAAAATTCATGCTCAAAAGGACAAATACAAATAATAAATGTGAGACAAATAATGATAAGAAAATATATTTTAGGCTTCACATTAACACCCTACACTTAAACTTTTGCTCGTCCTCGAGCAAACATTAAAGTTCATCTCAAAAAAATCATACTTAGGAACTCCATCACTTTGGTTGATACAAACAATTAAACCATATTCAAATTTCAAAATATCAAGTACAATTCCTGCTCATTATGCAAGATATAAAAATAATCAACAAACCTCTTACCTCCTAGCCTCAAGGAAGGACTTTGAACTCATCAAATTTAAGTTTGCTCACTTACTCTCATTAAAGAAAGATAATAAAATCACCTATCCATCATGAAACAAGTGCCTTCACAAGAAGAAATAGTTCACACACTCAATTCAAAAGATTGAATATAAATTAAGGACTTCACATCAAAGAACAACTCTCACACTCACAAATAAAATTCACATGTATGCACAAAGAACCATATGCTTGCCCATTATGTACATCTCCACTAATTAAGAGTGCTCGAATAGAATCAAATAGGACTTTAACGGGTTGTAATGTAGGCTAGGGGACAGGTAGGAAAACTATATAGTAGTAACTTACACTTCTCTAAGCACTTTGTATTTTTAGACTTCATCATCCATTATTTTCTTCTCTTTATTTTCAGCCCTCTTTTCAACAATTATTTCACAAGTAATTCTCATCATCTCAAGAATGCTTCAATCATTTTTTTCTTTCATAATAATTTTTTTTTCTCAAAGATTTTTTTTTTTCTCCCTTTTTTTTATTTTTCATGTCACATTCTTTCGAAGAGGGTTTTTTCATCACTTTGTAACTATCATTGATTACCTTTTTCACTCAACCATCCCTTTTCTTCAGATTTACCAATTATAATCCGTCTATGCTAGAGTGCTCAAGGAAGCAAGGTGCAAAAACTAGGGATTCAACAAAATAGTTAAGGGCAAAATATGGCTATCAACAAAAGGTTACAGGCTCAAAAGGGCAAACTAGTGAGATAACATCTGAAAAGGCTAAAATTTATAAGACAAATCAAAGAAAACCTATTCTCATCTCCTAAACAAAGCAACACTTTTTTATTTCGCTTCAATAACATGCATATCAAGTTCTAGACTATGATGCAAAACATGGAATAAACAAATTCTCACCACACATGGCACAAGTATCAATCAAGATGGATCAATTCCACTTCTAAGAGAGACAAGGTCATAACAAACTACAAAATAAAATAAGCTATTTACAAAGTCACAACCATAACCTTGGTGTTAAAGAGTCTGCAATTTCATTAGCAATCAAGCATCACAAGAAGTACTACTCAAAATTAGGCTCAAATAGCAAGTATCACACAACTCAAAAGGGTCTTTTCTTTTCTCTCAAAAAAATAAAAATAAAAATTTACTCCCTATAAAAGATAATCGGTTCAAAGGGACTATCCTCAAGAAAAGAACCGAAAACAAAAGCCAAGGAACCCATCCTAAAAAATAGAAAAGACTCAATAAAACAATAAAAACTAAAAATTCATTCCTCCACCCCACACTTAAAAAGATGCTATGTCCCCAAAGCATCAATGAAAATTTAAAACAAGGGTTAAGGAAAACTCTCTGAGGCCTCTAAGGCCTAGCTAGTAGCATGTTCTCTTAATTTTCATCAAGTGTCGTACGCACCCACACTTAAGCTCATACATGCTCCTTTGCTTCAAATTCTTGGGTACTCAGACTTCCCCTACTCTGTAAAAACAAGATCAAAAGAAGAAAAAAAAGTGACACTATAAAAATTAAAATAAGAAGCTACACTATAAATTGGGTTGCCTCCCAATAAGCGTCTGATTTAACGTCGCGCTGAGTTAGCAGATATTCATTGTATAATCACTCAAGCATAAAATTATTAGTTTACTAGCCAATTATTAAAGGAAATCATGATAAGACATCAGCTTATTTTGACAAATCCAAGCTCTAGATGATTTGTCTCAGGTTCTTCGTATTCAAGGCATCAATTTCCAATAACTTCCCATGAAGAACAGGTTCACATAGCGAAGTTCCCCCTGAAGGTGTACCAGACTCTAAGTATCATGATTTCTCTGTTGTTCCCCCTATCTCCAAGACTGGGTTAATCCCAGTAAATCCTACTGCAAGTGCGTCAATGATTGTCAGATGTGGACCGGGTTCATCTGCAGTGTTCTCTAAATTTGCATCATCAAAGATGTTTGATATTAGATGACTTTCTTCAATGTCAACCTTTTTATTCTGCTTGAATGATGAATTCACATATCTCCCTTTTGTATATGCACCATGCACAATAGCTTCACGAATTTTGATTCGGGTAATCCCATGAATCAGATCCTTCATGACTAGTTTATTTATATGAGAGAAACTAGCATGACACATTCTCTTAAGCCAAAGTACATAAATATCATTAATGACGCTTAGGCAAGAAAAATTTTCTTCATGAAGAGACATGATGTCAACTTTGTAGACATTCTTGTGTCTTTTCAGAACTAGGTTCCCAGAGTTAGTGTTTGGCACAAGACATTCAGCTGATGTAAACAATACATTATTTTCTTTAACACACATTTCAGATATGCTCAATGAGTTATGCTTCAATTCTTGAACATAAAACACATTATCTATGGCATGGGATTGTGACTTTTCAACTTTGTCAATTTTAACTATTTCACCTTTCTTATCATTTTCAAGGACTTTACTGCTGCCTTGAAAATCAAAGAGTGAGAGGAAATTTTCTACCATTTTTAGCAACTGTCTGAGCATGCACTATCCATGTACCAGATTGACCTTATTCCTCTCACCTTCACCTGAAACACTAGTCAAAAATTAGCCTTGGAAACCCAGATTTGCTTGAGCCCCTTTTTGTGAGTAAAAGGAAGAATAAGATCTCTTCTAGTCCAGAAAGGAAAATAAGAAGACTTTTTATCTAGAGCATTTTTATTTGGAACCAAGTTCTTAATCGTTTCAGTCTTTTCTTTTTTAGTGAACTTAACATTTTTCTGAAAGGCCTTAAATAGTGCTTTACATTGATTCCTTAAATAACCTGAGTTTCCGCAATGAGTGCATAAACTTTTACACATGTGAATAGTGTGTGCTACATGATTATTCTCTTTTCTGAAACCTATCCCACTTCGACTGGTGGTCTTCCTTTCTTGAATCTGTGTTAAAATTTCAGAGGACCTGGTCCATCTAAGATTTCGTTCCAGACCAAGTTTGGTCTTAACAAGATTTTCTTGTAGTAGTCTATTCCTTTCAGTTAAGGCCTGACAGTTTATGGTTAACCATTTTATGTCTTCTTCCAAAGCTAATTGAAGTTCACTAGCAGGGTTTTTGCCCTTGTGACTTTACTCTGGGTTCTTAACCTGTTCTTTTAGAACATTGATGATGTTATCACGAGAAGTAATTTGATCTTCTAGTGTCATACAGTCAAGTCTTAGGGATGCATACTCATCCATTAATTGATTCTTTTCGGATTTCACTAGATAGTATGCATCAATAAGAACTGAAGACAAGGATTGCAATTGTTTCTTGGAATGAATATTTATTTTAGACTTAGTTTCAAGAAAACTTACCTCTGGTTGTTTTTCTTCCTCTTCATCTTCATCAGAACATGTTCCAACCATTAGTGCTTGAATTGTTTCTTGTGATTGACAGGTGTTTCTTTCCTCGTCTGGTTCTGTTATGGCAACTAGTGCAAGAAAGTCATATTTATATGTTTCCTCTATTGCAAGCAATGACTGATTTTTGAATCCACCATCCTCAAACTCTTCTTCTGATAAGTTCCCCATCGCTGCAAATGCTTTCTTCATTGAGAGATCTGCTTCTTGATTTGTCATTCGTCTGTTTGTGAGAATGAACTTATCATTCTTGATCTCCTTTCCCTTTTCTGAGTTGTTCCTCTTGTGTTCTAGAGCCCATAGTGGACAAAACTTGATGAAGTGATCTGGACTTTCGCACTTGTGACAGACCTGTTCCCTTGAATTTTCAGCTGTTTTCTGAGAGTTTCTCCTTTGAAACACTTGTCCTCTCTTTAACATTCTAGAGAACCTCTTAGTCATTAGTGCAATATTTTCATCCTCAAAATCTTCTGGTGTTGTGACCTTCAGAACCAGGTTCTCTTTTTTTCTCTTTCCTCCGATTTCCTTCTCTTGGTTTTCTTGAGTTCATAGGTCATGAGATTTCCAATGAGTTCATCCATAGCTAGTGTATCTAGATCACGTGCTTCAATAATAGCTTCTACCTTGCTTTCCCATGACTCTGGGAGAACACTTAAAAGTTTTCTAACTGCCTTCCCATTGGGAATAATTTCTCATAGTGAGTAAATTTCATAGATGATTGCAGTGAACCTGGTGTGCATGTCTTGAATTATTTCACCTTCCATCATATGAAACAGCTCATATTGTCTATTCAGATTGTCAATTTTAGACTTCTTTACTTGAGTTGCTCCTTCATGAGCGGTTTGTAGAGTTTACCATATTGCTTTTTCATCTTGACATGATGAGATCCGATTGTATTCATCAGGACCTATACCGCATATCAAAATCTTCTTGGCTTTAGCATTGTTCTGAATTGCGAGTTTATCTGCAGTATTCCATTCCTTCCATTCCTTTGGTACCTGAGTGGTTCATCAGCTCCATTCTTCATGGATATGGTCGGACCGTCCAAGACTACTCCCCATAGGTCTGGATTTTCTCCTATCAGGTGATCCACCATGCGGTTCTTCCACCATCCATAATACTTTCCGTTGAACAGTGGTGGTCGCGTTTGGGAAGCTCCTTTTTTTGGTATAGGTGGTGCAGCCATTGATCCTTTTCAAGATGTGAGTCATTTAATGAAAAGACCTGCTTTGATACCAATTGAAAAAACCTTACCACTTATGCAAGAACCAGGTTCTTGTACGTTTGCCTAAGTAAACAGACTGCACAATAAAACACAGATTTTATCGTGAAAACCTTCCTCCCTCAAGGAAGGGGAAAACCACACCCTAGTTTTACTACTTTCAAACTCAATTCAAGATTACAACTCAATAATCAATTAACTAACTCTAGCACCTCTACCCTCTATCGATTAACTATAATCGAAGACTCTACTCTCCAAGAAGTCAAACCCACTTCTTGTTACAATTCTCACAAACTCTACTCTCCAAGAAGTCAAACTCACTTCTTGTTACAATTCTCCCAAACTCTACTCGTCAAACCCACTTCTTGTTACAATTCTCCCAAACTCTACTCTCCAAGAAGTCAAACCCACTTCTTGTTACAATTCTCTCAAACTCTACTCTCTAAGAAGTCAAACCCACTTCTTGATACAAACTCTCAACTAACTACTCTTCAAGAAGTCAAACCCACTTCTTGTTCTTCAACCTAGGAATTATTACAACTCAATAATAAACCTAGAACAAATCAACAAAGACTAATAACCCTAGCCTTTAATTGATCAGTCTTCAACATTCAATAGTTCAGACTCGAACACAACTCATGAACCTGGTTCTAGTGTTGATGTGACGAAGTCCTGCAGTTTTGCTCCAATGGATATTGCTCTCAAGATGATAAATTTCGTGAATATGCAATAGGTGCCGCTCTGCCTTTGCTGGAAAATTCTCTCAATTGTGATTGCAGAAGCCGATCTTCTCTTTTTCCAGCCTTGTCCTTATATAGAGTTTGACAGATCCTTAGCCAACTTCAACAAGAAAAGAAGAATTTTTGTTTTCCTAGAAAACTAATTCTTTTCCTTATAGAAATTGTTTGCCTCCTTCCTTAACTGCCTAGGAAACTTCTTTTGCTGCTTTGGACACGTTTTCCTACTTCATCTTGGAATGAGTCAGTGATTACTTTCCGTCTCTTTCCTTTTCCTCATAGGAGTTGTTTTTCGTAGTAAACTCCTACAAGGAAAATAATTAATTTTTCTTTAAAAAACTTTCCTTTTCCTATAAGGAGTCTCCTGCACTTATTTTCCGCGTTGGTTCTACTGCTGGATTGTGAACCTGGTTCACATTGTCTAGTTTCTCAGTTAGTTCTTTATTTCTACTTTCACTTCTTTATTTCTGCACTTTATTACGAGTCTTCTTTGCTGCAATCTCCCATATTTGTACAGGCTGTCCGCATTTACGTCTGAGGACCTGGTTCACCTGATGGAGTACATATAAGACAATAAATAGGGAACCAGGTTCACTTTATCAATCATCAAAACAACTTATATGTTCTCCTACTTCCCAACACTGTGGATGAGGCTCGTGGAACTAAATCAAAGAAGTGTCATTTAATCTGAGTCCCAATGGGGTTTCAAGAGCTATGGATTACTCCGCGAGTCATGGAATGATCTCGTGAACTTGTCCTCAGAGTTACCCAAAATCCTAAGTTCCACGAGTCGTGAATAATTTTACTACCCGTGGAATGGATTCGTGAAAGAGAATCAGAAAGCTGTTAGAATTATCTGAGTTCCAAGGAAGGAGTCCATGGGTTGTGGATGGCGGCCCTCGCGGACTCGACTCGCCAAAATTTTTACCAAGGTTATTTACGTCTGTTTTTATTTTCTAAGCCTAAACCTCAACGTTTTAGCATCTTATTGGGAAGTATCACGATATTTCTTCAAATTTCTCTTATTCTTCTCCCTAAACTTAGAGCAAGACTCAAGAAGAGCGAAACCTAGGATTTCAAGCTTCTCTCAAGAACTCTTGTTTTTCTAGGTATATAAGGATATTATAGTGAAGAACTATAAGTTCTTCCTCATACCCTACATCTACAATTTCAGTTAGTAAGATTAAGGCTAGGATTTTTACTCCAAAATCTCATGAGTAAAGTATATTTCAAGATTATAAAGAAGTATTATAAGAAGAGTTAATTTCAAAAAAAAAGTATATCTTGCATCAAGATTCATATTTTCACAAAGAAAACACAAACAGTTTCTTAAGGACAGCATGTTAAGCTTTAAAGAAAGCATATCTCAGATTTGAGAAAGCATAGTCGAGTTTTTAAAGTTCAGTTCAGTTTAGTTCTAAAGCACTATCATTGAGCATAGACACAAAGTATCAAATTTTCAATGTCTCCCCTAAAGTGGGACATCCTTTTAGTTATTGAGCACATTATACGATATTAGGAGTAGCTAGTATTGAGCACCGAGTTAGGTGAGGGTTTAGATAATCCAAACTCAAGAACTGTGTTGCCAACGTAGGAGAGGATCATGTCGTTGCTTCAGATTTCTCCTTAGAAAGCCTTGGTAAGGGCTCAGAGATTTGGATCCATTAGTTAAGTTTGTTATTTACCCTTATAAGGTATAGAATGACTCTAACAATGTGGGCAAGATGTTGTATCATCATGAGGCTCACGTGATAGTTACTCCCGAAGAAAAGTAAATATATTACTTTCAGCATTTGCAATTATTATTACATACATATTCAGTTGCAAAGCTTGGTTGTTAAAATACACATGCATTCTTTACTATTCAGTTAACTATTTTACAGTTTATTTTCAGATTTACTCTTTCAGTTCAATATATTCAGTTTAGCCAGTTACTTTCTTGAGCTATTTTATATACCGTACATTTCATGTATTGATGTTATTTGGCGCTGCATCTTTAAATAATGCAGATTCAGGTATCTAAGATAGGCAATAGACGTTTCATAAGGATCTTTTTCCCATCATCATTGGTGAGACCTCCTTGTTTTCGAAGGACTCATTTTATCTAGCTTATTTAGAGTCTATTAGACATTGCTAGTAGAGTATTCAGGTAGACATAGGTCTTATCCTGACACATATATTCAATTATTAGAGGCTTCACAAACGAGTCAATTGAGTCATGTTTCAATCATTTTACAAACATCTCTTATTTTAGATTTATCATTTATAATGTTATTTGCGTTATATTTCCGTGAATTGTGATATGATTAATTTAATAGAAACTTATGTATGATATACTTAATTTTATTCTTCACTCACTTTCATAAATTGATTTGGAGTTGTTTGATTGTCTGTGCGGTAATTTGAATCATGTGCTAGTGTGATAGCTTGACATAAACATGACATTCGTGCACAGTGACATTGTGGAAGTGAAAGAATAAATTTTAGTAAAGGACCATTCAAGATATTTTTGATAAAGACTTATCTAGTACATAATATTGCATCAAAGCCATTTCTCAGCAGAGGCGTATCCAGGATTTCGAAATGAGGGGTGCACTATTATAAAAAGGTGAATCTAAGATGTAAATTTGATCGGATATATCTATACATATATAAGATTCAGATTTCTAACCTCACATAGAGAGGTGCACCCAATCATCGTCACATGATATGATACTCCGAGTATGGCTTCACACATCTATATTTCAATATTTTTTTAAAAATATAACACTATTATATATGATCTCGAGAGAGGAGCATGGGTTCACGTGAACCCGGTGACCCCCCCTTAGATACGCCTCTGTTTCTCAGTAGTGTTTTACAATACATGGTGCGTATGTGGACCTCCCGAGTCCCCCGTAAGTCCCGATTATCGGACAGAAGAAACGAGTGTATATAAATTTTGGTCAGTACATTACATTTCATTTCCATTGAATCATATTGATATCGGATAATATGTGCTTTAATTTATTTGCTTTATTGTGTTGATATTGTTCTATAAACTTTATGTTGTGATAATTTATGACATGCTATATTAATATTTATATATGTAGAAGATGAACCGTTATGATTATATATTTTCATTACTTCTAGAGAGAGTCAGTAATCAAAACTTGCTGAGTATACATATTTTTTGTACTCACTCTATACTAGTTGCATGCAGGATCCTGATCCAGGATCTAGCGGTACTTTAGTTTGCTATAAGTTTCGAGACTTGTTGTTGCTTAGAGTTCAGAGTGAGCTACTTTCTCTCCAATAGCACTAAATTCTAGAGACTTCTTATTTATTTCCCATCTTATTTTCCTTCCAAACAGTTGTATTAGTTCTTTCAAACTTGATTTGTATTCGTAGATGCTCTTGTACTAGTGTCCCCAATTTTTTAAGGTTGTTTTAGATTGATTTTTTATTCCATATAGTATATTTGTAAATAAGTTAATAAAGGACATAGTTCGCCTATGAGAATGACAGATGCCCTCACGACTTAATAGAATTTTGGATCGGTGACAACTTAAGAACCTAGCTAAATAAGCAAGATTTGCTGCATGAATTAGAAATTCATGTATTTAGCAAACCAAAAATGATCTACAAATACATATTTTACACACTTGTTAATTCCCTAGTAAAAAAGAGTAGCATTGAGAGAATTCTCATGGACTATGTATCAGTGTGCAACAAATATAAGCTTAAAACAGAAGAAGGAAACAAAGTTGAGCTAGGACAGCTTGCAAACAGAGAAGAGACTTTCCTCTTGAATATTAACATTTTTGCATACCCAACATCAAAATCTCTTCTTCTTTTTGGAATCATCAACATCAAAATTCTCAACTCTTAAAATTTTATACCCAAAGAAATATATTAGTTTCTTCACCCCTCCCTTTACTTACCATAATTTAGACAATGGAAATTAAACAAAAACAAAGAAAGAAAGAACATGTCAACAACCTAGATGGTTGTTTGCAAAGGTAACAAAGCTTAGATTCTTCTTTGTATATTGCCTCTCATATACTAATCTCTGGCTCCACATATATAATGAATACTATGAGCATTGCCAAAGAAGTGCAACACCTCCTTAATTGGCAACCAACAGGAAATGTAGCCATATTTGCAATACGCATTCTCATCCCAGATATTGTTTGTGTATCCTAGCACGATTCTCTTCCCACCATAACCTGGCATGCACTTCTCCAAATTTTTCTCGGCTGCGTTGACATGCATAAGCTTATATCAGCCTCAATCAGAAAGATCATACGGATGAAGAGAAACAGAAGTAGCTCAAAGATCATGTCTTTAAGTTAACTAGAGCAGTTCTCCCTTTACGCGTTCTTCTTACTAACATAGTAATACTTCATCAAGAACGTTATGATGAAAATCTTACTGATAAATGAGAATATGCGGACTGAAGTGCAACTTTAATAATAACATTTTGAGGCATATAGGTCCACATTCCCCTCACATTAAGAAGATGTAACTTGAAATAATTGTGGTAACTGATCATGAGATGAAACTAACCTGAATCTGACACGTTTGAGTTCTCGTTTGCCATCTGGTAACGCTCGTATAGTGATGTAAACCCCAGGCTCATCTTGCTCAACCCATTCTGTTTCAAGATCACTGGCATTGCTGATGGATAGCTCTCCAGAGCGATCTGCATCTCTTGATGTACTAGTCCTCATAGAGGCATCCATTGATGATAACTCTGTCTTTGTTCCACTGATGCTTGAGAGTTTTGGAGTTGAGGAGACACCACAAGAGTCATAATTATAGCGAGAATGGGTCGAGTGTAGGTCAAGAGAATCTGAAGATGAATACATTGGACGGAACAAAGTACGTGGTAGTCGTTCTTTAGTCAGGGGAGGTGTCACAGGACTGTCTTCAATCGATTCGATTTTTGAACTCTATAAAAGAATGAAGAATATATGTATTCATGATAAAGGAAAAAAGACAAATATGTACGCCGTAAACACCATAAAGCAGGAGATATAAGGGGTACCTCGTCTTCGGATCTTGGAGGTGTTGGCAGGGGAAAAGCTTGTCTATTCAACCTTTGGACATTATAAAGCTCCATTACCTTCTCACAATTCTCTGACCACCATCTTTGAGCTTGGTATTTACTAAACATTTCTCGACTATATAACAAAATAACCATGAGTTAGAAACTTGGCTTCATCTATGATCTATCCAGAAAATCCTTAGTTTGGAAGATGCAACTATTTTTCCGTTAATACCACATACATAAGCTCCTCCTTTTTCATTTTCTTGTTAGATCACGTTGTTGTGAAGTGAACATATATGAGGTAATAGGACTTCTTTTAGACATGGAAACAGTTTATTTGTTGCTTTTTTTGCAACATGGACATTGTGGTTTATGCAATGCACCTGCTAAGCTGAAACAATTACATGCTGAATGTTTAGATTATTACTCATTCCGTCCCAATTTATATGACACCTTTTCTATAGTAACAATTTGATTTGAACTTCCCATTTTACCCGTATAACTTATTTTAGAGCACGAGTTTTAAAAGTGTTTGTTTCATTCTTAAACTTTGTATCCAGTCAAACACCTTCACATAAATTGAGACGCAGAAAACAGTAATTATTTCTACGTGAAAAGTAGGGTTACAATAAGAAGGTAGAAATGGAGAAGTGGGAACAAAAGAAAGAAAAACAAAATTAGCCATAGTCTGGTGGTCAAAACTTAAAGACATTATAGCAAGTGATTTAATTTGTAGATTATATTATGGTGTAAGTGTCTTGTTTGATGGCCTACCACTCACAGAAGCTTTTAGAGAAAGAGGATTCCCTTCATAATTCAAGGGGACAAAATAACTCAAAAACTGGCTTTATGCATGGTTATATAAAATGCTACAGCCTTTGACTTTGCTTAGAGCACATCCTACCCTTCACCAACCAAGAAAATGATTAATTTTACTTCACGGGGATGGATAGTGACTTACAGGCCATTCAACAGATTATTAACAAATACTGTTCACCAATGATTGATCAACTCTTATTTTATCTATGATTTTTTAATTTATTTCGATAATTAGGAAGGTTAGTCTCTAGTTTCAGGTTCAAATCTCAGCAAAAAACAAAAACACTAGATAATTTCTTTCTATCTGTCCTAATCTTGATGGACAGAGTTATCTAGTACATAATGCTGGTGACATAATTCCCGTGAAATTAATCGAGATGCCCGTAAGTTAACCCAAACATCCAAGGGCGGAGCCAATTTGGGGCAATGAACCCCTTTGGCAGAAAATTATTTGTTAGGTACATATAGCAGATATTGAACGTCTTTTCGCTAGTTCGTGCATATTTTAAACTTTCTTAATGAAAATTTTGACTCTGTCACTGCAATAAGGTGAGGCCTACAATATTGAATTGCAAAAGTCTTGGCGCCCACTCTCTCTGCAAGTTATTACAACCATAACATAGACTCTTCGGGGTTGTTTGCTTTGAAAACAAGTTATGATGGGATTAGTTATGATGGAATAAGTTATGCTGAGATTATTTCTTATTGAGTGTTTGGTTTGTTGTATGCAAAATAATATGCATTGCATAAATTATAAGAATAAGTTGTTTGTTTACAAAATTACCCTTCACTTTATTTTGTTTTTATATTTTCTTTGCAAGCTTTAATTATTCATTTTTAAAAATAAAACTTTCATCTTATTTAGCTTAAATATTTTTGTGTGTGCATTCCAACGATGGTACTGTATGTATTTAAAAATTAAAAAAAATTCCTATTTAGCTTAAAAATAGAATTTTCATCTTAAGTTTGTTAAAGTAAAAGAGGATTTATGAGAAATCAAAATATAAATCAATAAGAATTAGTCAAATAAATTCATAAATAAAAATTATATTTATATAGTGTAATTTTTTACGATGGTACTGTATGTATTTAAAAATTAAAAAAAATTCCTATTTAGCTTAAAAATAGAATTTTCATCTTAAGTTTGTTAAAGTAAAAGAGGATTTATGAGAAATCAAAATATAAATCAACATAAGAATTAGTCAAATAAATCCATAAATAAAAATTATATTTATATAGTGTAATTTTTTAATAGAAAAATATGAAGAATTACCATAAAAATAAGGAGTAGTGAATATTATTATACATGATATTAAAAATAATGTAAATGTAGGGAGAGGGGGGGGGGGGGGGGGGGGGAGGACATGTGCTAATATTTTTGTTTAGTGAAAAACAAATTTATAATAATATATGTACTATAATTTTGTATTACATAATTTGTTTTAGTAATAATTTTTTTTTTAAGAATTATTTAAGATTAAGAAGGTTGAAGACTTTCAAAAATAGTTATATATAAATGTGAAAAGTGAGGTATAAATAGAGTTTAAAGGGATATATTTGTCATTTATATAAGTTATCCCGGGATTACTATACCACCCAAATGGAGGGATAACTTATCCCAGTACTAATTATTAATGTTGAAATAAGTTATTCAGAAATTAGAGGCTACTTAAAATTTATCCCGAAATCAACTCCCCTTATCCATCACACCAAACAACCCCTTCGAGTACTATTGATTTTCCATGCCTAAATGTCTGTCACTATTGACATTGTAATGTCTATTCAAAAGAAGAATGTGATAGCTCAATAGTCTTGTTCCTCCATTAGAAGCCAAATTTAGAGTCCATTCCAGTTTTGTAGTGGTACAGTAAGTGCAAATAATTGTTGAGAGACAAAACTGACAAACAACTTCTTACAAGATGACAAAATGGAAGAATTAATGATGATCAAGATTGAAAATGAGAGGGAGTAAGCAACACCCGACAAGACGACAACATTAGTAAAAGGTTTTTGCCAACACAATCAAAACAGACCCACCAAACAAACTCTTAATCATTTTCTTTTTTTTCACTTTAATTTGAAAGGAATCTTATTTTCTTTCATAATTACCACTAACAACTACTAATTTCTTTGTATGAACAGAGAATTTTACTTTTAGCACGCTTTCTTTTTGGTAATAATCATAGGTAAACTTTTTTGAACGACTGTCTGAAACATAAATCAATTGCTATTTCTTGTCACCTTGACTATAAACTGTTGCCAATTTTGACAATAACCATATAGTTTGGGTTTGAAAGGAACCTTTAATCACCACCCACAATTGGATATATAATCATAGTGATACTCAATATATTTTCCATAATTTCGGAATTAAATTGCAAAGTTTTTTCATATTTTTTAAACTCGTGCCCAGTCAAACTATGTTATATTAATTGAGTCAATGGAGCACCAGATAAGAGTATAGTGAAAATTCAATTGGAGACCTTAGGGATCGTGATTTTGATTGGCGGGATTGGATAAACAAAAATACTCTATGAGATTAGTTATATTACTTTCTATATGAGATAGTTAATTCCACTATTTTGATACAAATAATAAAATAAAATTCATAACTTAATACAGGATAAATAATCTCAAATTCAAATATGAGATTTTTATTTTTATTTCATCAACCAAACTACCTATTAGAGTTTAACTTGCGTAATGATCTTTTATTTGGAATAGTAATATTTTTTAGCAACTTCACCTAGTATTCTCCTTTCTGTAGTCAAGAAATGTATCCTAATATTTTACTTTAAGTAGTTAAACATCACATTTTTGATAACTATTTACAACCAAGAACACTTTAGGAAATTCCAAAATATGTTGTTTACCAACCAATAAGGGAAAAAAAGAAGAGACAAAATTCCACTAACAGTCTATCTTCTAACCTATAAAGATATAGACGGCTATAATATAAAGTTATTGGTCCATGAAAGAGAAAATAAATAATAGTTCAACAAAATTAAATCAAATTAATTAACAAGTAATGGTTCTCCACTCATAAATAACAAAACAAAAATTAACACTAAACAAATAATTAATCCCAAATTTTCTGATTATAGTAATTGAAAAAAGAATACCTGAATCGAATCCGCTTAAGATCATTGCCGCCACGTGGTAATGAAACGAAAGTGATTAGAACACCCGGTTCGACTTGAGCCACCCACTCTTTCGGCTCGCTTTCTTCAACGAAAACCACCGGTTCAGCTCGCCGGCCACTAGCTGAAGCCGATACCGGCGTAACTTCCCCGCTCGATATCCCCTTTAGCCTCGCTTCCAGCTCCTTCCTCCCAGCCGTGGAGCTGGAACTCGAACTCCCTGTTCTCTTATAAGACCACCGGAATTTATCGGAGTCGGAGTCGTTTTGGCTTCCGTTTTTCCGGAGAGTCGATGGCTGAGTCGCACATGGACCACACTGTTTGTATGCTCCTGATGCTTTCAATGCCATGTCCTTGATCTATTTTACGACGAATGAAAAGTCATAAGTTAGAATTTCTGGTATTAAATTGAAAAGAGTGATGAGTATGAATAATGTACCTGAGAAGTGAGTGTTTTAACGGATTGTTTATTGGGCGGAGCAGCATTTGGATTGAATTTTTCAGGTTGATCAAGGGAATCATCGTTCGATTGCTTCGAACGAGCTATGCACGTAAGCATCTCGCTAATACAATATCAAATTCTCTTCGGAAAATTGAAATTGAAAAGCAGCTGAAACAGGGGAATTAATGAATTGTTGAAGAAATTGGGAATAAGAGAATAGGGGGTGGTGGAGTCTCAAGAGATATTGAATATGAGAAAGTGGGTAATAAGGAAAAATGAAGAGAGGGAAGGCGCACTTTTAATGTCTTCCCTTAAATTGCGCCATCAAAGAGATTCCTGTAGCACTATATTATTTAACACACCCCTCAAGCAACAGTTTTATTTACTAACAACATATCCAGTGGAATCTGAACAGGTGGAATGCATTATTTTTGAAACTCTAGTTCGAGTACAGTAAATCTAAGTACAAAGCAAATGAAAAAAAGTGGAGACAACGTAACAACTAACACAGTGAACCAACAACAATGCGATAATTGAAACACAATAAATAACTAAGGATGCTAGATATCAAAAGTAAGAAGGAAGAATTAGAGTCCTAGTAGGAGTAGAGATGGAGATTAAGGGTAGAGAAACAATGGCTAGTTGGAAGATTGAAGATGAAGAAATTGGAAAGAATTTATTAGTGTTGCTTTAACAGAGTTGGAAATACCTTTGTCTCTATTTGTTTTTACTTTCTCTTCTTTTTTTTATAAAAGTATTTAGGCACAGCACATATACTCCTTTATCATTTTTGAGTTTGAAAAGGTTGTACAACTTAGGGATCGGTGTTACCAGACCTGCCAAACCTATTTTTTTTAAAAGTATTCAAAAATTAATTAATCTAAATTTGTATTACGTATTAAAATAGAATTAACTCACATTTACCTGGAGGAGCAGGGGTGCTTATGGTTCGATTTGAGTCAAAAAATCCTAAAAGATGACCGAATCATTTTAGTTGATTTTTCAAATGTTAAAATCAAATCAAATCAATTAAGTAAGTTTTTCATTGCTTCTATTTTTATCAATTTATTTGTTTTTTTTTTAATTTTAATTTAACTATATATGACAACATACCTTCAAATGCATATTAAATTGACTATATTCTAGTATAATATTCTCTCCGTTCAACAATAGTTGTCCACTAGATTATTTTGGGATGTCCAACAACACTTGTCCACTTTATGAAATCAATGGATAATTTTACACTTAGTTCCTAATTTACCCTTGTCATTAATTATATTCATTTTCCTATTACATTTTTCAAGACATTGTATTTAGTATATTCAAAGGTTGATATAGTAAAATTGTCCTTCTATTTATAGTTTCTTAATAAGCATGCAAACTCAATAATTGACAACTATTGTTGGACAGAGGGAGTACTAACAAATTGATTACTATTTGAGAAAATAATGAAATATATATGTAATCAAGTTATATATGTATCTTCCTCCAAGAAAATTGTCATTTGTATGTATTGTCTAAGAATTTAACCATTTTCAATGAACATAATAAAGTTCTTACAATAAATTTGTTTTTGTGCAGTAAATTAAAAATCTAGTTGTGATATACCAAGATATCTTGATGATAATTGAATTAAACAATAATAAAAGACAAAAGATTCAAAGACCAGTTATTTGAACATCAAATAGATTTTTTGGAATTATCAAAATAAAAATTATAAATCAAATTAGAAAAAAAAGTGTAAAAAATTGAAATACTATAAAAGCAAACACGTATATCATGAACCAATAATGCAAAAATTATATACATTATAATTTTTAGAAAGATATTTATATAGTCATTTTTGTTGATATATATATTTTTTTTTTGCTTAAAACTTAAAAATCTAATCAAATTTTGTTGGTTTTTAAATTTAAGAATCATAATCAAACCAAGTGCTCGATTTTTTTCTTCAATTTTTGTTTGGTCTGGTATTTGATTTTTCGTGAACACCCCTAATTAGAAATATAGAAAAAGCTGTTACTAATATTATTGAACGGTAAGTAATGTATTTAATGAAGAATTAACTAAAATAGCGACTCATATTAGCAATAAACTAAAAATAAACCCATTTTACTCTTGAAATTTTTATAGGGTATATACCAAACATATTTAATTTCTTTTTTAGGGAATGGTTATGTTTACTTGTACCCACCAAAGAGGACAGAAAAAAAGAAAGAAAAAAAAAGGAAAGGCCAAAATAATTTTTTTTTTAAAAAAAATAGAACCGAATACACAAAAAATTTTGCTCAATTTGCTTTTTATGTCTCTTTCTCTTCTTCTTTTTCTTTTTTGAGTATTTTTTATTTTTGAATACCTTTATTAGGCATATATTCATCATCATTTTTGAGTTGAAAAGACTGTAGACTTAGGGATCCGTGCTACTATCTGAAGGTCAAAAGTTATACATTACCTTATGATTATAAAATACAGAAAAAGAGGTCATATTTATCCATGTGCTCATAGAGAAAAGTCATATTTGACGTTCTTCAAACTTTTATGATATATTTATTCTTATCATTCAATTTTAAGGTCATATATACTTTTCATCTGTTAAATTTCTATATTTCCACGTAATATTATCTATGGGGTGCCTACATGGATTTTATTTTTACCTAATTAAATTTAAATATTATTAAAGTCATTTTAAGCCACCCACATAGAATAAAACCCAACCTACTTAGTGACGGAGCCAAGAATTTCGTGAAGAGTATCCAAGAATTTTGCTCTTTTTAAAATGTGAAGAAGAAAAAAAGCTTTAAAATGCTGCAACTGGTGAGATTCAAATTCGCACATACCTTTTGTCTGGACTTTTCCTGTGCGTCTCAAACCACTAGGCTACAACACCTTGTTGTATCAAAGATATCCAAAATATGTTAATTAACCAATTTAGCATATTATTTTTCTTGAATATACAGTATAATTTTCCGACAAAGGGTATCCGCTTGGACACCCTGGGTATACTGTAGCTCCGCCTCTGATTCCCCACTAACCACCAAAATGAACCCAATACCAAGTCCTTAAGCATCGTGGGTTTGGGTTTATGTTTGTCTGGGAGAGATGGGTTAATGGAGTTGTACAAAGGAATGAAATCGTCAAATCTCCGCTACCATCGAAAAATTGAAACACTACCCCTGAATCATTGAAGCAGATCCACCAAATAAATATATTTCCAAATAACATTAAATATTTTACTCATTCTATCCAACAATACTTGTCCACTATTGACTTGGCACACCCCTTAAGAAACAATAAATAGAATGGTGATTTTTACTATATTACCCTTTGAATATAATAAATACAATGTATTGAAAAATGTAATAGGGAGATGACTATAATTAATGATAAGGGTAAATTAGGAATTATTAAGTGTAAAATTATCCATTGATTTCATAAAGTGGACAAGTATTGTTGGACATCCCAAAATAGTATAGTGAACAAGTATTGTTGGACGGAGGGAGTAGTTCAAAGTACTTGTTTTGTATGTGTATAACACGTCAATTAATAATAAATATTTTATTAAAAAAAAATATTATGTGTGTACCTCATACTATTAACTGTAGAGCTTTAAAAAATACATATTTTGTGTTATAAATAAATATCAAGAGAAAAAAATTAAGTTCTTGAAAACAGTCAATGTTAATTATGTTTGACTAACTCAATATAGAAATAAATCACGGACTCGTAAAGCTAAAAGCCAAAGGTATGGGAATTAAGACATACTCCCTATGTCCTACAATACTTGTTCACTATTGACGGCACACCCCTTAAGAAATAATAAATAGAATGGTGATTTTACTATATTACCATTTGAATATAATAAATACAATGTATTGAAAAAGGTAATAGGGAGATGACTATAATTAATGATAAGGGTAAATTAGGAACTATTAAGTGTAAAATTATCCATTGATTTCATAAAGTGGACAAGTATTGTTGGACATCCCAAAATAGTATAGTAAACAAGTATTGTTGGACGGAGGGAGTAGGTTTTAGGGGTATAGTTAAATGTGTATCACTAAATATTAGAAGCGTAACTAAATGATTATTTTATCTTGAGTGAAATCAATTTTTAAAGAGTAAAAAAAATTAAATAATATTTCGTTAAGGTCCTTCATGCTTTTAAAATAAGGATAAATCCTTTTGGCCAGAAAACTTTAGTCATGATTTGGCCATAATTATAAAATGACATATTCACACTATAAACTAGTTTCTTTTTGGACATTTTTACCCTTTTAAGTTAAAAATTGAATATATTCTTGGGATCTCTATATTCTTCTATCATGTTTCCAATATATTGAAAATAATTAATGACATTAATTGTTGATGATTTCATAGTCAATTATAGAAAAAGACTACAAATTCCACCAAAGAGAACATTAAGTGATCTCATGCAATCTGTGAAAAAAAAAATTGTGACATCAGTAGTAAAAAAACTATTTTTTTCAATTTAATTATACACATCTTGGTGTTGTTTAGCCATAAATATTCCCAAATATATTTGGCAAAAAAAAATTTGAAAATAGTGTTCGACTTGGTCGAATGTGTTTTGAGTTATCATTTTTTAAATGTTTTACAAATAATGTTTGAAAATTATTAAATTATATAGTTTAATTTTATTCAAACATAATAATTAAAAAAAATACTTAATTGGAATTCGCCAATTCAGAGGTCATTTTAATAACAAATATAAGTAATGATTCATAATTTATCAAATCGACGTAATATAGGGGATAAAACTTGTATGATTAATATTATTAATGTTTGACTCTCTTTGATTCAACATATATGCATTATACACATGATTTCTATAACTATCGATATTTACCGGGTCTAATGTTTTTTGAGTTGTCATTATTTAATATTTTATAAATTACATTTAAAAATTATTTAATTATATAATTTAATTTTATTTAAATAATATTTAAAAAATTACTTAGTTAGATGTCATTTTAGTAACAAATATAACTAATGATTCACAACTTATCAAATCGACGTAATATAGGAGAAAAGACTTGTATGATTAATACTATTAATGTCTGACTCTCTTTGGTTCGACACATATGAACTTTATGCATAGTTTCTATAATTATCGACATTATCAGGTCTAATGTATTTTTAGTTGTCGTTACCTCAATATTTTATAAATTACATTTAAAAATTATTTAAATATATAGTTTAATTTTATTTAAACATAATAATTTAAAAAATTACTTAATTGGAGGTCATTTTGGTAACAAATATAAGTAATGATTCACAATTTATCAAATCGACATAATATAGGGGATAAGACTTGTACTATAAATACTATTAATGTCTGACTCTCTTTGGTTCGACACATATGAACTATAAGCATGATTTCTATAACTATCGTCATTTACCAGGTCTAATGTGTTTTGAGTTGTCATTATCCCAATATTTTACAAATTATAAATTATATAGTTTAATTTTATTTAAACATAATAATTTTAAAAAATTACTTAATTGGAGGTCATTTTAGTAACAAACATAAGTAATGGTTCACAATTTATCAAATCGGCGTAATATAGGGGATAAGACTTGTACGAGAAATACTATAAATGTCTGACTCTCTTTGGTTCGACAAATATAAACTATACGCATGATTTCTATAACTCTCGACATTTACCAGGTCTAATGTTTTTTGACTTGTCGTTATCCCAATATTTTACAAATTACATTTAAAAATTATTAAATTGTATAGTTTAATTTTATTTCAACATAATAATTTTTAAAAAAAATACTTAATTGGAGATCATTTTAGTAACAAATATAAGTAATGGTTCACAATTTATCAAATCAACGTAATATAGGGGATAAGACTTGTACGATAAGTACTATTAATGTTTGACTCTCTTTGGTTCTGACATATATGAACTATACACATGATTTCTATTTTTATCAATATTTACCAGGTCTAACGTGTTTAGAGTTGTCGTTATCCCAATATTTTATAAATTACATTTAAAAATTATTTAATTTTATAGTTTAATTTTATTTAAATATAATAATTAAAAAAAATAGTTAATTGGAGGTCATTTTAATAACAAATATAAGTAATGATTCACAATTTATCAAATCAACGTAATATAGGGGATAGGACTTGTACGGTCAATACTATTAATGTCTGACTTTCTTTGATTCAACATATATGTACTATACGCGTGATTTCTATAACTATCGATATTTACCAGGTCTAATGTGTTTTTAGTTGTCGTTATTCTAATATTTTACAAATTACATTTAAAAATTATTTATTTATATAGTTTAATTTTATTTAAACATAATAATTAAACAAATTACGTAGTTGGTGGTCATTTTATTACCACTTGATTCGACTTAATAATTTTATTATACCTCATGATTATTTCTCTACTTTGCGCATAGCTTCACTATGGCATGAAGTGATCGGACGCCTTTGTTCTTCAAGCAAGTGTCCTCAATTTATACTACGAAATCAAATAATAAGATCAGGAATAAGAGTATGAAGTAGAAAAGTAAAATATTTTTCATGGTTCCTAGATTTTTATATTACTATTTTTGCCACTTTATGACTTTTGTATCTTTTATTCAAGTTCATATACTGTTGATTAAATTACTTACTCCATATTTAATTTAGGAGAACAAAGTTATGGCTGGAATAGTCTAGAATTCTACTAGGAATTGCAAATTTTTTTTGAATAAATCAAATTCTTCTTAGAGAAGTGAAAAATATACTAATATTTATTGAAGCTTAAACCTCAATGATCCTATATATTAACAAGCCAAAAAATATTTCAGCAACTCAAACAAAAGTAAAAAAAAAAAAAACATGGATAGTTACCCTTCAGTTTGGTCTATGTCATCCAAGTCGGGGTCTGCCACAATCATCTCATTGGTTCAATTTTGAAGATCATGCACAATTCTTTTCAAATTATATTTAACATAATGAACTTGCACGTTGGTACCCAATGCGATATCACAATTCTGGTCAAAATACATCAGCATACTTCGATATGTCTTGTACTCAAGAGTCATATTTGGGTAACCTCCCAAAAAGAATCGATTCATATGGGGTCTAATAATATCTCGTCTCCACCTTGTCAATATATACCTTTCATCAATTTTATCAATCTTCTTGTGTGCCACAATCTTGAGTATATGACAACAAAGTATACCTCTAGACTCAAACCATTTGCAACTACAACTAAAATAATTACCAATAGGCCTCTATTCAATTGTGTACTCTACTGGATTGCCATTATTTTTATGCATTATTGAATAATCACTAATTATGAATTTCTCAACACCGGTGATAGCTTCATGATCGGCAGGGTGCTGACTTCACAATGATACAACTTTCTTAATTGTGTCTTGAAAAATTCATATACCGTGCGAGTGTAACACTGAATTACTTGTTCCTCCCACTTGAACACTTATAATATGAAATCCCTTGGATTGATATTCTGCTTCCAACTCTTTCTCATGCTTAGCTCTTATAGCTAACTCGTATTGATGCACAAATAGCTTCAAGGTGCTTTGACGGGAAATAAATCCATCAAAAAATGCATGCATTCCCTCACTTCTTTGTGTAGATAACATACCAGCCCAAAAGAACACATCAAGGTACGCAGGAACCCATTTCTCCTTCTCAATATAAAGCTTGTTGAACCAATCCCTTATTTGCAAATCATACTTTGCAATATATTCTGCCCATCTTATCTCAAAGTTTTCAACACTAATACTATCAAGGATCATGGACTTGAATTCTCCACGTGCAATTAGAGAATCGGGAAGCCCACTTAAGTAAAGCGGCAACATTGAGAACATATGCCAAATACAATATCTATGTACAGTATGTGGCATTACTTCCGCAATGACTAGCTTAATGCTCAGGCACTGATCGATTATAATATCATCTGGATGAACATTTCACATGGCCTCGAGCCAAGTTCTAAAAATCAATTTGTAACTAACGATATCTTCATGAGACATGAGAGCACATCCTAGTAGTATCGATTGTCTATGGTGATTAATGTCAACAAATGAAGCACATGGCATATTGTAGCGATTCACAAGATATGTCGTATCAAAACTTTACAATTGTTACTCTTTGTGGTATACTTAACTTTGCGATTTCTTGCTCGGTCACTACAATAAGTTAAATTCCTACCAGTGTCACCAGCTATCATTTTGGAATTTCATTTCACAATAGAAAATCCTTTCAATCGTGCATGTTCTTTGTACAATGCAAACAAAGAATTTTCATCTTTAAATTGCATTCCGGAGATTAGACCAGCACTCACATCCTCTTCAGTGAAAGTATCATATGGTACACGATCAACATTGTACTCTTCAAACTCATCTCCTAAAATGTGTTCCTCATTGTTCTCAACTTCTTCATCGTATTCTCTATCGGTTTCTCCATCCTTATCTAAATGGACATTATTGTTTAAACTGTAGTGTGAATCATCATCGACCCATTCATTTTCTTTCATCAAATTATCGTCTGATGTCATCCCTAAAGTTCTGTACAACTCCTCCTAAACTTCGGTTGTATTCATATTTTTCTGGAGAGAAAGTGATCGAGTAGAGAAGAAAAGAAAAAAGAATTAGCAGTAGGATTTCCTTAGCAGTAATACTACGTAAGAATAAGAATGTTAGCATATGAGTTGGAATGAAGAAAAAATAGTGTCCCAATGTATAAGACTTTTGATATTCCAAGTCTAAGAATATGTGTTCTAATTGAATTGTAATTTTTGGGAATAACAAACACTTTAATACCCTTTAATTAAAAAATGAAAAAAAGATCAGATTATTTTAGAATAAAAAGGCTAGTATAGTCTTTGTACGTTTCTGGCCAAATTCGGGCAATATTTTTCTGGCCGTTTAGCACTATCCTTAAAATAATATAGATATATATAGTTATGAAATATTTATAGTTGATAATATAATATTATTCAACATGGAAGTATAGATTTCAGAAAAAACAATTTATTTTGTAAAAGAGTATAAATCAATCAATATTTTCTTCAATTTTTATGTCTTAATAAATATTTTTCTTACTATATTTTGCGAACGTAGCAAGGTAATGCCAACTGAAGTTCTTTCTAGCTAGAAGAAATTATATTTTGTTTTTGTTTTTTATTGAACTGTTCAAAAATTTTAATAATTAAGATATATAACAAAGTCTTAATACTATTAAGATGTCTATTTAATAATTTCTACAAAGATGACAGTTCCCTGGTACTCCATCAACTTTCACCCACAACTATCCCCATCATCAATTATTCACCACCAACTAATAATTAGAATCACCATCATCAACCCAACTATAACTATCGCTAGTGTTAATCGATCACCAAATTAATCGTGAATTTGGTCCACGCGATGGGACACGCACCGCAACCCTCTTCCTTTCCGAACTAAAGTTGACCAAAGTCAAAATAAAGTTCAACCAAAATTAGGATCCTAACCCTATTATTATATATTTTTTATTAAGACAATATTTTAAGCATCAGAAATTAGTAATAGAGATTACAAATTAGTCATAGAAGTTAGAGATAACAAATTAGTCATAGAAGATGCATTGCTCATCTATTTTTAGGGTTAATTATAATTTTTAGTAGATTATTACGGATCAAACAAGATTCTCTTACCAGAGCTACATTAATTATGCATTTTTTTAACTTTCTTTTATATTAATTTTTTTTAGTAATTTAAATTATAATAGTTATTATTTATAACAAGTTATGAATAGCAGAACTTATAACTAGGATTATAGAAACTTAGAGTCGAGATGATGATGATAGATTATTGTAAAATTTTCTCATAAAGGACTTATCATTGTGTATTAAAGTCTTTTCGTAAAGATTATTTTTTTTAATGTTTGCAAACATTAAGAACTCACATGTTTTCTGACTTATTTGACAAAAGAAGTTAAGATTAGAAGAAAGAATCATTTGTTAACTTATTAAATTTTGCATAATGACAAAGACAATTTATGTCGAAGGAAATCGGGGGAACAGAATCAGAGAGATTGATACAAATCAGCAGTCAGTCAGCCTTGGTCTAACATTTTGTTAGAGCTGGCTGGACAAAGATAGATTGAAGGTCAGATAGATTTGAGTTCAAGTGGCACAATCAGGGAGATGATTGATTCACCCAAATCAATCAAACTAAAGAATGGATGTAGTCAATCAAAGAGAAGATTGATTCACCCAAATCAATCTAACCAAAGATTGGATTAATTCAGTTGAAGCCAAAAAGGAAAAAGAAGATCCTACATCTCAAGATAGCAAGTAGATCATAAGAAGCAATTCAAGGATTTCGAAGAATCAAGAACAACAGAGCAACTACACACTAAAAGAGTGCATTACACTGCGTATAAAGTCAAAACCCTCCTCTATTGCTAGATGAGCGCAACTTCACTTGAACTTATATTGTAATCTTCTTTTATTTTTCATAAAACTTTATACACACTTGAGTGAACAATTGAAAAAGAAAAGAGAAAGCAAGATTCTGAGTGTAGATTTTACAAGTAGAGTTCATGTAAGGAAAGAAGTTCTGATTTGCATATCAGACATGTTTAGATTCAAAACTATGTACAACTGAAGTCCACTTCAAGCTCTAAAGAAATCCTTGAAACCCAAGGGAACTGGAAGTAGGTATCGGTATTCCGAACCAGTATAAAATATCCTTTGTCGATTTACTTTATGTTTTTTACTTATCTTTATTTCATGAATTTAATCTGCAGGAAGAGTTGACTATTCACCAAGGTCAGTCGACTACAATAATTTTAATTCACCCCCCTCCTCTTAACTTTCAATTGGTATCAGAGCAGGTCTCACAAATAAAGTGTTTAACCATTGTGAGCAGAGATCTATGGTAAATTATTAAATTCCTGATGCTCTTCTTCAAGATGGACATTTCTCAAATCGACCTCCTTACTTCAACGGCCAACATTACTCTCACTCGAAAGATAGATTCAGAATCTTTGTTACCTCAAATGATCTCCAAGCATGGATAGTTATCAAAGGGGCCAAAGCCCATCCCAGGACTCACCGGGAAAGATGCTACTGAAAAACCCTTTGATCCAGAGTCCTTTGATGTCACAAAGGAACAATAAGAGGTAATCCAAACTAATGCTAGAGCAATAAGTTTGTTATACTGTGCAATTAGCAGCGCAAAATACGAAAAAATATCTATATGCGAAACTGCGAAAGATATGTGGGACAAACTCGAAGTCACCTATGAAGGAACCTGCAAAGTAAAGGAAGCTCGAATTATTTCATTGAAGAATGAATATGAATTGTTCAAAATGGCAGACGATGAGAATGTAGAAGACATGTTCTCAAGATTCAGTAAAATAGTTCGCAAACTCAAATCTCTGAAAATGGTATACTCAAATGGATTACAAATTAGAAAACTCATCAGAAATCTTTCAAAAGCATGGAAAACTAAAGATGCTATACTTGAAGATGGAGATCTACAAAAGATGACCTACGATAAACTTCGTGGAAACCGTATGGCCTATGAACAAAATCATATCAACAGATACAACAAAGATGATAAAAAGAAAACAATAGCTTTTACAGCTGAACTTCTGAAATCGAGAAAGAAATTGATGAATCTCAAAGTGAGGGAATGACTCTCATAAATCGAGGAGTCAGATAAATGCTGCGACAAAGATGACAAAGGCCCCAATAAGATTACAGAAACAATTATTACCATAGAAATGATGACCGATGCTATTACTGTCAAAAACCTGGTCATATTAGATAAAATTATCTTGAACTCAAAAGAAGAAGCCAATAGAAGAATGGAGATCCAAAGAGTCTTGGAGCATGGAGCGATGAAGAAGCACTCGAAGATGATCATAATGTAACCGCAAATATCTGCTTTGTGGAAATGAGAGAACCAAGTGAGGTAATACATCATGACTGATCTAAATGTAATCACTTACAAGACTCTCTGGATATGGTTACAGACGAACTACAGAAAGTTATTGACAAATATAACAAAATTGCTCAAGAAAAGAAAGAGTGACAAATTCTTCTTGAAGCCAGCCATATTGAAGTTGATCTTCTACTGGAAGAACTTGATGAAGTCAAGATGCAATTAAATAGCATCAGGAAGTTATCAAGCCATAACTTAGTGAGATCAAATAGATCCATCATGAACTTCTCTCAAAACTCCTCTTTTTACTCTGCAAAATTCTCTTTTAAACCTATTTGTTTTACCTGCGGCATTGTTGGTCACAAATCCTTTAATTGCAAAAAATACTCTTCAGGAAAATGAATTTGGAGATCAACATGCGCTAGTCCTAACCATCAAGGACCCAAGAGTGCTGGGGTACCTAAAAGAAATTAATCTCTTTGTTTTGCATGAGCACTCCAGGAAAACCTACAGAAAAGGTATGTGGGTCATTGACAGTGAATTCTCCAGACACATGTGCGAAAAGAAAGAAAATTTCAAAACAATTAAAAAATTTGATGGTGGATTCATAAGATTTGGAGATAATGCAAAAGGAGAAGTAATAGGAGTTGGAACCATCACCCTCAGCTTATCCTGTGATCTAGTAGAAATATATCTAGTTGATGGACTCAAACATAATTTGCTCAGCATAAGCAAACTATATGATGCTGGATTTCAAGTCTCGTTCAATACAAGGAGCTACACAATCAGACATCTAGAAAGGAACATTACCATTATCTGAGATCAAATTGATAATGTATATGTTTTAAATAATATTGATCTACCTACACTTACGTACATGTATTACTGTAGTTTTCAGTGATCCTTGGTTGTGGCATCGAAAGCTTGGACACGCAAGCATTCATGCTCTTGAAAAACTATCTAAACTTGAACTAGTCATCGGATTGCCAAAATTAAATTTTGAAAAGATCATATATGTGATGCTTGTCAACTCGGTAAACAAACTCGCTCATCCTTTAAAGGAAAAGACATTGTAAGTACCTCTAAACCTCTCTAACTTCTTCATATGGATCTTTTTGGTCCTATTCGAACTGCAAGCATCGAAGGTAAAAGATATGTCTTTGTAGTCGTTGATGATTTCTCAAGATTTACATGGGTAATTTTCCTCTCTCACAAGAATGAAGCTTTCTCTAATTTTGAAGTATTTTGTAGAAAGGCTCAAAGAGAAGCAGGGTATTTTATCACTATCATTCACAGTGACCATGGTGGCGAATTTGAAAATAAGGCTTTTGAAGATTTCTATGCTCAAAATGGGTTCACTCAGAATTTCTCTTCATCCAGATCACCTTAGCAAAATGGAGTGGTAGAGAGAAAAAATTGATTTTTAAAAGACACAGCTAGAACAATGTTACTAGATCGAAATCTCCTTAATCACTTTTGGGCAGAAGCAGAAAGCACTGCTTGTCACATTCTAAATAGATGTCTTATCAGACCTATTTTAAGGAAAACTCCTTCGAACTATGGAGAGGAAAGAAACCTAACATTAATTACTTTCATCCTTTTGGTTGCAAATGCTTCATCCACAATAATGGTAAGAATAATGTTGGTAAGTTTGATCCTAGAAGTGTCAAAGGTATTTTTATGGGCTACGCGACTCTTAGCCGAGCCTTTCGAGTTTTCAATAAAAGAACTTTAAGTGTTGAAGAATCTGTTCATGTTGTGTTTGATGACACTAACCCAAGAATGCAGGAAATTGAAACTGGTGACGATGAAACTCCTCCTCTCGAAAATTGTGAAGATAATCCCAAAGCGCTCATTGAGTCCAACAATGAAGAGTCATCTCCAACAGAAGGCGAGTTGACTACCCCAGCCGACAAGGTCGCTATTCCTAGAGAGTGGAGACACAATGCCAGCTATCTAAATAAATTTATTTTGGAAAATTCAGATAATAAAATACAGACTAGATCCTCATTAAGAAAGCAAGCTTTTGTAGCTCTTGTATTTCAAATGGAACCCAAACGAATCAATGAGGCAATAGAGGATGAATCGTGGGTACAAGCAATGAAAGAAGAACACAATCAGTTCGAAAGAAATTAAGTATGGACTCTCATTGAAACACTAAAGAAATGTTCAGTAATCAGAACTAAATGGGTGTTTCGTAACAAACTAAATAAAAACGTTAAGGTGGTCAGAAACAAAGGTAGGTTTGTAGCTCAAGGATACTCTCAGCAAGAAGTAATTGACTATGACAAAATTTTGTTCCTATAGCAAATTTAGAATCTATTCGAATTCTTCTAGCATATGCTTCCTTTAAGCGTTTTAAACTCTTTCAAATGGACGTCAAAATCACCTTTTTAAATGGTTTTATAAAAGAAGAAGTTTTTTGTTAAACAACCTCCCGATTTCAAAAATTCTTCTTGTCCCGACTATGTTTTCAATGTATCCAAAGCTCTTTACGATCTTAAACAAGCTCCAAAAGCTTGGTATGAGCATTTTTTTTATCAATAATAATTTTCAATGGGGCAAAATTGATACAACTCTTTTTACTCAAAAATCTGATTTGAGCATTCTTCTTGTTAAAATTTATGTTGATGATATAATATTTGGTAGTTCTAACCCCTCTCTATACAAGAATTTTACAAATCTCATGAAAGAAGAATTTGAAATGAGTCTTATGGGAGAACACTCCCCTTCTTTCTCGGCCTACAAATAAAGCAAACAGACAAAGAAATCTTCATCAGTCAAGGTATGTATGCAAAAGAGCTAATTAAGAAGTTTGGAATGAAAAATAGTAAAGCCTTTGGGACTCTAATGAGTTCCTCCACTTGTCTAGAAAGGGACATAGCAGGTAAAGAAGTCAATGAAAAACTTTATCGTGGAATGATTGACTCACTCCTTTATCTCACGGCAAGCCGATCAGACATAATGTTTAGCATCTGCAAATGTGCAAGGTTTCAATCTGCACCAAGAGAATCTCATCTCACAGCCATAAAACGGATCATCCGATATCTTATTGGGACATCTGAAATGGGACTATGGTATCCTTTTTCTGATAAATTTGATTTAATTGGTTATTCAGATGCTGACTTTGCTGGAGATAAAAATGACAGGAAAGGCACTAGTGGAACATGTTAATTTTTGGAAAAATCCCTCATTTTCAGGCATAATAAGAAACATACCTCCGTAGCCCTTTCAACTACCGAATCTGAATATCTGGCAGTTGATAGTTGTGGTACTCAACTACTTTGGATGATGCATCAACTATTAGATTACAATTTATCTTATGAAGATGTTCTAATTTTTTGTGATAATACTGGTGATATTAGTCTGTCTAAATATATTGTGCAACATTCTAGAGCTAAACTCATAGATATCAAGCATCATTTTATTCATGATCATGTTGAAAATGGTGATTTCCTGCTCGAATTTGATGATTCCAGAAATCAATTAGCTGGTATTTTTATAAAATCTTTGATTGAAGAAAGATTTTGTTTCCTTAGAAATTGCCTTGGAATCACCGTGCTTCGTATTTAATTTCACTCGTTTTTTACTTGTAATTATTATTAGCTTAGATTTGTCTTACTTTTTAAGTACTATGTAACTCTTCCTCTTCTTAATCTCTATCCTCTTTTTTTTCAATTGTCATATCAATCTTTCCATCTTCTAACGCCTCTTCATCTTCTCCATTTCTTTAACAAGAACTCCTCTTTCACCTCTTCTCTCATTTTTTGTTTTCCTCTCTAAACATGACTCACACTAGATCAATGGTGTTTCTTCAAAAAACCATTGAATCCCTTTCAGATTCTCTCGAAGTCAAATTCCTCTCTTCTGATTGCTCAAAAGCAAAGTTTATTATTCAGCCGTCCTCGTCCAAAAAGTGGCCCTCTACTGCAAAGAAGAAGGAAATAAAAAAGGCTCACTCTGAATTTCCTGAGTCATTCTCTACAGAAGACTCACTCAAATTTTGGGGACTTGAGCAAAAGATGAAGTTTTAATCCTTCCAGAAGCGTCCTTTGGTGCCGGGTCGAGTGATAAATCTAGAAAAATTGGAGGCATCTCATTGCGCAGTGAGTTACTTCTTTCGAGTTCAAAAACTATCTCTGTTGCTTCGATTGTGTGGGCTTGAATTTTATGAAGAACCTGCTTGGTTGTTTTATGCGAACCTTTGGATCTCTGAGGATAGCGGTGAGTTGGAAACCCTAGTTTTAGGGAATCATATTGTTGTGAATGACTATCTGTTAAAGAAGTGTTTGGTTCTGAGTTCTCTGGTTATATTTCTTGTATGCATGGTAATATTTGGCCTGATAATTTTGAGATTTCTCTGGAGGATGCAAAAGCTTTTGTTGCTTAATCTGATGCTGACTTGACCAGTTTTGGTCCTCTTTCTCTCTGTTTTGAGAATCGTATTTTAGCTCACATTATTGCCATTACTTTGGTTCCAAGGAAGGGTTCTCTTAGCAATATCTCTAACAGAGATGTGTTTATTCTGTACTTCTGTTGAAAAAACATTATATCAACTGGGCTTTGTGGTTTCGTGAGTACATGTTTGAAAGCTCTGAAGATAATAACTCCTCTGCCAGTCTACCGCACGGTCAGCTCATCTCTCACATCATAAACGACTCGCTTGTGGATATCTCTCAGTTCAAACTTGTTGTCATTGACATTATCTATAATACTCGAACCTTCTCCAGCATGGGGTATGTTCTCATCAATAACAAATGGCACAAGAAGGAATCTTCTAAAGCACAGGCTGAAACACCCAAGGCATCTCACATCTCAGCTGACTTTATTGCTTTGCTTCTCAAGGAGGCATAAAATATCAAGGTACGTTTGAATGGGTTGGAATCTCACATGAAGGTACTGCAGGACACTCTTGGGAAGGTTCTCCAGCCAAGCAAAGACTCCGGCATTGATGTTGGGAAACTCTGTCTAAAAGTGGAAGGACCTAAGAAGGAGAGAATCCGCTCTGTCAATGAACTGCTCAAGGAAGCCAACTCCATCAAGACTGGAGTCGACTCTGCCCATACTGAACTGGTTGTCTCTGTGCACACATCCTATTCCAACTTCTCTAAGAATGTTGAGCGCTCTTACAATGCTTTCTGCAGGAATGTGCTCAACACTCTCAAGTACTTTATTGGTGATCGTTAAGCTGGTGATCTTGTGTTTTTTTTGTCAAGACTTTGTTTCATGATGATATGTCCTCTTATGCTCTAGACTGTAATATTGGGGTCCCTTTCCCCTAATACTCTCTGATTATCTGTCTATCTGTTTTTACTGCTATCGCTCTAGTCGTCTTGCTTGTTATTTTCTTTTTTGTTTTCCTTTTTAATTATGTCGAAGGGGGAGAATTCATATAACTACTGGAGGCACATAGAAAGGGGGAGCATACAGAAAGGGGAAGCCATACAAACGACAAACAGGGAAGTTTAATTAAATCATATAGTTACAATTGTCATTATCAAAAAGGGGGAGATTGTTAACTTATGATATTTTGCATAATGACAAAGCCAATTTATATCGCAGGAAATCGAGGAGCAGAATCTGGGAGATTGATACAAATCAGTAGTCAGTCAGGGAGATGATTGATTCACTCGAATCAATCAAACCAAAGAACGGATGCAGTCAATCAATGAGAAGACCGATTCTCCCAAATCAATCCAACCAAAGATTGGATCAATTCTGTTGAAGTCAAAAAGGAAAAAGCAGATCCTACCTCTCAAGATAGCAAGTAGATCATAAGTAGCAATTCAAGGATTTCGAAGAATCAAGAACAACAGAGCAACTACACACTCTGATTCAAGGCAGATTGGGCATTACTCAATCAAGGAAGAAATACACTTAATCAAGGAAACATTACAAGTCCTTGATTGAAGGAAACTCCCATGGGTTTTTCTATTAGAGCTACAACGGTCGCATTACACTGCTTATAAAATCAAGACCCTCCCTAACCACTAGAAGAGTGCAACTTCACTTGAACTTATATTGTAATCTTCATTTATCTTTTATAAAGCTTTGTACACACTTGAGTGAACAATTGAAAAAGAAAAGAGAAAGAAAGATTCTGAGTGTAGGTTTTACAAGTAGAGGTCATGTCAAGAAAGAAGTTCTGATTTGCATATCAGACGGGTTTAGATTCAAAACTCTACAATCGAAGTACACTTTAAGCTCTAAAGGAAACTCCTGAAACCCAAGGGGACTAAAAGTAGGCACCACATCGGTGTTCTGAACCAGTATAAAACATCATGTGTCGATTTACTTTCTGATTTTTACTTATCCTTATTTCGTGAATTTAATCTGCAGGAAGAGTCGACTATCCACCAAGGTCAGTCGACTACAATAATTTTAATTCACCACCTCCCCCCCCCCCCCTTAAATTTCATCATAAAGAGGGATTTGAAACTACCAACCTCTATGTGATAGCTAGAGATAGGATAGTAACCTGAGACTTTTGATGGATGGAAAAAATTAATTTGATACCCAAATGTCAACAAGGATATGGGGTGATATTTTCTTAATTGGGTCGAGAGGCTTTAGAAGACATATAGATTCGTCAATTTTGTACAATCAACACACCAGAATGAGTTGATAGCAAATTGTTTGTTTAAGTTCCGATATCTAAGAACTGTAATCTTAGTTCATCTTTTATTATCAATTTAAATCTAAGTAGTTAAAATAGTTTATGGTTTCCCATTTAAACCTCCAATCCCCAATAGTAGTTAACAATTATAATTTCATTAGCAAATTATAAAGATCTCTAACAATGTTCTCTATGATATTCAATCTCAACCCACTTAGATTACTATATTTTGGACTTCGATCATTTTAATCTCAATCAAGGATGTAATTTGAGTAACATCAACAGAATCTATTAATAAAGTCAAAAGGCTCATTAAATTGTTGTGTTTTTTCTCCATAAAATTTCTACATCTTGCTTGAATTAAATAATTTCATTAGATTGTTAGCAAACATTACATAAACATGCATTTGAAATGAAATTTTAAAACAATACGATAAGTCAATAGTTGAAAAATAATATTAGCAAATATTACTATAATATGTATTAACATATAAAAATTCAAAATAAATTTATCTATGTATCTTGTAAGTTATAGCTAGTAGATATTGTAAGTTGTATATCTTAAATATATTGTGTGTATATTTGTGAATATCTTATATATATATATATATATATATATATATATATTTGTGTATATCATTTATTTTGTATATATCTTATAGATAGTATATCTTGTGAATATTTGATAAATATTGTATATATGGTGCATATATTTATATTTTTTATGGTTATTTTCTTGTATATCTTAATAAAAATTAATTGATAAATGATAACATCATACTATGAATTTCAAATTTCAACTTCAACCTTTCAATGGTTACAATTATTTCAAAATTAAATTGATAACACAACATTACATGATTAGAATTTAACTTTCAAATTTTAAATTTCAAATTAATAACATTACACTTCAAATTTTTTAAATAATAAATTCATTTAATTCCATCTAAGATGAAAGTTTAAAAAAATTGAAACTTCAAAGTTGAATAGATAATAATAGGCAAGAACTAATTAGAAATTCTAGATAGATAAAGAATAGATTGTGTGAAAAATGAAATTTGAACTTTCAAGTTTCACCTTTCAAATTTTACATTCACAACAATTACTATTATTTTAAAATTAAGTTGATAACAATAAACTATATGATTAAAACTCAACTTAAAAATTTTAAAGTTAATAGGTTGAAGAAGAGTTAGCTTTTTTTTAAAATGAAATTACGGGCCCAACCCACGAACCCGGTTCAGTGGCCCAATGCCTAGACTTTGGCGGTTCGTGGGCTAGGCCAATTATTTATGTTCTTAAATATATTTTCCTTAAGGAGTGTGTCATACCCCAATAATTCACTTAGAGGTCATTTGGTTTGTAGACAAGTTATATTGGAATTATCTTTTATTGATTGTTAGGTTTGTCATATTCAAACTGATATGCATTGCATATTTTCTAAGAATAAAGTGTCTATTCATAAAAGTATCCTCCTACTTATTTAGCTTTTTTTATATTCTGTTTGCAAGTTTTAGTTATTCATTCTTAAAAATAAAATTATCATCTTATTTAGCTTAAATATATTTGTGTGCATTCACATTATTGTGTCGTGTATTTTTAAAAATAAATTTTTCATCTTAATTAGCTTAAAAATAAAATTTTCATCTTAAGTTTGTCAAAGTAAAAAAGATTTTATTGTCTATGTTACTTCATTTAAGCACGTATCTTTCATATTGTAAAATATTAAAGTTATCTTCATTTTAATTGATATAAAAAATACAAATTCTCAAGCGACTAAAACTATTTAACTAAAAAAAATGTAATTCAACAATGAAGTCAACACTTTAACAGAAATCAAAATAAAAATAAACGTAAGAATTAGTCAAATAAATTCACCTTATAATATATTCACGAATAAAAATTATATTTATATAGTGTAATTTTTTAATAAAAAAAATATATTATCATAAAAATAACGAATAGTAAAGGTTGTGGATATTATTATAAATGGTATTAAAAAATATGTGTATATACATGGATGTAAAAGTGATGTATAGGAGAGGGTTTAAGGGGTACTTTTGTTATTTTACATATTTTATCCAGTATTACTATTCTACCCGCAAGTAGGGATAACTTATCCCAATACTAATTATTAATTATGGAATAAGTTATTCCAGACTTTGTAACCAAACAAAGAATTAAAGATACTAAAAACTTATCCCAATATTATTTTCCCTTATCCATCACACCAAACGACCTCTTAATATGTAATAGAGGAAGCACTATTTTGACAATGGAAAAGGGTCATATTTGTCTTTGTACTTTTAGAAAAGGGTTATAGTTTTCCTTTGTTATACTTTTTTGAAATATTTGCCCCTGTCATCCAACTTTAGGCACATATTTTCCCTTAGACGGTTAAATTTCATATTTCCCACTTTTATCATCCTACATAGCGCTTATATGGATATATATATTTAATCCACTCAAAATTTCTTTCTTGTTTAATTATTGTATGTACCCGACCAATATTATAGAGAAACGTCTACTCTAACGGATTTAAAAATGACGAATTAGAAAAAAGATTCTCTTACTATGTGGAGATCACATTGAAGATTACGAGGTTTTTTTACTAGAACATTTTTTCACATTCAATTGATTTCTAATAATTGAGTATATGTTAAGAATGATTAATGGGTCACTGATTTTTTTTAAAAAAATTTGTTTGTTATTGATCATGTGGTGGTACCATTTCAAGCTCTACTATCCTATGAAAAGTTGAAAAAATAATTCCAGTATCTTAAAAGATTCTTATTCATATTATTGTCTAAGGTTTATTTTTTCATCCCTTATTAATGAGCATGTTATTTAACATATTTCTACAATTAATTTTGTGAGAATTATTTAACCATTGAATAGTATTCAATTGGTTTCATTAAGTTAATATAGTTGTTATCATTCATTTCCTATATTCTACTATTGACAACTATGGCACACTATTCATTAGCCTCATTACTCCTCCATTAATCACCTGTATTGTCTTTAGACCGTTGGAAGATTTATCTTTGTGAATTTGATGTATAAATCTAGTATTCCTCTATCACAATGAAAAGAGAATAATATATATACATCTCTAAGAGTAAATCTTTCCTCCTATATTTTATTGGTGTGTTGTGTTTTGTTCTTTGAATCTTTGTTAGTTTCTGGTTTCTAGTTTTATACTAGAAGAGCTTGTTTAATCGTGGGGGATACACCCATATCAGATGAAATATCCTTAAGGACAGTGTCTTGGACACGCCTCAAACTATAAGAATTCCCTACAATTGTTCGTGGTAAAATATTTTCCGTAAGATTTCTTATAATCTTAAGGATATTTTCTATGTTCTTATGGAAAATAAAAATAACGGATGTCACAATATTTTCACTAAAAGTTTCTATTGTCATTCGGTATTGCCACTCCAAATAAGTAGTAACGGGAAAATATTGATGTTGAAATTGATGGTGCTGAGGGGGTGATGGGTCTCTTGTTTTTAATAGAGAATTAGTGAAAATTGTGCACTTTGAACAACTTATAGTGAGGCTAGATCTACATGGAGGTCGGAGATCATTTCAAAGAAAAATGTTTTATGGGACTTCCGAGTCATAAAAGACTCTAACCCAATTCGGTGCTCGATACTACTCCCAAAATAATTGATATAACTTTATGCTCAATTCACCCTTTACAAAGAAGGGACTTTTTACTTTACTGAAGTACTTTTCAAAACTTTAGACGTACTTGCATCCTTGAAACATGAACTTATGAACTTATCTTTCAAGCCCAATAATCAACATAGGAACATATATATGTATATATAAATAACATTTGAAGCTCTCAAGTTTTTAACAATAAAACCTTTAAACTTTCCTCTTATCTTACGTTAATTTGGAATGTAAATGAAGAAATGTGAGTGGGACATGTAGACTCTCTTAAGGATTAATGGAGCCTTTAAAAGTTAATACAAAGAAGAGAACGTAGTCACGATTCAAAGGAATACATTTGGAATGAAACACGGAAGGAAAAAGGCCAGATGATCCCTGGCATACTGCTGGCGTGGGGTGCCAGGCCCCAAACTACTGACCAGAGTTTGGGGCGTACTGTTGGCGTGGCACGCCAGGCCCCAAACTACTGATCAGAAATCCTGGTGCTATGGTGGCGTGCCACGCCAGCCCCTACCCAGAAACCCGACGAATTTTCTTGCTCAATTTTGGGTCCTAACTCATCTAGAATCAATTGGTTTATTCTAAACACTCTTTGATTCACAAACCCAACATGAAATTATCAAAATCCCACTCAAATTCTATCAAGAAACACCACTCATTCGCAAAACTCTCACCTCAAGAACTCAAAACCTCCATTGATAAAGAATGAAGCTTAAAACTCAAGAACTCTTCAAGAATGTTTACATAAATGATTATATGGGCGAATTAACGAAAGAATTACATATTTGGAATGAGGACGAACAAGTCCATGACTATGGGAAGCCTCACATACCTGTAAAGAATGATTGTTCTTGGCGAAATTCCTCAACCCTTGAATGAACGCTTGAAACCCCTCTTTTCCTCTTCTTGAAACTTCGCCCTAAAATTCTAAGCGTTTAGGAATATAAAAATAACTTATTGTCTGATTAGACCCCTAAATTGGGTGAGTAAAAACTTGGGTAGGCCTATTGGGGTAAGAAAAAGACCAAAATACCATTTCCTTAAACGGACGAAAAGCCTTAACTAGAGAGGCTTTACTCGAATGGCCATAACTTTTACTCCGGGCTTGAAATTTAGCAAACTTGGCGCCGTTGGAAAGAGGACTCAAAGGCCTTCGATTTGATGACTTATAGGCCACCTAACTTTATATGTGCTAAAAGATATGGTCGTTTGAAGTTGACTCAAAACTGAAAATTGATCGAAGTCTGAGGTGTTACAAGACTCATTTTACCGCATTATATTTTGTAGATATTTAGAGATGGTATGTATAGGTCTTCGGGCACGGAGTCTGAAAGGTTAAGGATTGTTATTATGTCCTGTTAGGACGGAGATGAAGTAATGACTAGGAGGTGGTCCTCTAGTTCTTTATTGCTTTGATTTTCTTGTAAGTGATGGTTGTATGTTTCTAGTTTGTGTATGTATGTATGTCTACTGCTTTGTAGTATCATTGATGCAATGCATGGTAGGAAATACATCGAAAACATATGTAGTGACAACATGTTAATAATCACATGCAATGAACTAGTTATGTGACTTGTAATTTTAAGTGTATTTGTTCATAATATTTGTGATTGTGTATGATTGTATGTGCTTAATGGTTAACTCAGGTACCACGTCTGGTACATGATATCTCCACGGTTGGCTCGGATACCATGCCTGATATATATTAACGGTTGGTTCAAATTCTACGCCTGATATAAAGATATCAATATTAGTTGGCTCAGGTACTACTCCGATACACTAACTAAGGTGACTTGGGTACCACGTCGGTACACTAACAGTTTGGTTTGAGTTCCATGAGAGGACCAAGTATGTGTTCATAGTCCCATGAGTTGACCTAGTTTATTTCTGCATATTGTAAGTGTTGCATGTTTGATCCCTGAGTTGACCAGGTTACTTGAAAGGTGAATTAATCTCAGGTCTGACTTGTATGTGGCCATATAGGATATGGATCATGCTACAGTAAGTATAAGGACTGAGAGTTTGGATTATGTATTATGTGCGATGGTTGATGTATATTAAGTGGTTATTGATAACTGAATTGTTAAGGGTTATTCTATATAATTGTTTGACTATTAGGTTGAGTTTATAGGGACTCAACTCTTTAGTTGTTTAAATTAAGGTTCATAGTCATGGTATTTACCAGGGAAGGGTATGAGCACTTGAATAGAAAAATGGGGTGGCGTAATGTCACGACCCAAGCCTAGGGCCTAGATGTGACCGGCGAATGGGGAACCCGAAGGAACCCCAAACAAGCCTCATAGCGTATCATTACACATCCTTGGTCGCGAAAGCAATTAAATGACCATAAGCGATAAGCATAATCAAGGGGGAAATCGGGACTAAGGGAGCAAGAAAAAAAAGAAATGATACATAAATACCATAGATGAGTCAAGCTCAAGCATAATACACAACTTGTCCAACACCACCTCTAAACATGAGTACTTAGCGGGGGCCAAGACAAACTACCGGGCTCACCCTCATAGTCAAAACATAACTAGAAAGGAAAAGTTTTATACATAGCAAAAGATCATGAGCAACGTCCCCGAAATGGAGGACTCACCAATAACCACTATAGAAAATCGTACTAGCCACGCGGAGGAGGATGGTCAAGCGGTGCTCCGGTCCCTACATGGTGACATCATGTAGGCATAGAGTATGCGTTAGTACATTTGAATGTACTAAGTATATGGGATGCAATGCAATGCTACATTAGATGGACATCATAGGAAAAATGCGTAATCATACCCAATAGATAGCATATTAATGAAATGATATGTATAATGATGCTTACATAAAAATCATATTTAGTGGGACGTAGTACATGTGTGGCGAGTGACCATCAATATAGTATTTCCAAGGCCTACCACCCCCTTGGAGAGGCGAAAGAGGTACAAACCCCTCAATATGGTTACACGGGCCTACCACCCCCCGAGCTAGGGACCAAGGTACAAACCCCTCGATATGGTTATACGGGCCTACTACCCCCCGTACTAGGCAACCAAGGTACCAACCCCTCGATACGGTTATACGGGCCTACTACCCCCCGTACTAGGCAACCAAGGTACCAACCCCTCGATACGGTTATACGGGCCTACTACCCCCCGTACTAGGCTTGGTCGACTCACAACACTTATATAGAGAAAATCATATACATGTGTCCATTTCATCATCATTTCAGTAATTACATAACCATCCGACTCATAGGACGTACCTTGGACCTTCCCTTTCCTAAGAATTCTATAAATGGGCATTTTATCAAACACAAGGTGGGCAATTGTTCATGTAAATGAAATCATGTATTTCAAGAATACTAAGTCCAACCAATTCCAAAATCCATATAAATCAGCCCACCAACAACATACATATATATATCAACCTTCATAATTGATCATGGAAGCATGTAAACCATAAACATCACATAATAATTCCATTTCATGATAATATGCAAAATGGACCATAATAGGGTGTGTAGTAGTAATTCCATAATTCAAGAGTTCATAAATAATCATAAGGACCCATAAACTTGAAGTAGAAATAGAGGATAAATGGTTGGACTTGTGGAAAGGAAGGTTTCCACAATCAAACCCACATACCTCAACTTTGGAGAATCCTTGATGAAGATTGGAATGGAGAATCGAAGCTTGAGATTGAGTCTTGAATCCGGAATTAGAGCTTGAGATGTTTGAATTTGGTTGAAGATCTTGGTGGAATTTTTGGAGAGGGCTTAGAGAGTGTTTTTGGAGTTAAGAAAAATGACTAAGTATGGGACATATCCCCTTTTTATAAAAAAAAAACGTCTCCAACCCGCCTAAAAAATAGCTCACTGGAAATTGCAAATCTGCACAGACAGGTTTTACGAAAATGGTCATAACTCCCTCATCCTAACTCGGAATGAGGTGAAACCAAGTGCGTTGGAAAGCTAACTCAAAGAGCTTTAATTTAATAGTTTGCAGCCCTTCCAGTTCCTTGTGTGCTAAGAGATATGCCCCTTTAAAGTTGACCCTCCAAATCGCAATTTTTGCGATTTTTGAATTTTGATACGGTTGCTCTAAAATTCGGGTTAGACCCATTTCCCACTCAATTTGACCCCAAAAATAAGAATATGAAGTCGAATTTCCGAAATCATGCACGGATTTTGAGATATATGGAAATTACAATTATAGGTGTTTCCGAAGCACATTTCCGGACATTTTTGGGGTCGTTTCACGTAACTTTCATATTGTATGACTTTTCTGATTATCTACATTATATCATATGGTAGACTCATGTCAACCGATGATGCCTACCAGTACGTGTGTTTATACTGATGCTACTCTTTTTATGCCATTTGACATAGTCTGATTACAAGATCAGTGATGTTTCATCGGTGCAGGCGACGATGATCTTCAGCAACTTCCATGTTTCCTTCCCTTAAGATGGGAGTTGTGTCCCAAATTTCTTGTATAAACTGTACTCATGTAGTAGCTCTTGTACCTATTTAGACTAATTCCTTGGGGAAAATGTTTGAGTGTTCTTTTAAATACTTTTGGTTTTAAATCAAGTTAAAGATGCTTTCGTATTTATAGGGTGTTAGATTTTATTTCATTTACTTTTCACATGTTTTAACCTGTTTGGGTGGTAAAGATTCTCCTATCTAGGTGTTAGAATAGGTGTTTGCATGCCTCAATGAGTTGGGTTGTGAAAACTGTCACTAATCCGATCATCGTGAGTGATACCCACACTAAACCATCTGGTGGGAGAATCAAAGACTAACCCGAAACCAACTCAACACCATTTAAATAAAATCAAGTTTATCATAAATAAGAGATAAATAATTTAGACAACTAAAGAATTGAGTCCCCATAAACTCAACCAAATAATCCAAAAGTTTTAGTGCGGAAAATACCCCTAAGAACTCAAAGTCACGATACCAAAACTCTAATAATCAAGATTGGGGATGCAACCCCAAAACTAAACATAAAACTAAAGTCTAATGTTTCTGTCCTAAGAGATGAACAAGATAAATAAAGGAATCCATGGCAGCCTGAAAGATGTAGCTCACCCTTGGATTCGAAATCAATCGTCCCTTAACTGAGGTCTTGGATCAGCCGCTAAAAGATGCCCTGTACTCAATAAGAAAAATAACAGGTACAATACCAGTGCATGAACCACGGTGTACTGATAGAATCACACGGTCAGTCCAAGATATGAATTTAAACAGTTCACTACAATACAATAACACAGAAAAATACATATATAACAACAAGTAACAAACCACATAGACTCTCAGTCACATGACATAAAACAACAATACCTGGATGTATGTCCCACATAATCACACATGCAAATGCCAGTCCTCTCATGGAACGACAATCACATACCTGATCCTCTCACAGAATCTAACCCCAACATTTTAGTATGTCGGTGTGACGTCCGAGCCATCCATAGTTAGTGTACTGGCATGATACTCGAGTCATTCATAGTTATTGCACCGATATGGTACCCTAGCCAACCAACAATCATGCACAATCATGCGCACACTGAACAATATCACTTGAAAATCACAAGTCACAATAACAAGTCCATTGCATTAGATTACCTACATGATGTCATTTCAAATGTCTCCCTATGTACTTCCTACCATGCATTGCATCAATGACACCAAAAAGAAGTAAACATTCATACATACATAAACTGGAAACATATAACCATCACCTACCTCGAACCACGCCTTTTGAAAACTCGAAATAATTCGAGCTTTCCCCTTGTGAAGTACCTCGACTTGTTCTTGGTCTAAAACAAACAATATAAACAACAATCGATCACTAATAGCCTATTAATTACTCAGATTATTAATAAATTCTAACCCCAGACCAATATATGATCAACTTTCCCAATGTAAGGTTTTTTCCACCATGAAGTCATGTCAAAACCTTCCCCCAAGAGTAATAACCAAGATTCTAAGACTTAAGAATCAATGCATAAGGTTAGGGAGACAAATTCTTACCTTTATCGGCAAATTCCGTGAAAAGATAAGTGCAAACTGCCCAAAATCGCGCCTCCCAACTTTAAGAATACAAAATGCATAAAATAGGAGTTTTGAGGCTGTTTTTGCAATAAATCTCATTTCGCCCCACTATGGCAGAACTTACCCCACTATAGCGGTCTAAGAGTCACTATAGCGGGACGCCTCCCGCTATAGCGTACTCGACGAAACTTTAGAGCCTTAAACTTTGGAAAAGGCCATTTTTTATAACACAAATTCTTCCCTTGACATCTCGACATATACCCCTCACGCCAAGATCAATTCTAAATGTTCTACTTATCCGAATTCGATTTCAAAAAGCCCTATGGGCTCCTTAATGTCTTTTCTACAAGAAAACATCAACCAAACCTCAACGACGCACCCCACCCATTTCCAGATGGCCCTAGACCTCACCTGGTCTAGATTTCATCTGAGGCTAGCCTAGCCAAAAAGATTTAAGTCACTACTCCAAAAGTTTTTTGGTCCAAATTCTTTCACTATTGACTTACTCATAACGATCGGATCATGTCATTACAGCTAATAAGGTATTTAGGTATAGTATAGTTCCTATATTTGAATGGAAAAGAAATATTGTTAGCCGAGAATAATCATTATTTTATGTGTGGTGAACTGTGTCATAGTACCCCTCAATGTAGAAGAAGATTCAGAGAGATGATAATCCCGCTAAATAGAAATAAATTTGATTAAGAGGATGATATAAATTATTGTGGTCATTTCTCAAGCGAATCTTGTGGCCAATATGAGTAATTGGGTGTTAGACTTTAGTGTTGTTGCACACATTTGTGCTAACTAAAATTATTGTGTCGTACACCTGAATTGGAGAAGAAGAAAATTTTATATATATTGGCGATTCTATAACTACTTAAGTTCTTAGAATGAAAAATTCTTCTTAAATTTTCACATCTATTGATATTATCTGAGGTGGTATATGATTTTAATATTTATGCTAGGTTAGAGCTTGTGGATTTATGAGGAAAAATTGAGTGAAAATTTTATGTGAATTTGATGAGATGCTAACAATGCTATTTTTATGACAAGTATTGTATGACCAACATACCATCTCTAAACTAGGAAAAGTTTTTGGTGTGAAACTTAGAGAAAAGAAATGAAAAGCTTCTTAATTCGCTTTCTAGCTATGGTCATGTACATGAACATATTTTTTTGTTAGCCTTCTTTTTATAACCATTGTGGTGCTTATGCCTGTGTCTGTGTATGGTTTCAGGGTTGTGAATTTCTTGGCTAAATTGTATTAGATTTGGATATTTTAGTTTATTTTATTTTAATAGTATACAAGATATTGTTTTTATAAATTTCTTAAGTAATTTTAAATGTGAGATTTATGTTGAAATTGAGCATACTAAAAAAATATTTTTTTGTGTTTTTAGAATATCTAAATTATTAGAACTAACTCTTACGAAGTTTTTTTTTTCGAGACTAGTATAAATAATGAGTAGAGGTGTTAAATGTTATTGTGTCACATTATTGACGATTTATTTAGATATATAAAAGTTTTTGTTGAGAAATAAATATAAAGTTTTGATATATTTTTAATGTATAAATTTGTATGTTACATACAAAGATGAATATCTTATGAACTGTGAAAAAAAGTATTCCTCCATAAGATTGTATTTTATTATATGTTATTGTAGTGTTGCATATATATAGATTCATGAAAAAACAAATGATGTTGACTATATAGAAGAAAGTTTTATAATTTTGTTTCAGTGATGGTATGAATTCTATACTTTATTAAAATTATATGATGCAATGTGAATCTCAAAATTCACTAGTGATTATGAACTATAATTGATGTGATGTCATAACATGGAAAGTCAACTAAATAGAGTTAGTTGTTTTTGGAGTTGGTTGATGAAGAGACTAAGTGGTTAAGAGAACTCTTAGTAAGTATTCCAATTGAAATATACTTTCATATATTTGCTTCTTAAATATTTTTGCAATCGAACAATTTTAGATTTACATTATATTTTTCCTAAATATATTTAAAAGAATTTCTTTTCTTATTTACTTGAGTAATTTTTTGCTGATTTTTTAACTTTTTTCCCTAAGGTTTGCCATTTCTCAAACATTTTTATTATTCTAACAGAGTATTAAAAGCTACAGTGTCTATAGAGCAATATGGACTCCATTTAGGGAGTAAGAAAGAATTTAAAGTTGAGTGACAAAATTTATTTTACTCTTAAAATTATAAAAAACGTCAGCTATATCATACTATTTATTAGCCTCATTACTCCTCCATTGATCACCCATTATTGTCTTTAGATCACCGGAGGATTTATCTTTATGAACTTGACATATAAATCTAGTCTTCCTCTATCATAATGAAAAGAGAATAATATATATCTGTAAGAGTAAAACTTTCCTCCTATATTTTATTAGTGTGTTGGATTTTGTTCTTTAAATCTTTGTTAGTTTATGACTCCTAATTTATACTAGAAGAACTTGTTGAATCTTGGGGGTTACACCTATAACCGGTGAAATATCCTTAAGGACAGTATCTTTGACATGTCTCAACCTATAAAAATTTCTTACAATTGTTCATGATAAAGTATTTTCCGTAAGATTTTCAATATGGAGTAGTCATTGATGCAGGTTGTCCCGGAAAGAAATCCGGTGATGTTTGTTACACTGTTGTCCATCAGCTTTCTGGTCACTAGGTCCTTTCTTAAGAATAATTAGAGCGTGATACATATGATTCATAGTGTGGAATGTGGATCTCATCTTATTTGGGATTGAGGTAGAGTTGAATCGACTTGGAAAAATTATTATAATTTGCTTATGTGTATACTTAATTGAATCATGCTGGATTGCACTGAGTCATAATGTTTTCGTTCACAAATTGGAGGTTTTATTTGTTAAATTGGTGGTTATAATATTTGTTGGATATAATGATTATATTTAGGAGAAAATTTTAAGTAGATTAAATATAGGGAAAATTGTGCATTATAGCAAACTATTAATACAAATTAAATGTTATAGCTATAGTTTCATTTAATTCTAATTCGTAGCAAAGAAAAAATCCTCGCTCGCCACTCTGGGAATCTCGCTCGCCCCCTATCTCGTGCACCTCTCTCACTTTATACAAACACAAATGTATAAATTGTGTTTGTGTTTGTATAAACCGAGAGAGAACTGTATATACAAATACATATTTTTTCGTCCTATACACTTATAAATATACAAATACAGATTTTCCCCTGCCCAGTTCCCTTTTGCCTTTCTCTCTTTCTCGCTTTATACAAACACAAATTATACAAATTACAATGTACAATTTGTGTTGTATAAACCGAGCGAGAGAGAGAGATTTGATATACAAATGTTTTAATTCGATTCAATTGTATACAAATTCAAATTTTATGCAGAGATACAAACGCAATCATTGATACATATACATAATAGTTACATATATACAATTATCTAATCGATATACATATACAATTGAGGGGGCAAGCTGCGTTTTTATACAAACGAGAGTTTGCCTGCATTTATACAACTGAGAATTTGCTATGGAGCGCAATTATGCAAACTATAGTTATAGCATACAAATATGATTTTTATGTTTGCTAAACCTAAAATTTTTATATATATATTGGGGATACGAAATTTAACAATTTAAGGGCAAATATGTGCCTAAAGTTGGATGAAAGGGACAAACATATCAAAAAAGTATGATAAAAGACAAATATAACCCTTTTCTGAAAGTACAACGACAAATATGACTCTTTCCATTTTGACAATCAGCAAAAAAATAAGAAAAGTATAATACGCTAGTTGCTGATGTGGCAAAAATAATAAATTAGCTTATTACATGTGGTATTTTGAGTTAATAAAGGAAAAAAATCTTTTAAAATCTATGTAAGAACAAAACAAAATAATATTCTGAAAAACGTAATTTGCACCTATTCTGAATAAAAGAAAGAGTAACTTTTAGGTTTAGCAAACATAAAAATCATATTTGTATGCTATAGCCATAGTTTGTATAATTGCGCTCAATAGCAAACTTTCAGCTGTATAAATCGTGGCAGACTCTCGTTTGTATAAAAACGCAGCTCGCCCCCTCAATTGTATATGTATATCAGTTAGATAATTATATATATGTAACTACTATGTATATGTATCAATGATTGTGTTTGTATATCTGCATAAAATTTGAATTTGTATACAATTGAATCGAATTAAAACATTTGTATATCAAATCTCTCTCTCTCGCTCACTTTATACAACACAAATTATACATTGTAAGTTGTATAATTTGTGTTTGTATAAAGCGAGAAAGAGAGAAAGGCAAAAGAGATCTGGGCAGGGGAAGATCTGTATTTGTATATTTATAAGTGTATAGGACGAAAAAATATGTATTTGTATTTGTATATACAGTTCTCTCTCGCTTTATACAAACACAAACACAATTTATAAATTTGTGTTTGTATAAAAAACGAGAGAGGCGAGCAAGAAACTGAGAGTGGCGAGCGAGATTTATGCGAGGAGAGGCGAGAATGGCAAACACTGGCTAAGAAATACAATTAACTCAAACTATAGCTATAGCATTTATTTTGAATTAATAGTTTGCTATAATGCACAATTTTCATCGCATCTTTTGAAAAAACAAAACCAAAAAATATGGAAAAAAAAGGAACAATTATTTTAAACAAAATTAAAATAACATCCTCAAAAATATATAAAAAAGAACTTAAATGAAACTTAAATAACATTCTCAAATTGGCAAAAAGTTTCACTTAGAAATTGATTCTCATTTTTCTATTTTTGCAACCGGTAGGCTTTAACAGCAAAAAAAAAATCTGTTTTATTGATATTTTCACGTGCTTGTTTAGTATAAAATTCACACAATTTGTCAAGTTAATAGAAAATAACAAATGACACTTTTGAACTCTATTATAAGAATTTTAAAAATATAAATTTTAAAATTGAAATATCTAAGTAAAATTTTGTACCAATTTTAAATGGTTGCATTACTAATTGTTGGCGTTTTCATCATGATTTTGTAACTTGGTCCCTTTGAAAACCACTTTTGTCATTTTAAAGCAATTTTTTATTTCAGAATAGAATAAATTCACAATGGTAAGATACATAATTCTAGTAGCATCAAAAGTTTCTTCTAGATAAGTATAATATATATGTTCAATAGTCGCTTCTAGAAATAGTTTTAGAATTAAATAATTTGAAATAATATTCTAAATCTTTTATCATCATCTATAAATAGAGGTAATCATTTAAGTTGCAAGCAAATAAGTATGTAAATAACAAGTGAGTAAGAAATAAGAAAAAATTACTAGAAAGTGAGTGCAAGAAAAATTATAAGATCGAAACAAAATCTTTACTTTATAATAATAATAAAATTTAAATTTTGAGAAATAATTACCCAAACTTTTCAACAATTTATCCGTGAAGTATTTATAATACTAGACACAAGCGCCCCTATTATTTTTTTGTCACTTTATGTGACATGGATAAAATTTAGAGAGTCAATTAAATTTTAATATGGTTTTTAAATATTTTAAATTGTTAATTATTGTAATTTAACGTAATTTTTAAATAATATATGTCACTTCCCTTGTACCAATATATGTATCACAAATAGAATTTCAAGTCAGTATGTTATTAATTATTGAGATTTATAATGCTTTTTACATAGTTTTCAAATTAAATAATACATGTTACTTCTTTTATCCCATTTTATGTGACAGATAGATTAATTTTATGAATCAATCAAAAAATTTTACTTATATGTTTTTTTAAAAATATTTTAAGTAGTCAATTATCATGATTTAAAGTATTTTTACGCAATTTTTAGATATATAAAAAAATTATAAAATAAGACAAATAAATTAAAATGAAAAAAAAAATAAACAAATATATATATGTAAGTGTGGAACCACACAGGTAAAACAGGCATGTCGACCGTCACTATGTGGTTATCCACACTTATATATTACTACTATATATAAGAGGCTAGGGAAGCAGGTATTTGTCAACATGCCTGCTTTCCTAGCCAGGGGTAATTTTGGCATGTTATTATTTACTATGCTTAAATAAATTATACTTCACTATTTTAAAATGATACTTTTTCATGTTTTGACTTAAAAATCAGGTTGAATGTTCCTTTTTACAATTTGCTCCAGCCGAAAAGTAGTACTGTATGTGGGGCCCGTCTTTTCCCTATTTTACGTGTCAATTTGTTTTTACATTGTTTTCCATTTATTGTGTGTTTTACACCATATATATATAAGAGGCTAGGGAAGCAATTGTTCGTCAACATTCTTGCTTCTCTAGCTAGGGGTAATATGGGAATTTACTCCAGTGTTATGCTGAAACAATACTATACTTGGCTGCTTTGTAATTGTACTTTCCCATTATGGACATAAAAACTAGCCTATATTTTCTTTTTGTTTTAACTCAGCCGAAAAATGTGGTCCCCTGTTTCTCCCTATTCCATGTTTTTTCAAAAAAAATTTTATTATTATTCAACTGCCTTTTAACTTATGACCCCACTTCAGCAATTCATATTTCCTTCTTTTTATTTGTATCTCACAGCTTCTTTTTTAAAAATATTTCACTTTATTTATTTTTTGGCAAATTAACTTTTTAAAATTTAATTACTCCATTTATTACATTTTAGCTACAAAATATATTAGAGGTATAACTTTTTAAAAAATTAAAATTTTTACAAAGATTTAATTAACTCATAAAACTCTATTAGTGTCACATAAATTTGAATAAATGAAATAACATATATTATTAAAAGTTACGAAAAAAATACTATAAATCACAATAACTAGCAATAGAAATTATTTTAAATCATTAAAGAAATTTGGTTGACTCTCTAATTCCATATGTACTTTTTATATTGGAATAGAAGAAGTAATATCTATTAATAGAAAATGACGTTAAAAGTTCTAGAATTCACGATAAATTAACAACTGAAAATATTTATGATTATTCATGTGAATTGGAACATGAGTAACATATATTATTTAAAAATGACGCAAAAGTATTATAAATCACAACAAATTAATGACATCAACATGTGTGCTTCTTGGGATTACATCATTATTAAGGGGTACTTTAGTCATTTAAATATTTAAAAAGAATCTTTAATAATTTATATGTTTAAAAATTACGTAAAAAATATTATAAATCACAATAATTAATAATTTACAAAATATATAAAATCATATGATTAAATAAAAATTTGATTGACTATCGAAATTTTATCCGTGTCGCATAAATTGGGACAAAAAAGGTAACATATATTATTTGAAATGACTAAGAAGTACTGTAAATCACAATAATTAACAATTTAAAATTTTAAAAAATATTAAAATTTCGATTGACTCTTGTCTATCAGTGTCACATAAATTGAGATAGAAGTAGTGTTGTCAATATGGGCTGGCCCACCCCATCCGGGCTAACCCATACAGGCTTTGAAATTTGACGGGTCAGGCCGGACTAGCCCATTTTTTTGGTGGGCCAAAAAATGGTCAGCCCATCCCACAAGTACATGGGCTACGGGCTACGGGCTGTGCCGAGCCAGCCCACTTTTTTTAAAAGTATATTTTTTATAATTTTTTAAATCAAATTATAATTTGAAAATATTATCATAAATATCGACAAGACAATAATACATGGTGTTAGTGTTACTACTTGTTAATCAAATCCACAAATAAAATTATCTTTATAATATTTATTAAGTTTGATTTGAAGTAAAAGCATAAATAGCTAAATAGAAATATTAACCTAATTGTTTTCTAATGATCATAATAAAACACAAAAACTATGACAATATTCCATAGGCTACCGCCTACGTAGTGATCCTCTAGAAATTTTAGGAAAATCTTATTTTATGTAGTACATATTTTATAAATATAATTTGTATTTAAATTATAATAATTCAAACGTTAAATAGATTTTGAGTTTGGACACTTGTTATTTTTAATAGTCTATTTTATTTTTATTTTTTAATTAATTTTTATTTGGCCCACGGGCCGGCCCTATCCATATTTCTCAAGCCTCACAAATCAACAGATTATTTCAGGCCGGGCTAAAAAATCCTTCTTAAGTGAGCTTCAAAAATCTTAGCCCAACCCAATCAAATCACGAGTTAGGCCAGCCCAGCCCAACGGGCCTAGCCCATATTGACAGCTCTAGATAGAAGGATTAACATATCTTATTTGAAAATAACATAACAAGTATTATAAATCACAATAATTGACTACTAAAAATATTTAAATGACATAAAAAATTTGGTTAAATCTCGAAATTATATCGATGCCACATAAATTGAGACAGAAACAGTTACATGTATTATTTGAAAATTATATAAAAATATTATAAATTACAATAATTAATAACTTAAAATATTTATAAATTATAAAAAAAATTATTTGACTCTTGAATTTCATTTATATCACATAAATTGAGACAAAAAAATTAACATATATTGGGTCCTGGCACGAGCACCAATATCTAGTTTAACATATATGGACAACTTCTTTTTCACTTAGTTCGTTTTGGCAAATGTTACTAATTGCATTCCTAATATTTCATTAATAAAATATATTAAAGGTGAAAATAGCAGGTATTTTGAAAAAATAATTTTTATTATTTTTATAATAAAAAATAATATTTGAAAATTAAAGTTATATTTGATCATATTGTTTGTATATTCTATGTGAGTCATTTGAACTGAAAAAGTGAAAACAATTATGGGGTATTTCTTCAGATTTCTGAAAATTCAATTTTAAGTTGAATTCCAAAATTTTCTAAAATATATGAAAAAAAATAAGACAAATAAATTAAAACAAAAAGATAGTACAAATCACAATAATTAGCAACTTAAAATATTTACAAGATATATAAAAATTCGATGGACTCTTGTGCCACATAAATAGGGACAAATTTACATAAATAATATATTATATGTCCTTATTTATGAGTTATAACATATCTTTTATCTTTACGTAGATTAGCCTTATTTTTCATTTAACAAATAGCAAAATACATATCTCCTACTCTCTCTCTCCTTCCCTCTCTTTTTTTTTTGTTTCTGTCGTCTCCTTCTTCTCTTTTCTTTTTCTTCTCTCTCTTTCTCTTTCTCTTTCTCTTTGACCTTCTTTTAAAAAAAAATTAATTATTTTAATTTAAGACTTGATTTTGAATTGGTATTATTACAAATAATTTTTAAAAATAATTGGGACTTAAATTTATTTATTTTGAAGATAATAAAATATGGAAAAAAAAATTGACGTCATAAATAAAAGAAATAAATATAAATTACAATTATAATACATTTTGAATTCAATATATTATACATATTATAGGCATTTTTCAATGCACATGGTGAATATATAACACATAGTGAATATATAATTAAAACATTTTAAAATATAAATGTATCATAAGTATTATGTATGAATTTCAAATATTTTGGTACAATTTAAATTAATTTTACATTGTTAAAAATGTATTATATTTGTTGGAATAACAACAATCGAATTTATAACAATGTATAATATTGAATTCGAATTGTATTATAACTATCGTTTATATTTATACGATTTTTTAGAGCTTCACCTCTTCTTTTTCGGTAAATCACCACCACTAGACCACCGATTGTTTATATTTAATACAATTTTGATACAACTTTGATAGAATTTTTCATAACTTCACCTAATATATAACTAAAACATTTTTAATACAAATATATTAGAAGTATTATATGCAAATTTCAAACATTTCGGTACAATTTAAATTAGTTTACATAGTTAGAAATGTATTATATTTGTTCTGAAATAATAACTATCAAATTTATAGTAATGCATAATATCGAATTCGACTTTAACACAACTTAAATAATAGTATAAGTTACATAAATCACTTAGTGTAAAGATGAAATTAGTATATATCCCTACTTTTTTTTCTAATTACAATAATCCATTAAAATTAACCCAATCCGGATACATTAATACATTAATACAGATACATTATTAAAATAAGAGATTTCTCAATCCGAATACATTAGTGAAAGCGCAGATACATTAATACATTAATACAGCAATCCGGATACATTAGTGAAAGCGCGGATATATTAATACAGATACATTATTAAAATAAGGGATTTCTCAATTCGGATACATTAGTGAAAGCGCGGATACATTAATACGGATACATTATTAAAATAAGAGATTTTAGTGATTTTTAAAAGATATAGGGAAATATGAAAAATAGTTTACTTAAAGCTGTGTAATTTAGTAATTTTTCCTTAATAATAACTATCGAATTTAATACAACTTTCATACAAATTTTCAGAGTTTCACCTCTTCTTTTTCGTAATCACCACCACCAAACCACCGATTGTTTATATTTAATACAGTTTTGATACACTTTTAATACAATTTTTCAGAACTTCACTTGATATACAATTTTAATACAACTTTAATACAGATTTATATCAAATGGTTATTAAAGCTAAAATTATGCCATATATGGTAATAAAATAAAGTTACACTTAAAAGTGTAATTAATCAAATAAAATATATTATTTATGTAAAAATTCCAAGAAAGTAACATATATTATTTAAAAGAATTTAAAAGTACTATAAATCACAATAAATAACAACTTAAAATTTTAAAAGACATATAAAAAATTTAGTCCATTCTCGAAATTCTATCAATGTCACATAAATTGAGACAAAATGATTAACATATCTTATTTGAAAATGACGTACAAAGTATTACAAATCACAATAATTGACAACGTAAAATATTTAAAAGACATAAAAGTTTGATTGACTCTCAAAATTCTATTAATGACATATAAATTGGGACAGAAGGAATAATATTATCTAGAAATTGTGTAAAAAAATACTATAAATCACAATAATTAATAATTTACAATATTTGCAAATTAAATATAAAAAATTTGATTGACCATCAAAAATTCATTCGCGTGTCACATAAAGTGAAACAAGGGAAAAGGGTAAAAAATACTCTTAAACTATTGAAAATGGAGCAAATATACCCTCCATTTGATTTTGGGAAAATTACCCTCACTGTTACCCAATGGGCTCAAAAATGCCCTCGGCTAACGGAAAAGTGAAAAAAAGTAATTGAGAAAACTTTTAAAATAAGAAAAGATTGACTTTTTCTTTTCTTGCCTCCTCTTTTTCCTTCTTCTCCAAAAATACCCTTAATACTTTTTCTTTTCTTGCCCCTTAATTCAAATTAATATTAGAAAAAACCTTTAAAATCTTATATTTCTTCGCACAAAAATCTAACCAATTTTCCACTAGCAACACATGTTGTACAAAAAAAGTTATTTTTTCTAAAGGCAAATATATCAAGAACTTGCATGATTTTTTCATATACGTACGAGCTAAAATGCTAAATTCAAATTATGACATCCAATTAGAGCAAATATATATCAAGCAAAGGATATGTAGAAATTTTGAGTATTCTTGTCAAAAAGTCTAAATCGATTACTTATTAATTTTACCGCTACAATACAAAATTGAGTTAGAATTTCAGTATACCCAAATTAAACTGATCAGTTCGACATATACACTGGCACTAATTGTTCTAGTAGGAAAATTTTTGTAGTGGCGGAGCTAGGTGGGGGTTCGTGGGTTCGGACGAATTCAATAATTTTTTCGTGAATCATGTATTTATATTAAAAAATTAAATAAATATATATGTATATTAACTTGTGAATCCCTAAATATCCTACCTGCAATTAGTTTCTCCGCTAAATATCCTACATGCAATTAGTTGATGTTGAATTTTATATGCATACAATTAGAATAACATTAAAAGTTTGCAATTTATCTTGATGGGCTATATATGTTGCCACTTGTTGAAGAATAATACTTGAAGGTTGAAGCTCATTAAAACTAGACAAACAAAGCCAACACTTGCTTAGACTAGTTTGTTTTGCAATATTGATAAGAAATGACTTTACTACGATAAAAATAATTTTTAGCGGCACTAAATATACACATTAACCAAGAGTGTTAAAGCTTTTATTGGTATTAATTATTTAATTATCATTGAATTTATGTCTTTATAAGCTTTAGAGATACTTACAAAGAGTGCTAATTGCCGCTAAAAATACATATTTAGCGACAATTAATTAACGTCATTTCTTATGTAATGCTCATATACAAATTCATTTACTTGACAACATAAAATTTCATCATCGCACTCCACACATTAGTTAATGGTTGTTTTTTTCTTTTTGGATACAACCGATGGAGATGGTCGTGTGTGAAAGTGTAGATTAAGCAAAATGGGTTCAGTTTTGTATGATGAAAGATGGATTTCAAAATAGATATTTTTTTTTGGATTTAAGAGGTAAGAAAATAACAAAGAAGAAGAGGTAGGAAATGGGTGGCAGCGGACAAAATGAGGGAGGAGTCCTGGAGAGAAAATTGGGAGGGGCAGGTGAAAAGAAAGAGTCTAACTTTTTCTTATTTTAAAAGTTTTTTAAATTCCTTTTTTTTTAACTTTTTCCTTAGCCAGGGGTATTTTTGAGCCTATTGAGTAACGGTGAGGGTAGTTTTGCACCCAAACTCAAACGGAGGGTATATCTGTTTCATTTCCAATAGTTTAAAGGTATTTTTGATCCTTTTCCCTTGAAACAAAGTACGTAACACATATTGGGCCTGCGCTGGCACGGACTTCAATATCTAGTAAGAGTATAAGTATATATAAGTAGATAGTAGATGTACATTTTATTTTAATATTTAACATATATAGAAAATGAAAAGGAAAGGTTATCTTATAACATGCCACTTGGCATTATATTGCACTACCACCGTGCATAACTTGACATAAAGCTACATCTCAATAAAGCAAAAGGATATAATAGAAGGGGGCAAATTATTTGTAGAAAAGCTATAGTAAAATTCTCTTTTAGCCAATAATATTGTTTCATTATGGATCAAATGACTCAATTACCCCTATAGTAAATCCTCTTTCAGCAAAGGATGTAAGTGGAAATAATCTATTTGATAATGGTTGTGTAGTCTAATTAAGAGCCACATATGCTCTTTCAAGCAGCTAGTACAATAATCAACAACTTTGAATATCACTGAAAAGACAAAAGTAGACTCCTACAAAATGTTAATCTTAATAAGTAGATACGTGACAACCCTGAACTGCAATAGGTAAACGTGACAGATTAAAATAAAGACAGACAATAATCTGATATAGTCAAAGTCTAAATTGTCCTTAGTTAACATTCTATTGGCACTAAGCAGCCATGTTGAAACTTAGAAACTCTCTACTATATTATATTAGGAAAAATGGCCCGTGTCAGCACAGGCCCAATATTATGAAAATTAAAATGAATTTATATATATATATACTTTTTGATATAAATATTTACGTAGTCTATAATGTTCTAAATAAATCTAAATTTCTAATTATTTAAGAGTATAGTAAGTATTTGGGAAATATATTTTTCAATCTTAATAGTGAAATTTTAGAAATCGAAGTAATGACCACATTGAATTGTACCAGATCAATTATTAGGCTTCTTTAATTAAAACTTTAGGTTAGATAGATTTTTAATTTTATAAAAATAAATTATAAACTATTAATAAATTTGACTATTAATATTTCATATAATTACTTAATGATAAAAAATAATACTATATGAAAATAATATTTTTTTCTTAATTTGCTAAAATGAACAAGTGAAAGAGAATTTTTTTAATATAAGATTCAAATAAAAACATTTATTTATGTTAATAATTATAATTAATTGATATGAATTGATTTCACAGAAAATCCTAATTGGAGGATAACATTTTCGTCGATTCGTATTATTGGTTCTTCTCATTATTTATTTCTTTTCACAAATTACTTCTCAGTATAAGTTTGAAGTATATATTCTCTCGTTTAATTTTACTTGTCATATTTATCCATGAAGAAAATAATGATTGATATGACTATTTTATCACACTACTCCTATTAATTAATATTTAATATTAGGTCTTGAAAAATAATTTGAAGAATAAGTAATTAATATTAAAAATAAAATATAAAAAATAATTGTCTTCACATGACATTTTAGTATAACAAGTAAAAATAAAAATCTATTTTTAGAATAATGAATAAGTAAAAATTAAGAGACTAAGAGCCTGTTTGACATTGTTGTTGGAAGACCAAAAACACTTTTTTAAAAAATCAAGTGTTTGGCAAACTATTAATGCTTTTAAATAGAAGCAGAAATAGTTTTTCTGTTGTTGGGAAGAAGCTAAAAATTTCTGTTTCTTAAAAAAAAACAGAAGCAGAAAATTATTTTTTTGAAGACTAAAATACCCCTTTAATATATACATATTTACCAATATATCTCTTATTAATTAATTATAATATCTCATAATTTTCATTCAAAAATTTTATTTTTTTATTTTTATATGATAAACTTTTTATTTTATTTTATGTTTATATATTATTATTTATATTTTATATTTCATATATTATTTTACGTATTATTAGAAGTAGGTAACAATAATATTTTTGCAGGATTTAATACAAAAGAGAAAAAGTAACAATTAAAGATTTCAGCCTCATAAAAAAAGTAACAAATAAAAAATTTTCTTTTCTTAATTAACGTATTATTTTATTTTAATCTTTTTTTTAAAAACTTTAGAGGATTAGGACCAAAAAAAAAAGATATATAATAGATAAAGATTGAATCCAAAAAAAATAGGTAACAAATAACAAAAAGATTGTTCTTCTCAATATTTCTCAACAATACTTTTGTAAAATTTTAAAAAATAATTAAAAATAATAATTAAAAATCTTCTACTACTATGAAATATTGCGTGATAAAATTAGGGATGAAATAATTGAAAAAATTTGTGATGTATGAAGAACTTTATTTATTTTTTTGGTAAGTTTTTTGTATGTAGTGATTTAATTTGTGGAATGATTTTTAAATTTATTTTGTTTGAAATTTTTAATTATATTTAAATAATCATGTTAATATTATATTAATATTTTATTTATTTATCTATTTATTTATTTATTTATCTATGTATAATATTGATTAAAAATTTGAATATGAACATTTTAGTTTAACTAAATAAAAATTTAATTAAAGTTCTATATTAGATATTTAAAAAGCTTCTCTCTATAAAATAATTTTAATATTAAAAGCACATTGATATTTACCCTTTCAAAAGCATATTTCAAATGAATTTGCTATACACAAATTGCGTTTTTTGAAAAACACTTTTCAGAAAAACTATTTTTATAAAACACTTTTAGAAATAAACAGTTTTTAGCAGAAACGCAAAACGGGCTCTAAATAATATTTTATTATACCCCATACATAAAAATACTAACTACTTCTATTCAACGATCAAATTTTAAAATACTCTATAATGACTAAGGGCCCATGAATGGAAAAACTAATGGAACCCATCATATTTTCAACTTCAATGAAATTATAGGGGTATGCTTTGTAATTAATAGTAAAGTAGGAGCCTTTTGTAGAGCTCTTGATGGAGTTCAATTAACAAAGCAAAAAATACAACTTTGCTAAGCAACTTTATTTTGCAAATTTTTTTAAAGACTTTAATATCCTTAAACTTTTATTTAATACCCATAAACTAACATGTTGAAAGTTACTGAAACTGTCTCTCTTCTATATAAGAGTAATTATATATAGAAAATATGAATTGATTTCCATAAAAATCTCAGTCTATAAGAGTATAACAATTTTCTTTATTCTCTCATTATTTATCCTTTCTACAATCACTTCTTATTATATAGTATGTTCGCTCACTTTTACTTATCATATTTGAACTTGACATATTCATTAAAAAGTAATAATTGAGATGGTTATTTTATCACATTATTTTTCTTAATTAATGTTTAATATTAGATTTTAAAAAATAATTTTGAAATTAAGTAATTAATGCTAAAAATAAAATGTGATTTTTAATTCTATTTTTTTTATTTATGAAAAGTGAGCATTCAAAATAAGAATTTATTTTTAAACAACGGACAATTAAAAAAAAGGATGAAATATTTACTCCCTTTTAAGACTTTAATGACATTTATAGCAAATAGAAAGTGGGACCCATCATATTCTTCAATGGCATGCCAGCAGGGTATAGTTTGTAATTAAATAGAAAAGGAAGGAATTTTTTAAGAGTTCTTACTTAGGATCAAATAACAATGCAAAAAATACTCCTTTTTTAAGCAAGTTTATCTTGCAATTATTTTTAATACTTTAATACCCTTAAAGTTTGATTTAATACCAGAAAACTGACATGTTGAAATTTATTGAAACTCTCTCTTCTAATATATAGAAAAATCACTTTTTTCAAATTTTTGAATAATTTTTCAGGCATAAATTTTTAAAAATATATTTTAAAACTTTTATTATTAAACTAATTTTTTTATTTGACTAATATAATAAAACCATAAGTCAATTGACAAACTATATGTCACTCTTCTAAAATCCCTACACAAAAATCTAAGAAAAAATGAAAGTATTAAAATTAAAATCGAGAAAAATACACAACAAAGACAATAAGAAAAGCCGTTGTTTGGACAATATTTTAGAAGTGTCAAACTAAAATTGGGACAAAAGTAATTTTTTTTAAATGACGTTTAAAAATGAAATTTTGTGTTGAAATAAAAATTCATTTTTTTGTGAATGAAAATGTCAATATAAGTTTTTCAATATTTTGCTAATGTTTCAAATATGGAAGTTTTGGTAAATAAAAAATATTAAATCATCATTTACAATATTAAACTTCAATATTTGTAAATAATGAAATATTTATTACTTATGGCGCTAACATTTTTTTCCTTCATAAGTATGCTTAACTGTTATTCTTTCCATGTTGGTTCAAATTTATCAAATAAATTATGATTACGTTTTGGTAAATAAAAGTTATTTGATATTTATGCTAGAAGTACGTAAAAATTAACGTATATGCCATCATTATGAAAAACGTTAGTATTAAATAAGTCAAATTGATATTATAACTTGTGTTGCATCAAATATTACTAAACAAAACAAAATAAATTTTAATTTATGAAATTCAACGTTTAGCTTAAACTATTTTAGCAACGAGTTCCAATATTTTGAATAGTCATAGAGATTGTGCTCCATATCTTCCTCGCACCAATATTTTGAATAGTCATAGAAATTACATTACAGGGTAAAAATTACATTTGAACGTAGAAGGAATGTTTTATGAGGTATTTTAATTGCACAAAGATCGCATGTTAAGTGTTGAAGTTAAGCAAGTTGTAAAATAAAAGTTGGTAAAAGTTATTGTAAGTTCAATTTGGTTTTAAAGGTGCGAATGAGAAATGAAGGATTGTGACTCTCATGAATGGTTGTAACTTTTCCGAAGGATTGTGGCCTTTACGAAAGGTTGTGCCTTTTCTAAAGAGTTGTGACCATTCTGAAAGGTTGTGCCTTTTCCAAAGGGTTGTGCCCTCTCCGATAAGGCACATTTAGCACCTTTCCATACTATCCTTTGTTGGCTATAAATAGAGGGGTTTTCTCTCATTTTTTTGTATTGAATTTCTTCCTTCTTCTGCATACATTTTCTTACAAATAAAAGTAGAGTCTTTATGTGATTTTGTTGTTGCCTTTTGAATTTGCTGAAGTTATTGAAGTTTGAGGTACCGCTACTTCTTTAATATGTTTATCCATTTTATCTTGGAGGAAATAATCCACAACCTTGGATACAGTGAGGGGATTAAATTTCTTAAGGACACACAGTGATTTCTGTGAACTCGGATAGTTTCATTCTTTTCATCTTAATAGTTTTCTAGTTTTCTATATTGAATACATGATATAACAAGTTCTATTAAGAAATTCTCTAAAAATTTGGGTGAAATGTCTCAAAGATTATCTCCCAATGTATAAGAAGTTGGAACACCCATAACCTATCAAATTGAAGGTCTACGAATCTAGCTTCCAATGCACTAAACCGTTCATCCATACACAACTTCAAAATAGAAAGATATTCATATTATTTTTTTTGTGAAATTACGCAAGCAGACACCCCGAGGCCGCCCCCTACCCCTAAGTCGGTGGTCTTTTAGAAAGACTGCCTTCTTTATCTATTTTTCATACAAACCAGAAATTTGTTTTCACAAAAATCATAACCAAACCTTTTAAATACTCCTTGTGTGTTAAGTTCCTCAACTCAGAAGTTTAACGAAAGTTGCTCTACGTCGCGAGCTCATCATTGTGGTATAATTTTCTTGTTGATTTATGCTCCATTTGTTGTTGTGCAAGGAGATAAATTTTATGCTTCATATTTCAAATATTTTGGTTAAGGTAATCATTCTTTTACGACCCTCCTTCATAATTTATTGTCTTAGTATTACTTTTAAAGATTTCTGAGCCATGGAGTAGTGTCTTGGGTACTGTGGCTTTGGAAAGCCCCTTTGTCTATTAAGGGATTAGAGGGACTGGGGTTGTATGATTCTGATAGGTGTCGCGTACGATGGTAGTACGCCTTGTTATATTGCATCAAGAGCTTGTCGCTCCTTCGAGATGTTTTTGAAATATCTTCATTGGATATTAGTTGTTATTAGATTCATTTTATGCTTTGGACTTGGCTGGTCACATGTTTGGTATTAGAGTCTTACCAATTAGGTATGGTTCGTTCTTGCAACCTTGTTGATTCTCTCATTGTTACCTTTCCTTTGGTTGATCAAGTTTCATAGAGACATCTTTGAGCTTTGATTGAAAGGTATGTTAAGGCTATAATTTCTCTTCTGGCATGATCCAGGCGGCCTAAGTTTGTTATGGCTTATATTGTCATTATATGACTTGTATCCTTATCCTATTGAGATTGCTATCATAACATGATATTATGTCTATTAGTAGGACTCTATTCCTGACTTGACGGCCTAGAAACGTATGTTATGATTATGCTTAGTCGTATATGATCACTTGTTATTGTTATGATGCGTTATCGTCTAGCTACCGTCTATGAGCTTGTTTTGATTTTAGCAGACACTCACATTACAGGGTTCTTGAGCCTACCAGTTGATTGATATACCGTGCCTCACTAAAAGAAACTTGACTTTTAGCGATCATTTCTCAACGAAAGGTTATTTATCCGGTCGCTATTATTGTATTTTAGCGATCAAAATTTTTTCCAGTCTTTAAAAGTGTAATTTTATTTCTTAAGAAAAGAGGATAATACCTGTTGTTAAAAAATATAATTTCCTATCTTTAATACCAAACTAGCCAAAATAAAAAAGAGCCCATATTTTTCACCCTTTTCTCTCCCTCAACGTGCATACCCCCTCCCATTCAACCCCCATCCAGTGGCATAGGCAGAAATTTCACGAAGAGTGTCCAGAAATTGTATATGAATACATTTTTTCTTTTGGATGAATGAGTGCACTAGAAATTTTAAAATTAAACTACGTAGTATACATGAATAAAAAGGGGAAAAAAAGCGTAAAGCTGCTACTAGCGAGATTTGAACTCACCAACGCTTAAAGACTTGGCTCTCTCAAGGCACCTTAAACTACTCGGCTACAACACCTTGTTGTGTCAAGGGTGTCCAGAATACGTTATTTAACCACTTTGTATATTATTTTACTTGTATATACGATATAATTTTCCAATTGGACACCCTAAAGACAATGTAGCTACGCCCCTGCCCCCACCCCAACCAAATAAAATAAAAAGAAAACCCTCTTACTCAAACACCTGCATGATGCCTTCTTTGTACCTCTATGGTGGCGATTTGAACTTCCATTCTTCATTCCGATAACTTGCCATCTCTAATGGCGATTTGAACTCCCACGAAGACTTGCCTTTTCTGATGGTGATTTGAGCACCCACTCTTCAATGCAATTATCCTCTTTTAACGCATTTGGTGAATTTATCTTGGCTTAGGGTTTGTTTTGCTTCTTGTCAAGGTAAGTTTTTGATCTTTTATCCTTGAAGTTGTAAGTTTTATAGTTGTAGAATTTTCTTTGAAAATTGGATTGAGGACATTCTATTTGAAAAATTTTCAATTTACAATGCTAAATTTATCCATTTTCGTTCTATTGTTCACAAATCATGCTAAATTTTATAAATGAGGTAAAATACACTTAACCTTTTGCTTAACCTGACTCTCAGTTTTTCTCTTCTCTGTTTTTAGTGTTTAACTTCATTTTTTTTTTTTGCCTTTTACTTTCTTTTGGATTTGCATTCATTAAATGCAGTTGCATAGATGAAGGATCCCTTCTCTTTTTTTTTTTCAAGTCTGAGATATTTTCGAATTTTAGGTACTTGCTTATTCATGGATTCCTCATGGGATAGTAAACTTGTTGGATGTAGGCTTCTCTTTCTTGGAAAAATATATAAGAAGCTTTAAGAAAATATAATTTTGAGGTAGTGATAGACTGATATGGTAGTAGTTGTCACTGTCAAAGACTGAATTTTTATTACTTGGAGTCTGAGAATTTTTGGTTCATTGGGTGCTTACTTTATGATGGATTTTTGTTTGGCGTAATGAGCTTGTTGGATCATCTCTTAGAAAGCCTGAGAAGTTTTGTGTTGGTTAAGCTTCTCAACAACAAATTGTTGAGTATTAGAAGGAAACATGTTATTGTGAGTTGTTGTGACAAGTATTGTGATCTTTGTAGGATTTCAGTTTTTATTTGGTTTCTTTTGTGAATGGAGCTATGTGCACAGTTCAGGTATGTTCCTAGCAAATGAATAAAGTTTTACTGGACAATATTAAGCTTTTCAACCAATTTTATGGATATTTTTAAATTGTCATTTGCGTTCCTTAATGTTTTTACATTGGCCTTATAACGAGAGTAAAGATGTGGTATAAAATTGAAGTTTTTCTTGTCAAAGATAATACAGATAATGTTGATTCCATGAGGATTAGGTTTCTATCTTGCTATTTGGTATTGCTTCATTACCACTTCAGAAATAAGAAAGGTGGGTTAAATATTCTATAGCTAAAGTGAACTCAAATAATAAAAGAGTTCTAAGACACATTAAAGGAAATGATTCTAATTAACTTATTTTAAAAAGTTGGATCTAGACTTTATTTGTGATTAACCTATGATACTCATGCTCCTCCTATACAATATTCTTTAGGCTATGAGTGTCTCTCTCGGTTACCCCCAACTATTACAACCTCCTTCAGTTGTACACCTTAATTAAGGAATTGTGCCTTAATTTTAAAAATTCTTCGTCTAATCACCTTTGCTATGATACGTAAGCTGAGGGTCTTCTCAGTCTGCTTTAAATTGTGTTTCCTTGAGCCAAGGGCCTATTGAAAGCAACCTTTCTACCTCCCAAGGTAGGGGTAAGGTCTGCGTACACTCTACCCTCCCCATACCCCACTCGTTGGATTACACTTGGGATGTTGTTGTTGTTGTCTTCTTTTCATTTTATTGATCTACATTTTTGTATTAAAAGTATTATTTATTAGATAATTTCTCTCATATGTGAGGCTAAAGGTGATTCTGAGCCAGTCATGAAACACTTTGTACTTTCCAACATGAAAATGAGGTTGAAACTATTGATCTTACTATCTTATGTTGTATATGATAGAGACATAAGACCTTCTTTCCCTTCTCTGATAGCTGGAGCTAACAAAGTGATTACATTACGTATGTTTTCTTTTTTGGTCGAGCTTTTTGGTTAATATATTTATCCTTTTTACTGTTTGTGTGAATTAAAATTTTTCTTTTTCTAAATATTTTGAGGCTTTTTCAGTGGTTTCATGATATTTAGGTAATCTTTTAAAAGTGATCCTTTGTCCCTTGTTGTGAAATGAAACAGGGAGTCAATTGTCCTACAATTCATGTGATTTACTTATGTGAATTTGAGGGCAATCTGACTTCTTTGTGTTTGTTATATTGTCTAAAAAAATAATTTTATCTTGTAGAATTTGGTATGCTGAATATCTTCTGTAAAAATGGTGTAGAATGCATATGTCCCCCTGCATCCATGCCTAATAAGGATATGTTTGGCGTATAATTTTTTTCTTTTCAACTATACAAGTTGTCTTCCAGATATTAGATTTTGATAAAATTATGTGAGTTGTCTATTTTAGTGTATTAGGTTGATTCTTGATTGAAAGAATTATAAGAATCATTGGTAGAACATGAAGATATCGTTGTTGAAATGTCATATATAGATTATTGTGAAATGTGCTTATTGATCATAGTTATGATCAGCTTTAAGGTATGGTTTATCTGTCCAAATGAGTGAACCGTGAAGTGAATGAAACAATTTTTACGTTATTTAAATAGTTTGACGTTTCACTAGAACGTATATATTTGTTTCTTATGAATAGTTGTGATACACTTTGGGTATTCTTTAACTTTCTGCTTACATCAGTAAGTGGTAAAGATAAAATTTTCTTGCTCTCTAGCTTGTTTAAATATGTAGCTGTTGTGAACACTAAAAGGGTTATCTCGTGTGATATCACATCTTCCCATATTACATGTGTTTGATCACAAGTGATGTTAGTGTTAACAACTAATTTGATCCTAGAAAGAAAAAAATATTTTTGAAAGGAAAAATAAGATAATTTTAATTACTTGACAACACCAAGTTAGTATTGAGTTAGAAAGTTAACATACAACTGAGTAAAAGAAGAGTCATTGTGCAGCTATTTGGGAAAAAATAGGAGATGCATTTAACTCACGCAGCATGGTCGATAAGATGGTCCATTGCTTTACGAATTAGGGCTAATCTATTGTCATCAACTGATGTTGGATAGTGATACTGTGAAAGTGTATGATCAGCACCCATGGCTACTTAATTAGGATGTATTTGTAGCATTCAAAAATTGATCAAAACCCTTATTTTCTGCAGAGTTTCTCTTAGTCGTACATTTATGGGTAGAAGATGACTGCAGAATCCATTTTTATATAGCTGATGGAACAAACTTGGCAAACACTAAAGGTTGTGGGTAAAGTGTACTTGTACCCTAAGAAGAATAAACTACTTAGTGACACATATATCTATCCACCTACTCTCTTTATATGCTTTTTGATCAAGACACTGCTCCAGTAAATTCTTTTTTCATCTTTATTTTTTAACTTCATTTTCTTTTGATCTCTAACCTTTGTTTGCTTTCTTCTAAAAGTTCTGTTAAATAAATTATTTTGAGTACAGGATGCATCCTAGCATATAGGCAAGTGCATCCTTGCATGTATCCTGCAATGTGCCACCTCTTTGGAATATGATGAACTATGTTTCTGAAACCTGTTGTTCACAATATTGAAACTCGTCTCTAATTTTCACAACAGGGTTTTTGAAGTTTAGTATTATTATTGTTGGCATGGAAGGAGTTCATCTTGAATTGCCAGTACAGTGATTGGAGGCCTTCCTCACCTGTTCTAGTGACATAGGCCCATCCGGATTCCTCGGTTCGGGCCGAAGAAGCAATGTCACTCGATCATTATCAAACTGACTGCAATCTTTTTCTGTCCGTGAAGATCCCACCAGAGCGCCCTCTACTTCTAATATGCCATGAACTAGATCAGAATCATTCTCAACGAGTCCATAAGAAGTGATCCCATTTTTTTCAGGTTTCCAACAATCTTCTGGCTTGACTTTGTCAAGAGCATCTGAATCACCATGACTAACTCACAACATTCATTTAAATCCAAAATATTTGGAAGCAAGACATCAGCTTGGGAACTCCACTATTGATTCAGTAAGCTTTTAGATAATCCTTATTCCCCCCTTCTCAAGTTTTTTCATTTCTAAATTATCTTGATCTGCAGATTGGTTTATGTTTTTTGGTATTGTATTAAGTATTTATTTTAATTTGTCATCTGCTCCTCCTTGGTTCTCATATCCATACCTAGTATTTGAAATCGTTGAATTAGATTTAAAGATGTAGCTAAATTTATGAAAATGTATTCACAAAAATATTGTATTACTATAGGCTGAAATGTATTTTTTTTTTAAAAAGGTAAGTATGCTATATATTAAAAAGTGGAACAACTTAACACTAAGGTAGTGCCAAGGCAGTATGCATACTGGAAACTTCTTACTGTGGAAGTCCTATCTTTTTAGATATTCTATGAAATCTACCATGCTATTTTCATCCTTTACATCTTGAAGATTACACCAAAAGCAAAAATCATTGACAACTGTATTTAAGTTGTTGTACACTACTGATCATCTTCCCTTCAGAACATATGATTTTCTTCTACTTACATAAAATTCATCATTTGCAGGCAAGGACTATGATCCAGTACTTGTACTCTATTTGTTTTCTTTGTGGTTTGTTTTGCTTTCCACTTATATTTTGGTTCTTTGTTCTTTATCCGTGTAGTTTTCTTAGATTAAACTTTGTTTCCTTTCTTTGTTTTTGACACTTGCATCAAGTTTTAGAGCTCTTTTCAACTATTTTTTTGAGATTTCTGTAAATTGTGTTTGCTTTATTTGTGGTTAATCTTGATTTTGTGGAAGAAAAAAGGAGATAAACAGAGTAGCAAGCAAGTATTAGGATTTTTGTGATCAAGCTGACATGAACTTATTATTTTGACAGATTAAGAATTTGAAATTTGAAGAACTGGTCTGCATCTAATCAGAGTGAAGCAGAAGTATGAGCAACTGAAAATAAAGATCAAGTTGAAGCACAAGACAAATCTATTTTTTGTTTTATAGATATTATTTAAAGATATTCTCATTTACAGGTGCTACAGTTTTATTCTTTTTATAAGGGGCTGATATTTTAAGTGTTATAATTAGCATAGGTAATTTTATGTAATGCGACATGTTAGTTCTTTGTAATTTACTATAAAATTTAATATAAATAATCACAATATTGATTATTTGTTCATTACTTTGTGTTTAGTAATAGATAATTAGTAAAGGTAAAATCTGATTGCAAACATCGCTTTTAAAGATCAGATTTGTCATTGTAAAAAGATTTTTAATGACCAAAATGACAATTAACGAAGGGAAAAATCAATCGCAAAAAAGAATTATAACAACTGAATTTCTTGTTGTCGCTAAAAGTTTTTTAACGATCGGGTCATTAATTCGGTCGTTAACTTTTAACGACGGAGCTTTTAATGACCGGTGAGGATCAATATTTTTCCCGTCGTTATAGACTTTTAACGACTGAAATTCCTTTCGTTAAAGGTCATTTTTCTTGTAGTGCTACGAGACAGGTAGATCGTGCTTACGAACCAGATAGATCGTGCCTACGAACCGGGTAGATCGTGCCTACGGACAGAGTAGATCGTGCCTAGAGCCAGATAAATCATACTTATATGACAGGCATGTTGTACCTACGGGAAAACACATATATTGTATCATATAGCCTAAGATTTGCATTGATTTACGACACATATACATTCAGACAGTTCAAATTAGATAATTATAAGGATCCAGGTAAGAGGGTCAATATGGATATTTAACGAATGTTTATGCTCGTTAGGACTTAGAGTGATTGTGTGATGTTTGTACCTATCAAAATTATGAAGTCCAGGACAGATTATTGCGTGTTATGTGTTTATATTGTCTTATTGTAGAAAGATAAGATATTATACTTCAGTTTCAATTTCCAGTTTGTCATACATGCTCGATATATTATTTTGTACTGATGTTTCTTGTCTGAGGGCACTACATTCATGACTTCAAGTCCTGAGCAACGATCAGACATACCTTTCTAGTAGCACAACTGGCTATTCAACGGATTGGTTGACTCCTTTCTCCTAAGGGTTGCCAGAGTCCTAAAGGTTTGCTTGTTTTGTTATTTAAAGGTTTTGAGTAGGTTGGGGTCCTGTCCCATCCAAGTATTGCACTCATAGAGATTTATAGACTAGTGTGTTGGATTTTATAGCCACGTTATTGGTCTTGCTGGCTTTGTTTGATAGTTAGCCGATTTTTGATAGTTGTTTGATGTATTATTTGGATATATATCTGTTTTCAGCTTTTGTATAGAGATTATAACGGTTTTGATGATCCATATATCATTTATGCTTTTAGACACCATGGTGGCTTCGACGGCCCCAACATGACTTATTTGTTAGCTGGTTATTATTTTTTGTGAATTGTTGGGAGTAACTGTTTTCTTTATAGAGTTGTTGACAGAGGTTTTGCTTATTGAAAGCTTATTTTTTAGACAAGATATACTTATTTATTTTTTTGACTATGTGTGGCTGCTATGCGTCATTAACAAATGGTTCAGTAGGATTATCTCAAGCCTAAGTTTTGAAATTAGGTGTCAGTTGCGCCCCTCGAGTTTGGGGCGTGACAGATTAAGTATTTGTTTTAGTTAATTACGTTTTAATTTCCTCTTGTACTTCACATAATGCCAGTTTAATCCTTAGCAGCATGCCAATATCAAGGGTCCGCCTAGAGTTATTCATGATCCTAAGTGTCGATCACAATTAGAAAATAGACTCGGATCGTGATAGATGCTGAGAAAACTCTAATTAACATGAGTGCATATAACGGTGATCGAATAGTGATGACTGTAAATAATTCAAAAAATATTAATACCTCATATTTGGAAAGATGGTATTTGTCTATCGTCATAGTTTAAGATAAGTTGAACTTCCTTGCGTCTATCATGTTCTAGGTATGAAAAAACTATTTGTGTCGCAACTAACAACTTCTATAAACTATATTTTATAAGGGCCGAATGACATAAAAGTATATCTAAATTTGAAACTTACAAGCTTACCAATCATGGAGAAAAAAAAAATTAAAATCCATCTATGTCATTTCAGTCCAAACAACTTATGTGGTATTTGATAAAGCAACAACATGGAGGTATGGCGAAATCACTCTATTAGATTCAAGAAAATTGGACCAAGAAATACAACAAAAACTTGAAGAAGAAGGGCAAAGAAGTAAAGACAAAATCAAAATAAGAGGTATGTGAAAAACACAAATCGCATATAAAAGTGATATCTTCAAAAGAAGAAAATAAGAGCCCATGACAAACTAGAGTATTGAGCTTGTAGAGCTTTATGAAATCATAGCTTGCAGAGTTTCAAAAATCAAATAGACACAAATATAAATTAAGTTGGTGTTGAGGGGGAGTGTTAAAAATTCATCACTAACTTGATTAACATTTAAAATATTTCAAAGAAGAATAAAAAATATTGCTGAGTAGTAGAGAATTAAAGCAAGAACTCTAGAATAAGCGTTCTAGAGAGAAAAATCTACACATATTCTAGAGAGGATAGTTATAGAATTAAATAGTTGGAGTAATATTTTATAGAGAGTAGTAAATATCCTCAATTAGATCTTTTCATCACCATTTACCACCTATAAATAGAGATGATCATTTGAGTTGTAAGCAAGCAAGTAAGCAAGCAACAAGTGAGTAAGAAATAAAATAGAATTGATAAATTGTGAGTGCAAAAAAAATTATGTGAAAAAAATATAAGAACAAAACGAAATCTTTACTTTACAATAATGAAATTCAAATAGTTAATTTTACAGTTATAAAATTTTTGAATCGTTTTTTGAGAGACAACTTTTTTTTTAAAACATATTGTGTAACTTACATTATTTAAACTAATATTTTACTTGACAAATATAATGAAACCGTCGAACTACTTTTGGCTGGAAGTGATGAAAAAGTTTTCGAATTTCAAAGCCAACCAGACTAACATTTGACAAATTACACGTCACTCCTCTAAACCCCTCCAAAAAAATCTAAGAAAAAACATTTAACTAAAGACCATAATTAAATAAATACACAACAATAATAGCCATTGTTTAGACAATTTTAGAAGTGTTCAAATTAAAATTGGGAAAAATGTATCGAAAAGAAGAAATGGCGTTTAAAAATGGATTTTACGTTGAAATAAAAATTCATTTTTTGGTAAAGAAATACCTCAATATAAGTTTTTCAATATTTTGCTAATGTTTCAAATATGGAAGTTTTGGTAAATAAAAACTATTAAATCATCATTTACAATATTAAACTTCAATATTTGTAAATAATGAAATATTTATTATTTATGGTCTGACTTAAATCGAGAACATGCCTTTTCCATTATAAGTATGTTTCAATTTTTATTCTTTCCATATTGGTTCAATTTTATTAAATAAATTACGATTACGTTTTGGTAAATAAAAATTATTTGATATTTATGCTAAAAGTACGCAAAAATTAACATAAATACCATCGTTATGAAAACTGTTACTCTCTCTGTCTAACAATAGTTGTCCACTATTGACTTGACACGCCCCTTAAGAAACAATAAATAATATGGGTAACATTACTATATTATCCTTTGATTTTATTAAATTTACTGCTTTGAGAAATGTGTTTAGCTGATAAATAATATTTAATAGCAAATGTAAAATAAACTCAAAAGGTAAATTATCTCTTGATTTTTTAAATTGAATAAGTATTGTTGGACATCTATTTTTAGTATAGTGAACAACTATTGTTATAAGGACTTAAGGAGGAAGTAGTATTAAGTAAATCAAATTAATAACTAATAACTTATGTTGCATAAAATATTATTAAACAAAACAGAATAAATTAATTTAAGAAATTCAACGTTTAGTCAAAAGATTACAACTTTAGCTTAACCTATTCTAGTAGAGAGTTCCAATATTTTGAAATAGCCACAAAGATTGTTTGTGCTCCATATATTCCTCAACCAATATTTTAAAAATAATAAAGAGAAGATATATATATATATATATATATATATATATGTATATATAAAAAGTTACTAGTCGCAATGTTTTCTGGTTCATATTAAATGAATTATTGAAATATTTTTTATAATTAAAAAATATTCAAAATTTAAGAAAATTATTGAATTTTTTTTCATATATTTTACCTTTTATTTATTAAAGTTTTAACTATTTTATATTTTTTTTAAAATTAATAATGGAAAGTAACTTAATATTGTTTTGCTTAATTAGAGTATATTTAACGTGCTCTCCTGTTGTCAGTCCTTTAGATTTATAATTATAAAACCCATCACGCACCGTTAATTACCTCACTTATTCGATCAACGGCTGAGAATTAATCACAATGAACATCACGAAGCTCCTAAGAACCTCCACGTGTCACCTATGGAGCCCACCTCCCATCTCTTTCGTCTTCTATGGTTTTCTCCGCTTCCATTCCTTCCCTGCTCCGATGACCCCCCCAAACCCCTCTGTTATATTCATACAAAAAAGCTCTAATTTCAAGAAAAGGGGTTGTTTATTGAACTTAAACTGACTCAAATTTGGTATCTTTTTTGTTGTTGTATTTATAGAAACTCTATTTTTTTTTTCTTAATATATACTATTTGCTCTGACAATATACATACAACTGTATTTGTATATGTATTTGCAGAGCTAGGGTTTGATTCTTGAGATTTGATTAGCTGAAAAGTGAATAAATAAGCTGATTTTCAAGTAGCTTTCAGTCATTTAAAGCGCCCAATAAGTTGTTGAGTAATAATTACTGAATATTTATTCAGCTGTAAATACATACATATTATATGTCAATATTAAGGCGTAGGAAGGGCACAGAAAACAAGAATTCAGAGCCGGACTATGAAGAATTTAAGGACAAGAAGAGTTTGAGGAAGTTAGGGAGGAGGAGGAGATGGAGTTGTGTGGATGGTTGTTGTTGGTTTGTTGGTTGTATATGTTCAATATGGTGGTTATTGTTGTTTCTTTACAACGCAATGCCGGCATCTTTTCCACAGTATGTGACGGAGGCGATTACGGGGCCGTTGCCGGATCCACCGGGAGTGAAATTGGCTAAGGAAGGGTTAAGAGCTAAACATCCAGTGGTATTTGTACCTGGGATTGTGACTGGTGGACTTGAGTTGTGGGAAGGACATCAATGTGCTGAAGGTTTGTTTAGAAAGAGGCTATGGGGTGGAACTTTTGGTGAATTGTACAAAAGGTACTACCTTCTTTCTTTTTTAGTCCGTCAAATTTGTCCTTTTATGATGTTATGGAGTTTGATTACACTACACAGTGAGTTTGTTTGAGCATCAAATCTGGATTCTTTTGAGTTGTTAGGGAAAATACTTGTGTAAGGTGTTATTAGTTGTTACGGGAAAAGTTCCGAAAGCTGAAAAGATTCATTCTTTACTACTTTTTTTGGACAATCACTTGTGACTATTGTTGGCAACTTAAGTAAGGTTTGGTGGTAGGGGACTGAGTTAGGCTTCCTTTTTAAATATATTTCCTCTTGAAAGTTGTAACTAATAGTTGATTAAGATCAATTGACTTATGTCTGAATCTACATTTTTACTTACAACGCATAACAAAGTGCTTTCTCTTTGTCGAAATAAAATGCAGACCCCTTTGCTGGGTGGAGCATATGTCACTTGATAATGAAACTGGATTGGATCCTTCTGGTATAAGGATTAGACCTGTCTCTGGGCTTGTTGCAGCTGATTACTTTGCTCCAGGTTATTTTGTTTGGGCTGTTTTAATTGCCAATTTGGCTCGCATTGGATATGAGGAGAAAAACATGTATATGGCTGCCTATGATTGGAGGATCTCATTTCAGAACACTGAGGTACTGTGACTCTGAAAGAAGCACATGTGCAGTTTTAGTTGTTCTGGTGTTTTATAATTTGCTAGTCTATGTTTCCTTCCAATATCTGACCCGAGTAACAAAATATGTGCATTTGCACGTATAGAGACTACCATTGTAAAATGATAACTCATCATTTTTTTCTCAAAATCTGTAGGTGCGAGATCAAACTCTAAGCAGGATTAAAAGTAACATAGAACTCATGGTGGCCTCGAGTGGTGGGAAAAAGGTGGTTATAATTCCACACTCAATGGGAGTTCTGTACTTCTTGCATTTCATGAAATGGGTAGAGGCGGCAGCTCCAATGGGTGGAGGAGGTGGATCAGATTGGTGCGCTAAACATTTAAAAGCAGTAATGAACATTGGAGGACCCTTTTTGGGTGTCCCAAAAGCAGTCTCAGGATTATTCTCAGCTGAAGCCAAGGATATTGCTGCTGCCAGGTTTCTTTCTCTTCATTGAATAGTTTGCTTTCTATTAAAATAACAGTAATAATGTTGCGCTCTCTTCTTTTGAAATGTCTAATAGTTGAGATAAAAACTCGGACACAAGTTCGGCCAAACCCAGTAGCCTTTGCTCAACCAGTGTGTTTGTGTTAATAAATACATTTAATGTGTACAAATAGTAAATTTAGAACCCCATTATTAGCACTTCATCGTACTAAAATCCAAAACTCATAAATCTGTAATCCTGGCTTCACCTTTCTAAGTAGTTCTTGACGTTCATTGAAAGATAAATTGTCCATAACATGCAATTCATATACTATGATCAAGTTCCCAAAACCAAGGTCCTAATAGTTTTGGCTTCTACCTTCTCATTTTTAGAAAAAATAGCTTATCGTTATACTTTGGGGTTCAGAAAGGATCTTAACCTTTTCCTGTTGGTGATGTCTTTCTATCTGCAATCAGGTAAACTATACCAATGAATAAAATTCACATGATGTAATTCAATGGAGCATTTCTGTGTAGGCCTCCCAACTATATTTCACAGTAACACATGGCCATACTTCAGGTGTTACCAGTTTCAAAAAAAAAAACACATGGCCATACTTCAGATGTCTAAAAAGGGTTTAACAAGGAATATACTGTGTAAAAATCCACTTTAACTTCTCACTTTCTCTTGTTAGGTTCTTCCTCATGCTACTTACTAGCTTCTTTCTTGATTCTTCCTTCGTCTGAATTAATCACTGTTGTGGTCGTCTTTTGTCATAGTTGTAAAAAAGGGTGTTATTGGTCTTCACAATGTGCTACTGCCGCGTAGATTTTAATGAAGAAGTTCTTTGCTTTTTCTGTTTCTTTCTTCTGTATAAATGGAGGGTGAGAGGGATAGAATGGACAAGAGATGGAAAATAAAATTTGTGCTCCAATAAGTATAAGAGCTACTAAACCTATGTTTTAGATAATGTTTTTAGCATTCCTTTCCTCTTGCTCTTTCTTGTTGGTAATCACCTGTGAGGTTGTATATCCTGACTTCGCTTGACTAGAGTAAGATGTACCACAATCTTTCCCATAGTGTTAAGAGCACAGAGAAGAAAAGATGTTAATCCTTTTGTACCCTTAACAAATCTAATTAATTTCCTCTATGATACTATTCTGAAGATATGTTCTTTTGATCATCTTATCTCTTCTAGTGAGTGTGTTTGCATCTTTTTCTCAAGGGGAATGTATAATGCACATGCAAGACAGTGATTGCGTGCACAAGTATGTTTTTTGCCTGTGTGCAAGAGATGTGTTACCACGGCTGCCTAACCTGGAGTTTCCAGCCTTTCGTTTATCTGCGAGAGGCATTCTTGAGCTAAAGTAGAAATTGCCCCTTCTGCAGGTCTATGGCCCCAAGTTTCTTAGAAAGTGAAATGTTCAACTTTCAAACTTTACAGCATGTAATGCGAATGACTCGTACATGGGATTCAACAATGTCAATGATACCTAAAGGTGGGGACACGATCTGGGGTGGACTGGATTGGTCCCCTGAAGAAGGCCATGAGTGTAATGAAAAGAAGCCAAAGAACAATAGCACCCAGACAGCAGAGAGTGACAGGACAAGAAAGTCAACTAATGCTACTCGTGTGAAGTACGGAAGATTAATATCATTCGGGAAGCATGTAGCTGATTTGCACTCATCAGAGATTGAGAGGATTGACTTCAGAGTAATGTTCTTACTTTAATTTTGGATTTTCACTAACTACTATCTCTAGGGTAAAAACTTATTTGAACCTTCATGTTCTTAAATTACATTATGACCCATCAACACCAGTGTGGAAAGATGCGTAGACCTAAATCCTCACATGCCAACCAAAAAAAAAAAAGATACCAACAGGCTGTCTCAAATGTGTTAAATATACAAATAATCTTTTTTGTATCAGCTTCCCATATGTAGTGAATATGCATCCTTTGCTCCACTTTCTAATGTAGAGGATGGGAAAGGCCTGGTGACATGAGACACAAATGGAATAAGAAGAGAACATTTTCTCTTTCATATAAGTCTCAAGTTGGAAAGTTTTGTGATACCCCCCCCCCAAAAAAAAAAAAAAAGTTGGAATTTCTCTAATCCTAAGCATTATTAAGTATCTCTGAGTTCTTTCAAGTTAATGTGGAATTTTTGAATCGAGTTCCATTGTTTTATATTAATTCTCTCCTTCAGACTGGTGTGTTCTGCATCTCTGCACATTTCTAAGAAATCCACACGTGAACTTTTTTTACTATTGCCTATTCAGAGGCTTTTTCTTCTTTGACATGTCCAATATCCGCTAAAGCTCAAAACCTCCCCTAATTAACAATCAAGTAGCCAAAGCAGCAATAGAACATCTATTACTATAGGCTAATGAATCCCTCACATATTCTTGCATCAGTCTTATAAATGATTGCATGGATCGTTTTTCACTACTTTGATAAGTAATTAGTAGTCGTACCATTTCCAGTCCGAAGGGAAAAATCAGACAAAGAAGTCAATAGCACTTTAAAATGTCTAAAAGCAGATTTTAAAGTACTACCAGTGGTTAGTTATCAAATTGATGCCACATTTTTGTAATTTGAGATCCATTGACTAGTGGAGTTCATTCCTCAAGTCTACAACAAGTTGTCAGATAAGACATCTTGTGGTAGTACATTTTTTCTTTTTGTTAGTAGGACATCTCCTGGTAGTCTCTCACTGGTGGATGACATATATTTGTGTTTGGTGCTGCTATATGGAGATCAGGATAGTCATTTGTCTTTCAGAGTGAAATTGGTGATTTGATCAGCTTTCAGAAAACATAAGCAATTAAATCAGTCATTAGAGTGACTTACATGTTAAGTGCACTGCTAGCCTTCATAAGGAAAAACTCTCTACATTCACTGTGTCCAAATAAGGAAAAAGTGCAGAAATTATTTGGTAAATCATGTTGCAGGTTAAAGTGGTTTTAACTTTTAATACATAATGCATCCTGAACCTGAAGAGGCTAGAATTACACATGGTATTGCAAATTACCATGAATTAACAGTTATTCCAATACTAACATTAAAAAAAAACATTATTCCAATACTCCATCCCGTTTTGAGGTACTCTCTTCTATCCACAAATCAGTTTCTCACATTTCCATATACGCTTAATGTCGTATACTAGTTTGTTTGTGTCTACTACTGTTTGCGTAAACTTCCACATGGACAGGTTATCAGAAAACAATTCCAGATGTTGCATTTTTTACTTTCTGATTTTAGCTTTCCTAAAAAAAAAACATAGTTCTAACTTGCCCCTCCATTGTTCTGTCCTCTCCAGGATGCTCTTAAAGGTAAAAGTCATGCCAATTCCACTTGCCGTGATGTGTGGACTGAGTACCATGATATGGGTATTGGAGGTGTCAAAGCTGTTGCAGATTACAAAGTTTACACAGCTGGATCTGTTTTGGATCTTCTTCATTTTGTTGCACCAAAGTTGATGAAGCGTGGTAGTGCTCATTTTTCATATGGAATTGCTGATGATTTGGATGACAAAAGATATGAACACTACAAATATTGGTCAAATCCCCTGGAAACAAAGTAAGCTTCTATATTATTATATAAAAGTATTCTTGATCGATGTCTCTTAGGCCAGCTCTTCTCAGACCTCTTCAAGTCACCAATGTTTTGTTGTACAACATGGAAATTAAAGGTGAAATTTCAGGGTTCTAGGGGATGCAAACTTTTTTTTTGGAGTATTGGTCCATCTTGTTAACTTTCTCTATTAGTTTCCATCCCAAAGTTCCAGTTTGGCAGTTATTGTTTACTTCTTCCTTTGCATGAAACTGTTCATAGCAGATATTGCAAAATATTACCTCCATCTTTCTTGACTTGGTTCATTATGTGTTACAGCAATCTATTTGGCATATTTATAGCTAGTTTTCACTGTGATGTTCCATTTACAGATTGCCCAATGCTCCAGGGATGGAGATCTTCTCAATGTATGGAGTTGGAATTCCAACAGAAAGAGCCTATGTATACAAACTAAGTCCTGCTGGAGATTGCTATATTCCTTTCCAGATAGATACTTCTGCTGAGGGTGGAAGCGAAAGTCCTTGCTTGAAAGGCGGTGTCTTTCATATTGATGGGGATGAAACTGTACCTACTCTAAGTGCAGGTTACATGTGTGTGAAAGGTTGGAGAGGAAAGACCCGATTCAATCCATCAGGCATGCGTACATTTATCAGAGAGTACAATCACGCCCCTCCAGCTAATCTTTTAGAGGGCAGGGGAACGCAAAGTGGTGCTCACGTTGATATTATGGGAAATTTTGCACTTATTGAAGATATCATTAGAGTAGCTGCTGGGGCTACTGGAGAAGACCTGGGAGGAGATCAAGTACATTCGGGTATTTTTAAGTGGTCTGAAAGGATTAAACTGAAGCTTTAGATTTCATACGGTGAGATTTACGCCATGTCTTTCTTACAACAAGATTGGTGCTATATGTTTCTTAATTCATTTTGTTATTATGATCTTAGCTACTTTTATATGCAGAATTGCATGTGTGCAATCAATTGGTTTGGGGAGCTGCTGGTGCTCTACTATATGTCTAGCTTCTCGTCTCCAAGCTGAAACGTCTGTTGTGTAGTTGAACAAGAATACTCTGGGAAACCTGAAGCTGCTTACTTCAGTGTCCTTGAACTGTAAATGTTGCAGGAAGCATGTCATAACTTAATGATGTTAGAAATTTTGGACATTCATTGATTATTTTCCCTGTAATTATATCCTTCATAGCATAGTGTAGTCTGTTCCATTATATGACTACTTGTATCAATTATTTTCCTTATTACACAGCACAGCAGGAGGGACAAGTATATGTTTCTTTTGCTTTGGAACATAAAAAAAATTACTACTGTAAAATGCTATTCCCCGTTTTAATTTTTAATTCTAACTTTTCACATGACATGTAATTTTGTTAGCAGTGTTAATTTAATTGATACTTTACTAGTATTTTTGTTAAAAAATAATAATATTCATATAATATTATGATTAAGTGATATACTAAAATAATAAATAACTTACTTTTAATTAATCACACTTAATGATATACATACTCTATGGTGGGTTATTTGAAATGAACAAGTAAATATTTACTCCTATTTATTATGTTCATCAACTCAACTGTTAAATGCCTAACTCCACCAATTGTTTTAATTAATTTAGAAAAAACGACAAAATGGGAATTTGGATTGTTCTTTTGTGTCCTTATTTGGCTAAAAAAGGTCATTGCCTATGTAATTGTTCTGACCTTAAAGTCTTTTTGGTTATTCTAATGATCAACTGGATTTTCATTGTTGTTGTAATGGCTACTTAATTATGGGTTGGACCCAACCACCATATGTCAAGTTTAAAATGAAATACAATTTACAAAAAGCTAACTACTTATAAGTCATATGAGTTGCATGATTGAGACTTGAAGGAGGCACAAAACATGAAGGATAAGTATTCCTACATCCGCCTTCCTACGGCTTACTTTTTTGTAGGAATTTGTTTACCTTTAAAAGTAGGATTTTTTTTATATGAATAGCTAAATTAATCAAATTTTGAAATAAAGGTACCAAATATTTAGGAAATAGATATATGTTGACATTAAGATTATAAGGCCTGAATTGAGAGAGAAAGGATATCTAATAATTTTAGTCTAAATTTTATATATAAATATTGGGTATAAATATTATAATATCTATTTTTAAAAATACATAAAACAAAATTGTAAATCTGATCACTAACACTAGTAATTCAAATTATAGACACATATGTTTTTTTTTGTTGCAAGAATTAAGAAATATTTCATGTCTATCTATCCAGCACATCCAATAAGAGTCTTGACAATTAATCCAATTTAAACATTAAATGATGTGCAATTCTTTGGGGAAAAAAGTGGTGGCCTTTCAAAAGAAAACATGAGTTGTTTGCTTTTTATAACATTCCAGATTTTTTTAGCAAGCTGAAAGTTACTCTATAATAGTACCTCTTATCCTACTGTCATAATTTGAGGGCAAAAAATCTAATTATACAAAATAAGCATCTAAATAATCATTATATAATAATAGTTCTACTTTTCATCAACATAGCAATAGATTATATTTTTTATAAAACACAATAAAATAATAAAAATAACGGAAAATAGGTCATGACAACCCACAATTTATTATTTGGAGATATTTTAATTCCTTAATTTTCTCCTCCTCTTCTATTTACCTTCCACAAATATCTCAAATATAGTTAATGCTTCTCTCTCATAACTCTAATCAAAATCAATCTCTCTACCTCTTCTGTTTTGAAAGTGCGTTCAATGAAAAATATGAACATTTTCTCAATTTTAATTCAGCACAACGGAAGATGGGATGTAATAGGTATTCACCATAATAGTTGCTTCGATTTTTTTTTTTGATCAAAAGGATGGTTATATTAAAACTAAGTAGAGTCAAACATACTGCTTGTTGCAGCATAGTCAAAAGTTTGGGTCGTGGTATGGCCAACTACATAGTTGCTATTAGGATTGAGTTTCCTTAAATACATAGTTCCAGAAATGTCTGCCCAAGTTTCATCCTTTGCAAACAGTGGAGGAACTATCAAAAAGGTTGATTTTTCAAGAGTGTTGTATTTGAGGCCTTCCTTGCTAAGCATGTCCCCCACCTTGTTCTGCTCCCTGAAGATGTGTATTGGCATTGCTACTCCTAGCTTCTCCATCAATGACCCTGTATTTAGAGGTTAAGTTAGTATAGGGATGATTGTCATTTTCTAGCAAGGTGATCATTTATGTGGAATCAGTATTCATGTCTAGAGGGTGGATTTTAAATTCCATGGCCATAAGGAGCCCTTGTCTGAGGGCTCTAATTTCGGCTAAGATAGGGTTGACGTATGCTTCCCTACTAATGAATCCAATTATCCAGTCACCTCTGTGATTTTTGATAACACCTTCAAGTCCTCCTGGTCCGGGTGTCATTTTCACAGCCCCATCAGTGTTCAGCTTGAACTTGCCTGTAGTGGGGGGTTCCCATTTTACCTGGATAGTGTGGTTACCTTTCTTAGCCTTGTGATGCTCTTTAATGAGGAGATGGAATTCAGAGGCTTGATTGATCACATTAGCGAAGGGAATGTTGTCCTTTCTTTTGTTGAAGAGATTGTTGTTTCTTTGGAGCCAGATGGCCTAGAAACACTGGGAAATACATCATCCCAAGAGATGAGATTGTTGTAGTCTTTGGTGCTAATGCAGTTCTAGATCTTATGTCAATTGTCTAAGGAGAGCATGTTTTTATCTAGCTTATGGTTGGAGGTATTGTTTGCCATGAGGGTGTCCCAGAACTCGATTGCTTTGGTACATTTGAAGAAGATGTGGTCTATATCTTCTTTGGGGTGATAATAGATTTGGCATCCCGGATAGATATTCATGTCAATTCTATTGAGGTAGAGGGAGCTAGGGAGCATATTATGGTTCATGAGCCAGGTGAAAGTTTTGATTTTATTTGGACATGCCATTTTTCAAATCCAATCAAACTTTTTGTTCTCAAGGTTTGGGAAAGTTTTGGTGGCTTTTGAGTGAATGAGCTTGTAGGCACTACTAGTGGTTAACTTCCCATTGTTGGACAATCCCCAGATAGGTCTATCTTTGAGTGTGCTATGGGGATTTAGGTTGATAGCCTCGATGCTAGCTTTGATTTCCTCAGGTAAATCAAAGGAGATGTTATCCAGGTTCCAATTTCCATTTCTAGCAATGTCCCATATCAACATCTCTTCCTCCCCTTGGTTTAGAGGTCCATACAGAATGTTCCTAATGGATTCATGGTGGTGGATCCATCTGTGGTTAAAGAAGTTGGTTCTATTGCCCTTGTTGACAACCCACCTCAACCCCTTCGTAATATTCTTCCATCCTTCCATGATGCATTTCCAATTTCTTGAGATGGGCTTCCTCTTCCCATCAACCACATGCTTGGAGTATTTGTTGATTAGGATATGGCCCCACAAGTTGTTGGGGTCCTTAATTAACCTCCATGCCATGCTAGCATGGAGAGTTTTGTTCTTAATTTCACTCTTTTGCAAGCTTAATCCACCTTCAGCTTTAAGAAGGGTGATGATGTCCCAGTTGACAAAATGCATTTTTTCTTTTCTGAATTGGTTTCCCAAACAAAGTTCCTCTAGATTCTGTTGATAATCTTGTTAGTTTTGGCAGGGATCTGAATGTATTGCATTATGTGGCAAGGAATGTTGCTTAAAGAGGCTTTGGCCAATACAGTTCGGCCAGTCATGTTCATGAAGTTGGTTTTCCAACCAGCCAACTTACTATTCATAGAGTCAATGATGAATTGGAAATCATTGTGGATGAGTTTCTTGTAAAAAATAGGGAAACTCAGGTATTTCCCAAAAACATTGCTGGACTGGATATTGAAAAGACTAGAGCATTGAGAGTCATTTTGGGTTGCAGTTCGAGGAGAAGACAACTTTGGATTTGTAGTGGTTGATGCTCTAGCCAGATTTCAAGCAGAAAGCCTTAAGAGACTGGAGGATGGTGTTGCAATTTTAGGCATTGGCTCTGGCAAAAAAGGTAAGGTCATCAACAAAGAAGATGCGGGATATTCTGGGCCCAGAATTAATGATTTTGATTGGGTACCAATTCTTGTTTTCAACTTCCCTGTTGATATTCCTGGAGAGTCTTTCCATGCAAATGATGAAGAGGTAGGGGGACATGAGGTCTCCCTGCATGATACCCCTAGATGGTTCAAAAAAGGTTGTTTTACTTCCATTCACTATAATGGAGATGAAGCCACTGCTGACACAGGACACGATAAGGCTAGTGAGCTTGGGGGAAAGTTGAAGAAGAGAAGAGATCCCCCAATGTAAGACCACTCAAGCTTGTCAAAGGCTTTTTCAAGGTCAATTTTGAGAATCATATTGGCATTTTCCCCTTTCATTTTGTTAAAGTGGGAAATGAATTCTTGAACAATGATTGCATTGTCAGCAACTTTTCTATTGGAGAGGAAGGTAGCTTTGTTATGACCAATGATCTTAGTGAGAAAGGACTTGATCATGTTCACAATGATTTTGGTGACCAGCTTATAGGTGGTGTTGCAAAGCCCAGTGGTCTAAAGTTTCTAATGCTGGTAGCATTGGGGCTTTTTGGGACTAGACACAACATAGTAGTGTTCATGTGGTGGGGCATGTCGCTTTGAGCAATGACTTTTTTTTCATAAGGCAGTAATCTTGGTGCCCACTTCACTTCAATAATTTTGGTAGAACAAGGGATAGAGTCCATCAGGCCCAAGAGCCTTAGAAGGCTTAAAGGAGTGGAGGGCTTGAGTGATTTCAGAGTCTCTTAGAGGCATGTCTAAATCCATGAGGTAAGGGGTAAAACCCTGTCTTTGATTTCTTTCCTGGCCTCTATCATTGTGGATGGAGGAGGCATGGTCAATAGTGAAAAGCTTGGTAAAATAAGAAAGGATATGGGTGGTGATTTGGTTGGGGTCAGTGAAGGTGTCTCCAGAGTCATCCTTAAGGCTAGTGATCTTGTTTCGTCTCCTTCTATTGACGGTGGCAGTGTGGAAGAATTTGGTGTTGGCATCCCCTTGGCTCAGCTAATCAATTTTGGACTTAGTTTCCTAGAATTCTTCTTCCACTTTGAGAAGGGCATCATATTACTTAAGGAGTTCAGATTCAAGATTCCAAAGGAAGTGATTGTACGGATAGGCATGAGGATTTTGAATTCCATCCGGTCAAGCCAAGATTTTCCTTAGCTTATCTTTTGGAATATATTTCCAAAGGTATTTTTATTCTATTCCAAAGCATCTTTTTGAAACATATCAATAGATTTGGCGAGGTCAAAGATGAGATCAAAACAGCTTTTGACCAAGCTTCTAAAGGTGGGGTGCCCACACCACATGGGCTCCATCCTGAAGGGCTTGTTTTGACTAGGACTTGGAGGGGTATCAAGTCTGACCTGGAGTGGGCAGTGGTCAGACTTAGTCCTAGGCAAGTGGGTTATAGAAGCATGGGGGTATCTAATGATCTAAGAGGTATTGGTTACGCATCTATCGAGTCTCTCGAAGATAAGGTTAGTCCTATTTTTATACCACTTATTGGTGTAGGTGTATTTGCATCCCTTATAGCTTAGGTCTACCATATTACTCTGGTCTAAACACCTTCGAAAAGCATCTGCTCTAAAATGGTTGATGCCCCTGCCTTTAAGATTTTCACTAGCTTTAAAGATCTCATTGAAGTCCCCTCCTATAAGCTAGTCCCCATTGATGTTCCTTGAGATGTTAGCGCGCTCATTCCAAAGATTGTTTCTAGCAGAAAAATCATTACCAGCATAGATAGCAGATAAAAATCAAGGTTTAGTTTCAGTTATTACCTAGACCATGACATGAATACTTTGGTGGGTGATGAAGATGTCGCTGAGTTTTAAGTTACTCTTTTTCCACATAATAACAATGCCTCCTGATAGTTGCTTCGATTATGATAGTTATAAAGTATTTTTTTAATTTTATTGATTTAATTTTTTTATAAACATATATTATTATAGCTTTGGTGATTGGTATTTTTCGGCCGGCATCTGTACAACATAAATCATAATGTTCTCAATTAATTTGCACCATATATAGGTACTCACTTATAGTTAAATTATTGGTTAATTAATGATTTATGTATTGATGTAGTTGATATAATTTAGATACATAGGTTCTTTAGTTTGTGATGTATGTATTGGTGAAGTTAATATTATTAGAAATTTTATATACACCAATCCATTATGGTGTACTTTTGTTGATTTTTTATGTTATTTATCGTGTTATTTGGTTTAAAAATTAATTCAACAATAATATTATTTAGTTTACATATAATGGTATTATTCATATAACGAAAATAAAACTAACAACAAATTTAAAATGAATATTATAAATTATTTTGATTAAGCATGAACATTTGGTATTGTTAGTTATATGACAGTGGTTAGTTCGTTAATTGATATTGTTTGATTATTTTGTGGAGTAAATGATGGTGTATATCATACATTGCATATCAGTTTGAAGTGTACACAAATTTGTAACCCTAATATACATCATAACAATTGCTTAATTTAATTTATAATAAGAAAAATAATAGATTTATCCATTCTATAATATAATTTATACCAATTCTGCACAATATTTAAACCAATGAATATATTATACAATTCTGTATCATAAATTATACCAGTGTAATACACAAATATCAGTTTGAAGTGTACACTAAATTGTCACCATATTTGCACACCATATTAATTAAACTGTAATTCTATTTATGGTGTTATTTGTGAATAACTATTTATGAACCTCTGACACAAGAATGTATGTGAATTTCAAGATTGAAGGAGTTATATATGACGCAATCACAAAATATGGTGGCTTAATTAAAACTATTGCTCTCCAATTAGGAATCGGCACAATATTTTTTGAGTTGATAATGAAATATTTTGTGAGTGATCGATGCCCCCCGATGAATATTCATAATGATATGGGGGTACAAGTCTATTTAGATCAGAAAAGAGTGAATTCAGATTTCTTTTAAAAATATCCATTATGTGTAACATGTGAAAATAAAGCTATGAAAATCATTGAATACTAAATTGGTACCCAAAACATTTACCAGACGCCTATGCAAATAAATTCAAGGCAAGCGTTTGTAACGTCGAATGCAATATGTTTGAGGGGTATGGATCCAATTGTGGTGAAAGGTCAGATTTACATGGACAAGCACGTACTATCCGAAGTGATGCAGATGTATGCACTTTTGAGGGAGTTTCGTTTCATTGTTGTTAGATCAAGTACTACCAAGTTAGACTTATAAAAAATACTTAAATTTATCTATTTGATTTTGTATAAATTTTCGTCTTATTGACAATATTCTTCATACAGAGTTATGGTCTACAATGTCCCACTGATGATTGTTCATGAATTTTTAAATCGCCATATTTGAATAAATCTAAATTATTCAAAGTTAGAAAATTCTGCGACACACACATATCTAGATAAGGATATGCTTTGTTCAAAGAGGCAGTCTACTACACGTGTGCTTGGTACAATGCTTATGGAAAAGTATGATGATACAAAAATCATTTACACACCAAAAGACATACATGTGGACATGAAAAAGGCACATGAAATTTCATTGACATACATGCAAGCTTGGAGAGGTAAGCAGAGAGCTTTCAAGCTTCTGAGAGGTGATCCTACAGAATCATATGGAAAAATTCTGATATATTTGTATATCTTGACAAAAAAATATCCAGGCACAGTTGTTAACTTTAAAAAGACGAAGAAAAAATCATTTTTTATATTCGTTTCCTGCACTAGATGCCAGCATCAAAGGATGGAAATTTTGTCGGCCGATAGTAATAGTTGATGACACACATTTAAAATTAACTTATGAAAATATCATGTTAATAGCTAGTACATTGAATTCGGAAGGTATGTTCAAACTATTATTTAATCTATAACATATATGCACTATGTTTTATGGTAATAATTAATTATATTTGTAGGTAGTATTTTGCCATTTGCATGCGGTATTGTTGATTCAGAAAATGATAAATCTTCTTGAGAAAGCTTTTGAAAATCTTCTATTCTTATAATGTTTCTGGCATCTTTTCCAGCGTGATTTGAAGAATTGTTGAAAAATTGCTTTTCAATGTGAAGTTCTGAAGTATGGAACAATTCCTTCTCATTTGGATGTACATAATTCCTGTGATCTTCCTTATCCGAAAACAATGATTCATTGTTTTGAATAAGATCTTCCAGCTTAACAACAAGCAACTTATCCGACGTCAAAACAAGATCTTTCTATTTAAACTACCAATCATAAATGAATATAAATATATGATTAGACAAATATATGTGTGCAATAATGAATCAGTATGTAATTAAAATATTGTTTACCTGATTGCTTTACTTTCTGAACATTAAAAAAAAAATCTTGTTCTTTGAAATTTTTCCCTTGAAAATGTGAGGTGTAATATGGCTTGTACCAATCGAATAGACTAATCAACTTTGTTGACAATTTCATAAAATCAAACTTGCAATGCAAGTGAAAATCCACATATTTTGACATAAGGTGGTTCAGGGTCACCATCCAATTAATGAGATATTGAATTTATCAGCTCGTAAAAGGACAAGTTACCCATGGATAATTACTGTATTGACTAGATTCCACTAAATAAAAATGATATTTTGGAACATAAGAATTGTTTGGAGAAGATGAAAGAATGAATGTACCTATAAAGTAAATAATGGTCATGTTAAAAATATGAGAAAAAGGTCTGAAATATATTCGAACTTTGACCGAAATTGCTGTAACAATTTCAAACTTTGGGCATGACCTATTACCCCCTGCAATATTTAATAGTGTATTTTAAAGAGATATAAGTGTCCAGATGGACAAGTTACTATTTATAATGATGCAATATTTATGATGTCCACATGGGTACATATATTTCTTTAAAATACACTATTAAATATTGCAGGGATAATAGGTCCTGTCCAAAGTTTGGAACTGTTACAACAATTTCGGTCAAAGTTCGGATATATTTTGAACCCGTTTTCCTAAAAATATCTTCATTCTTAATCAACCCTTCTTCCTTGAAAACTCTAATTAGATCAGCCTTAAGAACTTTAACACAAGAATTTGGGAAGTACAAACTCATAAGCTTTGATTGCAATGACCCTGAAGGTCATTTTTGGTATTTTTTATAAAATGACATTTTACCCCTCTCGAGAGTTGCCTCGAGCCATGTTTGGTTGATATCCGAAATTAGTTTTGTGAAATTCTTTTCAAGTTATGATTTTTGGAAAGTTTTGAATTCTAAAAGCTTAAGTTGTTAAAATGTGATTTTTGGGGTCATTCAGAGTTTCGGGTCTCGGATGGGGATTCCGTCGATTCCATCAACTCTGGAATGTGGAATTTGGTCTAGGAGAGTTGACGGAATTAGATTTGGAACTGTATCGTGGATTTGAGGCCTTGAGTTAGAAATAGTTGAGTTTTTGGCCATAGAGTTGACTTTGGTCAACATTCGGATATCGGATGCTCGAATTGGATTTCCGACGACTCCGCTGGTTTCGGGGATGATTTTAGGCTTAGGAGTGACCTTGGTTGAATTTTTAGAGGTCCCGAGCGTGTTTTGAATTTTTGAGGCTTGAGTTAGTTTAGTTGTGTTTTATCGGGTTTCGGGTCAAGGAGACCTCGAATTCGAATTTTGACGGTTCCATTGAGTCCGGAACGTCGAATTTTGTAGGGTTGCATATCTGGTTTGTGTGGTCGGGGTTCCGAACGAATCTCGAGGGTCCTTTCGGAGACTTGTTGGATTGCTGATTTCTGGTTTCTGTATCTAGTACATTTTAGCCTCCGCATTCGCGGAGGAATGTTGACCGCAATCGCGGAGAATGGCGCATGTTGGTCTCCGCATTCGCGGAGTACTGCAGTGTTGGTCTCCGCGTTCGCTGGCTTAGTGGGCCGCGTCCGCGGAGGTCATTTTTGACCTGTACGGTGTAAATTCGAGAAATGTCCCATTTTCATCATTTTTAACATTTTGAAGCTTGGAAAGGCGATTTGAAAGAGAGAATTTCGTGGAAACCTATTGGGTAACTGATTTTAACTTTAAACCTTGATTACCCATTGATTTTATCATGATTTCAATTTGAAATTTGGGTTTTTAAGGTTAGATTTTTGGGGGTTTTGCATGAACTCCAAATTTTTTATCAAATGGTGATTGTGGACTGGTTTGAATTACATTTTCAAAATGGTTTTCACTAATGATTTCCTAATTAGGCTTTGAAGATCATTTCCATGTGAGAATTTCCAGATTCAAACCTTGTTTTCGAAATTGGTTTTCTTGAGCCATTTGGACCCCTTTGACTGAATTTCGTGTTCTTAGTGTTGTTGGTTCCGAAATTTGATTGTGATTCATAATTTGATTAGATTGTATTGCTTTGGATTACTTTCGGAAGGAAAAAGCTCCAGTTGTTGATTGATTGCGATTTCGGTTAAGGCAAGTGAACTTCTAAAACTTTGTGAATCTTGTAATATTCCGGATTTCTCTCTTTTGATCGTGTTGGGGAGTAATGGGATTGAGGTATGGGTTGAATTCTTGTATGAATCAATCTAAATTGATCGGCGGGTTTAATAAAAATGGCTTGTGTGCTAAAGTAGTAGGCCAAAATGTGATAGGCCTTAATCTTGATATTGTTGTGTAATTGGGAAAACACTATGAAAGTTTCGATGTGACTGTGAACTTGAAGAATATGTCTTTTGCTCATTGTGGATTATGGGACTAGACTTAAAATTCTTGTTTAGCGATTGATCCTACTTATGATGAAAGGAGTAGTGAATCAGAGATTAGGCAATTGATCTTGTTGCAAATGATGTAATTGTTGATGTTGATACATTGTTGATAGTGTGGCGTGATTTGCATTGATATGAATTGCGTTGTGACTGTGAACACTATTATTTTTCTCATTATTTGTGTGAACATGCTTATGTGCATTGGTTCTGAAATACTATGATGAGACACTTTGATGATTATGCCGATGGGAAATGGTTCTGGCGATGCTGATGGAAAATGGTTCTGGCAATTAATGATCATGCCGATGGGAAATGGTTTCGGCAGATACATGGTCCATGTGTGGCCCCCATGGGTTCCGGTATGAGATTCAGCGGATGTGTATCATAGGACAGACATGCATCACTCTATTTGACATTGCATTGCATTGCATTTCATCTTATATGTTATTGTGAAGTTGTGTATATGCTTCTATGACTGTGTAATTGATATATCTGATATTGTTGTGACTTATTTGGCGATACTGTGGTGTTGTTGTGGATCCTTGTGCTGTGAATTGGAATCTGTTAGGTTGGGCTGATTTTCTGTGCAGGTTGTAGTTATTGGATATTCGGTTGGAAGTAAGGAAGTTCGTGAATTTTATTAGATTTGTCTTGTTTTATTAGTTGATTTGCTGGGTACCGTGTTGTTTGGTACTCACCCTTGCTTCTACACTTGTGTAGGTTCCGAGCCCGGACCGTGATCTAGTTCTCTCTTCTTCTTACTCCGAGGCTTTTGAGGAAACTTGAGAGGTAGCTGTTCGATGTTGGCGATCTCTCTCGACCCTTTTTATTTTATGCTTTGTTTCTATTTGAGATATAAAAACATTGAGACTTGTAATTTCATTTCAATTCTGTGTTAGTGGTTTGTACATGTGACAACCAGTCTAGGGGAGGATTGTTTAAGTTTGGTTAGACTTCCGCTTATATTGTTCTTCTTTATATTGGTTATTATCCGCTGTTGTTTTCATTTTGTTGGGTTTATGCTGACTTGTCCTGGTGGGATAGGACAAGTGCCATCACACCTAGTTTTTGGGTCATGACATTGATGGACTGTCGGGGTCAAAAATAAAATTTTTCTATCCCCCGCATTTAAAACCAATTATAATGTGAAATTCCTTGATGTCAAAATGGAGATCTTTACCGTTCAAATTGACAATGAACATATCGCCGCGATCATTTTTGGTCTCAGCATACATCAAGCTTCTGATGAGTTGAGATTGAACCTTGATCGGAGTCAAATCAAGTAGATATCCCAAAGGAGATTCCTTAAATAAGTGAAGCATTTTAACTTTGGGAAGACGTTCAATTATCTCGTTAAACACTTTAACATTGACATAGGAACACTAATGTGATTGTTTCTTCTTTGGCTATAAAAATAATTTTTAAAAAAATAAATAATTCATTTAAGTCAAAGAAATTGTAAATTGTGAATGTAACTTAAAATGCATATAAAACTACAAATCCCATTTAATATCATAATTAATACCATGTATACCATCATATATACTAATAATAAAGCAGGATTATATCATTGTGATTCTAAATCATAATTCATAACATTGTATATACCAAGATAATATGTACATAATTTGTACCAATAACAATAACAGATTTATATAACTATATAATCAAATCCTGCATATAATTTAAACTAATAAAAACAACTAGGATATACCATTCTTTATCATAATTTGTACAATTTTAAAAAATCAACATAAACTGAACATACACTAAAAATAATTTACATATACAGTAAATCACTTCAAAAATTAAAAAAAAAAATTAAAATATAAAATGAACATTATCAAGTACCAAAAAGTAAAGTAGCCAAAAAATATTATTTTTCAAACATAAAAAATAAAATATAAAATACCTTGGATAATCTGTCCTTTTCGTGTTACCATGTTTAACGTCTTTTGTTTTCCCATCATTCACACCAAATTTCTACAGAATATATTATGCATGTTTAAAATTGAAAATCAAACAGTATTCAATTTTTGGAACAAACATATACCTTGGACATTGTTTTAGATTCTGATTTAGTCACCTTGTTGAGACGTATTCTGTTTGCAATTGGTATCTTGTCTTCAAAATCACTATCAAAAAACTTTCTCCTTACCCTTTTTTCCTGTATATTTGGGTGTAACAATGTTTGAGTTTACACCATCTTCTTTCTCTTTACCCTTTCGTTTTTTTATTTTATTGACCTCAACTATATAATTTCACTACCAGATGGATTATCTCTTTCAGATTCACTTTTGGGAGAAGGGGTGAAAGCATTCAACTCAAAATTTAGTGTTGAACAAACAATCAGGCTGTTGACATTGGTATTAGACTTCATCAAACAAGGACTCTTTTGGAGAGTATTATCAAAAGCAACTTTCTTACTCGTAATCGATTTTGTCAAGAAGCAAAAATAATTTTTTGTGTCGTAAGAGATGATTTTGAAAAGAAACAAAGAGAATGAACTTAATTTGTTAATGGATAGTTTCAAGAAGGAGATACAATCCTTTTCTTGATAAAGATGACATTGAAAAAGAGAAAAAAAAGAGTGCAACAATATGTTAATACCAAAAAAAAAGAGTGCATCACTAGTATTCCTTCTGTATAAAGGTTAACAAGAGAGAGAAAGTGAAATATTTATTAAAGAAACGTATCCAAATGCAATTGTGATTGAAATTCTAAAAAGTAAATAAAATAAAAGATAAAATGTGAGTCACATAAAATCAGCCCACTAACCAATAAAATAGGTCTTAAATCGTGTAGCTATTTATTTTATAATAAATTGTCATATTTGTAATTAAAATGTTAATGTTGTAAATAAAAAGACTAGAATAATATTATGTAAATTAAGGTCTTAAATAGTATATTTTTGTAATTTTTTCTAATTTGATGACATTTAGTAAACAAGTTAATTCGAGATAAATTATTTTGTAATTTTATTTTAATTGGATATGGGATAATTTTATCTTAAAATTAGGATTAACTATTCTTTATCCCTCGTACCAAACAAGTCCTAAGAATATAAATATTTCCTTGATTTATTTTTACTTGTCTATGTGTTACACCTTTTTAAAAGCTATAAATAAAATATCACTAATTGAATATGATAAATTTAATACATTAGAAAATGAATTGGGAAATAATATAATTAATAATATTGACAAATTAGGAAATGAATATTTTTTAAATTGAATAAGTAAAAATGAATATGTATTTTTAGTAAGTAAACGAAAAAAAATATAAAAATAAGTAAACGAAAAAAGTATGAAAAAGACATTTGGATTGTAGGAATGGTAGATATGTATGCAATATTGTATTCACTTGTATTTACCTAATTGAGCTCCAAATTGTCTGGAATTTAGCATACCATTTTATATATTAACTTACAAGTAAACAATTTATGACTAAAATGTTTACTTTGAGTTTCTAATCAATCTGTTATATTAATTTACGTGTTCATATATTAATGTATATATTTTATTATCAAACCTGTAATGTAATGTAGTAAGTTGATAATTGTATAGTAAGAAGTGATATATTTTGTTTGCTAACTAATTTATTCTTTCTATTCTTCTAATTTGTATTTTAATTTATATTCGTATATAATTAATAACCAATCAACCAAACTAAACTGAATCAAAATTGATAATAATTAAATCAATAACAAAATTTAATTTAATTTTAAAAATTTAATAATCCATTGAATTAGTTTGATTTCATTTTTAACTTATAACCAATGCTATCAACAATATGCTCTTGTCAAGAAGTGATACATCAATAACAAAATTAATTAATGGCGCTACCTTCTTATTCAAACCGAATTCGGATTAATGAAGCTCTAATATGGATATCAAAAAATAAAATATTATTTAATTAATAAAAATAAAATCGTACTAGCAGGTAAAAACCCCGTCGTGGGATCGGTGGTGAAACAAAAATCTGAGTGTAGAGATGAGTTAACAACAATTGCAGAAGAATTTAACTCTTAACTCTCATTTTCCTCCTCCAATTCCCCCATTTTCTACAGTCAATTCGAAAAACAAATGGTGTCGTACGTGAGCTTGTTGCTGTATGGAGTGGGAGGAATAGTGGTGGCCGGGATGGCAATACTGGTGGCCTTTCAGGAAAAACTTGTATATGTTCCGGTCTTGCCTGGACTCACTAAGTCATATCCAATTACTCCCGCTAGGCTTCGACTCCTTTACGAAGATGTTTGGCTCAGATCTTCAGACGGTGTTCGTCTTCATGCTTGGTTCATCAAACTCTTCCCTGACTGCAGAGGTCTCTACACTCTCTCTTAAACTGCCTTTTCTTATGTATGTTTACTGAGATTTATGTGTTCTAATTAGACGAGATGGGCGTAATTTCGGTTTGATTTGTGATTTTGAACTGAATTAACCGATTTTTTTTGAAGTTACTACTGAGGTTCCTGATGATTTTGACCTAATTTCAGTTGTGCAACCTTTGTATTTTATGTTTTACCTGAATTGTGCGAGATAATTGGTGATCATGGATTAATGTTTACAGACATGAGTGTTACTTTAATATGCTCCTCAATTTTACTTGATAATTGGTTCTTTGGGTATTTTGATTGTGCAAATGACCTACGATCTTCATGTAAAATGATTAAATCCTGGATCCAAAGAGTTCAGAGTTAGTTATCTATGGCTGCTGATAGTTTTGCCAAAATGTAGTGGTGGCAAACTGTTAGCACTTACAGATGCACATCAATATCTATCAGCTGAGATTAAAAATCCTGATTGTAAATTACTCTGTATGATAGTGGTTATTCTGTTGCCAAGGCAAGAAGTATGGATGTGGTGGCAGGGTTGCTAGTTAACCATCTATCACAGGAAAAATAGAACCTAAATACAATATTGCCATTCACTTTGGAACTCCAAGTCAGTTGCTCATTTGTGCATTTAAAGTTTTAAGCTAATATATCTTCAGTACATTTAGCAACCTAACCACCCAGCTGGAGCATGGAGCATGGAGCATGCACCACTATTATGTTTCCACATTGTTTTCTACTGATATAGGAACTGATGCTTATAAGGATTTTAAACTAATTTGGATGTGTTGTCCACTTATGATTAGTTTTTGATTGCTGGTTTGTGTAATTTAAGCTGAGATAGTATTTTTGGTTCTGCAGGTCCGACTATCATCTTTTTTCAAGAGAATGCAGGAAGTATCCTTTTGCTATAATGTCTTCTTGAATGATTTACTGACCTTGTTTCCATATTCCTTTTCTTAATCTTCTTCTTGCACTCATGTTGTAAAAATCAACCCTATCTCGTTTGGTTATCCTTTACTAGTTAATTGCAGATATTGCACACCGTCTTGAAATGGTTCGCATAATGTTACAACGTCTGCAATGCAATGTTTTTATGCTTTCCTATCGAGGGTATAAATCATTTCCCCATATTTGTCAGTTTCCTGTCTGTGCTTTGTCTTTGATAATACTGGTGTTTTTCTTTTTCTAATAATTTTGTTGTAACAAAGTTACGGAGCCAGTGATGGATACCCTTCTCAACATGGTATCACAAAGGATGCTCAGGTTTTGTTAGCTTTCCCAATTTCATAGATTTTGACCTAAACCTTATTTATGAAATTACATAATTGTGCTTGTCTTTTTCAATAGGCTGCACTGGATCATTTAGTTCAGAGAACCGATATTGATACATCAAGAATAGTAGTCTTTGGAAGATCACTTGGAGGAGCTGTTGGTACTGTTCTTACCAAAAACAATCCTGACAAGGTATTGTAGCAATTCATTTTTCTTTTTGTTATGCTGTTAGGTTTAATAATGTTATAAAGCCTGATTATCTCTAATTTGTTTAGTTTCCTTTTTACTCCTTAAACTTAAGTTCAACATGGGCTCCATCATGGAAAGAGAATTCATGGTACTTTGTTAAGTTTCTTTCAAACTTATATTCTCTGTGGGTACTCTTGGATCCACCTGATTGAAGTAAATAACTTTAGAGGCACTCTTTGGAGGTTGGTAGGAATACAAGCTTTCAAGCAATAACTAAACTAGTCTAAGTTCATCACCATCATGAGAGGGGCAACTTGTAAAACGAAAACTACTTTTTTTCTAGAATAAAAATAAAGCTACTTTTCTTTCTCTTTAGAGTAAATAGCAATCTCTTTTGCACCTAAACTATTGACTGTTAGATAAGATATTAGCTTGTAATTTAGTATTATTTGTAATACATGTAGAATTACAGGCTACTCCTCGTATATGTGGGATGTCTGATTTTGTTCTTTTTTATCACTTCTTCAATGGATGAGTTTGGGAGAATGTTTGCTCCCATTTTTCTCAAATAAAGTAGAAGTCCATCTGAACTTATGATGTTAGTCTCTTGGGTGTATACCCTCTACAATTTATCTCATGACCATGATGTTCTTTAAGTACATGATCCTCTTTTGCGCTATTTGTTCATTATGTAACTAGAAACTTATGATGCTCTTCTAGTATTGAGTACTTCGCCCCATCAGAACCTGAGTTTGCATAATCATACTCCATTTCTACATACTTTAATCTTCATCCAATATTACATCCAGTTCTTGCATAGGAGAAGAGTTTGGTATCTGAAAGAATGTAATAGTAGTCTACTGTCCAACTGGGTATTACAAAAAAACATCACCTCCACATGCCAAGTGAAAAAATCTTCCTTTCCTTAATGCAGTTCCATGGTTTGATGTGAGTGACCCAACAATCTAGATTTTGGTAATTCTATTAGTATTCTTCAGTTAATCCCGATTTTCTTAGATGATCCACAAATTGATATGCCTTGAGTATGTTTTTCTTGTACGATATTCAAGTTCCTTGTTTATGAATTTCCTGTTTGATGTGTGAGGTGATCAGTTTATTTTTTGAGGTTTTCCCACTGCCGGTTACATATAGTTGATTAAGCACGTTCTCGGTCAAGCTGCATAGAATAGAGTCTTTGTCTATTTTGTTTAGGGGAATCTGTATGGGCCTCTTTTTTGTTTCTTCCTGTTCTGTGCCTGTCTTTCTGGGTTTTATTCCAGACTTTTCTATTCCAAGGTGTTTAAATTGCTGAAGGTGCTTATAACTTGTACATGTTTTTTGACATTCAAATCCTAGCTTTCTTTCACTATTCTAGGTTGCTGGGCTCATTTTGGAGAATACTTTCTCCTCTATCCTGGATATTTTTTTTTGACATTCAAATCCTAGTTTTCTTTCACTATTGTAGGTTGCTGGGCTCATTTTGGAGAATACTTTCACCTCTATCCTGGATATGGCTGGAGTTCTCTTGCCATTCTTGAAGTGGGTCATTGGGGGAAGTGGCTCAAAGGGTTTCAAACTTCTTAACTTCGTTGTTCGATCTCCATGGAATACCATTGATGTCATTGGTGAGGTGAGGATGCATCTTTATAACTCTCTCTGTCCCATATGAATTGACTTGATTTGACTTTTTCTTCAGAATAATCTTCAATTTTTTTGTTTTATTGAGTTTACTAAAGGTAGATAAAGTTGTGAAGATTTGACTCAAGTTTGCAAAGTTTAAGTTAAGTTCTTGGAGGGATAAAAATTACATTTTAGCAAATACTCCCTCCGTCCAACAATAGTTGTCCACTATACTATTTTGGGATATCCAACAATACTTGTCTACTTTATGAAATAAATGGATAATTTTACACTTAGGGGTCGTTTGGTGTGAAGGATTACACCAAATAGTGATGGGATTAAATTATAGTGCCACTTAATTTGTTGTTTGGTTGGCATGTCCGGGATAACTTATCCCGGGATTAATAATTAGTACCGGGATAAGTTATCCCTCCCCTTGGGTGGTATAATAATCTCGGGATAACTTATCCCAGGATAAAATAAGTAAATGACAAAAATGTCCTTTTAAACCCTTTTTATACATCACTTTTCACATTCATGAAGGGTACTTTTGTAAACAAATAAATTGTTCTTTAAATTTATACATTGCCTATTATTTTGAATACAACAAACCAAACACTCAATAAAAAACAATCTCATCATAACTTATCCCATCATAACTAATCTCATCATAATTTATCCCATCATAATTAATCCAATCATAACTTGAATTCAAACCAAACGACTCCTTAGTTCCTAATTTATCCTTATCATTTATTATAGTCATTTCTCTATTACATTTTTCAAGACATTGTATTTATTATATTCAAAGGGTGATATAATAAAATTACCCTTCTATTTATAGTTTCTTAAGAAGTGTGCAAAGTCAATAGTGGACAAGTACTGTTGGACAGAGGGAGTAGTTCATAATTTTTAGGATGGACTAAAACAGAACTGGGTAATTAAATTGGATAGAGGGAATAAATTTCATGGTTTAACTAATAACGGACTGTTCTAAAGTAGTAAAGTGGATAAGACATTTCAGATCCCTTTTTTTTAGTAGACATTTGGCCATAGAAACCAAATATTTTTCACTTTATTTGGAATTTCTGAAGTTGAAGTTGAAGATGATTTGTGTTTGGTTATAGTTTTTGCAAAGAATATTTGGTTGGTAATTCTCAAAAAAAGAATATTTGGTTGCTTGAATGTACTTTTCCTAAGAACATGAAATATGATTTGTACCCTTCAGTTTTTAAAAACTAGCAAAACCATTACCTCTCCTGTGTGGTTTGCGAGCTATTGCATAGGAGCGGGGGTTTTACCCTGTGCGCACCCAAAGGGTAGCGGCTGCGGGTTTCCCTTGTCATCAAAAAAACAAAAACTAGCAAAACCATCAAACTTAATTAATTTACATGAGACATACAATCAAATCTGCTCTATAAGAGTAATATCTCATAATGGATAGTCACATAATGTCATAAATAGGATACCACATTTTTAAAAAGTAAGCTTTATAAAAAAAGAAACACAGAAATAGTCAGCTGGCTCCATTGATTTGTTATCTACATTAACATCACAGACATAAAAACACCAACAAAGTAATGGAACAGAAAACTCTCCAAGAAAATGACAACCAGATCATACATAAAGCAGCCTAATTATCTACATACCTGTTTTACCATTTCAAAGGAACACAATGAAAAACCAAAATCCAAGAGAAGTATATGAATCAAACCAGGAAAAAAACAAGATTTCGTAAGTAAAAGCACAGATAATCAAAAGATTTAACCTCCCGCCCATTTCAAAAAAATGCATAAAAGAGTGATACTTATTTAGGCATGTTGAATTAACACCAAGCAATTTCTTAAGTTCTGCACTTCTTTTAATTTCTTGGAAAGTGATCACTTTGCTTGCTTAATAAAAACAAACTTTTTATAAAGTTGCACTTTTTAAAATTCCCTGGTGGGTGGCTGATATAAACGGGTCGTTTTTTTTTATAAAAACAAAACATTTAAGGCAATTTTTAAAAAAAAAGAGAAATAAATGCAATGGTCAAAAAGTGAGATGGAGAAAAGTGAAAACAAGTTTTGAGGTGTTTCCCAAATTTCAAATACAGCTTCAAGTTGTATTTGGAATTTTCATGGTTAAATGCTGATTTCCAGATGAAGTGCAAAAACAATTCCGGGAAAAAAGTGAATAATTCTGATGTTTTCATTTACTATGAAATGCATTTGAATTGCATCTCAGTCATATATTTGTAATTTCATAGATACGATGCGAATGATGTGATATTGAGAGATCTAGTTACTGTTCTTGCACGTTTTGATAACAGCAGGGTTTCTTATCGACCATGAATCTGTATATTATTATAGTGGCCTGAACCATCTTAGATTTTATTTAAACTTTGTGAAATTACCGTGTCTGCTAGCCTTTGATTTATGTATTGTTGAGTTGCTAGAAGCTGGTCGAAATTATGTTTTATTCCCCCCTCTTTGAGAAGGAAGCTGGTTGAAATTATGTTTCTGGCTTTTGTTGTCCTTATTATGTTCAAGTTAGCTCAGACATCTGGCTTATATTATCTAATTGTTTTGAGTGCAGATCAGGCAACCAATCCTCTTCCTATCTGGATTACAAGATGAGATGGTTCCACCATTCCACATGCAGATGTTGTATGCAAAGGCAGCTGCACGCAACAGGCAATGCTTATTTGTGGAATTTCCTAGTGGGATGCACATGGATACCTGGTTGGCAGGTGGTGATCACTATTGGAGGACAATTCAGAAATATTTGGAAGAAACTGTCCCCGAGAAGAAGGATGATGAATCAAAGAAGGATTCGGAATTGTCCTCTAAGCAAAATGGTTAGTTGCAGATGTCAACTTCACCTGCTATTGTTCTGCTATCTTTTCTTTGTTATATGGTTTTGGGCATCTTAATTATCGTCTAAGAAAATATTTGTGAAGACACAGATGATAAATCTTCTTGGGAGGGTAATGTTAAGTTAGAGTTCATAGGCTGCAAGCCTCCCATAGATACCTGGACAGTCAGTCCCTTTGAAACTGTCCTGGAAAAAAAAATTGCGCTGTCAAAGACTGGGTCAAGTATGACTGATCCCTCTGGATATCTGAAAGGGAAGTCATGTCCTATTTTATCAACATAAGGAATAGACCATTTTGTAATGTCTAAAATCTATTGTCAAAATTAACTCATTAAGAGAATTTGGAAAAGACATTTGAGAGTATGATCTCCAACAGGTATCTATAATCTGTAGAACGATACATGCTATTAATTCTTTGGATTTAGCACCTGTTATAACTCCTTTCTGTAACTACAAGATTGTTAAAGTATTACCTTTCCAAACAAGAAGTGGCTGCTACCTCTTATAGCCATTTATCTTCACCTTGTGGATCATTGTTTGTCAATGCATTGAAGTTTGTACTTTAAATCTTCTCTAGGCTAATTGTGGCTGTTTGGTTTGTGATATCATTTGCAGTATCTTCAGATTTTGTTGCAAGCTGAAATGTTGAGTTTCAGGCAGTTCAGATGTAACTTTGGATTCTCGGATTCAAATACGTTTCTTTTGATGTTGCAGTGATGAAGAGCAGTTTGTGATATCAAAGGAATGGAAGTGCATCCTTTCAAATATTTATATTCTTCTAAGGATATTTTTTGGTGTCCTATTTTCAGAAGGGAAAAAGATGTGAAGGGTCTTCGTTTATACTGCATCTCACTAACAATACTAGGGTGTCAAAATATAGGTCCAGCTGAGTGGTGTTGTATGAATAAGGATTCAAACGTTTCAATTGTATGCAAAACGTAAAATGGCAACTCTGTACCCCGAGCGGAAGACATTCTTTCGTGTGAATGGCTTACTCGTTAATTTGGTGTGATGCTTTTTCTTGCAAGGGAGTTATAATTTGTGAACTTTCAACCTATGTATTCAAACTTTCCTTAGTTATTACGTACTAGTGTGATACATCAGGATTATCAGCTTAAAGCTTGTGAGGACTTGTTCGTATTCAATTGTCAATTTTTCAACTACAACTTGCATAATATACCATTTTGGGGAAACATCACGGCTTGTAATTTTGAAAATAATTTGAATATGTTTGGGTTTCTGTTTCGCTACAGATTACTTGAAAATAATTTGAAGTTTTATCAGTGCTTATGAGTGAAAGTGATCAGTTTCTTGGAACATGAAAATATTCCCAGTGTTAAAGAGCTAATTACATTACTTTCTTACTCTTTTTCAAATTATAAAAATCCCTTAAAATTTATGACTTCCGGATACATCACTGGACTTTCGGATACATAGCTGAGGAATGTATCAGAGAGGGGATAGGACATTCGGATACATCACTGGACTTTCGGATACATTTGCAAACATTCAGATACATAGGTGAGGGATGTATCCGAGAGGTGACTTTCGGATACATCTGCAAACATTCAGATACATAGGTGAGGGATGTATCCGAGAGGGGAGGGATGTATTAGCAAGAGGAGAGTGATGTATCCGAGAGGTAATTTTTGAAAATTTTTAAATGGTAAATTTTTTTAGAGATTATGATAAAATAAGATATGTATTTAGGTAATTTTTCGAATATTTAATTACTGAAATCCTCATCTCACCCCCATTGAGTGATCACCTTGTTTGGATGATTGTTACCTGTTGTATTGTATTGTTAGTTTAAATATAATGTTTGTTTTGATTGTTAATTAAATTTTATTGTATCTTATTGTTTAAATCTATCATTAGGAACGATTAAAAGTTGAGGAACTTTCACATATAGCCACTCAAAATATTTTAATTATGCTCTATAGCTATAGTTTGTCAATTACGATTCGTAGCTACATGTTATAAGGAGGAGAGTGGCGAGCGAGAGAGGGCAGAGAATGGAGAGAGACGAATTGTATATGTATATGTGTCAAAATAATTGTATATATGTAACTGTTATACATATGTATTTGTATATCTGGCGGGCGAGATTGGGAGAGGGATGAGAGAGGCGAGCGAGATTGGGAGAGGGAGGAGAGAGGCGAGCGAGATTGGGAGAGGGAGGAGAGAGGCGAGCGAGAGAGGGCAATAATTTGTATATTTTGTATCTCGTTTGTATAATTCGCGGGTACGCTTGAATAATTCGCGTGTTTTTTTTATAAAATTGAGCAATACAAAGTCTGAAATTATACAAATATGATAAAACTTGAAATAACGAATTGATACAAACATAAACATACGAAACTTTAAACAGTTATACAAATTATATTATACAAATTACATTATATAAATTATATTATATAAAATCCGAAAACTACATGTTTATACAAACTTAAAAAAGTTATACAAAAAAATATTGAATGTATATGGTGATAAAACTGAAAAACAAAAAGAAATCATCGTCATATACAAATATAAACCATTGTATACAAATACAAATCAAACGACGAATTGTTAGTTGCGAATTATACAAATGTGGTTAATTATACAAACCTGAAGTCAGCCCACGTAATTAATGGTTAATGTTAGTCGCGAGTGGTAATTATAGCAAACTATAGCTATGATGACTAATTAAGTAGTATAGGTTTGCTTAACTGCTTAATTTTCCCTTAAAAGTTTGATTAAAAGTCTCACTTTATGTTAACCGCCAATTTGGTGTGATCGCGTTGGTATTTATTTTCTTTTCTTTTTATCTCTACTTATTATTTAATAATTTTATTTTATCCTTTACCCTGCCTTTTCACTTTAGTACCCTACTTTTCTTATAGGTTTATTATTTAAATTATGAATATGTGACATTATGTAATGACGAAAAACAATACAATCTATTTAAACGTTGTATTCATTAAAACAATAGAATACGATAGAACACAATACAATAAAATACGATACAATTCAGGGGCGTATCTAAGGGGGGGTCACCGGGTTCACGTGAACCCATGCTCCCCTCTCGAGATCATATATAATAGTGTTATATTTTTTAAAAATATTGAAATATAGATGTGTGAATTCATACTCGGAGTACCATATTATGTGACGATGATTGGGTGCACCTCTCTAAGTGAGGTTAGAAACCTGAATCTTATATATGTATAGATATATTCAATCAGATTTATATCTTATATCCACCTTTTTACAATAGTACACTCCTCATCTCAAAATCCTGAATACGCCTCTGCGATACATTATGAAACGATAAATATAACACAATACAATAGAATACGATACCTAGGAGCCATCCAAACAGAGTGGAGGTGTTGAGTATAGCCAAATATAGAACCCATTGTTCAAATTAGCATTTCTCCTTTTGTCCTTTTTTGCTACTATCATCATCTTATCCAACACGTACCTCAATTCCCATTTTATTTTTAAACTAATATTTCAAACCTCACGTCCACCAATGACCTTGTTCCACGTCATCTCGATAAACAAATTGTTTCATTCAAATTCGTCTCTGTTTTCATTTCCACTTCCGTCCAAAATCACCCTACAAATACAGTACTATTACGATAATACCCTTGCCCATTTCTTTTAGTAGTAGTATACCTTTTTATTCCTTTCGTGCTCAAAAGTTGTTCAAATTACCAGAATTGAAACAGAGTGATCGATTGTGGAGTGTGTGTGAAAATGGAAGGAGGCGCACAGTACAATCCTCGCACCGTTGAAGAAGTTTTTAGGGATTTTAAAGGCCGTCGTGCCGGCATGATCAAAGCCCTCACCACTGGTAATGCAATATTTCGACCTACACACATTCCCTATATCGAGAATTTCTTGTTTTGGTGCTTTATTTGCTCTTTTTTTTCTTTTAGGTTTTTGGGTTTTGGGTTATGCTACATTTGATCATTTTCTTGTTTGTTTTTTTGGTCTTTCTTTTGCAGATGTGGAGAATTTTTATCAGCAATGTGACCCTGGTTAGTTAGGGATCTTTACCTTCTTTTTCCATATACATTTCTGGGTTTGATGAATGTGTCTTTTTCTTCTCTGAAAAATCTTTCTTTCCCGTTGGGTGTATGTTGTATTGTGTGTTTGTTCGCACTTCTTTCGCTAATTTTTACCGGATTTGGTTGGTTTTAAGTTTTTATGTATTTTGCTTGCTCTTTTTCAGTAATTGATTTTACGCAAGTGTAGAAATATTGTACAGATTAGCAAATTTCTACTGTTTGTGATGGTGACCCAAATGGAACCTTTTTTATTTGAGATAATAAGGCATTAATTTGCAATCAAATATCGGGTTTTGGGTCAAAGGACAGAAGAATATAGCGCCTTGTTTTTCTTTTCAATTATAGCATATTCAAGCAATTTTCTTGATGTGCTACAAACGAAACTACTGGGTAATCTGTTTTTTGCTGTGTTGTCCTATGTCCTGTGTTTATAGACATGGTTTTCTTTTTGTTGCTCGACTTTTAACTGAGATTTTTTTTTACTGGTAAATATCTCTTCCAATTCAAGATTTTAGAGTTGTTTCATAGGGTGTTCTGCTTGCGTCTAGAGCTGTTCATAATGATTCAAGAACACTCCTCTGTCTGTACTGTGTGGTGTGCGCAATGTGAATTCATTGTGAGAGGAAAAAACTTTAAATGAAGATTTTTCAGACCCCTACGAGTTGTGGGAGAAATCTCTTATTTAGATTGTTGGTTAAGCTTTCTGCCCAAATTGAAATTGCCATGTACTGGTTGGTTGGACTTGAACTGGAGATGAGTGAGTAATAACCGTGTTATCTGCTTACTATATGTCGTCCCTCGCAATATGATTCTAGCAATCAATCCCTAGATGTTTTAAGTTTTCATAGCTTGGAGGATATTGGTCTAACTTCATATATGGGTTTCATTTTTTCGCTTTGATTGAGTAGGTATTGCAAATGTACAGATCATTTTCTGTCTGGTGCTTTTGTGCTTACTGGCCAGCTTTGTTATTGACTTAAAGTCTCAAATTGTTAATTTAATGTAGTGTAGTTCATCATTTCTGCGAATTCTCATTCAACTTTATAAATTTTGTGACAAAAGATTGAAGTTAGTGCCTGATTTTGAGCTTAAAATACTTTTTGCATAATAAAGATATTGGTGGCGTGAATGTTTTATTCTGACTTCGGGTGCTAAGATGCTGTTTCTTATTGAACAAGTGTTTTTCTGATTGTGATTAGTCTTTGTTCACTCTCTCTTTATATTTGGAAACCTTGCAGAAAAGGAAAATCTCTGCCTCTATGGATATCCAAGCGAGCAGTGGGAAGTCAATTTGCCAGCTGAGGAGGTGCCTCCAGAGCTTCCAGAGCCAGCATTAGGTATAAACTTTGCTAGAGATGGGATGCAAGAAAAGGAATGGTTAGCTCTAGTTGCTATACATAGTGATGCGTGGCTACTCTCTGTTTCCTTCTATTTTGGTGCCAGATTCGGCTTTGATAGAGCTGACAGGTAAACTCAATTCTACAACAATATAAGAAAATAGTTTCTTGGTTATTTGTACTTTCTTCTAGTTTTCTATTTTAATAGGTCACCCTTCAAGTAATTTATTTGTGTCTATTTTCTTTATTTCCTTTTTAATCATATCAGAATTGTATCTTTTGTTCAAATATCTCCTTTCTAGTTGCCTCGTATTAGTTTGCTTTGAATCATAAATTGTTGTGAACAGCCTACGAGCCTTTGCTGTGTCACTTTGTAAAGCATTCTGGAGGTATGCTTATAATTAGACCTTGTCCGATGTCAAAGCTTGGAGGAGAATTGTGCCAGCAAGGCATCTGTGTGCTTTCTTTGATGGAGAAAAACAATTATTTCCTTCGTTTAATAGTCCTCTGAGTATGGAAAGTTTCTTCACTTTACTGAATCCTTTTGGTCTCTTTAATCTAGGAGACGTCTTTTCAACATGATGAATGATCTGCCAACTATACATGAAGTTGTTACTGGAGTGGCCAAGAAGAAAGTAAAGGATAAATCAACAGCCTCAACGGTTTCAAATCAGAGCAGCAACAAGTCAAAATCAAATTCTAAAGCGGTACTGTTGAAAACCTCTCCAGTCCCCCATCCTTCTCTCCTCTCAAATAGATGTTTTTTATTGGATAATAGTAGCTGTGCAGTACTCTTTAAAGGATTCCCTTGGACAGTGTTTAGCTGAAAACCTTCAGCTTTAGGACATTGCCACTGAATACTTTCCTCGAAACTTATGTTTGTGGACCTAAGATATGGTCAATGAATCACTAAATAGATCCTCTCTGATTTGAGCCCATGGTTCAGATTTCAATCATCCACACCCATTGTGTATGATGACTCTCGAGAGCCGTAAGTGGCATATATAGTGATGTTTTGCTATTGTCGTAGCAGTTTAATAACATTGAGAGATAGGAATCAGGAAAGTGAATCATTTGTATAATGTTCACCTACAGGGGAAAAATAATCTTTCTGTCCTGTTATAGTATAGGAGTTAAAAGGGGCCTCCTAAGTTGATATATTGTTGATTTGTCATTTTCTTGTATAATTGCTTACCTTGGTGTTCGATGTAGAAACAGAACAGGCTTGCGTCTATACATTTCTGGGCAGGTCAGGTAGTGGTTGCCCCGCTTCTAGGTTGAGGAAGGCTTATTAGTCAGTTAAAAGTGATTTGAACTAAAGTAATTACAATTATGTTGTATGCTTAAGTTTGATAGAAGAGGCTTTTTAGATGCCTAGGGACTAGGGTAAAGTCAATGCTGGAGTTTTTCCAAAGAGGTACAGTGTAAGGTAAAATATGAGACTCCCATGAAGCCTTAGTGTTGTATTGTTACTATTTTTTAATTTCTCCTATGTAACTTCATCCAATGTTTTATGTCTACCTCAACTCCTGCAGCTGCTTGATAACTGACCTTTTTGCATAAATCGGTTCTCTATCTAAATTTATTTGAGATTTTGGTGCTGCTGTTGTGCAACATTTTACACTTTATTTTTCTTTGCCCTATGTTTGTACATTTTGGGTTGTCTTAAGTGAATTGAATCAAAATGCTTTGAAAAATGAACCTTTTCTTCTCAAAATAAATAAATAAAATGAATGTGTGCCTTCTTGCAGTTGCTTGTGCTAAGTTTATCGTCTTCCGAAGTATCCTCTTTTAGACTTGTCACTGGGTATGTTGTTGTATCCTCATCTAGACTAGATGTTACTGTGTCTACCTCATTGTCATTGTGGCTATTTCAATGCACTAAACCATGTTCCTCTAACTAAATTCAGTATCATGCCTCATGTACTCTGTATCATTATGCCTCTAATGTGTAGGCATCTTAGTTATAAATCCATGCTTCATTGCTTTTTTCCATGCATGGCCCAGCAGATATCCACATTGTTTAATTTTAAATCTCAGGGTAAATACTCAAAGCCTCAAGTAAAAGATGAGGATGATGGATTGGATGAGGAAGAAGAAGATGAACATGGCGACACTCTGTGTGGTGCATGTGGTGAGAACTATGCTTCAGACGAATTCTGGATTTGCTGTGACATATGCGAGAGGTGGTTCCATGGCAATTGTGTGAAGATCACCCCCGCCAAGGCCGAGCATATAAAGCAGTACAAATGCCCTTCATGCAGCAACAAGAGGATACGCATGTGACATCCCCCATCAGATATGTGCTGAGTTCCACAACTTGTAATTGTTCATGTTGAGCTCAGCTCAGTGCCATCTTACAAATATCAGCAAGGCATGTGTAGTCAGAGTTCTAGTCTCTTATGTTTATCAGGGTGCTTAACTAGTTTAGTCCCCTCAAAGCACCCTTTTATTCAACTCTAAACAATTGGATATTAGATGCATCTTTCAGTATCAATGCTAACTAAATGCAGTTCATCTGGAGCATATGTTGCAGCTGTAGTTTTTGGGTACTCCTTGTTCGATCAGAAAACATGTTCTTGATGATTTCTAACACAAGTAAATGATGTTTTTGGAATGACTGCTGTGCATTTGCCTCTTCATGGTTTTACAGCTTGCGAGCTAGTTGACTGGTTACAGATTAGGCGGAATAAAACATGTCAATCAAGATTGAATATGTACTTAATGGGCGATGTGAGAAATAGCCGTGCTGAAACATTTACGTTCTGCTGTATCTGCAAGCTGCTCTCCCCTTGGCTCAATATGAAATCCTTTATTGCAATTGTTGAATCTCCTATATCTTCTGTCTTCACAAAATTTCCGTTGAAGAACTTACTTATTATGATACCTAAATCTATTGTTTCCGTTTTTCCTTTCAACTATGCTTTTTCTCGATTACATCACAAGGTAGGGGTCATTGTCAAACCCCCGTCACCCCAAGACAGTTTTAATTTTTTAAATCATGATTTCTTCCAAAAAAAAAAAGAAACTAGAGAAATTGACGCTTCTTTTTTTCCAATCATATATATAAACCATGTTCTACGTACAATGCTACCTCAATCTAATCTTTTCATTAGGGAAAATAACATTTGGATTTCGGATGTGCGGATTTAGTGCAGCTAATTCCTCCCATTTAGCCCCTGTACCGTGCACCCGTGATGATATACTCCATAACGTCTCACCAGGCTGCACTGTTGTTGTTGCTTGACAAGCAGTTGCTATCGATGATTTATTACCACCCTTTGACTTCATTAATGGATGCTTATTCTTCTTTCCCATTCCATTCGCCAGCAACCAACGCGATCCAGATTGCTGTTGACTTGACGAACCCCATAATTTCTTTTTACCTTGTTCTGTTTTTAAACCTGCAACATGTACTTCAGTGATTTTGTACAGAGGGATTTCTTCATCCTCACGAATGTTATCTTCATTCACCTCCACACCGGATTCCCTTTTAGGGGGCTCGGGTTCATCATCATCGTCATCTTCATTGCTCTTTCTAACTTGAGAAACTGTGATGTATATCTTAGCTTTAGGTGTTACAAACACTCTCTCCACTTGAACAAGAGCAAGCATAGGTGTACCAACTGGCTCATAGTTCCTTAAAGGATCACGAAGTTGTACCATTAGGGCCACTGTAAAGCTGTTTCCCAACAATCCGCAATTCTTACCCTTGCCACGTCTCTTCGACCTACCACGAAACAAGTCAGTGCAGGTACCATGATGAGCTGCAAGCAGTTTGGAGGTCCGCTCGCTGATTTCATCAATTTCTCCGGCGTCCAACTTCATCCATTCATCAAGAGTGAGAGATAAGCCCATAAGTCCATCAACCTCACCACCACCATCATTGTCTTTAACATCCAGTAGCTGCAATCCACCAGTTCCTTCTAGACCTACAGCTCCTTCAAAGTTGACCTTCTTTCCCTGAATGGCTGAAAACTCACCAATGGATTGTGAGCTTACATTACAAGGTGTGTCCTCATCTGACATGCCTGACTGTATTCTCAAACCTTCAATTGAAAGGGCTTCAATTTTATCCATGGCCAAAGGAGCAAGGTCTTCTAACGATACGTATTCTGAGTCCTTGTCAAGCCCTGCAGAATTTGACTCCAACTTGCTGGACTTTGGTCTGTGAGATTTCCCCTTATTAGTTTGAGTACCAGCCATATTTTTTCCAAACTCAAATTCATGCTGCAACAAATCTTGTCTGCAGTAGGTAGAAGTCATATAAGACAATTTGTTAATAGATATAGTGTGCTAGATATGCGCAATATCAAACATAAGTGAAAAAGAAATTCAAACCTCACAGTTCCATCTAGGCGTGGTGCAGTTTCCCATCCTATATGTTGCATTGTCTGGCCAGTAATATCTTCTAAAGGCATCAATTTATTTGCTTGAATAGAGAGCTTTTCAATTCCAATGGAAGCTAAATGCTGCAGTATGTCCATTATGCCAGATCCCATTTCTGCAGGAACCACCACTGGACTGGATACCTGCATTATCAAACTCCCCCCAGTCTTCGCATTCTTGAAAAGCGAAGGGTTCATTGACCTTAAAAATCCTCCATTTTTAGTCTTAATGAAGGGTCCTAAGCCTTCTCCAAGAGGAGGCAATTGGGAAGGGTCCTCAAGAGGAATATCAATTGGGCTCCCAAAACCGCTTGAGCTCTTAGGAGGGGAATGTTGAAATGCCCTCTCGTTCAAGCCCCATTCATACATCAAAGCCTCTGTCTCCAAGTCCTCCAACATGGACGCCCCAGTTTTATTGCTTGTTGCTTCAATTTCTATCTTTTGCATCTCTATATAGGAATCTACATTACATGAATAATCAAAATCCTCATAAATACTCCTCCAATCGGATCCAGTTGGAGCATCACAAGCAGATTCTTGGTGATCAATGTCCATATCAAAGTTGAACAAGGAACCCCCACCGGCCAAAGTATCCTTCTCAAATTGCCTCAGCAGTCGTTCTCTTGGGGAATCAGGCTCACTTTCAGAACTTGGGGAAAATTGACTGTGCTCTATCCCTAGCATATCCAGAAAATCACTAGCCACATCGTAATCCAAGCTAAGGGATTTTCCCTTCCTAAGCTCCCCAAAGTTTCCTTTTATGTCCAAGCCTCGATCATGATTTATGACTTCATTTTCATCATCTTGAGAATCTAATCCCTCATTTGCCAAGTCAGAGACCCTCTTTAATGCAGACTCCAATTCTTTCATGATCGACTCTTTGGAAGATTCATCTGTCTCGAAATTGCCGGCACTCACTGAAAGATCTTCATTCTCAGTGTCAACTTCCTTGGACAACGATGCAAGCTGTGGCTCCTCTTCATGGGGCATCCCAAGACTACTATCAAGTTCAGCATTCTTTTCCAAAGGAGCATCACTAGTTTTCGTGGTATCTTCTTCTTTACCCTGCCGTACCTCTGAGGCAACTTCTACACCTTGATCTCTGATAGCAACCTCACTTAAGTCGCCCCCATTTTCAATACTTCCCTTCTCAGGCTCCGATAACAAGGCTAAGTCAGGTTTGAGGGTCTTACCATCATCACAGCATACATCTATCTGCGGTTTGCAATCAACTGAAGATTCCACGTTCTCTTCCTCAAGTTTCTGATACATCACATTTACAGATATAGAAAGTTCAGATGAAGGAACTGGTAAAACCTCATGAAGATCTTTTATATTCTCTGTGGAACACTGTGAATCAGAAGATCGAGCAGGAAGGCTTCCCGCTCGCCTCATTGTTTTACTCAGCTCATCACTTTGCTCACGTTCTACCAAAATTTTTGCTACATTTTCACTATTGCGCCTCAAGTTCTTCCCCTCGAGAAGACTCGTGTTGCTAGGAAATACAGTAAAAGTTTTCCCAACTATGTGATACTCAAAACTAACATTCATAGTTGCACCTTTAGCCTTACCTGACAACCTGAAACTAGTAGTCCACTTACCTGAGCTATTCTCCTCCAATTCATCCAATGCAAGAGGAAGCAACCTAGTAAGATCAACGCGATGCTTTCCCAAATCAAGATCAGGAGTAGCATATATAGAAGCAAACAACAAAAAATGTTTAGCCTCATACTTTGCTGATTGATTAGGACCATTCTTGCTACCAGATATAGAACATGTATGAGTCAACTGTTCCTCAAACTCAACTATCCCTTGAGAAACAACAACAGGACGAGTCGTTAACTCACCATCTCGCCTCTTCCAATGCACAACAAGGCAAAGATCATCAAACAATGTTGATAACCCTTCAATGGAATGAACTTGAACAGAAAAACAACAATTAAATTTTTTGTTCCTAACAGCTAGGGATTTTAAGCCCTTCCAACTCCAAATGGATTTCTTACTCTCCTTCTCTAATAAGTCATCTTTATTCTTCGATTTCTGATGGGTTTTTCCTACGGACATTGAACGATTAGTAACTCCTGACATCAAACTCCTCCGTCCAGCTTTATTATCCAAATATAAAGCTTTATTTAGAGCTTCAATATCATCCAACAATTTTTCATTTCCATCGATTTTCGACATCGCGAAAACTACAAGAATAACGTAATCTTACAATTATACAAAAACCCAATTCACAGAATTGTAAAACTAAAACAATTCAAAATTTAAAATTCAAATTTCAAAATTCAAAATTGCTCCTTTGCTAAAGCAAGATTAACATTATGAAAAAGAAGAAAAAAAAATTCATAGGTTCTATCGCCGTTGCATAGACAAATTTGAACAAAAAAAAAAAAAAAACTGTACAATTAAGATAAAGAAATGAAGATTTTGTTTTTCTTGACATGAAGAAAAATGGAGAGAGAGTTTGAATTTCTTACAAGTTTGAATTAGCGATGTCTTAGGCGAGTGTTTCTCCTTATTATTTGTCTCTCTATTTTGGCGTTGTCATCTTTATTTTAAAAATTCAAATAATAGATTATGCCCAAACGTAGAGACAAATGACAACAATGGTCCCTTATATTTGAAAAACTAGGTTTAAAATAGTCCCTTTAAGTATGTATTGAACAATTTTAATTTTTTAAATTTATCGAAAGTTAATACTTTTAGATTGTGTTAGATGTTTATCGAATTGTTTGTTAGATTTGATGAGAGCTATCAAAAAAGAAGAAGAGAAAATTCACGGAAATTCACATTTAGAGGTATAACTTTTGTAGTTTCTGCTATTTTTATTTATTTATTTCTTGAGTTTAGTGCAATTTTTTGAGGTATAATTTCTATTATTTGCTTGTTATAGTGCGGTATATTTTAAGATTTAATTGATTTTGTTTTTGTGTTTATGGTTAATTCTTTTCTTTTTATGATTTTCGTCAAATTGAACTAACATAAATTGTTAGTTTTTGACAGAGACTAAAACTGTTTTTCTTACAAACTAAGAAGACTAAAATTGTTTTATGAATACTTAAGAGATTATTTTTGAGTTTGGACCTACTTTTAAAAGTAAGGGACCGTTTTAGTTATTTTCTCATAAAATGATCATACTAACTCCTCTATTTTCTTGTATGTAGAATCGATACACGCTTTTTGTATTCACGTTATGTGCCCTACATTTTGTTCTAAATCTAGTTCTTCTTACTTGATTTCAGAGTATTCTTTTAAAATCATTTATCTAGTTTTATTAACTAAGATAAGTGTCATGATCCAAAGTATTCTCTAGTGTGACATGACGAATAGAAATTCGAGAGGCCCTAGACAAGCCACTTGACATAAGCATGACGTAAATAAATACAATAAGAGAGATCATAAGCAATATAAGTCTCAACATCGTAAATGAGATAAGAAATACCAACAGAGTACATAAGAAAAATACGCGGAATATTACTAAGTCTGACATAAGTCTTCTACTCATAGATGTGACTAGGACAAACCCTCAAGTCACAAACAAAATCTGAAAAAAAAACTCAATGACATCGAAAGCAATAAAGCAATCCATGGCCTTGCCCTCGAAACATGAGGACTCACCAATCCAGTCTGTAGCGGAGCAATCCTGATCTAGCCACATCCGAAAGGAGGAGCGTCGGAACATATATTATGAAACAATATGGGCACAATAAGCATCAGTACTTTGAATGTTCTGATTATAGGAAAATGCATAAAAACCTAGGCATGATAATATGAAGAACTTAAACATAATGTGCATGACCAAGTAAAACATAGTAAAAACCTTTAAAGAGGAATCATAATTCATGACAAGGTCAATACATATTGAAAACCATAGAAAAGCTTTGAAAAGACTTTTGAAGAAAACATAGTTCATTTATGGGATATTTACCGTTAACTGACAATAAGACATGTGAGCTATAACATGGAATCAGGTGTAACCCTCACACCGAAAAAAGAGAGTCTACTTGCCAAGGTAGAACTCTGTATCATTCATTATTGCTAAGGTGGATTCACTAGCTAGGCCATTTAAGACAATTCTACGGAGGCACGTAGTTTGGGACAAGGAAATTGCTTCCAGAGATCTGACCTCTACTAACGGAAAGGCCTCCATCTTAAAGTCCTCTCGGTGCTAAGTAAATCCCAATGGAAAAGACATAAACATTATCAAAATACTTGAAAAGGCAACAATTAAAGATTACCAATTCAATCATAAATTCATATTAGAATAGCTCCCTTCAAAATCATGAATTCATAAACTTGTTCATAAGACACTTACTTATCTAAGTATCTAAATCGTGATTTCCTTTCAAATGTAAAAAAGCCTTTCACAAATCATTGACATTTCTTCTTAAAATACCTTTTAGTCATAAATCATCAATTTCATAAAACATGCATGAATCCGTAGTCAATTCATAAATTTAAGTTCACAAGTCCATAGTCATAATCAAATATAAAGCATGGGTCCCTATGAAATCAATTAGAAAACATGTAATTGAATCAAATAATGCATAATAAGATCAAATAATAACAATTGAATCATAATAAATTGGACCCATGAAGATTAGCATGAAACCTTAGATAATTTGGGTGAAATTGAATTGGAGATTGGGTTTCTTTTGGAACTCAATAAATGAAAGGGATCATTGGTGAATTCCCTCGTACCTTGGTAATCAAAGCCCTAACAATGGAGGAAGAGACCTTGAAACTTGATGAAACCCTAGCTTGACTTAATCCTTGGAGAGAATTTGGAGAAGAAACCCTTGAGAGAATTTGTGAGTTTGAGTGGATGGGAGGGAATGGACTAAGTTTTGAAGAGTAAAAACAGTTATAGGGATAGTTATAGGATCAAAACAACGTAGTTTAGAGGTTAGATGGATAGGAAAAGACCAAAACAACCTCAATTAAAAATTATTGGACAGTGTCTACGATTGGACATACGGACCGTAAGACCTTCTACGGACCTTCCTGATCAATTGTAGAACTGTTACTACAGATCATTAATTGGCCATACCTCCACGAAATCCTTCCTACCGGCTGCGGAAGTTTCTATGGTCATAGAACCCAGAAACCATTCAAAAATTTCACTAAGTCTCAACCACTTCTTCTGGCACTTCCTACGGCCTGCAAGACTTATTACGACCCGTCATGTTCACTCGTGGACCATCTTCAGAAACTTGACATTTCTAAAGACCCAACTCAAGTTCCACGAGAGCCTCCTACCATCCGTTTAGATGTCAACGAATCATAAATAGGCTTCGTAGGAACTGTAGCAGCGTAAATTCTACAACTTTTTCTTTTCATTTCTACTTTCCAATTTTCGAGGTGTTACGATAAGGTTCCTTGTTTGTAGGGCTATGCATAGAGTCAATTTTCTTGTATTTAATCAAACTCGGCTTAGCTCAAAAGCTTGGGCTCGATTGAAACGATTTGGCTCAGTTGATTTGCTTTAATGATCATGTAATGATTATTTTAAAATCTAAAATTCATCTATTGATCTTAATTAAGTTAATAAAATGTCAATCTAATTTATTTATTTGAAGCGTATTGTGGTCTTTGAACCAATTTGTTCATCAAAGAAGTCCAACAACATATAAGTTATAAAATCAGACCAAGTGGCCAAAAGAAAAACTAATTTGAAAGTAGAAAGAAACAAATCGACTAGACCCAAAATCTAACCCGACCTACATCCCCTATATGTATCTAAAGTGTCTCATTTTGGCAACTAGATTGTTGCTTCTCTTTCTCTTTCCCTGAAAAACCTAAGAATGTTGTCAGAGGCTTATAATCGAAATCGACGCGTAGCCTTTCTGCTTGAGCCCTGTGGATTGTGGATAGTAACTGAGCTTAGGGTATTCATGATTTGGGTAAAAATCAATTCAAATCGATTAAATAAATTGATTTTTATTTTACATTTTTAAAAATCTATAATATTTGATTTGATTTTGATTTATTTTCAAATGAATCGAAAAAATACCACAAAAAGAGAATATCTTACGTTTCACCCTAGAATAACAAGTTTTGCTAGTTGATTTTGTGGGAGAATATTGAGGATTTTTTTGACTTGAAGGAGCGAAAATAATGAGAGGAAGTGCTAAGTTAGAGCAATAAATTAGTTTTAAAATGATTGTCCAAAAATAAAAAGTTGACTATCCAAATATACTATATATGTCTCACATTTTTTTATGAGGTACACGAGTATTTTACATAAATACCCCCAGACAATTCCTTAAAAGATTATCACAATTTAAGATTTGTTGTAAACAAGTGGATGTCCATAGGTACCCACATTTACCGTAGCATGTTAACCTCTCCAAGTAAATTTCACCCCTATAAAAAGGGGCATTACATTGTAATGGAGGAACACACCCTTTGAAAAGAAAATTACTTCTCTGCCTCTTTCCTTCTTCTTCTTTAACTTTTAATATTTTATTTTAAAACACATTATCAGCACGAAGCTCCAAATTCTATCTCATGTATAATGAATACATGCCTTATATATTTTAGTTCTAACTTATCTATTTAATTTCTAGTTAGTTAACTTGATAATGTTTATTTAATATATCCGACTATGTTATTATTTAATGAGTTATATTAGTTTTAGTATGTATATAATTTTCTTTTGGCTATTCTTATATTTAAATAATATATAAATAATAATAATAATGCCACCATAGTATATTTTTGAACATCTTATGATACTACTTAAATTTTCATTTATATAACTAGTTTTATGTACCTTGCAACAAGTTCTATTGTTTAATTAAAATTTCAGTATCATATATTATCATTGTTTTTATGGTTACATTAATTAGTAACCAACTTGTTTTATATGAGTATATCTTAAGGATCTACTTAAATTTATTTGCTTAAGAAATTTAGTACAAGTTGTCTTTGTCATTTCTGATTCATTCTTTTTCTTTAGTTTTCATCATGTCAAATTTATCAAAGCTTGAATTTGTGGCACTTGATATTACTGGAAATAATTACTTGTCATGGTTTCTTGATGTTGAAATTCACCCTGACGCTAAAGGTCTTGGAGATTCTATTAAACAAGGAAATAAAACATCAAGTCAAGATAAAGCGAAAGCCGTGATTTTTCTTCACCATCATCTTCATGAAGGATTAAAAACTGAATATTTAACTGTGAAAGATCCGCCGAAATTATGGATTAATTGAAATGATCGATATGACCACCTAAAGCTTACGGTATTACTGAAAGCTCGATATGAGTGGATACACCTTCGATTTTAAGATTTTAAAACTATAAATGAGTATAATTCTGCTATTCATAAAGTAAGTTACATATTAAAATTATGTGGAGATACTATCACTGATGATGACTTACTTGAGAAAACTTTTTCTACTTTTCATGCTTCAAATGTGTTGTTACAACATCATTATCGTGAAAAAGGATTTAAGAAATATTCTGAATTAATTACATGCTTACTTGTGGCTGAGCAGAATAATACTTTATTAATGAGAAATCATGAAGCTCGTCCCATTGGGTCTACTCCATTTTCTGAAGCGAATATTGTAGCAACACATAATCAGTCTGAATCAAGACAATAATTACCATGGCCATGATCGTGGTCATGGTCATGGACGTGGGCGAGGACGTGGTAAAAGACGAAATAATTATCGTCATTATGGTGGAAATAAACATGGGAACAATAAAGTTTCTCAAAATAATCCTTCTCGAGGTAGAGCCAATAATTGCCATCGATGTGGAATGAAAGGTCATTGGACATGTGATTGTCATACGTCCGATCATTTTGTAAAGCTTTATCAAGCCTCTCTCAAAAGAAAAGATAATAATGTGGAGGCACACTTGACCTTTCGAGATGATGATAATAAAGCAGCTCCCTCAAATAAATATGATGATATTAAGGCAAATCTTGCTTATAAAGATAACGCTTGCATCCTCTGTATTACCTCGACTGCTGGCACAGAGTTAGACGATGCTTATTCCCCAGATACCGCCATTGCTTCTTCTCTGGATGACTTTGAAGGCCTCCCAAATATTACTCATTTGAAAGCTGAAGAATTTTATGATAGTATTATGTCTTTTTAATTTCTACATTTTTACTATAGTCTTTTAAAATTTCTTATATTTTTAGTTTCTTACATTCTTATAATATATCTTTTATTTTTATGAAGAATATGAAATTTTTCGAGTCATCAATTGGATTCAAAATAAATTATGATGATATATGTCTTATAGATAGTGCCGCAACACACACTATTTTAAGAGATAAGAAATATTTCTCTTCTTTGATTATGAAGGAAGCTAATGTTAATACAATATTCGGTAGTATAAAATTAATTGAAGGCTCGGGAAAGGCTAACTTGATACTTATCGGAGAAACAAAATTGATAATTGATGAAGCATTATAATGTAGTAAGTCTCAAAGAAATTTATTAAGTTTCAAAAACATTTTTCAAAATGACAATCATATTGAGACTACAAATGATGAAAAGAATGAATATCTTTATATTACTACAATAAAGTTGGGTAAAAGGTTTATAGTTGAAACGTTACCTGCTCTTTCATCCGGCTTATACTACACAAGTATTAGCATGGTTGAAACACATGCCATAGTAAATCAAAGATTTACTACTTCAGATGATTTTATTATTTGGCATGACCGATTGGGCCATTTCGGTTCTAATATGATGCTCAAAATAATTGAGAGTTCACATGGACACTCTTTGAAGAACCAAAAGATTCTTCAATTTAAAGAATTCTCTTGTATTGTATGTTCTCAAGGCAAGTTGATTAGTAGACCATCACTAATCAAAGTGAGAGCTGAATCTCCAGCATTTTTGGAACATATATAGGGTGATATATGTGGGCCCATCAACCCATCATGTGGACCATTTAAATATTATATGATTTTAGTAGATGCATCTACAAGATGGTCACATGTATGTTTATTATCAACTTGCAATATGGCATTTGCGAGATTACTTGCTCAAATAATAAAGTTAAGAGCATAATTTTCAGATTATGCAATTAAAACAATTCGTCTCGATAATGCTAGTGAATTTACATCCCAAGCTTTTAATGATTATTGTATATCAACTGGGATAATAATTGAGCATCCGGTTGCTCATGTTCATACTCAAAATAGTCTAGCAGAATCATTGATTAAACGCCTTTAATTAATTGCTAGACCAATGCTTATGAGAAAAAAACTTTTCATTTCATTATGGGGTCATGCTATTTTGCATGCAGCAAGTCTTATGCGGATTAGACCCACAAGTTATCATAAAGTCTCTCCATTACAATTGCCTTTTGATAAGGAGCCGAACATTTCTCATCTTAGAATATTTGGATGTGCAGTATATGTTCCAATTGCTCCACCACAACGTGCAAAGATGGATCTCCAAAGAAGGTTGGAGATCTATGTTGGGTATGAATTTCCTTCTATTATAAAATATTTGAAACCTATAACTAGAGATTTATTTAAGGCAAGATTTGCCGATTGTCATTTTGACGAATCAACATACCCAACATTAGGAGGAGAAATAAGCAGCTAAAAAGGAGATAAATTGGAATGCATTATCACTATCTCATTTAGATCCTCAAACAAAAAAATGTGAACTGAAAGTTCAAAAGATAATTTATTTGCAAAATATTGCAAATCAATTGCCAGATGCATTCACTGACCTATCAAGAGTTACTAAATCTCATATTCCAGCTGCTAATGCTCCAATTCGAGTTGATGTTCCGATAGGACAATTAATTAATGTAAATGAGTCTAAAGCACGTTTAAAACGTGGTAGATCGATCGGTTCTAAAGATAAAAATCCTCGAAAAAGGAAAGGAGTAAATGATCAAGATGGTCACAATATGAAAGAACTTGCTCAAGAATAGCAAAGAGACATTATAATTGATGAAATCTTGGAAGAGGTTCAGGCGCCTGAAAATAATGAAGAAATCTCAATAAACTATGTCTCATCAAGAAAAATATGGAATCAAAATGATATAATCGTCGATAATATTTTTATTTATAATGTTGCTATCGAAATAATGCAACAAAATGAGGATCTTGAATCAAAATCTGTTGAGGAATGTAGACAGGGAAATGATTGGCCAAAATGGAAAGATGCAATTCAAGTTGAATTAGCTTCGCTTGAAAAACGCAAAGTTTTCAGACCGACAGTTCGAACACCTGAAGGTATAAATCCAGTGGGGTACAAATGGGTCTTTGTGCTAAAATGAAACGAGAAAAATGAAGTCGTAAGATATAAAGCACGACTTGTGGCACAAGGATTTTCGCAAAGACCCGGTATTGATTATATGAAGACATATTCTCCTGTGGTGGACGCAATCACTTTCAGGTATCTTATAAATTTGGCAGTTCATAAAAAACTTGACATCCATTTGATGAATGTCGTTACAGCCTATTTATATGGCTCACTATACAACGACATTTTTATGAAAATTTTTGATGGATTAAAAATGCCTGAAATATATAAAGATTTCCGGAAAAGTTGTTCAATAAAACTTCAAAAATCTTTATACGGATTGAAACAATCAGAATACATGTGATATAATCGCCTTAGCGAATATCTATTAATAGAAGGGTATAAGAATGACTCAATTTATCCTTGTGTATTTATTAAAAGGTCTGAATCTGAATTTGTCATTATAGCTGTATATGTTGATGACTTGAATATCATTGGAACTCGCAAAGAGCTTTCAAAGGCAGTAGAATGTTTGAAAAAGGAATTTGAAATGAAAGACCTTGGAAAGACACAATTTTTTCTTGGTCTACAAATTGAGCATTTTACAAATGGAGTATTTATTCATCAATCAACATATACTAAAAATATTTTAAAGAGATTTTACATGGATAAAGCACATCCATTAAGGGCCCCAATTATTGTGAGATCACTTGATATTAATAAAGATCCATTTCGACCTAATGAAAATGATGAAGAACTTGTTGGTTCTGAAATACCATATCTTAGTGCAATTGGTGCATTGATGTACCTTGTTAGTAATTCTCGACCAGATATATCTTTTTTTGTAAATTTATTAGCAAGATTTAGTTCTTTCCCAACACAAAGACACTGGAATGGTATTAAACATATATTTAGTTACCTTCAAGGGACCATTGATTTGGGACTATTTTATTCAAAGATAATCGATTCACAATTAATTAGATATGCAGATGCAAGATATTTGATCTGACCCATATAAAGGTTGATCTAAGACAAGTTATTTATTTACATGTGGAGGTACAACTATATCATGGCGTTCAACAAAATAAACTATGGTTACTAATTCTTCAAATCATGCAGAGATAATAGCCATTCATGAAGCAAGTCGAGAATGTGTGTGGCTAAGATCAATAACCCAACACATCCAGGAAACATGTGGTCTTTCTTTAAAAGGAGATATCCCAACAACATTATATGAAGACAATGCTGCGTGTATAACTCAACTAAGAGAAGGATACATCAAAGGAGATAGAACAAAACATATTTCACCAAAATTCTTTTTTACTCATGATCTTCAAAAGAAGGGTGATATAAATGTTCAACAAGTTCGTTCCAGTGATAATTTAGCAGATATGTTCACCAAGGCATTATCAACTTCAATCTTCGAGAAGCTGAGATACAAGATTGGAATGCGTCATCTTCGAGATATTAAGTGACGTTTCATCAGGGGGAGTAAAATACGCGCTGCACTCTTTTTTCCGTAACCAAAATTTTATCCCACTGGATTTTTTTGATAAGGTTTTTAATGAGGCAACAACCAATGCGTATTACAAATAGTTATGTATATTTCTTTTTCTTATACATGAACATCCAAGGGGGATTGTTGTAAACAAGTGGATGTCCATAGGGACCCACATTTACTGTAGCATGTTAACCTCTCCAAGTAAATTTCACCCCTACAAAAAGGGCATTACATTGTAATGGAAGAACACACCCTTTGAAAAGAAAATTACTTCTTTGCCTCTTTCTTTCTTCTTCTTTAACTTTTAATATTTTATTTTATAACAAAATTTAAAAAAATTCAAATATCAAAAAATTTAAATTTAGGAAGTGTGAAGTAGAAGTTACTCGTACAGTCGAGAAATGATCAATTTGGTAATGCAAATATTAATTTAAATATTTTGGGGTGTTACAAATCATTACCTTGGGGGATCCATTAGAGAAAATACAACATAATAAAAGAGTTCACTTCTCGCGTAAGATCATTGAATCAATCATGACAATTAAAAAGGTGAGGGTGGAGGGAGGGTAGAGTGTTTTTTCAAAGAAATATCCTAGCGGCCACTCTTTTCCTTATAATTATTTGGAGTCTTTATTTAGGACAAACTAAAGGGATATTCTGAAGAAGTAACCGTAGGAATAATCACATGGTCCACACACAACATGAAGAAACACCACATGCTATATAAATAGACTCTACGCGATGTACAATTTACAAATGAACTTCACATACATATCATATATTCAACACAAATGAACTCAACATACATGACAATAACCATCACAGATGAACTCTATGTCGTTTAACAAATAAAGAATCATATACAGTCATGTGACATAACATCAAGTATGATCAATAACTAAACATGTCACATCACACCGGAGAAAATGAAAAAGAGAATTTCATATTAGAAAAGCAAATTGTTGTCCTTCGGAGGTCGACTAAGTCTTATTAAACATGTTCTAATCTTCCTATGCACATGTGAGTTTTTTTTATGAATTAATAGGCCCATACTTTGACTACTAATAATGAGATAAAACCTTATTACTATATAGAATATGTTACACTTTCTCCGATGAGTGCAATGAAGGACTATATGCATAGCTCGAAGTAAAGCCTAACATGAAAATATTGCTCATGACATGATCTCAATAATATGAATTTGTTGATCACTTAATCAAATAATTAGTCAATTCAATCAAGTAACACATAGTAAATAAATAATCCTAACATGTTACCTAGTATTCGCATAAGTGATCATCACATTGCAAATATGTTATCCCCTTACCCTTAGGCCAATACATTAATAATTTATTTGTGAAAACAGCCTTCATCAAAGTCAAAAATTAACTTACCTAAATTATAAGTTTTATAAATTCACGAAGAGTAAATACATCAAATTCTCCCTGAACTTGGCTGTAAAATTTACTTTAGTACTTTAACTATACAGGCGTTTAAATACCCCTTTAACAATTTTGAAGTGATTGAATACCACCCTAAGAGCTGACGTGGCAAAATGAGTGTACTCACTCTCCTAAAAGCGCGTGAAATAATAATAATAAAAAAAACTGAATGGTAAAATCATACACATGACATTTTTTTTATTGGCGAATATATAACTAATATTTAATTATTTTTTTTTATAAGTTCAATTTAAAAAAAATATTAAATTTCTTGTTTAGAAGTGAATGAAATTTGTGGGTTCGATTTTTTTTAAAAAAATATTTAATCTTTTTGTTCTCTCTTTATTTTGTTGTCTTTCCCAAATGTCTTCTCCCTCATTGAAGCACTCCTTATACCTTTCTTCTTCCATATTAGTCATTTATTCCTTCATCTTCATCCCTCACCTCACCGGCCCTTCATTAATCCACAAAACTCAACACCTAATTCATATTATTGAATGTAAACTTTCTTGAATTTTAAATGACCCATTTTGATTTATATTAGTTGTGATGCAAAAAATGTGGGTCTATCAACTTTCTTATACAACTTTCATTTTTCATTTGAGTTGTCAAGAAAAAAATGACTTTCAAAAAATATCATTCTCCGAGGGGCAGATTGTGGAAGAGGGAGAGGGTTCGAAGAATAAAAAGTAAGTATGCTATTTTTTTTACAAAAAATTGATGAATGTTGAAGAAGAAAACAACTATTGAAGGCTGAAAATGGTCGGAAAAAAAGAAGCCAGTGAAGGCTGAAAATGGTGAAATCAAGAAAGAAGAGGGGGGGGGGGGGGGGCGTAGAAGAGAAGGGGTGGAAGAAGGTGGAGCAATTTTAATTTTAAAATGTATTTTTAATTAATTGATTAGGTGTAATGAATTTTAAAAAGTGTTGAAGAAAAAAGGTGAATAAGCAAAAAAGATTGAAAATTAATGATGTGGTGCTTACATGACTATAATATGGTGCTTACATGACTATGATATGAAAGGTGAGAGTGGTATTCTACTCTCAGAGTTGTATTTAATTCACTTCAAAGATGTTAAAGGTGTATTTAAATGCCCGTATAATTTAAGTACTAAAGTAAATTGTGCTGCCAAGTTTAAATTTGTTTATTTTTTTAATGTATTTTCTCATTCACGAATGGTTCTTTCTCACCATAAGCCTTTGTATGCACTAACTAAATCAGAAGTATATTCTATGGGGTTAAATGAGTCCAATGATATATATTTTCAATATAAATGAGTCAAGTCAAAAATCAAACTCAACCTCTAGGTTCAAATTGGGTTACTCATCTTCTAAGTGGTCAACGTCTGAAATTTCAACTCAAAACACCCTCAAATCGACCCCCAATTTAATGGTTTACCCTTTCTCGAATGAGTTGTTTATAACTATTGATGCGGGGACAAATATTTACCATGGTATAAGAAGTATTTCTAATTAGATGATAACTTAAAATTAATTTTTTTAACGAAAGAGATTTTTATGTAACTGTACAAATGACAAAAGAAATTCAACTAAAATGGTTTTATGTATATATGTAGTGTTTCAATTTTTGTATAAATAGTGTATACCTATGTATATATGATGTATAACAATTTATGTATACATTTTTATTCTCTGTTTATATAATATTTATACATCATAGAGTATAATTATCTTCCTCAATGATGATTTTTTTTATTCCAATCAACTTTAATCTCCTCTAAATAGTTCCAAATTTTAGATATGAGCTCCTCTAGAAATTAATCTACCAACAAAATAATAATTAATATACCAACAAAATAAAATTATTATTTTTGGTGTTAAAATCCTTAATTCATGTAGTATAAATAACAAACTTCAATCATCAATTAGTCATATAACAATTAATCTATCAATTTCATTTAGCACCCTTTTTTTCATTTATGATGGAACTCAATCATACATGACTGAAACACATGTTAAAATTGGCTAAAATTGCAAGCGTGTGCATCCAAACTTTTTTACCACAAAAATAATAGTTTTATTTTTAAAATTTCAACACCTAGATTTACTCTAGATAAGCTCAAATTTAAAACATAAGTTCCATATATCATAAAAAACAAATCTCTATCATCGATTCATTAAAATCACAACTCTAACAAATCATTTAACACTCTTATAATTGTTTTTATGTATGTCTGCACTCTATAATATATGAGTGCAACACATGTAAAAAATAGTTAAAATTTCACGTTGTGCGCCTAAAGGCAAAAGCAGAAGCAGAAACAGAAAAAGCCAAAAAAAAATATATATTCTTTTGTCTGAAACTTAAAAGTTATTTAATACTGAATATTCGTAAAAACAAAAACAAAACATACGACAAATATTAGTTAAAGAGAGTGACTAAAATAGGGCACCTCATGCCACTTTTACCAACTAAATAGGTGGATAGTCAACTAAGGATGCACATGATATGGTACATTTTTGGTTTGATAAATTCAATTTTTGATTTGTAAAACTACTATATTTTACCATATAATAGTAATTTAGTATGATTTGATCTTTTTAAATTCGATTTTAATATTTTACGGTACGATAAATTGATAATCATAATTTGTTCGACTTCAACTTACATATACTTATATAATATAAAATTATCATTTTAAATTTTCAAGAAACATCATAATTATATTATATCATAATAATACTTTACATATATAAAAATATTCAAAAGAAAGTACAAGAAAATCCCTTCGTTAAATAATTACACAATACTTTATTTCGATTAAGATACAATAGTCAAAATTTCAATGTATAGAAAATTACTATCTCCATCCATATTTACTTGCTCATATTTGACTTGACACAATCGTTAAGAAGCAATAAATAAAATGTTAGTTTTACTATATGACCTCTAATTATTATGACAAAAGAAATTGTTCGGATGATGAGCACTCCTTATCTCCAATTCTAATATTGAGGGTTCGAACCACCAAGGAAGCAAAAATGATGGGAGTTTCTAGGGAAAGGTTAAAAAAACTTCTAACTATTATAAGTCATTTAATGTTGGAAAATGAATTTGTAATAATTAGAGAGAAGTATTGAAAACACCTTTGAATTTGACTCAAATTATTAGTTTCGTTCCTGAACTATTGACAACCTTAAAAACACCCCTCTACTCGACGAACTAAACTTAGATACACCCCCAATCTGCCACATGACATAGCAAGTGATCTCAAACTCTCGTAGGAGCATGAACTCTTATTTAAAGTCGAGAAAAATGTTGAAAATATCCTTAAATTTGGCGAGAATTTAGGGGTATATTTCACTCATGTTGCAAGATCGAGGGCGTATTTAAGTTCAGTTAGTCAAGTAAATGAGTGTTTTGATACTGTCAATAATTCGGGAATGAAACTAATAATTCACGCCAAGTTTAGGGATGTTTCCAATACTGCTAGAAGTATTGAAAACACCCTTGAATTTGACTCAAATTATTAGTTTCGTCCCTGAACTATTGACAGCCTTAAAAACACCCCTCTACTCGACTAACTAAACTTAGATACACCCCCGTACACCCCCGATCTGCCATATGACATAGCAAGTGATCTCAAACTCTCGTAAGAGCATGAACTTTTAATAAAAAGTCGAGAAAAATGTTGAAAATACCCCTAAATTTGGCGAGAATTTAGGGGTATATTTCACTCATGTTGCAAGATCGGGGGTGTATTTAAGTTCAGTTAGTCAAGTAAAAGAATGTTTTTGATACTGTCAATAGTTAGGAGATGAAACTAATAATTCGCGCCAAGTTTAGAGATGTTTCCAATACTTCTCTCAAACATTAATAATAAGGATAAAATTGGTATAAAATGATAAAATATCTCTTGCTTTTAAAAATTAAAAAGTAAAAATAGAACATATTTTTCGTATACTAGACTAATAAAAATAAACAAAGAAATCGGTTTTCTATTAATATTAATCTATATACTCCCTCCGTCCAACAATAATTGTCCACTATACTAAAAATAGTTGTCCAACAATATATACTTATCCAATTTAAAAAATCAAGAGATAATTTACTTTTTGTGTCTATTTTACCCTTGCTATTAAATACTATTTATCATCTAACACATTTCTTAAAGCATTAAATTTAATAAAGTCAAAAAATAAGTTTCTTAAGGGGTGTGCCAAGTCAACAGTGGACAACTATTGTTGAACAGAGGGAATATTTGATACTATTACAATAATATATATGAATCATATATTTTACACTTGGATACGATATTCTGTATTTCTAATTTACTTTTTTACATATATCGAATATCGTATTAAATATAAAAAAAATTAAAATGAATACTAAAGACATATATGACCATGATTTTTCGTCACTTCTTTTCGATTTTTTCCAATTTTATTTGATAATCAGCATTTGGTCATGAAAGTTTCAAAATTCACTCTTTTTCCTTTCACTTTATTTTTCTTTTTTAATTTTACCCTAATTTTTTTTATATCTATAAAAATGACTCTATTTAAATTATATTTTATATTTAAATCATAGATTCATATTATTTTTTTTTGGAAAAGTACATCTAAACAATCAAATAAAATTTCAGCTTCAAAATTTTTAAAGAAAGTGAAAAAATATTTGTAATAGTATACAATAGCCTGTATATGTGATTTATTCTATGACATTATTGATCTATTTTAAGATATTATTTTCTTATAGTAGATTTGATTGTATGTTTTAGATAAAATTAGTCAAGTTGGATAGTTTTTTATTTTTTTTTATATATATTGGGGGGGTGGGGGAGGGGGGGGGGTGTAAAAAACATTTTGAAAAAGTATATTCAAATTCTAAATACTCTTTGCAAAAGATAGGGTCAAACAAAACTCCAACTCCAACTTTAAATTTTTTAGATAAAGTGAAAAATATTTGATTTTCATGATCAAGGACCTCCAAAATATCATAATATCAAAACTATGATCTTAAAATTTTAAATTCCAATATGAAATTCAATACACCCTCTAATTCATATTAAGTATATTGTTGGGGTTTGACACATCTTTAAGTTACATATTTAAGGATATAAATTTAAAATTATTCTTCATTATTACCCTTATGAATATTTTCAAACTATTTTATTAGAAAATATAAAATAATTAAGAATATCAATAAATAAAAGATAAATATAAAAACAAAAGTCTCAATAATATTTTTAATTTTAAATAATTTAATTATTTAAATTATAAAAAGGACTCAAACAATTCACTTAATGTGAACTAGACGAGGGTATTACCTTACCATGTCCATCCCCACTCCTCATAGTCACTCCAATTTATGAATAGGTTGTACTGTACCTGTGGCTTCCCATTAAAGACATTGAGAATTGAAGTGTAACAAATTGTGAGCTTTGGAGAAACAAAATCAGAAGGTTATTGTTGTCAGTCAGGTGCATGGTGACCACTCCCATATAGTATTCAATTTCCTATTAGATAAAAGAGATTTGTCCTTGGAAAGTGGAAACTTCAAATTCTAGAATATCCCCTACCCTCCCGATTGGGATATATATTATTAACAATATGTTTAGATATATAATAATTTATTATAGAATAATTATTTATTCAATTTTAATAGATTATATATTCGTTTATAGTGTCTGTTTACTTATTTAGTGTATAGAGTTTTAGCTTATACATAGAGGATTAAATCATCGATTCTTATAAGTATAAAATTTTTTGTTCACAATCTAAGATGGAAATTGGACATGCTATCGGTAGGATTGTAGCGCAAGATTATCTATAATTTATCTTGATTATGGGAACGGTATAGTTCCAACTTCTTGTGCTAGTGCATTTTGTATGTATTGAACGGGACCGAGTAGAGATAGTTGTTTTGGACTGACTGACAAAAACATATTTCTAAACTGTTAAATGTACTTATATTCTTAATCCTGATATAACTATTATGATCTGTATATATTAATTATAGTTTTGAATTATTAAAAGGTGAGATTCTGAGATGGGTCAATATACCTGGTTGATTGGATGATAATAATATATATTGGTGAAATAATAAGTTAGTTGATGAAATCCATGTCTCGTTATAGAGATTGATGATATGCCCTTTTGAGAAACTTATAAGTTTTCATCGTGTCAAACCTTGCAAGTGGATTTTTGAATTCGACACATGAAATAAGTTAAGCAGTGCTCCAAAGAAAATTAATCATTGAATTAAATTCGTCAGTAATTTAATTTATTGGTTAGTATCTGTAATCTTAACATGGGGAATTACATAAGTGTTTAATGAGGAATTTCGAAATATAAATAGAGGAGTGCAATTACGAATTTCTAGTGGAATGATTTGTAATTTATTATGGTAAGAATAATTCAAATTAATTATTTGAAATTGTTTCCATAATAGGAAGACTCATTAATTAATTTCATGGTCCCTACAGTGCCCATATTTAACTAGAATTCAGAATCCTATTTTTATAGGAAAAGGAAGAATAAGAAAACTGGGTTATCTTTTCCTTTTTGGACAGGGAGGAAATCTCTATAAATAGGGATTCTCCTAATCTAGAAAAGATGGAAGGTTTCTATACAATATTTTCCCACCCAAGTATTGAGAGACTTCGGATGTGAACTTGGGATCACTGTAGAAGACCGTAGAAATGAAGTCGGGCTTATGAATTTGCTTGAAGGTATCGGCTCACGCTTCAAGAGGTAATCCTTGAATTAAATTCCAGCAAGTTTATGTGTTCTAGCATAATTGTATATGTTCTAGAATAAATATATTAGTTATCTATTATTTATGTAAGCAGTATGATTCTGATGTGCTTCCACCGTGCATATAGTTTTCAACATCCCCAAGGTTCTTCTCTTTTTCCTCTTTTTGCTTCAGTGCAAAGTTGTTTTGGGTATCAAGTATCTACCAAGGAAACCCCACACTATTTTCTTCATCCATTCTCTCTCTATATTTATGGAATCTTTGGTTACCCACATTACGTTATATAGGATAGAGTATGTAACAATAATGCATATATTAAGTTATTCAAAAAAATAAAAATATTCCTTGATTATTCTATAACATTCCTTTATTGTAAATTATCATTTAAATAATTTTTATATTTATAACTCCAGGTAACTACCATGAGAAGTAAACAATAATAATATATTTAGTATAATCTCACAAGTAAAGTGTGGAGAGAATAGGATGTGTGCATATCTTCTCCTTACCTTTTGTGGAATAGATAGGTTGTTTCCGATAGATCCTTGTCTCTAAATAAATAATAATTGATGTGCATGCTTTACTTTTATAAATTATATTATTTTCAGCACTTGCTACTATTACATACATTTTCAGTTGTAAAACTTAGATGTTAAAGTAGATGTGCATCTCTTCCTATCAAAATGAGATTAGGAGGGCACCATTTTTAAAGAGCCAGCCTGTCTTTCAATAGAAACTATTTGCAATTGCCTTAGTCATTCTCTTATACAGTGTAGTCCCCATAGCAGCTCTACTTTTCAGTTAGCTATCTTACAGTCTATCTTCAAATTCACTCTTTCAGTTCAGTATATTCAGTTTAGCTTATTGTTTCATTCAACTATTTTACATACTGTGCATTTCATGTAATAATGTCACTTGGCGCTGCAGCTTTAAATGAGACAGATTGAGGTTTCGGGAGCAGACGCGTCTTTAGGATCATTTTCCATCAGCATTTGGTGAGACCTCCTTGCTTTTAGAGGTCTCTAATTTATTTATCTCTTTTTAGTCTTTAGTAGACATTTCTAATAGAGTATTTAGGTAGCCGTGGATCTTGTCCCGACACCTATCTTCAGTTCAGTAGAGACTTCATTGATGAACTCGATGAGTCAGTCAAGTTATTATTTGCAGATGCATGTTTTCAAACACTTATGTTATTATTATTCAGACTACAAAAAATTATTGAGACAATTTATTTTGTTTAAATCATTATGATGCTCATCTCTGATAAAGCTCTCGTATAAGTTGTTCAGTCTTCTGCATAGCAGTAAGCCAGATCAAGGGTTCGCTTGGGATCAACAATGGTTCTGAGTGTCGACCACGTCTAAGGCGATGATGGAGGAGATGAGTGCACTTGAGAAGAATGAGACATGGGAGATTTTTTATTTACCTCCTGGAAAGAAGGCTGTGGGATCTAAATGTAAATGAAGTCACTTAGTTGAACTAGAAAACTATAAAGAAAGGGAGGCTAAGGTTACGAAGTAGGGTGGAGGCTCGAGGTATGGCATAATTTCCTACCCGTTCCTTAAATAATATTACAACTCATTAAAGTCCTTATTTGATTCTATTCAAAGCATGTTTAATTAGTGGAGATGTACATAATGGGCAAGACTATGGTTCTTTGAGTATATATGTGAATTTTTTTGTGAGTGTGAGAGTTTATTCTTAGATGTTAAGTCCTTAATTTATATTTGATTCTTCAAATTGGGTGTGTGGACTATTTCTTATTTTGAGGGAACATAAGAAAGCTCTTACTAACTGAAATAGTCACGAGAATTCAAGATTAAGGAACCATTTTTTACAATTAACCGAAAAATCCTCCCAAAGAACTAGTCTAAATAGGTACATGAGCTACTAAGAAGACACAAGGCATAAAAGAGAATACGACACATCTCCCAGCATAAGGAAAGATGAGTACAAGTTGTTAGAGATCATCGTCACCTTCACATATGAAACATCACAGAATCCTGCAACCAGACTATGCCAAGTGGTATAGCAAGAGTAGTATCAGTAAAAACAACACGTACTAGTAGACATCATTGATCAACCGGAACCCACCACATAATATCATACAAAATATCTAAAGAAACATGCATCTTCAATATAAAATTAGGGCCCCGATTCACCACTCTCACTACAAGTATCATTACCTTGAAATTCAATACGCCTTATCTTCTTCCGCTGCCAACTCCATTCACATCATATCATAGCCTAACTTTTCTATCACATAATATTTTCCCCGAACACCAGATTGTTAGGAATAAAAATAATCCGGTGTCATGCGAAAGCTAGCAAAACAAACCTCGAAAGACCGTGAGTAAGAAAACAAACTAGAAATATACTAAAAGATACAAAGATTTAACGTGGTTCGGTCAATCGACCAACATCCACAAAGGAGATGAGCAATTCACTACATAAACATGAGAGTACAAAATATAGAGAGAAATAACCTCACCCAATTCACTCGGAATACAAAGAGGTTAACATTTGTGTCCCACAAATTCTACCCCTAGATAAAACTCTCAAACCCTCTAGGATTACATTGTGAATGCTACTATGTTAGATGGAACGAACCTCTATTTATAGAGTCCTAAACCTTTTCCTATAAGAAAAAGACTAGCCAAATATGAAGACTTTATGTTTTCCTTTTAGGAAAAGGAAAACCTATTTATGATCAGAAACTCTGGGCAAATACCTAACATAGACGGCTAATTTGCCACTCCCTACCTTATATGCTCCCATTTATACGATATATGAGCAAATAGCCCTAAATTAGCACACATATATATACAATTCTAACCACCGTTATAAAATAGCTTGGACTTTCAGAAATTTCCAATCATCACCTACAACGTTTAACATGTCATCCCGGTTCACACAAGAACCACCCAGCATTTAAACACACAAACCCGGTCATTCAGGAGCCGACATGTGATAGTTATAACAAAATAGACAAACTTGGTTCTCTCATGGAACCCTCATACAATTGTTAGTGTACCGACCTGGTACCCGATTCAATAATATATTTATATATATATGTATCAGCATGATACTTGATCTAATAATAATATATATATACCGATATTATATTCGATCCAATAATAATATATGTATCGACATAATATTCAATTCAATAATAATATATACATATGTACCGGTGTGGTACCCGATGAATGTATTAGGCCAAAAGATATTCTTCTAATTAACAAAACAAAATTTGCTAAATTGAGGGAATTGTTGGCTTTGCCCAATTGCTTAGCTTTTAAGTAAGTAATATTTGTAGATTTAAAGATAATGCATCTCACTTGTCATTTTCAAATGCATAGGCAAGTAAAGCATTAGTCAGATAAAATATTCGAATAAATTAATCAGATTCTTTTGTATAGGAAACAGATAAGAGTTATCTACACATTTCCATATTGTCATTTTGCTCTGTAATGGGGCCATGACTGCCTGTGTATAATTTGACTTGTGCCCTTTTTAGGTTAGAGACAATCCTCCAAGTGGCAATTTGTATTTTTCAAATATCTGACATAATTTACTTAAGTACCAATTTTAAAAAAAAACAAAAATTAAAGCTTTATAGAACACAATTATACGGTAAAATTCAAATTTAACCTGTTAAATAAATTTAAATTATCGGAACTTTTAAAAGTTGTATAAGATATTAATACTAGTAAAATGACATCAACCAGTTCAGTATTTTCCAGAATGAAGAATTTTATTCCAAGTCTTACTTTTTCTGTCTTCCATTTTTTTGTTACTATTTATAGTAAACTCAGTTCCTTACAAAGATAATTTACAAAGGATTTACACTCATAAATGAGTACCGATGATATATTGAAGAAAGGTGGGGATGAGGTCAAATACACCTATTGAAGTTATGTTAAAAACAACTTATATAGAAAAGGATTTTCCATAGCGGAAAAAAATAATAATATGAAATTAGGATAAACAAATAGAAGAGGCCATTGACTTTAGTTTTTTTTTGTTTTTTGTCTGAAAATTTACAAGTTCAACTTAACTTTTATGTATTTTTTAAAAAATATTAAGTAAATTTGGCTTTAATTTTAAATTATTTTTTATGGGCTTACACCTCATAATGAACACGCATAATGTTGAAATTTACATCTAAGAAAACATTCGAAATATTGGAACTTACATTCCGCCAGTTTATTTCAATGTATTTTAGTGTACCTCAACCGGGGACTCGATCCAAAAACGTCTTTTATAACATTAGTTGCAATATGATTTGTGTGTAAAGCAGATTATAAAGTATTTTACTAAAATATTAGCCATTTATCACAAAGTGTATCAGTTTATGGCTTATTAGCACATTGCATTTTTTATAATTGAGCGCAAAATTAAGTATTTTTGAGTTAGCTGCACTCTAAATATGAAAAATTACCGTACACATTTTAAATTCTAAAAATGAAAATTTATGGCACACATTTGAAATTTTAAAAAAAATAATCACCAGCTTGATTAATTATTTGTTGTTGTAGTTTTTCTCCTTTAGCTATCTTAAAAGTGAATAAATCAGAGAATAATAGGAGGGAAATGAAAGAAGAAGAATTGGTGGAATTGGAAATCCAAACTTGTGAAGATTAACAGTGAAAATAAGTTTATATATCTTTTAATCACTTGAATTTTTTTAATTAAATAGTTTATTTTATATATTAATTAAAATAAAGATAACTTTAATATTTTACAATATATGAGTGATACATGCTTAAATGAAGTGACATCAACAATAAAATCTCTTTTACTTTAACAAACTTAAGATGAAAATTTTATTTTTAAGCTAAATGAAATGAATGTTTTATATTTAAAAACGTACAACATAATTACAAGAATGTGCACACAAAAATATTTAAGCTAAATAAGATGAAAAACTAAAACTTGCAAAGAAAGTATAAAAAACTAAATAAAATGGAGGGTATTTTTTGTAAACAATCAATTTATTCTTAGAAATTATGTCATGCATATCATTTGAATATGACAAACCAAACAACTAATAAAAAATAATGTCATCACATAACTTGTATTCAAACTAAATAACCCTTAAGTCAAGTAACTTATATATTAATTTACTATCGAGTTACTGATTAACTATAAGAAATGTGAAATTGTTAAGAATAATAACCTAATATAAAAAAAATTGCATAATAATAATCAATAAATGACTACTTCTAATTTGGGAAAAGCCTTATTCACAAACTTTACGTGTATAGTTGGCAAAAGAAAGAAGTTGATGATTAATTATGTATGTATGTATTCCTTTGAAAAAATAAAATAAACAAGACATAAAAGGATATCACGCACTTACGTGTATACCTGGAATTGTGTGCTCTGCAAAAACAAATCAAGTAAAGGTTGACAATGGCAGATTTAACAACATAAATGATCAATCATCAACTATCTCTTTCAACATAAATTTACCATTCCTCAATTCAAGATTAGGCTGCTTCAATCCAATATTTAATCGGCGAGCACAGTAAAGTAGCAATATTCATCCTTCATCACAGAAATGTCGAGCAACGAAGAATTCATGGAAGATATCAATGGCCATTCATTTGGCAAGGTCAAACAGCGTTTCAAAGATCGATCCGAGGTACATATTTATATCAATTTGTGTTTTTCTTTCTTCTTCTTTCCGGGTGGGTTTGGGTTTTATTGCAGTTTACGTGTTTGAAGAATTTCTTCAATGGGTTGGGTGATAATGATATCTTCTTCTTTTTCTTCTTTATTTGTGTAGAAAACCAAGGAGAAGACGAAACAGATCTTGTCAAAACAAGCTGCACAGATCGCTAAACGGGCTGAGGAACATGAACGATTTATCAACAAGGCATGCTTATTACTGTTTTACCTCTGTTTTGAGTTGATACAATGAATCGAATCTTTTCTTTCAAGTTGTATTAATTGGAATCACGATGTTTGTAGGTGACTCATCTAATGGGTGTTCTTGGGTTTGGGGCATTTTGCTTTATTTTGGGTGCAAGTGAGTGGAGTTTCTTATACTCTAATTAAAGCGTTATGGTATTGATTCTTCCTGAATTTTAATTTTTTTTGACTGTTTAATGCTCAGGGCCTAAGGATATTCGATATGTTTACTGTTTGTTCTATGTCATCTTTGTTCCTCTGAGATGGATCTACTATAGATACAAGAAATGGCATTACTATCTTTTGGTAAGCTCAACTTTTTCACCCCTACAATTTGTGTTTTTCAACTTAATATTTCAAGTTGTAGTTTATGTGAAGCAAACCAATGTTAATATTAAGTTGTAGTTTATGTGAAGCAAACCAATGTAGTTGAACATCTATGCAAAGGATATCATCTAGTTATAGTCTGTAGTTTGTAAGATTGAGTTGTTGGCTGTTGTAATCTCACACTCTTTGAATCTATTTGTTCGTTCATTATTTTAGTTTTACTAAAAAATGCAAAATCAACATCTTAAATGAAAGAGTATGATGATTCATAGTAGAAAAGCCGATAACGATTATCACTTATGTACCAGTATATTTATTTGATGCTTTTGGCATTTTGATTTCGCCAAATAACATCCATGAAACGTTTATTTTATTAATCCCAAACTTCAGGTCCTACTATTTTACTTCCTACTAGGAATTCAATCTTTACAGCATGGGAATAAAGTTTCTGTTCCTTCCATGTCTAGTTATTCCTGGTCGGTGGGAAAATCATTCGAATTCGGGCTTCTTGTTTTGCAGGACTTCTGTTATTATGCAAATACGATTTTCTTAGTCACACTTCTGTTTTTTCCTACTAAGGAGAAGCTATTCATGGTTTGTTTCTCATTCGCTGAGGTAAGTATCTTATATTTTTAAGGTCCTTTATGCTAACTTTAAGATTTGTCTACTCTTAAGTTTGTGTTCTCTTTCATTTAACTGCAGGGACCTCTAGCTTGGGCATTGATTGTTTGGCGGTGTAGCTTAGTGTTTAGTTCAGTTGATAAAATTGTCAGTGTCTTCATACATCTTTTACCTGGTAAGTAGGGCATTCTTTTGTTTTCCTATTGCGGGAGAGAGCAACTTATTCACGCCCACCAAGGAAACTACTGCACTGGGGTATGGACAAAAGCAACTTCCACTCTAAAAATGAGAGGATGTCTTGTTTTGAATATACTCATGCATATGTATAGTTGAGGCCCTGTCATTTCTCCATATTTTCGTCGTGGTCTCATTCTAAGGATCTGGTTTTTGAGTTAAGTGCTGCTTTATAACTTCTAGTTCATTACATATTGGGTTGTCCATTTGGATTATCATTTCTCTGCTCTTTGATTACATAGCTTGGTGTTTCATTATCAAAGTATTTGTCTCAAGGTGTAATTGCTACCACAGATTAGTTGTGTAAAGTTATTTTTAAAGGGAAAAGAAAAAGGTGTTGAAATGAGGTTTATTGATATTCCTCTCTTGAGAGTTTGTCTGTTTGCATTGTGTTTCCCATTTTTGATTCGTAATTGTTATTATGATCATGCCTTTGCGAATGATATTTGATTTGATCAATTTAGCTTTCCCCTTAATTTCTTGTTTAATTTGCATTGTACTACAGTATAGGTCTAACAGTAGGTCGATTGTAATAAGGGTACTTTCAATTTTCTTTTGATGCCTGATAGATACCATGCTTCGTGGGTGTTCAATTCCTCTGAAAGATAATACTTTTCAAAGTCTGTCAGAGTTTCTTTGTTGTAAATTGTAATTATCTGGTTGTTCTACTTGTGCTGCAGAAAATCGTGTAAAATACCCAGTAACTAATCACCTTTTAGTGCTGCATTCTGTGAATCACTTAGATGTAAAGCTAATACTTCGGAGTCTGTCAGAGATCTTAGTTGTAATTATCTGGCTGGTCTGCCTCTGCTGCAGCAAATCATGTAAAACACTCAATTAACTTTTTCATGAAAAAGTAAAAATGTAAGACACTCAATAATTAATCAAACCTTTAGTGCTGCACTGTGTGAATACCTAGAAGTAGTAAGCTTTCTGTCCGGAGATCATAAGATGTTTATGTGACCATTGTATTGCGTACGATATATCTTTTGGGATCGCAGTTTTACCTTTTTGAAATGTACTAGAAAGTGTGCCTGTTTTCTCTCCAATATTAATTTAACAGAACTCTTGGCTAGCTTAAATTGATTACCTCCAACTATTCTGATCTGCAGGGTTGGTTTTCTTCACAATTCGCTGGTGGGATCCTGAGTTTTTTGGAGCTATGCATCCTGAAGGGACTCCAGAACGAGCATCATGGCCTTATGTAGAAAGCCAGTCCTACCTTTGGACTTGGTTATTTTGGGTACCGTTAGCTGCATACTTTCTCTGGCAGGTTCTCTATTACCTCATAGTAGATGTCCTGCGTCGACAGAGATTTCTGCGAGACCCTGAAGTCATGACATCTTACAGGTAGTCGTTTTAGTGTTCTAATTTTTGCAGCCTATGAGAAAGTCTTTCTTTGGTGCATGTACCTTTCTTTCTCCATTTGTCCTCGTGCTAGTTTATGAACGTCACCGTGGGTATTATGTTTATTTTGTTCCTGGCTATTTCTGTTAATATTCGTTATTTGGTAGGGAGCTCTCCAAAAAAGCAAAGAAAGCAAACAACGTATGGTGGCGTGTTAGTGGTTTGCTCGGGGATCAGAATCGCTTGCTTATGTATATTCTGCTCCAGGCAATATTTACGATAGCAACTACAGCACTCACAGTGCCCATATTTCTGTCATATAAGTTGCATGTTGTATTCCAAATATTCAAAGTTTCAGCATCTATATGGAATGGTGGTAACTTTATGCTAGATGTGATGCCCAGACAAGTGATTCTCAAGGAGGAAAAGAAAAAATCAAAGATGTCAACTGTCCCCGACCAGAACGATGAGATTTCTTTGCACGAGAGTGCGACGGAAACTAACAACACTTCTGAAACAGTCCATACTGAATAATGGAACTATCTGATTTGGAGTGTTCATCATCTGACTTAGCTGTTGTTAGCTTTTCTATCTGCTTTACAAATGAATGAAAGATTTAAGTTCTGTGACTCACAAGTTGAAGATTTGGTGAAAGGAAAAATGAACTGTCTTCATTCTATTGTGAATTTGTAATTGAGATCAATCAAAATACAAGCTTAATGATTAGCGATATGAGTTGAGTAAAAATATGTTTTGTGTCGAATATCGTATCGTATGATTAAAGTAGTTCAATAAATAAAAGATAATAACTAATCCATTAGAGTCGATGAAATTGAATGAATGCATAGTTGGATAGTTGGTTCAGGTCTGAGGCATACGGAAGTGATTCAGGTCATTGGTTGAACTTTTGGACATTTTTGACTATGGTCAACATTCAGTCAAGATCGGCGATTTGATGATTCCAAAAGGTCCGGAATGTGATTTTTAGTTTATTTTCACATAATTTCAAACGAAACTTGAGGGACCATTAGGCATTATTGTTTTTTGGTGTGCAGGTCGATTTCTTCTTTGCATTAATCGCGATGATCCTATCGTGATCGAGAAGAGGAAATGGGGCGTGGGTCGAAGTTTGCGATTGTGTAAGAGGGTTGGGTCAATTTGGTCTCAGCGTTCGCAAGTGGTGGGACTGGGTCAGTCTCACTATCGTGCGGGACCAATTGCATTTGCGAATAAGGATTCAACCGGGACATAATTAAATGTCCATTTTTGAACTTAGACCTCATAATTATGTTTTGGGAGCTTGGGATCACAAATTGGGGCGATTCAAAAGGGGATTTTCGAGCTTTCTTCGTGAACTATGATTCTAACCCATAATTTATCCTCAAATTAGTAATATAATTAGTGTTTTGAGTTGGGAAAATTGAATATTTTTATCTCAAGGTGAGATTTATGTATTTTCTTGATTTGGGGGCCAATTAGTGGCCCAATGTAAGCTCATTTTCGACAAGTGAATTTCCCAAAGCTATGGGTAAATTAATTTTAAAAGAAATTCCAGAATTCGATATTGGGCCTCAGTAAGAAAGGGCAAAGTCGTAATTTGACTTTTCAGAGACTCCGATTAAGGCAAGTTGAAGCTTTTTGACTTTTTATGAAGTTCTAATATACTATTTGATTGAATAAAGAGGTAATGGGTAATGATGGTTATGTATAAATGAGACTATGAACATTTATACGGGTATCGATGCAATGTTTGATGATTTTACATGTTTGGAACGATTTCCTAACTTGTGAGCATGATTTAGGGAATATGTGACTCATTTTGATTCATATACATGCTAGTTGCTAATTTTCTCTCCTTCATGAATTCATAGTGAGATTATGATAATATATCATGATATTTGTTGTTCGAATTGTGTATTGAACTGATATGGAGTTTTTGAATGAACTAAAAGGCTTGAAGGTAAAAATGAAGTAATAGATGAGTATATTGACTTCCACGAGTTGTATGAATCTAGAAAATGTAATTGCTGTTGCACTGTATTTCATTGGGATCGATGTGCATGTCTACACAAGTTATGTTATTAGGATCGAAGTTGCATGCATGCATAATATATACAGGAATTGGAGTGGCACGCCTGCATAATATATGAAAGAATCAGAGTAGCACGCCCAGGGGCGGAGCTACATGGAGCCCCGGGGTATAACCCCCTTGGTCAAAAAACTACATTGTATATATAGGATCGATTTATTGATTAACGTTTATATACTTAATAATGAACCCTCTCAACATCAACCAAAGGCTTGGTTTGATGAGGTTCATGGTTTTGCCAAATCTTCTCGGCTTCACGATTTCGAGTCCGGGTGTCAACATCTTTTTTTCCATATTTTAGCTTGTTTCCTAGCCTCATATTCATGGTAATGAAATCATTTTGTGGTAATTTGATCCTCCATCCTCTTTGTTTCATTGTTTTCATACTCCTTATATTCTTGGTAATGATATCATTTTAGGGTAATTTGATCCTCCATCCTCTTCGTTTCATTGTTTTCATACTCAATAAGGCTAGAAAACGAAACTATGATGTGATTTTTAACTTTCTACGCTACTGAGTACACATGCCCTTATGATAGACTTACTTTGACTTTGAGTTATTAAATTTCTCATTTTCTATTAAACTAATCAGCTAATAAAAGATTGACCTAGCTATCGATGAGATTGGTATAAGTGTCATCACGGTCCTAGATTTTGGATCGTGACATTAGTCCTGCAAGCCATTTCTCCTATTCTCTTAAATTACAAAATTACTTAATCTTAGCCAAAATGCCATGAAATTCATTATTCCTTAACAAAAAATCAGAAATAATAAAAGTAGATAATACTAGTTGAATCTCATCTCCTAAATTTGTTTATGACACATTTTAGGTTAGTCCTTGTTTGTATAATTGACACATCAAAAGGAGATGATAATTATATTAACTGAATTAGCTATGTTATTAATATATTATTTTTTTAAGTATTGATACATCAAAATATGCAAAGGTGAAGCAATAAATTTTTTCTTTAGAGGTCGATATAGAGAGTAAATGTAGTTCTTGTAATCCAATTCCTACAAAAAGTATGTTTTTTCAGAATTATGAATTTATCCTTGAAGATATACAATGGCTAAGCAAGAAAATTTGTTGTAGAGATTGAATAAGTGGACCAAGATCAGAAAGGTAGAGAGACTAATAAAGCTTTAACCAATTCTCTAAACCAGTCAATTCAAAATTCATATCATGATCTACGAAAGAAAATTACCATGGTAGGATATATCCCACAAATCAAATGGACGGAAAAAGAAGCTGATAGAATAAATCACATAGAAGATCTCCATTTTGACCGTGGTTGAAAAATTTATGTACGAATGGACGAACCTAGAGGAATTAAGGATAATTATTACGAATGGACAAACCTAGAAAAATTTATGTACGAATGAATCACATAGAAGCCTGGGTCGTAGATGGCATCCGTAGGAACTGAATTGAGATTTTAGGAAATTTAAGTTTTTGAAGTTAGATGTACGATTGACCAGGATGAGGTGTAGAATGGACTACGGGCCGTAGGAGGTTCCCATAGAATTGATCAAGACTTAGTGATTTATTGGGTTTAAAGTTGAGGACTACAGATGGGGTCTATGGACCGTAAAAAGTTCGACGGTCCATAGAAGTGTTTCGTGAAAAGTTGGCCAAATTTTAGGCCCCAGTAAATGGTTCTACGGTTGACCAGTAAGAGTGGTAGAAAATTTTACTGACCGTAGGTCCAACCCGTACGTCACTTCGGCAGAATTTAATGAAGGGTGTTTTGGTCTTTTTCTATCTACCTAACCCTTAAACTACGTCGTTTTGGACCTAGAACTACCCCTATAACTGATTTAACCCTTCACTAATCCCTCATTCACTCAAATTTCCAAATTCCCTCCAAGTTCATCCTCTCCAATTCTCTCTCAAGTTCAAGGAAGAAAGCTAGGGTTTCAAGCTTCAAGGTTTTCTCTTTCTCTTGCTTTGCTAGGCTTTGATATCAAGGTATGTGAGAATTCACCAACATATTCCATTCATCTATTGGGTCCCAAAAGAATCTCAATCTCCAATTCAATTTTCACCCAATTTGATTAGGGTTTCATGCAATTCTCCATTGGTCCAATTTATTATGATTCAATTGTTTGATTTTAATCTTATTATGCATGATTTGATCCAATTACATGATTTTCAATTGATTTCATATGGACCCATGCTTTTTACGTGATTATGATGTTGAGTTTATGAAGAAAACTTATAAACTTTTGAATTATGATTTATGAAAGCTATGCATGTCTTATGAAAATGATGTTTTATGAATTAAGGATATTTTTGAGATAAATATCAATGAATTATGAAAGGTTTTCTCAAATATTATGAAATTATGGTTGTGAAAAGTTTTCTCACATAGGTATGAATCATGATTTAAAGGAGTTACTCTATGATGACTTATGATTTGGATTGATATTATGATTATTGCATTTCCTAATGTTATGCTTTGATAATTGACTTATATATTTCGTTGGAATTTAACTTAGCACAGAGAGAACCTTGAGGTGGAGGCTCAAATATGATAGTCTCTAGTAGCAACCTCTAGTTCCAAACTATGTGCCCCCGTATGATTGTCTTAAGTGATTTAGCTGGTGGATCTACATAGCCTTTATGATATGATATGAAGTTCTACCTTGGCAAGTAGACTCTCCCTTCTCGGTGTGGGAGTTATGTCGCATTCCATGTTATAGCTCACATGGTCTATTGTCGATTAAAGATAATATCCCACAAAATGAACTATGCTATCTTTATAAGGTTTTATGAAAGCTTTCATTATGTTTTAAGTATGCATTGACCTTGTTCATGATTTATGATTTCTCTTTAAAGCCTTTTATTATATTTTAGTTTGGTCATGCATATCATGTTTAAAGTCCCCAAATGATCATGTTTATATTTTTATGCATTTCTCCATGCTTAGTATATTTCATGCTAATGCATACCTGTGCCTATATTTTTTTATAATATAGGGTTTGACATTTCTCCTCCCTCTCATTACTAGATCGGGATTGGTCAGCTTGACTACTTGGATTGGTGAGTCCTCATGCTCCGAGGACAAGGCCATTTATGATTAGGCCTTTCAGTTTTAATTTATGTCTTTTGTTTCAGACTTATACGTGATGTATGTGTTACGTCCCAATCTCTCTTATAATATTAGAAAGGCTTGTATCAGACTTAGTAGTATTCCACTTATTTCTCATGTATTCTATTGGTATCCTTTATGTCACCTTATAGTTTGAGACTTATATCGTTATATCTCTTAAATTGTATATTCATTACGTCGTGCTTATGTCAAGTGACTTGTTTAGGCCCTCTCGGGATTCTATTCACCATGTCATGTCTAGGGTGTACTTTGGATCATGACAAACTTGGTATTCAGAGCATCAGGTTTTAGGAAGATTCTAGGATGTCTGACAAGCCGCGTCGAGTAGAGTCTTGTTCATGAGTGTGAAGTGCGCTACATTTATGAGTAGAAGGCTACAAGGCGTTTAGGAAGCTTCACTTCTTTCACTACTCAAAAGTCGTGCCATAGAGTTCATCTTTATAAAAGTCTTTCTCCTGACTCTTGTCTGATGCTTTTTCAGGATATGACTCCTCGGAGAGCTTATGTGAGAAGGAATGTGGGCGATAATCTGGAGCCCGAGGTTCTTCAAGTTTTGGTCAGCCCTTTGGCCGAGCAAGTAACTCATGCCGAACTTTGAGCCGCTTTCCAATTGTTAACTCAAGCTATGACAACCTAAGCAAATATATAGGTCATTGCTCCCATGAACCCAAATGTGGGTATGGTGGGGATAAGGGTGAGGGACTTCACTAGGATATATCCCTCTAAGTTTCATAGGTCGAAAGTTGATGAGGATCCTCAAGATTTCATTGATGAGGTGCATAAGATAGTGGAAATTATGGGAGTGTCACTGGTGGAAAAGGCATAATTGGCCGCTTATCAATTTAAGGGTGTTGCTCAAGTTTGGTTCAAACAATGTAAGAAAGAGAGGGTTGTTGATGCAGATCTTGTGAATTGGGAAAATTTAAAGGAGCTTTTCTTGATTGTTTTTTTCCCCTTGAGATGAGAGAAGCGAAGGTGCTTGAGTTCATTAATTTTCGTCAAGGAAATATGAGTGTGAAGGAGTATGCTTTGAAGTTTACTCAATTTTCTAAGTATGCTCCGACTATGGTTGCCGACTCTAGGGCAAGGATGAGCAAGTTTGTCTCAAGTGTGTCCATAATGGTGGTCAAGGAGTGTCGCACCGCCATGTTGATCAAAGAGATAGATATCTCTCGTTTGATAACACATGCCCAACAAATTGAAGAGGAGAAGCTAAAAGAGAAATCTAGGGAGTCAAAGAGGCTAAGAACCAGTGATGGTGACTTTTCTCATTCAAGGTCCGGCGGACATGGTCTTTCTCAATTCTGGTAAAAGTTCTCTGGTCAAGGCTCTTCAAATGTTCCAGCTCTAAGGTCCAACAAAGATAGGGTGTCTAACCCTAAGCCTCAAGGAAGTGGTGGAAATGGATCCTCTATTTCCACTTGCTAAAGGTGTGGACGGTACAGATAGTTGCTTTGGTTGTGGGAAGAGTGGTCATTACATTATATCAGAGGCGCAATCTGGCTTCATCCCAGGAAGGAGAATCTCGGATAGCATCATATTGGCTCATGAGTTAGTTAAAGCCTATAGTTGGAAGCACATATCTCCTAGATATATGATTAAGGTGGATCTTCAAAAAGCTTACGACTCAGTGGAATGGCCATATCTTAAACAAGTTATGGAAGTACTAGGGTCTCCTACTAGATTTATTCAGTGGATATTTGAGTGTATTACTACTGCTTATTATTCCATTAGTATCAATGGCGAGGCCACATGCCCATTTGATGCAGCTAAGGGGTTGAGACAAGGAGACCCAATCTCCCTATACCTATTTGCCATCGCAATGGAATATTGACCAGAAGTCTCAATGAACTAAAAGATGGCAGGGATTTCAAGTATCACCCTAGATTTGCTAAACTAGGAATCACTCATCTATGCTTTATCGATAACTTATTGCTCTTCGCAAAAGGAGACTGCAACACTGTGATAAAGCTTCATAACAAGTTTGTGCAATTCTCCAATGCCTCTGATCTACTCCCCAACTTGAACAAAAGTTGTCTCTACACAGGTGGACTATCTTCAGATAAAGCTCAATGAATCAGTGACTACCTAGGTTTTGGACAAGGCACCTTGCCTTTTCAATATCTAGGAGTACCCCTGACAACAAGAAAGTTAAGCCTAATGCAGTGGCAGCCATTAATTGAGAAAATAGTGGCCAAAATATCCTCGTGGACCGCCAAACAACTATCCTATGCCGGGACGATCCAATTAGTGAAATCAGTCATTTTTGGGATACAACCTTATTAGGCTCAACTATTTGTATTACCTGCCAAAGTACTGAAAGCTATTGACGCTGATTGTAGAAGCTTTATTTGGTCAGGTGTAAATACTATAACTAAGAGAGCCCTAGTGTCTTGGAATAGAATGTGTTTACCAAAATCAATAGGTGGTATGAATTTGATCAATCTTAAGTTTTGGAATAAAGCTGCACTCACAAAGCTCTGCTGGGATTTGGCCAAAAGGAGGACAAGTTATGGATCCGATGGATCCACACCTATTACATAAAGGCGCAACATCCACAATAAGCAAGCTGGATGGTATGGAAAGTACTAAAAAAATAAGGAGAACCTGACTAATGTTCAGAATATTCCATAACCAAAGAAAGGACTAATTAAGCAAATATATTTCAAGCACATTGGACAACACCCTAAAGTATTGTGGAGAAGCATTATGTTCCATAACTCAGCAAGGCCTAAGACTATATTTACCATGTGGTTACAAATTTAGAACAGATTACTAGCTGCTGATAGACTGAGTAATTGGAATATGCAAATAGACCTCTCGTGCCAGTTATGCTGCAATGAGGGTGATACTAGAGACCATCTCTTCTTTGAATGCTCATATGCTCAATACATATGGAAGAGATTGATGAAGTGGCTGCAAATAAATTGGCCAGCATCTACTACATGGTTGCAGCACTATCAAAAAGTGGTGAAGGCTAGCAAAGGGAAATCCACACAAGCTCAAACAATTAGGTTGGTATACGCTGAGTATACCTACGCAATCTGGAGTGAAAGAAATAGTAGAATTTTTGAAGGAACGGCGAAGTCAAGTGATTCCATAGCCAAAGAAGTGGCATGCATTTGCACAATGAGAGCTCATCCAGCAATCAAGGCCAAACTGATGCAATGCAGATTTTGATGTGAAGAAAATCTAGAGACTATTGTAGTATAAATGAAGGTGTAGTAGCCATAGTAGAACTACTTTTTGAGTATTTGTGATTCTATTTAGACTAAGCGAGTTGTGTTAACTTGCTGCTTTGTAAAGACTACTTGGTAATGAATGAAATTGCTAGTTACCAAAAAAAAAAAGAGTGGTCATAAAGTGAATGATTGTCCATTGCAAGCTAGTAAGGGAAAGGATGGTAGGCAAGCTCAACTTAGTGGTTCTGGTTCATGTGTTTCTCGTCAAAATAGGTTCTATGCTTTTCAGACTCGACAGGATCATGAGGGTTCTCCAGATGTTATGACCGGTATGTTGAAAGTATTTCATTTTGATGTGTATGTTTTGCTTGATCCGGGTGCTACATTGTCATTTGTTATCCCTTATGTGGCCATGAGATTTGATGTTGGTCCTGAAATCGTTTCTAATTCCTTTCATGGCTCTACTCCCGTTAGTGATCTATTGTTGTGAAAAGAGTTTATAGAAATTTCCCTATTTCTGTTTCTCATAGAGTCACTCGTGTTGATCTTGCAGAGTTTGATATGTTAGATTTTTATGTTATTCTTGACATGAATTGGTTTCATTCATGTTATGCTTTCATAGATTGTAGGACCCGATTGGTCACACTCAAGGTTCTAAACAAACCTATCCTGTCATGGGAAGGGGGAAATTATGCTCTTAAGGGTCAGTTCATATCTTGCTTAAAGGATAGGAAAATGATTTCTAAGAATTGCATTTATCATCTTGTTCGGATTAAGGATATAGATTCTGAAACCCCTACTCTTGAGTCAGTTCTGATTATAAATGAGTTTTTGGAAGTATTTTCCGATGATCTTCTCGGTATTCCTCCTTAAGAAAATAGACTTTGGTATTGACCTTCTCCAGATACGCAACCTATCTCTATTCCTCCTTATCGTATGGCCCTGACAAAAGTTAAGGAATTAAAGGACCAATTAAACGATTTATTGGATAAGGGTTTTATTAGATTGGGTATATCTCCACAGGGTGCTCCGGTGTTGTATGTTCAAAAGAAGGATGGTTCCCTCCGAATGTGTATTAACTATTGACATTTGAACAAGGTCACAATAAAGATAAGTATCTTGTTTCAAGAATTGATGATTTGTTTGATCAACTCCAAGGTGCGAGTTTCTTCTCTAAGATTGACCCTTGATGAACTAACTAATCATTTGTATTGTATGTGTTGTGATGCATTCATTCTCATTCAGCATATCATTGTTCATGGGAATATGAAAAAGTGGAGAAATGCTATTTTTGAGAAAGAAAATGAGACATCTTACTTTTATCCTTGACCATTGCTAGGTGGCAAGTTGATGTGATATTGAAATTGCGAGATTGGTATATCGACTGCGAGTCCCCCATGGGTCTTTTTCTGGAAGCTAAAGCTCGGAAAGGTGTATACGACAAGTTGTGCGACGACCTTGGTCCCACCACATCATTTCATCACTTCATCATTCATTACATTGCATTCGCCAACTTTGTTGGGTTGTGTAATTTGTTTATTTGTATCCTTTTGTGTCTAATTTATTCGCTCCGTTATTATATAATTTTGCGGCATCGATGTCGAAATGAGAATTTTCTGCGTTCAAGTGGAAGTGTTTCATAGTTTATTTCTTATGTCTGATTAGTTGCTTATACTCCGTCGGTCTAACCTACTGAGTACATGTGGATTGGAATCACCCCTACTTCTGTTATCTTTATGATGCAGATCCTAGTCAAGGTAATCTTCGTAGTGGTTGATCAGATCTAGAAATGTCTTCTCTTTCGGAGTTGTGGTGAGATCCTGCTTTCCGAATCGCCCTTTGTCTCCATCTATCATTTACAGTCTGTAATATCTTTTCGAAGACTTGAGATGTATTCCAGATTCTAGAAATGTAGTAGGTGCTTTTTATACTTATGCTTTCAGGTTTTGAGAATTTCTTTGTTGTTCTCCCTTATGTTGTGACCTAACTTCCCTTTGAAAGTCTCGTAAGTATTATTTTCTTTCGGCTTACATACCAATTTTTGGGGTCTCGGAGTATGTGTCATCATGAACTCAACTTTTGAGTCGTGAAAAGTTTTAGTTAGATGTGCATTGGCATCGTGCTATTCATTTTTAAGGTGCGTTTGGCAAACTAGTGGCAGCGCTTGAATTAACATCTTTTGGTAGAGGATGCAACTAAACAGGACCGGTGCATTACTTGAGGGGTGCCGATTTTTGGAGGTTCCGAGGTATTTTAATCTTTTTGGGTGAAAGTTAGGTAATTGTGGCTTTAACGAGTGTCGGGTCAAGGAGACCTCGAATTCGTGTTTCGATGATTTCATTTGGTTTGAAACGTCGATTTTAGGTGGGTAACATATCTGGTTTATGTGCTAAGGATTTCGAGCGAATCTCGAAGATCTATTCGGTGAATTTTTGAGTCTTAATGTGTTGTTGTTGTTGTTGTTTCTGATATCTGATAAATTGTTCATTGCGTTTGGGGGATCCTCTTCCGCGATCGCGTTATGAACCGCGATCACGAAATGTCTGCCACGACCGTGTATGTCTAAATTCTTGAGCATCACGATCGCGTGACCTTTGTTGCGATCGAGCAAGTCAATATGTGGGTTGACCTACTTTTTCTCTTCACAATTGCATCGAGGGAGCTGCGATCGTGTAAATTATCGTCGCCTAGTAGATTATTAATTCCCAAATTCAGGGTTTCTTTCCCATTTATCATTTTTGAATCTTAAGAACTCTTGGGAAACTATTTTAAAGAGGACTATCAAGATAAATCTATTGGGTAAGTGATTTGATGATAAAAATCATTGTTTTTGAATTCAAACTTTGAGGGTTTTTTCATGAACTTAAGCTTTAAGTGAATTAGAGTTTTGAGCATGATTTTAACTCAGTTTTCGTTACGATTTCACTTGTGAGTTTTAAAACCTTTGGATATTATAATTTTCTATAAAAAATTCCAGATTTACCCTTAGTCCTCAAGTTTGAATTTTTAGGTCACTTCGAATTCAATTTTCAAAATCATCTTTATGGGTATCGTTGTTCATGCTTTCTTATGGGAATTCTATATTTAATTAGATTTTGTGACTTCAGAGGCTCAATGAAAAGGGAAGACTCAAATGCCGATTTGATTTTCTACCTTTTAAGGCAAGTGGACCTCATTGACCTTTTATAAAGTATATTGAACCTTGTATGCCTTGTTTGTATTTTTGGGAGTAATGGGGCATGGTGAACGGCTACCTATGTTCTACTTGTTCTCAATTATTGTTCGAATGCTAGTAATGATTATGTGGAGAAAAATGTATTTGTTTGAATATTAATGTTTGATTTGCCATGAGTGACTTGGATGATTATTGTTGACGCCAAGTTTCGGTATAATATTTTTTAAATATTTTATTCATTAAATAATTCAAAATATATGTTTTGCAATTTTAATGCAATTTGTTGATAACTATCCTTATTTCTACAAATATAAGGATTTTTATTGGTTAATTTTGATTATATATTTTTTTGTCACAACTGGTTGAATATATTCAAATATTTGTTCAGTTTGATTAAATCATTATTTTTGTTAAATTGCATTATTTTTTACATGCCATTGGTTACATTTGTTACAGTTTTTTTTAATATTCATTTTATTCGTTATATTTGTTAATATTTATTTTGATATTTTGCACAGTCTAGAAATTCATTCAAATATGGATAAGATTTCATACACAGATATTTTATTAACGGGTGGTTTTGGCCCACGATTTTAAGATAATGGTATTGTACTATTGGTGGTTTTCAATTTTCTGTTTAAGCAATAGCTTGGTCATTAATTTAGTGGTGGTGGATAAAATTTTAAGAGTAATTTTAAAATTTTTAGATTTTAAGAAATTCTTTTAGTGTTCATAATTTTCTGTTGACAAGCTCACCGGAATTCCGTCGGAATCCGACGAGTCCACCACAAAAAAAACCCCAATCAAGTTCCAATTTTTTTTTCCTTTCCGGCTTCTTCTCCGAATAACCAGCTCAACACTACCATCCAACCACCAGAGCACCCTTTTCCTCTTCCTTTCGCTGCTCCAGCGAGCTCCACCAGTTTCGAGCTTCAAAGCTCTACCATCGCCCAAAGCCGTCGGAAACAACTCCGAAACCACCAACAACCTCCATCTCCCTCTTCTCCCTCACGAAACCAGAGCCTCAAAACCTCATCTAAACCAACCGTTTTTGACCTCCTTCACCATCAGTTAACTAACAACCTAATCCAGTTCTGATCGGCGCCCTCCCATCCCCTATCCCTTTTTTTTGATTTTCTGTTTGTTTTGCAGGTAACCAGAGAGCTCGAAGCCCACACCATTAGAACTGCATCGTTGTAACGTAGATCCCGACAACAACAACGCCAACTCCGGTTAACATAACCATAGCTCCATCACAACGCAGGAGCTTAGCTCAATCCAACAAACCAGAAAGCTTTCACAAATCGGAGATCGTGAATAAAAGTCAGTCAATTTTTTTCCCTTTTTGGTATTATCCTTCTCAGTTAATTATTACAGATCTGTCCAAATTTAGTATTTTCTGGAAATGGCATTGTTATTATTTGGTTGTTGACTAATTTTATGTATTTTTAGTTTTAGTTCAAAGTTGATTGCTATTTTATTATTTTTTGATTTAAGTTGCTTCAGTTAATGTTTGTCAATTATTGCATATTATTTTATGTTTATATTTGTTAGTTTCATATAAATTTAATTTGTGTTTGCTTTGAATTTTTCTATACTGTTGCAGTAGAAAATTTTATATTACATTGGTGCTATACATTTTTAATTGTTTCCTCTCCATTATTAGATATTGTGATTGTCGAGTGGATATTATTTATTTTTTTAGTAAAATTTATTTATGTTAAGATTTTTCAGTGGTTATTTTCAAGTTGTTAGTGTTCTGTTTTATTTTATTATTTTTAGATGTTATTATATTAATGGATTTGGTTGATTTTAGATTTCTTTTTGTTATTATAGTTTGTCTTTATTAATTTTAATATTGATTTGTATGCTGCTAAGTGCCTTCAACTTAAGAATTTTTTTTAGAGTTATTGGGACTACTATTTCGATTATCTTGGTTCATTTTTATCTTAATTAGTTAGTTAAATTGATATTGAACAAATATAAGTTTAAATTGGCCAATAAAAAAAATCTCTCAGTCGGTTTTAGAGGCCTCCCCAATGGTAAAAGACGGAAATTCTGTTTAAATTTATATTTTTATATGTTAAAATTGGTCGATGTAGAAATTACCGTCAATTTTCAAGGCCTCCAATGTTCATAAGTCGGATTTTTATTTTTAAGTTATTATTTGATTGATTCATTTTTATTCATATTTATTTGTTACTAACACTTTTACTAAGTGTCTTTATAGGTACCCGGAGTTGCTTTTCGGGGAAGCTACTCTAACGGAATTCAAATGATATTTTTGATTCACTATTGTGTATATTATTGGCGTTAGGCAAACCTTAGACCGTTTCTTATATTATTGTTTTATTTATTATTTATGTATATCACATGTTTATTATAATTGTATAGTGTTTTATCTCCTTCTCAATTTGAAAAAAAGAATTCAGTCGGGACCCACAGTTGTGAATTTTGAAGGATGCCGAATACCTTCCCTTCGAATAACTTGAACCCTTACCTTGAATTTATTGGTTTCATAGACATTTCTTTATGAATTAATTAATTGATTTCCTAGTTTTTCCTAAAATTAGGTGTGGACTCCTTTTAAAATTGTTTTAATCTTTTAAAATTGATTATTTTTTTGAGTCACCGCAACATTGCGCCCTTATGGGATGTCAACAGAATGGTGATACTCCGCTGGGAATATAGAGGTTCTAACCATTATGTGTTCATTTTTTCAAATTGAAGAAGATTTTCTTTTATTGTGTTATACATTGTACCTTGTATATTTTGTTGTTTATTCGTATATTGTATTTATTATTCATTCATTATTTGTTTGTATTATATGTACATTGTTATTGTATCATGACATAATTTCCGTCAAATGGCATCAATCTTGTATATTAAAGAACGGTTTTGTGATCCCGCAGCAGGTCTTTTTTATACAACCCTTTTTGAAATGCGTGACAATTTATGGGTGCGTCATGCGTCCAATGGTTGCCATAGTTCCAACTCAATTTGTCTGCTTGGGCTCCAGTCTTTCAAAAAGATCACTCTTGGTCATCTAGTTTTAGGGATTCATAATTTCAGTCCAATCTCCATTCAAGTCAAAAATTATTGGAATTACGTTTGACTTGATTCCTGCTTCAACGGGATATGTAGGCGCCACATCGGCTCGGTCATATTCCCCGTAAGCTTTCCATTATTTTAGAACGGAAATTGGGTCAAAATATTTTGAGGAGGTCTCCAAAAATTTCACAAAGGAGACAACTACTACAAGATTGAATATCGGAGGTTGTTAAAATTGAAACAGGGGCAAAAATTTTAAAGAAAGCCCTCAAAAATTTCACCACGGTTGTACTCTGACACCAGATTTATGAAGCATCGCTCTGAGTTGGTTTGTACTTTTGCATTAATTTTTGTAGATGATGTTATATTCAATGTATATCTTTGATTTTATTTATCTTACATTCCATTAAAAAAAGTTTATCGTTTGATATTTTTAAAAGTTTGGGTGGTTCGCCCTTTAATGTGACTCGTTAATTTTTCATTTTAGTTACTTTTTATTTTTTTAAAAAGAGACTTTTTGTTAAATTGGGTTGTCTGTCCTTCAATGTGACTCATTGCTTTTTCATTTCGATTATTTTTTATTTCAAAAATTCATTTGTTGTTCAAAACATATGTTTTATGTCATATCTGAACGAACTATACAAACCTGATTCTCTCAATGAGATACGTAGGCAGTCCTTCTAGGATACAGTATTCTTTATTCAAAAGATTCTTTATTTTTTATTCTTTTTAAAATGTTTATATTTTTTAAATCATGTTTTGATTTGGTTGGTGCCAACAAAGTTAGAGTGTGCATATGAAAAATAATTGGTACAATAGAGAAGGTTGACTTCTTGTTAAGCCATGGATTCTTTTAGTACCTTTCATTCATACTTTTGTTACGTTTGAAAATGTTCTCTTGCATACATTCAAGATTAGAACAAAACTAGATTCATTGTTTCATGGGCATTGTGTGGTGAGTTTTGAATTAAATTCAATTGTGTTGCATTGTTGATATAGAACTTGACATAAATGTTTGTTGAGGCGAAATTCTGAGTAACGTTTGATCTGAAAAATAATTGTAGGCCATCTTTGACCCGTTTGTGCCTTTCAAAGCCTACCAAATGACATTAATCCTTAGTATGTCCCCACTTTGAGCCTTAAGTCTTTTCTTTGAACAACCACATTGTCACGCCCTGAGGCTACACCCTGGACGTGGCCGGCACTCGGAGACCATCGCTGGTCCCCAAGCGAACCCTCATCCTGGCTGACTAAAAGCAAAAAACTAACTAAAGAAATAATAGGCTTTAAATTTCATTAAATCTGATAAACTCAAATACTCAATTCATAAAGTCTGAACAATATTCAATAGAAATACTTATCGTTTATAAAACAACTCAAAAGAAGTAAATACTGAAAGACTCCTCAACTCTATCTATCTATGAAACCTCTATAGTTCAACATGGATGTTGGGACAAGACCCACAACACCCTAAAAGACTAATCTGAAAGGGCAAAAAGGGGAATCCTTCGTTTGATGCCTAAACTACGTCGTTTTACTCAGTCTAAGCCTAATAATCTAGTCAGAAACTACTTAGAACCCTCATTCTCCAAAAATCATCTAACTTAGAAAGAAAAGAAGAGGAATAGGCGACAGTTTCTCCCAAGAACGAGCAGAGTTGTTCTTCAAGATCAGCCCCCAAATCTAAAGGATTTCTCCGTAGTTTTCGTCACCAAGTATGTGGAATTTCACTAGTGGGTTCCTTACACCCATTAGGTCCCTAGAATTCAGTCAGTTCTTCAGTTTCTCCATAAATTGCTTAGACCTAGGGTTTCCAACATCTTGGAAATCCATTGAAAGTTAGCTGCTATAGTTCCATTGTGTTGATTACCGATTTTCTTGGAGAACTAATGTAGTTTCATGTATAGAACTCAAAACCTTAGCTTGTAATCATCATCAGTATTTCATGAATTTTACTTGTTAGGCATATCAGTCAGAAAATCATGCTTCAGAATTTGAATGACATATCTTTCAGTATATTTATGTTGCATTCCTAGATAGCATGTCAGTATTTTGAGCTACTCAGTATATCAGTTGCATTGTTAACTTTACATATTCAGTTGGGAGTAGACTTAGAACCATGTTGGACTAGGGTTCAGCGTACCCTCAAAGTTCCAGAACTACGTGCCACCGTAGGTTCAAAAGTCCCCTCTGTTGGGTATCAGTTTTAGTGATCATGCCACAGTCATGCCTCTATACCCTGGCAAGGTATATTGGGTCCTCTCGATGGGGGGTATACATCGGACCCCACGTTTAGCTCACGTGGTTTATGTCGACTAACAGTAGCTCCCACAGTCTTACTCTCATTTTATTGGCCATGTTATCAGCATCACTTCAGTAAACAGTTCAGTATGTTATCTTTATGATTAGTACTTGGTCATTGCATGTAGCCCAGTTTTCAGTTATACTTCAATACAACCTATTTCCATGTTCAGTTTATATTATCAGTTTACATTGTTCAACTTAGTATCTATATCATGCATGCTCAGTACATTCAAAGTACTGACACATACTTTTGCGCCACATTGTTTCATAATGTAGGTTCAGGTGCTCAACATCCAGACCACGCTTAACTCGATTTCCAGTCCATACCCAGCAGCTTCAATGGTGAGTCATCATAGTTTGAGAACATTTCTTTATGCTTTTAGTTTAGTCAGCCTATTATCAGTCTTTTATTATTTATAGAGTAAGCTGGGGACTTGTCCCAACAGCTCATCAGTATTAGAGCTTTCAGACATAGAGTCAGTGTTCAGTGTTTTGGGATTGTTTCCCATAGATATTCAAATATATTTTCGCTTGGAGATCTTTTAATTTTAACTCCCTTTATAGTTATGCTTTCGCTTACTTTGTCATATTCCAATATGCTTATGATATGCCAGACTCAGGGTTAGCTTGGGGTCACTCGTGACACTAAGCACTGTGTTGCGCCTAGGGGGTAGCCTCAATGCGTGACAAACTTGGTATCAGATCATAAGGTTCAAGAGTTCTATGGTGTCTGAAAGCCGCACTAAGTAGAGTCTCTTTCATGAGTGTGAAGCGCGCCATACCTATGAGAGAGAGGCTACTAGGTGTTCTAAGAAAAACCTCCCTTCTTTCTTTTCCAACTCGTGCTATAGAGTATAAACTCTATTTAATCTCATTCAAACTCCTGCTCTTCGCGTTTCAGAAAATGCCTCCAGAAGAGCTAACACTAGGAATCAACCAGCAGTTCTAGCAGGCCCATTGAATGAGCAAGTCACGCATGCCGAGTTCAGGGCTACTTTCTGAGTGGTCTCTCAGGCCATGACCGCCCAGGTCAATCAGCAGGCTATGGCCCTAGCTTCGTCGTAGACTAACACTGCTGCAACAAGAATCTGAGACTTCACTCGGATAAACCCTCCGGAGTTTCATGGGTCTGAATCAGGAGAGGATCCATAAGAGTTTTTCGATGACATCAAGAAAGTAACAAACATTATGAGTGTCACTCCAGTTGAAACTCTCCCAGAACCCTTCTCAGTCTCTACTCTAGTTGGTGCCCAGTTATAGCTAGACGGGTCTACAGAAATTGCCCTGTCATAGTTTCTCAAAAACTCACCTCAGCAGACCTTGTAGAGCAAGAAATGAGAGACTTTGATATCATCCTAGGCGTGGATTGGTTACATTCCTGTTATGCCTCAGTCTATTGTAGAACCAAGATCGTTCAGTTTCAGTTTTCAAATGAGCCAGTGTTAGAGTGGAAGGGTAGTAACTCTGTGCCTACAGGTCGATTTATCTCTTACCTTAAGGCCAGGAAAATGATTTCCAAAGGGTGTATTTATCATCTTGTTTGGGTTGAGGACTCAAACTCTAAAACCCCAACTCTTGAGTCAGTCCCAGTGGTGAATGAGTTTCCAGAAGTGTTTCCAGAAGATCTTCCCATAGTTCCTCCCGAAAGGGAAATCAACTTTGGAATAGATCTCCTTCCAGATACCCAGCCTATTTCAATTCCTCCTTACAGAATGGCTCCAGCTGAGCTTAAGGAATTGAAAGAGCAGTTGAAAGACCTTCTCGGTAAGGGTTTCATCAGACCCAGCATCTCTCCATAGGGTGCTCCAGTGTTGTTCGTGCGTAAGAAAGATGGTTCTCTCAGGATGTGCATTGACTATCGTCAGTTGAAAAAAGTCACAATCAAGAATAAATATCCCATCCCAAGGATTGATGACTTGTTCGACCAGTTTTAGGGTGCTAGTTTCTTTTCTAAGATAGACCTCAGATCCGGCTATCATCAGCTCATAGTCAAAGATAGTGACATCCTGAAGACAGCCTTCAGGACTCGGTATGGTCACTATGAATTTGTAGTTATGTATTTTGGACTAACAAATGCTCCTGCAGCTTTCATGGACTTAATGAACAGGGTGTTCAAGCAGTATTTGGACTTGTTCGTGATCGTCTTTATTGATGATATCCTCGTTTATTCTCGAAATAAGGAAGAGCATGCGAATCATCTGAGAGTGGTTTTGCAGACCCTCAAAGATAGCCAGAAATTTGCTAAGTTCAGCAAATGTGAATTCTGTTTACAGTCGGTCGCTTTCCTTGGTCATGTAGTATCCCGCAAAGGGATCCGAGTGGATTCTCAAAAAATAGAGGCAGTAAAGCACTGGCCCAGACCTACCTCTCTGACTAATATAAGAAGTTTCTTGGGTTTAGCCGGTTACTACAAAAGGTTTGTAGAAGGATTTTCATCCATAGCTTCCCCATTGACCAAGTTGACTCAAAAAAAGGTCAAGTTTCAATGGTCAGATGAGTGTGAGAAAAGCTTCTTAGAACTGAAGACCAGGTTGACTACAACTTCCTAACTCTATCGGAGGGTTTAGACGGTTATGTGGTATATTGTGATGCATCCAGGGTCGGCCTGGGTTGTGTGTTGATGCAGTAGGGTAAGGTCATAACTTATGCTTCTAGACAGCTTAAGGTCCATGAGAAGAACTACCTTACTCATGACCTCGAGCTTGCAGCCGTCATGTTTGCACAAAGGATTTGGAGACATTACTTATATGGTGTCTATGTTGATGTGTTTACAGATCATAAGAGCCTCCAATATGTCTTCACCCAGAAAGAGTTGAATCTTCGTCAGAGGAGATGGCTTGAATTCCTCAAAGACTATGACATTAATGTGCTCTACCATTCGCGTAAGGCCAATGTAGTGGCTGACGCCCTCAGCAAACTGTCCATGGGTAGTGTGGCACATGTTGAGGAAGAGAAGAAAGAATTAGCCAGATATGTTCACCGGCTTACTCGCTTAGGAGTTTGCCTTATGGACACTCCAGATGGTAGAGTGATAGTGCAGAATGGATCATAATCTTCATTAGTGGCGAGGGTTAAGGAGAAACAAGATAGTGATCCTATATTACTTCAGTTGAAATGTGCAGTTCATCAGCAGAGAGTTGAGGTTTCCTCCAAAGGGGGAGATGGTGTGCTTCGTTACCAGGGTCGCTTATGTGTTCCTAATGTGGGTGAGTTGAGGCAGTAGATCCTTACAGAAGCCCATAATTCTAGATATTCTATTAATCTAGGTGCCACTAAGATGTACCGTGATCTACGGGAAGTCTATTGGTGGAACGACATGAAGAGGGACATCGCAGATTTTGTGGCTAAGTTTTCCAACTGTCAGCAAGTTAAAGTAGAACACCAGAAACCAGGAGGTGCGACTCAGGAGATTAGCATTCTTACTTGGAATTTGGAAGTAGTAAACATGGATTTCATTACGGGTTTACCTCGTACTCACAGACAGCATGACTCCATTTGGGTGATAGTGGACAGAGTCGCTAAGTCAGCTCAGTCAAGACTACATATTCAACGCAGAACTACACTAGTCTCTATGTCAACGAAATAGTCAGGTTGCATGGTGTTCCTTTGTCTATCACTACAGATAAAGGTCCTCAGCTTACCTCTCATTTCTGGAGATCGTTTCAGAAAGGTCTTGGTACTCAGGTAAATCTCAATACAATATTTCATCCGCAGACAGATGGTCAGGCAGAGCGTACCATTCAGACCTTAGAGGACATGTTGAGAGCGTGCGTGATCGATTTCAAGGGTAGTTGGGATGATCACTTACCTCTCATAGAGCTCACCTATAATATCAGTTTCCATTCCAGTATTCATATGGCCCCTTATAAGGCACTGTATGGACGTAGATGCTAGTCTCCGGTTGATTGATTTGAAGTAGGTGAAACAGCCTTGGTTGGGCCAGATTCGGTTCATGAGGCTATGGAGAAAGTTCAGCTCATCATAGATAGACTAAAGATAGCTCATAGTCGTCAGAAACCCTATGCATATGTGAGGAGAAGGGACTTAGAGTTTGAAATCGATGATTGGGTTTTCCTAAAGGTGTCACCCATGAAGGGGGTTATGAGATTTGGCAAGAAAGGAAAGCTCAGTCCCAGATATGTAGGTCCTTACATAATCCTGAAAAGGGTTGGTAATGAGGGTTATGAGTTAGAGTTGCCAGCAGAACTGCAAGAGTTCATCCAGTCTTTCACATTTCCTTGTTGAAGAAGTGTGTGGGCGATCCGACATCAATAGTACTTTTAGAAAGTGTGGCTGTGAAGGATAGCCTCACCTATGAGGAGATTCCAGTTGAGATTCTTGACCGTCAGGTTCATAGGTTGAGAAATAAGGAAGTCGCTTCAGTGAAAGTTTGTGGAGGAGTCAATCCGTAGAAGGAGTTACTTGGGAAGCAGAAGGAGCTATGAAGGCCAAGTATCCCCATTTTTTTCTCTCCGATTCAGTTTCAGCTTGAGGTAACAATTCCTCTCTAGTCTCTCAGTTTACTCTTGTGTAATTCAGACTCAGTATCCTGTCCCCCCAGTTACCTGTGCATTTCAGCATATTTGCATGTTCACGAAACTCAATTCAGTTAGATATATGTTGCTAGTACTCAGTTGGTAGGGATTGCAGCTCAGTATCCTGTCCCCCCAGTTACCCGTGCATTTCAGCATATTTGCATGTTCACGAAACTCAATTCAGTTAGATATATATTGCTAGTACTCAGTTGGTAGGGATTGCAGCTCTTTCCCTCTAAATGTAGCTTGCTTAGTCTTCATTCGAGGATGAATGGACCCAAGGGGGAGATATTGTAACACCTCAGATTTGAAAAAGGCTAAAAAAGAAAAACGAAAAAAGGTCCACGAACCCAAAATGGACCATGGACCCTTCACGGCACCATAGACGGTCCGTGAAGAGGACCACGGCTCGTTAAGGGGTTCGTGAACTCCTTCCAGAACCTGCCTCAGGCAGGGGCCACTTGACGATGACCTAGACGACTCGTAGTGAACTTGATGACCCGTCAAGTGAGTCGTACAAGTCACCTAGTTTGTGGGGTGTGACCTAAGGTCACTAGAAAAGGGCCACGAACGTCTAAATGGCCCGTGGAGCTTCACACGGACCGTGAAGTCGTCCGTGAAGGAAACTTGTCAGTGTTTGAGTTTTGGGTCAACTTCAAACGATCATATATTTTAGCACAAAATGATTTAGGTAGCCCATGGCCTATTAAATTAAATATCCTTGAATCCTCTTTCCAACGCCACCGAGTTTGCCCTATTTGAAGTTCGGAGGAAAGAGTTATGCCCGTTTTAGTGAAGCACTGTAAGGCAGATGAAGCTCCACGACCCTTGAAGTGCTTCACGGCCCGTGAAGCCTGTCTTGAAGTCGCCTCGTCAGCTTTAAGTCAGGGTGATATTGGTCTTTTTCCCTATGCGTTGGGCACTTAAACTACGTCGTTTGATGCATAAACTAGTCGTTTTACTTAGTCTAAGCCTAATAATCTAGTCAGAAACTACCTAGAACCCTCATTCTCCCAAAATCATCTAACTTAGAAAGAAAATAAGAGGAATAGGCGACAGCTTCTCCCAAAAACGAGCAGAGGTGTTCTTCAAGTTCAGCCCCCAAATCCAAAGGATTTCTCCATAGTTTTCGTCACCAGGTATGTGGAATTTCACTAGTGGGTTCCTCTCACCCATTAGGTCCCTAGAATTCAGTCAGTTCTTCAGTTTCTCCATAAATTGCTTAGACCTAGGGTTTCCAACACCTTGGAAATCCATTGAAAGTTAGCTGCTATAGTTTCATTGTGTTGATTACCGATTTTCTTGGAGAACTAATGTAGTCTCATGTATAGAACTCAAAACCCTAGCTTGTAATCATCATCAATATTTCATGAATTTTACTTGTTAGGCATATCAGTCAGAAAATCATGCTTCAGAATTTGAATGACATATCTTTCAGTATATTTATGTTGCATTCCCAGATATCATGTCAGTAGTTTGAGCTACTCAGTATATCAGTTGCATTGTTAGCTTTACATATTCAGTTGGGAGTAGACTTAGCACTGAGTTGGACTAGGGTTCAGCGTACCCTCAAAGTCCCAGAACTATGTGCCATCATAGGTTCAGAAGTCCCCTCTGTTTGGCATCAGTATTAGTGATCATACCACAGTCATGCCTCTATACCCTGGCAAGGTATATTGGTTCCTCTCGATGGGGAGTATACATCGGACTCCACATTTAGCTCACGTGGTTTATGTCGGTTAACAGTAGCTCCCACAGTCATACTCTCATTGCATTGACCATGTTATCAGCATCACTTCAGTATATAGTTCAGCATGTTATTTTTATGATTAGTACTTGGTCATTGCATCTAGCCCAGTTTTCAGTTCTACTTCAGTACAACTTATTTCCATGTTCAGTTATATTGTCAGTTTACATTGTTCAACTTAGTATCTATAGCCTGCATGCTCAGTACATTCAAAGCACTGACGCATACTTTTACGCTACTTCGTTTCATGATGTAGGTTCAGGCGCTCAGCATCCAAACTGCGCTTAGCTCAATTTCCAGTCCGTACTCAGCAGCTTCAGTGGTGAGTCCTCATAGTTTGAGGACATTTCTTTATGCTTTCAGTTTAGTCAGCTTATTATCTGTCTTTTAGTATTTATAGAGTTAGCTGTGGACTTGTCCCAGCAGCTCATCAGTATTAGAGGTTTTCAGACATAGAGTCAGTGTTTAGTGTTGTGGGATTGTTTCCCATAGATATTCAGATATATTTTCACTTGGAGCTCTTTTAATTTTGACTCCCTTTATAGTTATGCTTTCGCTTACTTAGTCATATTTCAGTATGCTTATAATATGCCAGACTCAGGGTTAGCTTGGGGTCACTCGTGACACTAAGCACCGTGTTGCGCCTAGAGGGTAGCCTCGGGGCGTGACACTACCCTCCCCCAAGCCTACATTACAAGCCAATAACCAACCCTACATGATTTCATTTCAAATGTTCCCACATTCGTGGAGGTTTACATGAAGGCCAAGCTTATGGTATCACAATTGCATGCATTGAACATTTTTCTGAGTGTGAGTGAATTTTGCAAAATGTCCTCAAATCAAAACATTCTAAATGTGTGAAAATTGAGACTTTCTTTGTGGTGAGGGCACTTGAAACATGAGATTAGGTCTAGTTTAAAACCTTTGTTTGAAGCGAGATGAACAAATCTTGTCGTTACTTGAGTACATTTGAGGTACCACTTGAATCCATAGGAATTACCTCGAAGTCAATCTCAGTTGAAAGAGAAAGAATTGTGAGAAATTTTTGTACAATACTAATTGTTGACACTAATTACAGTTAAAACATGTTTCATTTGTTCAAAAAATAAAAATGGGCCGACACCCACTTTTCAATATTTGTCCCGACCAACTTTGTGGACCGTTTCATTGTTGAAATTATATTTTTGGGTCGTCATACCCTTCAAAATGACATAATTTTAAATTTAGATCGTCATACCTTTCAAAATGACATCTTTTATAAATTAATTTGTTATGTCAAATAAAATGATACTTTTTCAAGTTGATTTGTCATGTCATTCAAAATGATACTTTTTTATTCGTTATTCCATTTAAATTGATTTTTTTTTGTTATTATGATTGAAATGATGCATTAGTTAATCACTTTGTTCATTGTTCACATGAGACCATGTTTGCATAATTTATGTTGCAGGTTCTACTAACAATTGTGTTGCAGATTTTGTTAAGTTCAAATTGGACCGTCCGCCTTTCAAAGAGACACGTTTGGTTGTCACATCCTTTCAAGTGACATTTCAAGTTTAAATTGGGTTGTCCGCCTTTTAATAGACACGTTGGGTTATCACCTCGTTTAAAGTGACATGTTATATTCAAATTGGGTCGTCTGCCTTTCAGGAGACACGTTGGATTGTCACCTCGTTCAAAGTGACATGTTATATTCAGATTGGGTCGTCTGCCCTTCAAGAGACACGTTGGATTGTCATCTCCCTACAAGTGACATATTAAGTTCAAATTGGGTTATCACCTCCCTTCAAGTGACATGTTATATTCAAATTGGGTCGTCCGCCTTTCAAAGAGATACGTTGGTTTGTCATGTCCCTTTAAGTGACATATTAAGTTCAAATTGGGTTGTCATCTCCCTTCAAGTGACATGTTATATTCAAATTGGTAGTCCACCATTCAAAGAGACACGTTGGGTTGTCACATCCCTTCAAGTGACATGTTAAATTCAAATTAGGTCGTCCGATTTCCAAAGAGACACGTTGGGTTGTCACCTCGTTCAAAGTGACATGTTATATTCAAGTTGGGTTGTCACCTCCTCTTAAGTGACATGTTATATTCAAATTGAGTCGTCCGCCTTTCAAAGAGACACGTTGGGTTGTCACCTCGTTCAAAGTGACATGTTATATTCAAGTTGGATTGTCACCTCCCTTCAAGTGACATTAATTTCAAATTAGATCATCTGCCTTTCAACAGACACGTTGGGTTGTCACCTCATTCAAAGTGACATGTTATATTCAAGTTGGGTTGTCACATCTCTTCAAGTGACATTTCATATTCAAATTAGGTCTTCCGTTTTTCAAGAGACACGTTGGCTTGTCACCTCGTTCAAAGTGACATGGTATTTACACATTGGGCTGTTATCTCCCTTTAAGTGGCACGTTAAGTTCAAGTTGGATCCTCTGCCTTTCAAAAGACACATTAGGTTTTCACCTCCCTCCAAGTGACATATTAACTTCAAATTAGTTTGTCCACCTTTCAAGAGATACGTTGAGTTGTCACCTCGTTCAAAGTGACATTTTTATTCAAGTTGGGTTGTCATATCCCTTCAAGTGACATTTCATATTCAAATTAGGTCATCCGCCTTCCAAAAGACACGTTGGGTTGTCACCTCATTCAAAGTGACATGTTATTTACATATTCGGTTGTCATCTCCCTGCAAGTAGCACGTTAAGTTCAAGTTGGGTCGTCTGCCTTTAAAAAGACACGTTGGGTTGTCACCTCCCTCTAAGTGGTAGGTTAAGCTCAAAGTTGGGTCGTCTGCCTTTCGAAAGACAAGTTAAGCCGACACCTCGTTCTAAGTGGCATGCTATTCGCATCATCTTCCTTTCAAAGGGGTACACTACTTTCACTGTACAATTTTGGAAGTAACATCGAAGGTATGTGAATGTTTTCATTTTATGATCAACCCTTGCCTTTTGATTATTATTTTCAGCCTCGTTGGTGGATGTAGAGTATTGCTCAAAATCTCTACTAATGTCTCATATTGTTTTGTTCAAAGTTTATCAAACCAAATTTGGGTTCGTCGACTTTGTTTGACCAAGATCTCTTTCATCGATCCTAATCAAACAAAGGGGCAAGTTGCTGATGCCAAATTTTGGTCTGATATTTTTCAAAATTAATATTTTTTATATTTTATTCATTAAATAGTTCAAAATATATATTTTGCAATTTTATTGCAATTTGTTGATAATTATCCTTATTTCTCAAAATATAAGGATTTTTATTGGTTAATTTTGATTACATTATTTTTTGTCACAACAGGTTGAATATGCTCAAATATTTGTTCAGTTTGACTAAATCATTATTTTTGTGAAATTGCATTAATTTTTACATCATTGGTTACGTTTGTTACATTTTTTTTAATATTCATTTTATTCGTTACATTTGTTAATATTCATTTTGATATTTTACACAATCTAGAAATTCATTCAAATATGGATAAGATTTTATATACATATATTTTATTAACCGGTGGTTTTGGCCCATGATTTTAAGATAATGATATTGTACTATTAGTGTTTTTCAATTTTCTATTTAAGCAATAGCTTGGTCATTAAGTTAGTGGTGGTGGATAAAATTTTAGGGGTAATTTTCAGATTTTTAGTGTTTAAGAAATTCTTTTAGTGTTGATATTTTTCCGGTGACAAGCTTTCTGGAGTTCCGCCGAAATTCGGCGAGTCCACTACCAAAAAAAAAAACAATCAAGTTCCAATTTTTTTTCTTTCCGGCTTCTTCACCGAACAACCAGCCAACACTACCATCCAACCACCAGAACACCCATTTTCCTCTTCCTTTCGCTGCTCTAGCGAGCTCCACCAGTTCCGAGCTTCAAAGCTCTACCACCGCCCAAAGCCATCGGAAACAACTCCGAAACCACCAACAACCTCCATCTCCCTCTTCTCCCCCACGAAACCAGACCCCCAAAACCTCTTCTAAACCAACCATTTTTGACCTACTTCACCATCAGTTAACTAACAACCTAATCCAGTTCTGATCACTGCCTTCCTTCCCCTTCCCTTTTTTTTGATTTTCTGTTTGTTTTGCAGGTAACCAGAGAGTTCGAAACCCACAGCATCAGAACTGCATCGTTGCAATGCAGATTCCGGCAACAACAACGCCAACTCCAGCGAACATAACCAGAGCTCCATCACAACTCAGGAGCTTAGCTCAATCCAACAAACCAGAAAGCTTTCACAAATCGGAGATCGTGAATAACAGTCGGTCAATTTCTTTCCCTTTTTGGTATTATCCTTCTCAGTTAATTATTACAGATTTGTCCAAATTTAGTATTTTCTGGAAATGACATTGTTATTATTTGGTTGTTAACTAATTTTATGTATTTTTAGTTTTAGTTCAAATTTGATTGCTATTTTATTATTTTTTTATTTAAGTTGCTTCAGTTAATGTTTGTCAATTATTGCATATTATTTTATGTTTATATTTGTTAGTTTCATATAAATTTAATTTGTCTTTGCTTTAAATTTTTCTTTACTGTTGCAGTAGAAAATTTTATATTACATTGGTGCTATACATTTTTAATTGTTTCCTCTCCATCATTAGATATTGTGATTGTCGAGTGGATATTATTTATTTTTTTAGTAAAATTCATTTATGTTAAGATTTTCCGGTGGTTATTTTCAAGTTGTTATTGTTCTGTTTTATTTTATTGTTTTTAGATGTTATTATATTAATGGATTTGGTTGATTTTAGATTTCTTTTTGTTATTACAGTTTGCCTTTGTTAATTTTAATATTGATTTGTATGCTGCTAAGTGCCTTCAACTTAAGAAAATGTTTGTAGAGTTAATAGGACTACTATTTCGATTATCTTGGTTCATTTTCATCTTAATTAATTAGTTAAATTGATATTGAACAAATATAAGTTTAAATTGGCCAATGAAAAAATCTCTCCATCGGTTTTAGAGGCCTTCCCAATGTTAAAAGACGAAAATTTAGTTTAAATTTATATTTTTGTATGTTAAAATTGATCGATGTAGAAATTACCATCGATTTCCAAGGCATACTGAAACAACCCCAAAAATGCCCGAAATTGTGCTTCGGATACACCTATAATTGTAATTTCCATATATCTCAAAATCCGTGCATGATTTCGGAAATTCGACTTCATATTCTTATTTGTGGGGTCAAATTGAGTGGGAAATGGGTCTAACCCGAATTTTAGAGCAACCGTATCAAAATTCGAAAATCGCAAAAATTGCGATTTGGAGGGTCAACTTTAAAGGGGCATATCTCTTAGCACACAAGGAACTGGAAGGGCTGCAAACTATCAAATTAAAGCTCTTTGAGTTAGCTTTCCAACGCACTTGGTTTCACCTTAGTCCGAGTTAGGATGAGGGAGTTATGACCATTTTCGTAAAACCTGTCTGTGCAGATTTGCAATTTCCAGTGAGCTTTTTTTTTAGGCGGGTTGGAGACTTTTTTTTTATAAAAAGGGGATATGTCCCATACTTAGTCATTTTTCTTAACTCCAAAAACACTCTCTAAGCCCTCTCCAAAAATTCCACCAAGATCTTCAACCAAATTCAAACATCTCAAGCTCTAATTCCGGATTCAAGACTCAATCTCAAGCTTCGATTCTCCATTCCAATCTTCATCAAGGATTCTCCAAAGTTGAGGTATGTGGGTTTGATTGTGGAAACCTTCCTTTCCACAAGTCCAACCATTTATCCTCTATTTCTACTCCAAGTTTATGGGTCCTTATGATTATTTATGAACTCTTGAATTATGGAATTACTACTACACACCCTATTATGGTCCATTTTGCATATTATCATGAAATGGAATTATTATGTGATGTTTACGGTTTACATGCTTCCATGATCAAATTATGAAGGTTGATATATATATGTATGTTGTTGGTGGGCTGATTTATATGGATTTTGGAATTGGTTGGACTTAGTATTCTTGAAATACATGATTTCATTTACATGAACAATTGCCCACCTTGTGTTTGATAAAATGCCCATTTATAGAATTCTTAGGAAAGGGAAGGTCCAAGGTACGTCCTATGAGTCGGATGGTTATGTAATTACTGAAATGATGATGAAATGGACACATGTATACGATTTTCTCTATATAAGTGTTGTGAGTCGACCAAGCCTAGTACGGGGGGTAGTAGGCCCGTATAACCGTATCGAGGGGTTGGTACCTTGGTTGCCTAGTACGGGGGGTAGTAGGCCCGTATAACCGTATCGAGGGGTTTGTACCTTGGTTGCCTAGTACGGGGGGTAGTAGGCCCGTATAACCATATCGAGGGGTTTGTACCTTGGTCCCTAGCTCGGGGGGTGGTAGGCCCGTGTAACCATATTGAGGGGTTTGTACCTCTTTCGCCTCTCCAAGGGGGTGGTAGGCCTTGGAAATACTATATTGATGGTCACTCGCCACACATGTACTACGTCCCACTAAATATGATTTTTATGTAAGCATCATTATACATATCATTTCATTAATATGCTATCTATTGGGTATGATTACGCATTTTTCCTATGATGTCCATCTAATGTAGCATTGCATTGCATCCCATATACTTAGTACATTCAAATGTACTAACGCATACTCTATGCCTACATGATGTCACCATGTAGGGACCGGAGCACCGCTTGACCATCCTCCTCCGCGTGGCTAGTACGATTTTCTATAGTGGTTATTGGTGAGTCCTCCATTTCGGGGACGTTGCTCATGATCTTTTGCTATGTATAAAACTTTTCCTTTCTAGTTATGTTTTGACTATGAGGGTGAGCCCGGTAGTTTGTCTTGGCCCCCGCTAAGTACTCATGTTTAGAGGTGGTGTTGGACAAGTTGTGTATTATGCTTGAGCTTGACTCATCTATGGTATTTATGTATCATTTCTTTTTTTTTCTTGCTCCCTTAGTCCCGATTTCCCCCTTGATTATGCTTATCGCTTATGGTCATTTAATTGCTTTCCGCGACCAAGGATGTGTAATGATACGCTATGAGGCTTGTTTGGGGTTCCTTCGGGTTCCCCATTCGCCGGTCACATCTAGGCCCTAGGCTTGGGTCGTGACAAACTTGGTATCAGAGCACTTAGGTTGAATGATCCTCGGAGTCCAACACACCGCGTTGATTAGAGTCTGATTCATGGTTGTGTTGTGCACCACAACTATGAGTAGGAGGCTATGAGACGTTTTAGGAAATGTTTCCCTTCTCCATGTTCTAAGTCGTGCTGTAGAGTTGAATTAAGTTCTTCCCTAACGGTTGTTCTTTGTTATGCTAGATCATGCACTAATTGATCCGGGTGCCTCTCTTTCTTTTGTCACCCCCTTTGTTGCCAAAAAGTTTCATGTTGAGCCCGACTTGTTGCGTGAGTCATATAAGGTGTCTACTCCTATTGGTGCATATATTGTTGCTAGGAAGGTCTATAGAAATTGTCCTATTTGCATCTTGCATAAAATATTGCCTTGTGATCTTGTTGAATTGAACATGGTCGATTTTGATGTTGTTCTTGGGATGGATTGGTTGCATGCATACTATGCTTCTATTGATTGTAGAACCCGTAGGGTCAAGTTCCAATTCCCAAGTGAACCCATCCTTGAGTGGGAAAGCCAAAATGTGGTAGTCAAGGGTAGATTCATCTCTTGCATTAAAGCCCGTAAGTTGATCTCTAAGGGGTGTCTCTATCACCTTGTGAGGGTTAGAGATGTGGAGTCCAAAACCCTTCTTATAGAGTCGGTTCCGGTCGTAAATGAATTCCTTGATGTCTTTCCTAATGACCTTCCCGGTGTTCCTCCCGAAAGGGAAATAGATTTTGGCATAGACCTCCTCCCCGATACTCAACCCATTTCTATTCCCCCTTACCATATGGCCCCGGCGGAGTTTAAAGGAGTTTGAAGAACAATTGAGGGACTTGTTGGAGAGGGTTTTTATTTAGGCCTAGCCCAATCACCATCGGGGTGCACCGGTGTTAGTTTGTGAAAGAAGAAAGATGGGTCCCTTAGATGATGTGTATCGATTACTGGCAACTCAATAAGGGTCACCGTCAAGAATAAATATCCTCTTCCTAGGATTGATGACTTGTTCGACCAATTGCAAGGGGCTAGCCACTTCTCTAAGATTGATCTTCGGTCCGGGTATCATCAAGTGAAGGTGAGGGAGGGTGACATTCCCAAGACAGCCTTCCGGACTAGGTATGGACATTATGAATTTGTGGTCATGTCCTTTGGGTTGACCAATGCACCGGCTACCTTCATGGACCTAATGAATAGGGTCTTTAAACCCTACCTTGATTCCTTTGTTGTGGTCTTCATTGATGATATTTTAATCTATTCGCATAGTGAGGAAGAACATATGGGTCACTTGAGGGTTGTGTTGCAAAGATTAAGAGAGGAGAAGTTGTATGCCAAGTATGAAAAGTGTGAATGTTGGTTGAGGGAGGTTGCTTTCCTAGGTCATGTGGTGTCGGGGGATGGTATTAAGGTAGACCCTAAGAAGACCGATGTGATTAGAAATTGGCCTAGGCCATTGACCCCGTCGGATATTAGGAGCTTCTTGGGCCTAGCGGGTTACTACCGGAGATTTGTGAATGGGTTTTCTTCTATTGCTTCTCCCATGACTAATTAACACAAAAGAAGGCTAAGTTTGAGTGGACCGACGACGTGGGAAAGGAGTTTCAACTTGAAAGATAAACTTGTGTCCGCTCCTATATTTGTCACTACCGGATGGGCTTTGAGGATTTGTTGTGTATTGGTGATGCTTCTAAGAGTCTGGCTTGGGTTGGTGTCCTAATGCAAAATGGTAAGGTGATAGCCTATGCTTCCTAGACAACTCAACGGGTATGAAAAGAACTATCCTACGCATGATCTTGATTAAGCCGCGGTGGTGTTTGCTTTAAAGATTTGGCGTCATTATTTGTATGTGGTACATGTCGATGTGTTCACCGATCATAAGAGCCTCCAATATGTCTTCACCCAAAAGATCTCAACTTGAGACAAAGAAGGTGGCTAGAATTTCTTAAAGATTATGATATGAGTGTGCATTATCATCCCGGTAAAGCTAATGTGGTGGCGGATGCTTTGAGTAGGGTGTCTATGGGTAGCCTAGCTCATGTTGATACTGGTGATAGGGAAATGGCTAGGGAGGTACATCGGTTGGCTAGGTTGGGGGTTAGGTTGGAAGAGGGTAGTAATGGTGGTGTGGTCGTTGTTGATGGTGCTAGGTCTTCCTTGGTTGATGAGGTGATAGCAAAACAAGATCTTGATTCTTCCTTGTTTGAATTGAAGGCCTTGGTGAAAGAGAGCAAGGTGGAAGTTTTCTCCCAAGGGGAAGATGGTACCCTTAGGTACCAAGGTAGGTTGTGTGTGCCTTGTGTTGATGGTTTGAGGGAGAAAATTCTTGAGGAGGCTCATAATTCTTCCTACTCCATCCACCCCGGTTCCACCAAATGTATAGAGATTTGAGGGATGTGTATTGGTGGGGAGGCATGAAGAAGGACATTGCCAAATTCGTCTCCGGTTGTCATAGTTGTCAACAAGTCAAGGCCGAACATCAAAAGCCGGGTGGTCTAACCCAAGACATAGAGATTCCTACTTGGAAGTGGGAAGAAATTAATATGGATTTTGTAGTTGGTTTACCCAAGACTAGAAAAGGTTTTGATTCTATTTGGGTGGTGGTTGATAGGATGACAAAAATCGGCTCATTTTCTACCGGTAAAGACAACATATGGGGCGGAAGATTATGCAAGGTTATATATTCATGACTTGGTAAGGTTGCATGGGATTCCTCTTTCCATCATATCGGACCGTGGTACTCAATTTACTTCACACTTTTGGAAGTCTTTTCAAAGGGGTCTAGGTACGAGAGTAAGCTTACTACGGCCTTTCACCCGCAAACGGATGGACAAGCCGAAAGGACTATCCAAACACTTGAGGATATGCTTAGGGCTTGTGTATTGGGGCTTAAGGGTAGTTGGGATGATCATCTTCCATTGATTGAGTTTGCCTATAACAATAGCTATCATTCTAGCATCGGTATGGCTCCTTTTGAGGCTCTCTATGGGAGGCGTTGTAGATCACCGGTTGGGTGGTTTGAGGTTGGTGAGGTGGCCTTGTTAGGACCAGACCTAGTTATGGAGGCTCTTGAGAAGGTTAGGTTGATTAGAGAAAGGTTGAAGATGGCCCAAAGTCGCCAAAAGTCCTATGCCGATGTGAGGAGAAGGGCTCTTGAATTCCGAGTTGGTGATTGGGTTTATTTGAAGGTGACACCCATGAAGGGTGTGGTTCGTTTTGGTAAGAAGGGCAAGTTGAGCCCAAGATACGTGGGTCCTTATAAGGTGATGAGGAGAATTGGTAAGGTAGCTTATGAGTTGGAATTGCCTAGCGAGATGGATTTGGTTCATCCGGTATTTCATGTGTCTATGTTGAGGAAGTGTGTGGGTGATCCGAATGCCATTGTGTCTCTTGATGTTGTGGGTGTTGTTTGAAGATAATTTGACCTATGAAGAGGTTCCGGTCCAGATTTTAGATAGACAAGTGAAGAGGTTGAGAAACAAAGATGTGGCTTCCATTAAGTCCTTTGGAGAAATCAACAAGTTGAAAGTGCTACTTGGAGGCCGAAGCGGACATGCAAAGGCGATATCCTTATCTTTTCCACTCCACTCGAGCCTAAGGTATTGATCTAAGCCCTTTATAAATCTCAGGTCTTAAGTTCAGCCCCCATGTCATTGCATACATTCATGCTTAAGTTGACAAGTTCATTGTGGTTTTACAACTATGTTGAGGTTTTGAAATAAGGTGTAAGTGCATTGTTGCATCCTTATGTGGGCTGAAATTGCCATGTTTGTGTCTCTCATGTACGTTTCTTTAACATTCGGGGACGAATGTTCCCAAGGGGGAGATATTGAAACGACCCAAAATGCCCGAAAATGTGCTTCGGAAACACCTATAATTGTAATTTCCATATATCTCAAAATCCGTGCATGATTTCGGAAATTCGACTTCATATTCTTATTTGTGGGGTCAAATTGAGTGGGAAATGGGTCTAACCCGAATTTTAGAGCAACCGTATCAAAATTCGAAAATCGCAAAAATTGCGATTTGGAGGGTCAACTTTAAAGGGGCATATCTCTTAGCACACAAGGAACTGGAAAGGCTGCAACCTATCAAATTAAAGCTCTTTGAGTTAGATTTCCAACGCACTTGGTTTCACCTTATTCCGCGTTAGGATGAGGGAGTTATGACCATTTTCGTAAAACCTGTCTGTGCAGAATTTCCAATTCCAGTGAGCGATTTTCTAGGCGGGTTGGAGTCATTTTTTTATAAAAAGGGGATATGTCCCATACTTAGTCATTTTCTAAACTCCAAAAACACTCTCTAAGCCCTCTCCAAAAATTCCACCAGATCTTCAACCAAATTCAAACATCTCAAGCTCTAATTCCGGATTCCAAGACTCAATCTCCTAAGAATTCTATAAATGGGCATTTTATCAAACACAAGGTGGGCAATTGTTCATGTAAATGAAATCATGTATTTCAAGAATACTAAGTCCAACCAATTCCAAAATCCATATAAATCAGCCCACCAACAACATACATATATATATCAACCTTCATAATTTGATCATGGAAGCATGTAAACCATAAACATCACATAATAATTCCATTTCATGATAATATGCAAAATGGACCATAATAGGGTGTGTAGTAGTAATTCCATAATTCAAGAGTTCATAAATAATCATAAGGACCCATAAACTTGAAGTAGAAATAGAGGATAAATGGTTGGACTTGTGGAAAGGAAGGTTTCCACAATCAAACCCACATACCTCAACTTTGGAGAATCCTTGATGAAGATTGGAATGGAGAATCGAAGCTTGAGATTGAGTCTTGAATCCGGAATTAGAGCTTGAGATGATTGAATTTGGTTGAAGATCTTGGTGGAATTTTTGGAGAGGGCTTAGAGAGTGTTTTTGGAGTTAAGAAAAATGACTAAGTATGGGACATATCCCCTTTTTATAAAAAAAATGTCTCCAACCCGCCTAAAAAAATAGCTCACTGGAAATTGCAAATCTGCACAGACAGGTTTTACGAAAATGGTCATAACTCCCTCATCCTAACTCGGACTAAGGTGAAACAAAGTGCGTTGGAAAGCTAACTCAAAGAGCTTTAATTTGATAGTTTTCAGCCCTTCCAGTTCCTTGTGTGCTAAGAGATATGCCCCTTTAAAGTTGACCCTCCAAATCGCAATTTTTGCGATTTTTGAATTTTGATACGGTTGCTCTAAAATTCGGGTTAGACCCATTTCCCACTCAATTTGACCCCACAAATAAGAATATGAAGTCGAATTTCCGAAATCATGCACGGATTTTGAGATATATGGAAATTACAATTATAGGTGTTTCCGAAGCACATTTTCGGGCATTTTTGGGGTCGTTTCACATGTACTGCAGCCCAAGGTCATAAACGATTTCATGAATGCCAGGAAATTCAAGTTGCAATCTTACCTCATTGACATGCTCATCACTGAGGTACTTCACCTCTTTTTGGCATTCAAACCAATCCTTACCATATTGTTCCACCGCTTTCTTCCCAAACCGCCTAGACGGAGGTTGTGAACTTGATGTTTCGGTGATATTGCCCTTGCGAGACCGCTTGCTCACCGCTCTAAGCTCCAAATTTTTACCTTTAGGTGCCATGAGAACTAGAATAGAGCAAGAAAAAGAAAGAAAGGAAAAAATTTGGGTGAGGGTGGGGGGGTCGGGTATGGGCAGTGGGTTGGTGGGGGTAATGGGTTTTGAGTTTTTCTTGGATATTTATGGGTTGTGGGTTTTAGGAAGAAGGAATAAGGTTTTAGAAGAAGCTTAAGGGAAGGATGAATGGAGGATTATGGAGTTATGGGAGTGAAAGTGAGTGAAGAAGAAGAGAAAAAATATTGGGAAGATGAGAGAATTTGGGGGATGTTGATCGGGTAGGTGAGAGTAGAGAGAGAAAGTGGGTTAAAAAAATTTGGTGGGTGAAGGAGTTAAAAGGAGAAAAATGGAGCTGGGTCGGGTAGGTACCCATTTGGGAAAAGGAATTTCGGGTCGCAAGAGGGCTGGCGCGGGGCGCCCAAGTAGCGTCTGAGAACAGGCGCATGAGTTTTCATTTTGGCGCGAGGCGCCTGGAACGCGCTCGAGCAACCTTTCTGAAGTTTTGGCCTTGACGCAGAGCGCTGCCTCTGCGTCGGCCTATAGACAGCGTGGCGTAGCGCGCCAGTATGGCGCCAGAGAGACCACGTAGCAATTCACGCCCTGGCGTGGCACGCCAGCAGTGCGCCTGCCAGCCAGGGGTCTTTTTCACCTCATCTTTCTACACTTTTTCCATTATACCTGCAGCATGAGCACCCCATATTAGAAAAAATGGTGGGTTACCTCCCATATAGCGCCTTAGTTTCGGTCGTGGCACGACGCGTCTTTTTGTATTGTTTTCATTTTTCATAGTTCCTATCTATTACAAATGAACTAAAATCAACTAAATTCCTACCAAACTAAAAAAATGCAACTAAAACCTAGAATATTTAAACTAACTAAAAATTTAAAAATCAAACTAAAGCAAGAATTAACTATTTATTACAAGTTGGCACGGGTTGCCTCCCATGGAGCGCCTGGTTTAACGTCGCGGCTCGATCCAGCTTGAATCATTCATCATTTAGCTCAAGAGCTTCACGATCTCGATCTGTATCTTCTCCAAAGTAATGCTTGACCCTTTTCCCACTCACCAAGAACGGAGGGCCAATTTTGTCTTTAAGCTCTACCGCGCCATGTTGATTCATCCTCACCACTTCAAAGGGCCCACTCCATTTCGACCTTAGTTTTCCAGGGAATAATCTAAGTCTAGAGTTAAAAAGTAACACCTTTTGCCCAAGAGTAAAAGTGCGAGGGATTATGTGCTTGTCATGCCATCTCTTGGTCTTCTCCTTGTACATCTTCGCATTCTCATAAGCATGGACACTAAACTCCTCTAGTTCATTCAATTGACCAATTCTTTTTCAATCGGCTAGCTTAGGATCAAGATTCAACTTCTTTATAGCCCAATATGCTTGGTGCTCCACCTCTGCCGGAAGATGACATGTTTTGCCGAACACCATGTGATAGGGAGAAGTCCCTATAGGTGTTTTGTATGCAGTTCGATATGCCCATAATGCATCATCAAGCTTCTCAGACCAATCTTTACGCTACACATTCACCGTTTTTTGTAGTATCTGCTTCACCTCACGATTCAAAACTTCAACTTGACCACTAGTTTGTGGGTGATAAGCTGTAGCTACCTTATGTCGTATACCATACTTAGCAAGAAGATTCTTCACAAGATGGTTAATGAAGTGCTTACCCCCATCACTTATGATTGCCCTTGGAGTGCCAAACCGCATGAAAATGTTTTTCTTGATGAATTTGATCACCACTCTTGAGTCATTTGTGGGGAGAGCTACAGCCTCAACCCATTTAGACACATAATCAACGGCCACAAGAATATATTTGTTTCCACTTGATGGTGGGAAGGGACCCATGAAGTCAATACCCCACACATCAAAGATTTCTACCTCAAGAATATTATTTAAGGGCATTTCATGTCTTCTCGATATCGTGCCCAACCTTTGACACTTATCACACCCCTTCACATAAGCTATGGAATCTTTAAAAAGAGAGGGCCAAAAGAGGTCGGATTGCAATACCTTGTGAGCCGTACGCTCTCCTCCATGGTGCCCTCCATAAGGACTTGCATGACAACTCTAGAGCACTTGCTTGACCTCATTTTTAGGAATGCATCTCTTCACCACTTGGTCCACTCCTCGTTTGAACAAGAATGGCTCGTCCCATATATAGAATTTAGCATGATGCATCAGCTTCTTTCTTTGTTGGGTTGTTGCGCCAGGTTGAAACACTACACTCACCAAGAAATTCACAATATCCGCCTACCAAGGCACTTGGGAGATATCCAGAGCTATCAACTGCTCATCCGAAAACTCTTTGCGTATTTGTTCCCCTTCATGCACATGAGAGAAATCTTCTAACCTTGATAGATGATCGGCGATCTGATTTTCAGTACCCTTTCGGTCTTTGATCTCAAGGTCGAACTCTTGGAGAAGCAATATCCACCGAATTAGTCTCGGCTTAGCATCCTTCTTGTTGAATAGGTACCTAATAGCTGCATGGTCTGTATAAACAATAACTTTGGTACCTACCAAATACGATCTGAACTTGTCGAAGGAGAACACTAAAGCAAGCATCTCATTCTCAGTCACTGTGTAATTAGCTTGAGCAGTATCAAGGGTCTTGCTCGCATAATAGATTGAATGGAACACTTTGCCTTGTCTCTGTCCCAATACTGCACCCACTTCTACGTCGCTCGCATCACACATGAGTTCAAATGGCAGCTCCCAATTAGGAGCAATCAAGATAAGAGCTTCTATTAAGTTCCGCTTCAGCTCCTCAAACGCCTTTAAGCAAATTTCATCAAACTCGAATTTCACCTCCTTTTCCAAAAGACTGCACATGAGTCTAGCAATCTTAGAAAAATCCTTGATGAATCTCCGGCAAAAACCATCATGCCCAAGGAAACTTCTTACCCCTTTTACAAAAATAGGAGGGGGCAATTTTTCAATAACTTCCACCTTTGCTCTATCTACTTCGAGTCCCTGCTTAGACACTTTATGACCCAAAACTATGCCTTCTCGGACCAAGAAGTTACACTTTTCCCAATTAAGCACTAGATTAGTGTCTTCACAACGAGCAAGTACTCTATCAAGGTTTCGAAGACATACCTCAAAAGACTTCCCAAAGACGGAGAACTCATCCATGAATACTTCTACAAAGTCCCCCACCATATCATGGAAAATGGCCATCATGCACCTCTGGAATGTGGCAGGAGCATTGCAAAGCCTAAATGGCATGCGCTTGAACGCATACGTGCCATAGGCACATGTGAAAGTAGTCTTCTCTTGATCCTCAGATGCGATCAAAATCTTATTATATCCTGAATACCCATCCAAGAAGCAATAATACTCCTGCCCTGCTAAACGGTCAAGCAATTGATCAATAAAAGGGAGAAGGTAGTGATCCTTCCTTGTGGCATCATTCAACTTCCGGTAATCCATGCAGATTCTCCATCCGATGACAGTTTTTGTTGGGATCAACTCATTCTTGTCATTCTTCACCACTGTCATCCCTCATTTCTTTGGTACACACTACACAGGACTTATCCATTTGCTATCAGAGATAGGATACACAATTCCTGCATCTAACCACTTAATCACTTCTTTCTTCACAACCTCCTTTATCAAAGGATTTAGCCGGCGTTGGTGTTGTGCACTTGGTTTATGGTCTTCCTCCATGTAGATTAGGTGCATGCACAATGCCGGACTAATTCCATGAATATCCGACATTTGCCAGCCTATTGTTTTCTTCCTTTTCATCAATATCTCCAAAGCCGCATCAACCTGTGCTTCAGACAATTCCGCAGAAAGTATAATCAGTAAAGTTTCATTAGCGCCAAGATATACATACCTCAAGTGCGAAGGTAGAGATTTTAACTCCAGCTTTGGTGCTTCTTCTATTGAAGGTTTGGGAGGAGGACCCAACACTTGATCTAATGGCTCCACTACACCATTTCGTGAACCAACTAGCGCTACATTAAGACAAGTAGCCAGTTCTTGCGCTTCTACGTCTCCATCTATGTCATGTCCCACCAAAACTCTTTCCAAGGGATCCTTGGGAGTTATGCAATGCGATTTTACGGCAAGGTCTACTACTGTAATGGCAGACAACTTTTCATAGACAGAAGGCAACTTCAAGGCGCGATAGACATCAAATACCTCCACCTTATCATGAGCTCTCATAGTCAACTGCCCAGCTGCTACATCAATCAATGCTCGCCCTATAGCTAGGAATGGTCGTCCCAAAATAAATGGAACTTCCGGGTCGGGCTCAAAATTTAGGACAACAAAGTCCACAGGAAAGATCAGCGACCCAACTTGCACCAAGACATCTTCTACTACTCCTTCCGGCCTTGCCACCGACCTATCGGCCAATTGGAGGATGATTGTGGCTGGTTTTGGACTACCCAACCTAAGTTTATTGTATAAAGATGTCGACATGAGGTTTATACTAGCACCCAAATCACACGAACCGCGGGCATGAACACTTTGGCCAATGGTGATTTGGACCGTGAAGCTACCCGGATCTTTCAATTTTTTGGGCAGTCTATTCTGAATTCTTGAACTGCACTCCTCCGTGAGCGCCACTATTTCATACTCAGTCAATCTCCTCTTATTCGCCACTATCTCTTTCACATACTTGGTGTATTTAGGAATTCCCTGCAAAATATCAACCAAAGGGAGATTAATGTGAACTTGTTTAAGGAGAGACAGAAACTTATCGAAGCATTCGTCCTCGTTTTGCTTTTTGAACTTTTGTGGAAACGGAGGGGGTGGTTTTATTTGAGGAACAACCCTATCAACATTCGCATCTTGAACCACTTGTTCGGGTTTCTTTTCTTCTCTTACCACCTTAGAACTTCTCTTCTTTGGAGCTAGTTCCTCCAGTTACACTCCACTCCTTGTGCTCACCACATTCAGTTGCCTTGGGTTAGGATCCGTGTCACCCGAAAGACCTCCAGGAGGACGCACATTGACTGCAATAGCCAATTGTGAGAATTGCCTTTCTAGATTTTTCTGCGCTAACTGGGTGCTTCTCAATTCTTCTCCCAATTTTCTATAGTGTTCTTCATTTTTGTTGTTAATTTCTATATTTAGCTATTGGAACAGATCCTCATTAGTCATGCCCCCTTGCTTCGCACCTTGATTATTTGGCTATTGGAATTGTTGTTCATTACCTTGTGCTCGGTATTGGTTTTGCCCTTGAGCCTGATTTTGGTGTTGATTCTGATTTCCAACCCATGAGAAGTTGGGGTGGTTCCTCCAACTTGTGTTATACGTGTTCCCATAATTCTACGTACCTCCACCTCTTTGGGCATTCCCCAGATAGTTCACAGAGTCTAGGTTTTCACCGCAAAAATCAGCCACATGGTCTCCACTTCTGCAAACTTCAAACCATCCGTGCGGTTGGTGTACAGTATTTACCTATGCTTGTTGCTACCCGACTGATAACTTCTTGAGCTGAGTGGTGAAGTTAGTTGCTAGCGCATCCAATTTTGCGTTCAGTGCAGTTAATTGATCCACTTCTAAGACACCTGCAGCCTTTGGTGCTGTGCTCCTTTGCGTATCACCATTCCAATCCGGGTTGCTTTCTGACATTTTGTCCAAGAGCTCCACTAACTCATCATAGGTCTTCTCAAGAGCTTGCCCACCTGCTGCAGTATTCAATAGCACCCTAGCATTATATTCAATGCCTTCAATAAAGGTATGAGCTAGTACCTCATTCGCCTGATAGTGATGTGGACACGCAAGCAACAATTGTTTAAATCTATCCCAGGCTTGGTACATGTTCTCTCTGCTTCTCTGCTTGAAACTCAATATTTCACTTCTCAATTTTGCAGTTCTGCCTGAGGGGAAGAATCGATTAAGGAACTTCTTTGCTAACGGATCCCATGTGGTGATAGAGTTGGGAGGCTCAGAGTCTAACCATCGCCTTGCTTCTCCCAAAAGTGAAAATGGGAACAAGGTCAATCACACATAATCAATGGATACCCCATGTGGAATATAAGTGTTGGTTATCTCTAAAAAACCTCTAAGGTGCACTTAGGGATCTTCATGGGGCAGGCCAGTGAATTGCCCATTATTTTGGAAGAGCTGCACCATGGATTGTTTCAACTCAAATCTTCCACCCAGTGGTGGTTTCCGTATGCTCGAGGTCATACTGGTGGTGAGTGGGACTACCACGTCACGAACAGGCCTCGGAGCTATCCCTGCAGGTATCTCCATATGTTCTCTTTCCAAGTGTTCTCCACGATCGTTAACCGGGTTATCGTCCCAGTTTTCTTAGAGATCTAGTCCTAATTTTCACTGTCGTCCGAGATTAGCCAGCTTTTTTCGTTGTCGAAGGGCTCGTTCAGGTTCGTCATCTGGTTCAACAAGATCACCTTTACGAGCCAGACTTCAAATCCTAATTGCCTTCAATACAGAACGGCTAAGATCAAGTTATTAGCACTTCGAACAATCACTAGTAGACTCAAAAGAATTAAATATAAATTAATTTCTAAGTCCCCGACAACGGCGCCAAAAACTTGTTGCTCCCAATTGCACACGCAAGTGTACGTGGTCGCAAAAGTAATAAATGGCTCTTTTAGAACCGGGTTGTCGTACCCAAGGGACTTACGATCAATGTATATCAATTCAATTAAATCTATAACTTAAAGAACGTATTAAGGATATGGTTTAGATTACTACTACTAAGAACAATTTAAATAATAAACTAACTAACAAGGATAACTATAATTTCGGTGTTTTAATCAATTAAAGGACAATTCCAAGGCTGCAGCATGCTTTGGGTTTCATGTATGACATCTCATTCAAAGAATCAATTTTAGTTATCACATTACTGATTTACAGGGTTGATTTTATGATCATGATCTCTCGACCTCTAATCGCCTACTCCAACTAGTTGTCTAACTAAATCATTCAGCGGGGATAGGCAGTCCTAATTGGTGAGCATTTATATTTCATCCTGTTTCATAACCAAGCTAGGTGTTCGTCCGGGCGTCACTTCTAAGCACGAATCTAATCAAAGTTAGAACAAGCTCTTTACATTCTCTGGTCTATCTATCTCTTCATCTCTCGAGTCCAAGAATAGACAATAGATTTATTTCTATGGTGGCCTAGCATAAAATACTAAAACAAGAATGTAAAAGTAATGTATATGATAACCAATAATCAATTCAATGTTCAACAATAACCCGTAGCTACAACCCCAGAACAAGGGCATTTAGCCATTCATAATATTCATAAACTCAATAATAATAAGTTTCATAAAATTCAAACCTAAAAAAGAAGTAGAGAATTGAAACCAAAGATGAATTGTAACCCGTTGCTCTTGCACACCAAACAATAGCTAACCCCTTACCAAATAACCCTAGGGTCCTATATATACAGTTCCCACAAATAATTTTCCTAATTTAGACCAAAATAGGAGTCCTAATTACATCAATTTTCATTGGGAAGTCAGGCTTCAACTGGCGTGGGGCGCCAGAATCGCGCCTGGAATTTTCTTCTGAAGTTCTGGGCTTGGCGTGGCACGCTGCCAGTACGCCACTGCCCTTGCTTCTAAAACTTTGGGCCTGGCGTGGCACACTGCCAGTACGCCAAGGCTGCCAGGCCCTATTTCTTCACTTCTTTCACTTGGCACTTGCTTCCTTTACTTTGCTCTCATGCTTCCCGCTTCGTTCTTTCTTCTATATACTCCATTTTTCTTCAAAAACTCTTGCATACTCTAATCATATGTTTTACTGCACAATCATTGCAAGTTACACGAAACAAAACACATAGCTTAAAGTTTATTGTCAAACACAAGACTAATATGGGCTATTTTTGACAAACCGGCATATAAATATGCCTAAGATCACTTGCATAAAACTAAATGAACAACAACGTGACCGAGCGATCAGTCACAACAAGTCATAAATGACTTCGAATCTCTATAGGAATGCTTTAAACAACAACAAGATGACATTTACACATAAATGACCTGGAGGGTCATTACAACATTCACTACTAAAAAAGACTTTCATCCATAAAAGTAAGAGTCAAGAAGTACCTGAAGACTCAATCAAGTCGGGAAACAACTATCACATCTCATGCTCAGTCTCCCAGGTAGCTTTCTCAACTAGACGATGCCTCCAATGGACCTTCACCACAAGAATGACTCTCGAACGCAACTGCCACACATCTCATGCATGATTAGCTACTAGCTCTTCAACGAGGTTAAATAGTCATCCAACTCAACCGCATCATACTGGAGCACATGAGATTCATTAGGAACATATGGTGCAACATTGAAACATGGAAAACTAGGTGAATAGCTAAAAATTCTAGAGGTAGGGCCAACTCATAAGTAACATAACCAACTGTGCGGAGGATCTTAAAAGTCCTAATATACCTGGGGCTAAGCTTGCCCTACCTCCACAAACCTTATCACATCCTTCATTTATAAAACATGGAAGAATACCCGATCACCAACTGAAAACCTTAAAGGCCGACGCCTACGACCGACATAACTCTTGTTCCTACTTTGAGCTGTCCTAAGCCTATCCTTAATCACCAACACTTGATCTAAGGCCTCTAGAATCAAATCAATAACACACGACCTAGGCTCCATAGACTCAAACCAACCAACCTGAGAGTGACAACATCTACCATATAAGGCCTCGAATAAGGCCATCTGAATATTATAGTGGTAGCTATTACTGTATGCAAACTTTGTCAAGGGATAGAACTAGTCCTAATGACCTTCAAACTCAAAAACATAGGCCGTAAACATATCCTCAAGAACATGAATAGTATGCTCTGGCTGCCCATCGGTCTATGGGTAAAAAGTTGTGCTAAGGTCAACACGAGTGCCCAACTCCTTGTGTAAGGTCCTCCAAAACTTGGAAGTGAACTGAGAACCCTGATATGAGATAATAGATACAGGAACATTATGAAGATGAACCACCTCGTGAACATAGATACAAACCAATCTCTCGGCGCTGAATGAAGACTGAATAGGGAGGAAGTGTGCTGACTTGGTCAATCGATCAACAACGACCCAAATACAGTTAACACTTCTAGAAGTTTGAGGAAAACCTACAACAATATCATAGTGATGCGATCCCACTTCCACTCCGAAATTGGTAGTCTTTGAAACTCACCCAGGCCTTAAATGGTTGGCCTTCACCTACTAGCAACATAGGAAATGGGACACATAGTCTGAAATATCTCTTCTCATATCGCTCCACTAGTAGTGCTGCCTCAAATCACGATACATCTTCATGGTGCCTGGATGGATATAGTATCTAGAATCATGTGCCTCACATAGGATCAACTAAGTCAAATCTATTACTCTTAGAACACATATACAACCGACAAATCTCAAAACCCCATATGAATGTAAGTTAGCCTGACCGACATCACCCTCGAACTCTCAATCTCGAAGACACACCAAGGTCTTATCCTTGAATTGGCAACCACAAATCACCTCCAACAAAGAAGACTGAACTCCCACATAGGCCAACACACGCCTAGAATCTGAAACATCCAACTGAATCATCCTATTGGCTAAGGACTAAATGTCCAAGGCCAAAGGTTGCTCCATAGAAGCCGTAAAGTCTAGACTACCCATCCTTAGTGCCTTCCAGCTCAAGGCATCTACTACTACATTCGGCTTGCCTAGATAATAGAGAGTAGAGAGGTCGTAGTCCTTCAGGATCTCAATCCAATGACGTTGCCTCGAATTAAGGTCCCTCTAGCTCATAATGTATTGAAGACTCATGTGATTAGTGTAGAGCTTACAACGAACTCCATATAGGTAGTGCCTCCAGATCTTAAGTGAAAATACTACGACCACAAGCTCCAACTCATAAGTGGGGTAATTGCGCTTATGCAACTTAAGCTACCTCGATATATAAGCTATAATCTGACCCCGCTACATCAATACACAACCCAAACCAATGTTGGATGCTTCACAATACACCATGAAGTCCTTTCCCTCTACATGAAGAGTCAATACATGAGCGGTAGTAAGAAACTCCTTAAGCTTCTAAAACCTCAACACACATTCCTCAGACCACTCAAATGGAACATCAAGATGAGTCAACCAAGTCAATATCCCTCTACAAACCATATGTAGTAGCCCACTAATCCAACGAAGCTCCAAATCTCAGTAATCGAAGTGGACCTAGCCTAATCATGAATAGCCTCAATATTTACCACATCTATTATGATGCCATCCTTAGACACTATGTTCCACAAGAATGCTATAGACTCAAGCCAAAACTCACACTTTGAGAACTTGGCATAAAGACGCTGATCTCTCAAAGTCTGAAGCACAATCCTTAAATGCTGCTCATGCTCTATTCGGGTTCGTGAGTATATCAAAATGTAATCAATGAAGACTATAATGAACGAATCAAGATGAGTCCTGAACACCTACGTCATAAAGTCCATAAAGGCATCAAGGGCATTAGTCAACCTAAAAGACATCACAAGGAACTCATAGTGGTCATAACGAGTCCTAAATGTGGTCTTGGAGAGATTCGCTACCCTAATCCTAAGTTGACGGTAACCAGATCTCAAATCAATCTTTGAAAATACTGTGACACCCTAAAGCTAGACAAATTGATCATCAATACGAGGCATGGGGTAATGGTTCTTCACCGTCACCTTATTCAGCTTCCTGTAGTCAATACACATCCGCATGGACTCGTCCTTTTCTATTAACAAACAGAATAGGGGCACCCTTTGGCAATATACTAGGCCAAATAAACCCCTCACCCAGGAGGTCCTAAAGCTTAACACTGAGCTCCTTGAGCTCGGTGGGGGCCATGCGATAAGGCAAAATAGAGATAGGAAGACTACCCAGCTCAAGGTCAATAGGGAAATCAATATCACGCTCTAGGGATAGCCCTGGAAGGTTGGTAGAACACACATCCACAAATTCATGGGTAATATGAGCTAACTCAACTAAAGAAACCTCCATACTCACATCCCACAAATATGCCAAATAAGATAAGGAACCGCTAGCTACTAACCTTCGAGCTCGAATAAAAGAGGTAACTCCAACCAGTGTGCAACTACAAGAGCCCTGCTACACCACCGGAGGAATACCTGGAACTACTAAGGTAACAGTCATGGAAAGGTAATTCAAGACAACACGGTAGGGGATTAATCAGTCCATGCCCAGAATTACATCAAAATCCAACATATCTAGCAATATAAGGTCAACCTAAGTGTCATGCCTATGGATAGAGACCAAACAAAATTGAAATACCTAATCTACTACAAAAGACTCACCCACGGGGGTCCACACACACAATGGCACTACCAAAGGCTCTAAACTAATACTCAAACGTGTAGCATAATACACATATACATATAAAAATAAGAACTAAGATAAAATAAAATAGAGGCGGGCTAATGGCAAAAAAGAATAATAACTATGATCACATCTTTCGATGCCTTAGCCTCCACCCTCACTGGAGCGTCATACAAGTGAGCCTGTCCACCTCTACCCTGGTATCTGACCTACCACCTAACTTGCCTTCTAGGGACCACCCCGAACACCCTAGTGACCACCATGACGGTCTTGACCCTTGCCTTTACCTTTAACTGGAGGTGCTGCTTATGGGGCTGGTAGAGGCGTATGTGGAGTTGGTGCCATCTTCCTACGCATAGGGAAACCTCTGGATCAATGATCAAGCTCCCTACTATCATAACAATTAGGAAAAGGTTTGCCCACAAAAAAATAGTTGTCCCAGCCTGAAGCACCTAATTCTGACCCATCTTGACCCTGACTCGGGCCAGCATCACCCCGACTATACCTATCACCCTATGAACACTGTATGAGACCTGAACATGCTGGCTGGACTAACCCTGTTGTAACCGCTAGCGGGGCCAATCATTGAAGTCCCTAGGCCTAGAACTGGACCCGCTGTAGCTACCTACATGCCTAGCCCTCTTGTCGCTACCCCTATTGGCCTAAGAACAGAGCTACTCAATAGTATAGATGGTCAACTACGTCCAGAAATGATCGGCCTCTGAAACCATCAATTGAGTCTCAATCTGCAGCTGTAGTCTCAAACCTAGGACAAAGCACAAAACTCTCTCCTCCTCAGTAAGTAAGATCATAGTGTCATGGCGACAAAGCTTGTAAAACCTCACCTCATACTTAGATATAGTCATGGAGCCCTGCTCCAAACTCAAAAACCTATCTCGAAGCCTATCTCTGACACTACTGGGGGTGAACTTGGCCAATAAAGCCTCAGAAAACTCAGACCATGAAACTAGAAGAGACTTAGCTGGCCTAGTCTCAAGATAAGAACGCAACCTCTATCTGGCTAGTACATCAAGCTGGTAAGCAATGACATCGGCTCCTCTCGACTCCACCAAGCCCAAAGTAAATAGCCGCTCATGGCAAGTAGGGAGAAACCCATGGGCATCCTTTCCATCAACCCTAGAAAACCTCGGAGGTGATAGTCTCACAAACATTCCAAGCATCTTCTGCTCCTCTAGCGGAATCACGGGCTGGGCACTCCCAGGTGGTACCTGAACTTGAAGTGCCTCAGTTGCAGGCTGACCCTACAGGGCTGGTGTTGGTGCAACTGTAGCTGCAGCTGGGGCCCACTACATACCCCCAAGCACAGTCAAAAGCTAAGTAATGCCTGCTAGAAAATCAGGAGCCATAGTTGGTCCGGGTGGTTGTTGGGCCAGCCCCAGCCTCACCAGTTGAATGGGAACATGACCTGCCTAAGAGTTCGGTGCAGGCTCTTGGTCCCTCTCCCTATCTGGGGCTAGTGCTACAACCCTGGCCCATTGAGGAGGCTGACCTCTACCCTTAGCCGCTGCGTGGCGCGTACAAGCTATCCTATGAAAAATGGAACAAGTGAGATTCCATGAAACGAATAAGACACACACTGTACGAAAGCAATACAAAAGAGAGAACATTACTAACGACACCCTGTACCCTCCCAAAGATAGGATACATACGTCTCCACACCGACCCGTAAAACTCTACTAGGTATTAGCTCTGTACAAGTGAGACGAGTGAACTTGGGGCTCTGGTACCAACTTTTCACAACCTAATTTCTCAAGTCATGATGACACATACTATAACCTACCAGTAGGTAAGCCAACTCCTAACCCAGAATAGGGAGTAATAGATATAAGGGTAGAATTAAAGCGAAACGATAATTGAACCATAGAAATAGAAAAATAGGTGGAAACAAACCAATATAAATATATATATATACAATAAGAAGCCTCCTAGAAATTGGAAGTCACAGGTACAGAGCTTCTAATATAAACAGAGTACAAGTCCAAAAAATGGACCCAAAATACGAGGCTTGTCTAAAATACAAAAGATGAACCAATAAAATATAGATAGAGATAGGTAAGTCCAGGACGCCATGTGCTCACCCTTGCCTCTAAATTGCAGCTACAACATACTTGAATATCAATGCTGGTAGCTGGTGCTCGGATCTACATCATGAAACAGATGTAGAGTGTTGCATGAGTGCTAAAACAACAGGTACTCAATAGGGTATCATAGGCTGATTGATCAAGAGAAGTAAAAGCAGTAGAAAATGATAGAATCCAAACACAATAAAAGTCAAGGAACGTAAATCTAAAAAGAATGCACACGAGTGTACTAAGGAGAGAAATAAAATAAGTACAACTAACTAAACCTAGTTGGCCTCTATAAACACAGAAGGTACACTCGTGCGTAGGCTTGAGTAAAAACTTGAACAGACAACCATAAGCCTAGTAGGTACAAGGAATAGCTATAATTACAAAAAATAGGTCACGATGAGTCCAGAGCCAGAAGATGCAAACCCAGACCTTGAACTACGAATAGAATTCCCAAAAGAACTAAAGAAGACATAGCCCAGACCTCTAAACTCGGATAGGCCTCCAAGTAACCAAGAAAAAGTCGATAGATATCAACTCCATAGAGGAGAATGAGCCCGAATCATGGACTGCGGCTAAAGATCAATATCTAGACCTTTTAATCTACAATGAATTATAAATCAACTCCGTAGAGAATAGTGAGCAGTGAGACCATACCTTTAATTTCCAAATAGAAGGGTTCCTGAGGGATATCATATTAAATCATCATCACAGAACCATCATGGAATGACATCCACTCCTAGATAATCAGTACAATACTCCAAGCTCGTACCAACTTAAATCAAGTCGCCAAGCAGAGCCTAAAATCTCAAACATAACACACGGGGCCATAGAGAGAGGGAGAAAGGATAGAAGGTCATCATGGCTGAGTCAATGCCTAATCTAAGGCTCATTCTATCATACTCAAGTCTGCTACACATGTCTACACAGAACTAAACTTTATGAAATAACGTCAGAAAATGAGTTTAAGGCCTATCGGCTCCAAATATCACAAGTATATGGAAAGAACCAGTATATGCCTAGATTAAGGTAAAAAATGCTCAAATAAATCATCAAGAACAACAAAAAAATGCACACAGCAAGGTATGGATGATCACACTTAGCAAAATATATGCTTCTAATCCTGAAAAGCCCGATAAAAGCCTAAAACATGAATTCTAAGTAATCTAGCATGCTCAACTAGGTACCGCCCTAAATGCACACAAATGAACATGCTTTCACATAATCAAGCTCAATCTAAGGAATGGAAAGTCATAGCCTACGTTTAGGCTGACCCATGCGCTTCAAATCGCGTCTCGGAGATTTTCCTTTCCAACGGCCTCCAAATGTTGTCACACTATCAATTTTAGAATCAAAACATTGATACAATCATGTAAACACTAAATTCACATAAAATGAAGACGAACCCAAATTGGAGTCAAAATAGAAATTGTGGGACCCACACCGAAAATTTTGGAATTGACTTCTCAAAAGTTCCTAATTGCCTCCCGAACCTTGTGTCCCAAAATGTAACATAATTCAGAACTCAGAATGGAGCAAACAATAACATGAAACAAGAACAACGTTATAGCTTAAGGCAAGGGCTGGACAACCCCTTTAGCATTGATTTTACCTCAATAAAAGGTTCCCCGACGCTCCCCGAACACTCTAGTTCATAGCCCCAAGATCCCTGATCACACCAAGCTTTGAATCACCAAATTTTGGAGTCCCACAGCAATCTTAATCAAAGTTAAAAACAAGGAGTGAGAGATGACCGCGTCAAGTCTTAAGATTGATGCAAGTGCCGCAAAAGTGTCCAGTAATGCCGTTGGGCAAGGAAGGCGGGCCTCACTAAAGCGAGCCCCTAGATTCTAAAGTGGAGGCCTCTTAAACAATGCCAAGGAAACTTAAGAGACAGGGCCCTACCTGGCCAATCTCTCTAAAGCGAAGGCATGGCTGCTAAAGTAGTGCTCGCTTAAGATAGCCAAGGCTGCTATAATGGATGCTACCCAGCTATCCTATCCCACTAAAGTGGAGCTCTGGTCGCTAAAGTGAGGGACGCTAAAGCGAGGTTAGGGCTGCAAAAGTAGGGGCACAAGAATTAGGCACCAGAAAAATTTCAACTAAGCCCAGGCTCCACTCAGGTGCTTGGGATTGGTTTGGAACCACGTGCATGCAAATAAGATATGAAACCCCACCAAATTTGACATTCCGAACTCAATAGAGTAGTTGAAACTTCAAAACAAGGCCGTCTCAACAAAGAGTGGTTGCCACACCCACACTTCATTTTAAGCCAAAATCCACAAGGGGGCTTGGAATTTGTTCAGAAGACTTGGGATTTGCACGAGGGGTCATTCTAGGCCAAACTCAACATTCTTGAGCTAACCGCACTGATAAAATTCTCTTCTGAGTATATTTACCAAGAATATTGACCAAAGTCAAACTCTGCCAAAGCTTTAAAGCCAAAATGCCTAATGGCACAAACTCACACCGAAACCTCGAAGTTCAGGACAACCATGACACTAGCCCTAATATCCCTTTCGAAGTTGGCGGAACCTTCAAAATTGAATTCTGAGGCCATCTTCTTGAAATTTTGATCGAAATCAACCATTTAAGTTTTAAAAGCTCCGAAACATGGGAACTTGCATAAAAACCAAATGAACGACCAGGTGACCGATCTATCTTTCTCAAAAAGTCATAAAAGACTTGGGGTCACTACAAGAACGCTCTAAATGATGAAAATAAGGCATTTATATAGAAATGACCTAAAGAGTCATTACAGAAATGGAATAGTGTTTAATTGTTGTATCCTTTCTTACGTGGCTACCTATTGTCAGCTTATGTATATTTTGACAATTATTAATTATACATTTTTATTCTTATATTTACTTTTTTATTTCCTTTTATATTTTTATTCTCCCGTTATTGAATATATTTTAAAGTCTACCAAACAGTCAAACCTTTTGCATTATGCAAAATTTATTGTTGTATATTTTTGAAAAGATCAAATTTGTTCTTTGTGTATTCTTTAAATTTCAAGCACAACAACAAATCAATACTATTTTAATACCTTTATATCAACTTATCAATTTCAATGCAACTATTTCAATATCATTATATAAACTTTTTAATTCTTTGAGTCGGGTTTTATTATTCTAACTTTATATTATATTTTTTCATTGAAATTTTTTTTTGTTTACATTCTTACTTCGTAACATCTGCATACATCCTACCTTCTCGAGACTTCACTTGTAGAAATACATTGAGTATATTATTGTTATTCAATTTCTATATGAAAACTAAAAGAAGATAAGGTCTCTCTATGAAGTTTAGCTTTAGGCCCCCAAACTTGTTGAGACGACCCTGATTATTGTCTTCTCTCTTATTTCTATTTGTTTTTTTCTTTGTGCTACATCCTGATCTATAATATATAACAAAGATATACATTATATACATGGATAGTAGAGAAATTTAATTTTTAGTGTTCCCATTATCAGTGAAGCATTCCCATTTTTTTTTTCATCTACTATTTCACAAATTTGGCTCTCCTCCATTACACTTTTTCTCCATTGGATGATTGACACACTTGTTTAATTGTCGATTTGAAATCTTAGATTAAATCAACTTAACAAATATCTTAATCATAGATAATGAAGTACTCCCTCTATTCCATTTTAACTGAATTTGTGAGGTAATGCACACTTATTAAGAAAAACATTCAAAGATATAATTTAAACTATAATTTCCACTATTGTCCTTTGTGAAATCATAAATATAACTTTGCAAGTAGCGCAATTTATCTCCTAAAAAATATCAAGCTTCATTAAAGGAAAGGGAAAATATGGAAAAAATTTCAAACATCCATCTTAAACTTTGAACAATTCAATTATTTTAAGCAATGAAAAATGCCCCAAAAATTCAGCTAATATTTTTTTTTTTTTTTTTAAATTGATGGTTGATATGGAATAGAGGAAGTACATTTTTGAATGCTCTCACTAACTTTGGAAAGATAATTCTCAACTACCTCAATTTTGGAAACCGTTGGTATTAATATCACTTTTCTTTTTACTATCGGCACTTATATTTTATAAATACTGTTTACATTTGTTTATGACCCCTAAGTCATTGATTCAGAACAATAATTAAAAATTTTGTCAAGGAATTAAGGGCACTGGATAATTGAAAATAAATATTATATTCTTGATGTTATATAACTAGCTAAAAAGGATGATCAAGTGATAGGTAAAGACAATATATTGTAGGGCAATGAAATAAATAAATAAATAAAGATTCTTATAGAGCTTTCTTCGGTGCAATTTTCTCACAACGTCACAGAAAAAACAAGACAGGAGAGCTTGAGTTATAATTGAGTGAGTTATGTAGCTATTGTCATAAAAATTTGATTCCTTACAAGTGAGGGAAAGGGTTATATTTATAGTAAATATCCTAAAGATGTTTTTCTTCATTCTAGCCCCTCCTAATAACCATTATCTTCATGGTAAATTGTTACATACATCGTTGTGAAACTGTTGAAATTAGTCCCACATTTTTTTTGGGTTGTTGCTGGTAGAGCTTATCTTTACCTATAGTAGATATGCTTCTGGTCTCGCCGCTTCAAAGTTGGATGGGCATATGATGTAGATCCGATTCTTTCATGTACAAGACCAGTCTTATCGGGTATGATTCAAAAGGTTATTCCTAGTGTTGTTTGTGTTTTGTTGAAACCAACTAGATTTTGAATGCCACACACCGTCTTTTGATACATTGAGATGCCAAACTGAAATTTTGACCCACACAGATAGTCCCCCCACTTATTGGAAATTCACTGGATTATACTCAAGAAGTTGAAGAGTTTTTTTTGGTCTTTGGCAGGAAAAATGTGAAAAAATTTCACATCCCTAAACAACCCCTAGACGTGACTGGCACCCGTTAGCACCACCTATGGAGTGAATTAATTATCGATACACTTATCCAAATTATCTAAGAATTGAGATAAAATATGTGCAACTCTAAATCTCAGCAATACTCATTAAAATGAAATAATTATCCGACCAAAATCGTATATCAATTTATGGAAAAGAATCAGTCACTCAAATAATATATCGCTAGCCCAAATCCCACAATAAAACCATGGAGCATCTAACAGAGTTACATGAGTTCAACTATCGGACATGCAAAATCCCAATAAAAGAAGATATAAGCTATAAATAGATAGTGCTAAAATAATAGCCTCCATGAACAATGTGAAGGCTCACCTCAACAACATAATCCATGCGAACGAGCTCATTAGCCACTAGTCTCATCCTCTGCAACGGTATCTACATAGGCATGCAGGTAAGGAGTGAGCTATATATAAATATAACCCAGTTAGATCCTTGACTTACTACTTTAATACCCCTTAAACAAGTGTTAGAAAATACAACTACACAACTTTATGTAAATGATATGCATATGAATATATTTGATAATGTCCCAAAGTATTCGATGACAACATGTACAAGGCCCTTAATATTTAACGGCAATATAAGTATGCCCCTAATATATTACGGCATCTACGTATGTCCCTAGTAACTATATCAAAAAACTGAAGATAATCCAACATCACACCACATATAACTTATAAAAGAATATTCAATATTCTTCACAAAATATCATATCTATGGTTGATCAAAGACCACCAATTCTGCCAAGTACATGTTTGTCCCAACACATGGACCATACATATAAAACATATTTTCAAAAAAGGTTTGAAAAGTAAGCACTAAAGCTTAAAATGTCACTTACCTCACTAATGACAAGTTCCAAATATTGCACGTGTAGAACACCAACCAAAAAAACCACTAATGACCTCAATCCGTGCAAAATATTGATTAACAATATCAATTACACTTGTTAGGGGTCAAGTTTCAACAACCCAACTTTCAAACCTTGAGCTAAACCTTAATATCTCACATCTTAAACCATGATTTAACGGTTAATTAAATAACTAAATAGGTAAATACATATCTGAAATAGAGGCTTCAGATATTGTCCAAGAATTTATGAGATTTGCACTCTTAGTGTAATGAACCACTGCTAACTATAGTAAAATTTCTATTTAGTCACTAATGCTATATCATGTATCCCTCTCATCATTGATTCCATTTAAGGCAAAACATTATTTAAAAAAACAAACAAAAGGCCGAAACCTAGGTGCATCTGGAAGGGAAAAAATAGCTTTTTACTAGCGTTCAAAAATGAATATTTTATAGCTAACTCCACTATCCACAAAATTATTTCCCAATCATTGTAAAGGTAGCAATAAAAAGATCACTTTGTGCACCTCCCATATATATATGCCCTCTTAATTTTTCAAAATAATAACTAAGCCCTTTTTTTAATAATAATTAAAAAATGTAGTGAAGGAAACTCATTTTTATTAATTTTTCTTTCCCAAAAAAGAGTTGATGAAATTTCAGAAATGTCCAGACTTGTAAAATTTTCAGTTTTACAAAAATAATCACATTCTCTTTTAAAAGGAATTTGCAAAAATAACTAATTTTATCTAATAATTAAAATACTAACAAAAACACATCCGAATTTACATTTTTTTTAATAAACATTCACACATATTTATTTAAGAGAAAAAAAGGTTTTAAAAAAAATAAAAAATTGTGAAATGGCCAGATCTACGGTTTTTTTTTGCAAAAGTGGCCAGATTTACGTTTTTTTAACAAAAACAACTATTTTTAATGAAAACGGCCAGAATCTATTATATAAAAAAGTGATTTTTGGATGTTCACTTTTTCTGTTTTAGACTCTTTCTTGAGCAAATCATAAATCTATGTATTAACTCCATAATCAAAAACAAAAATAAAGCTAACATCAAATTAACAATAGAACACATATGTACTTACCAATAAAATATAATTATATCAAATATAAAAATATTCTTAACTAATTCCACCCACGTTAACATAAATAATTAATGAAATACAAAAGAACATGCTTCATTATTTGTAAGATTATAAAATTACATTACACACAGTAAAGAGAAATACCTAAAAGAAGTGATGATAAGCAACAATGGAAGTCAATGCTACTTGAAGCCACAACCAAACAAAGATAAAACCTTTTCTTTTTTTCTTTTGAACTATCTAAGTCTTTCCTCTCTTCTTTTTTTCTAAAGTATTTTCTTCTCTTTTTTTTGCAAACAATTTTCTATTCTCTTCTCTTGTTTTTTTAAATGAAAGGAGAAGAGGGTGTTAAATTGGTGGAGAAGATGAAGCACCCCCCTCTTCTTCATAATTCAATGCATAAATGAGGCCCTTTGCCTTCCCAATGTGCAACCTAAATGGCCAATGAAATTTCTTCTTCTTCTTTTTCCTTGTTCTTCTTCCAAGAGGAAATAATTGAAAAAGATTGTATTGCCCTTTAGAGGGTCCTATTTTCTTTTATTCATTAATTGAATAAAAAGTAAATGGGCCATCTGAAAACTTAAAAATAGGCTCATTATGTAGAACTCTATTGATTTTAGTCATTAAGACTAAAAATTAAAAAGTAAATCATCCCAGAAACACAAAATTCAAACATCTAATCTATTTTGAAGATCAAAAACTACTAAATAAATAAAAGATAAAAATTTAAATATTAATAACAATAAAATTTGAAATAAAATTCAAACGAACTAGCAAACTAAATCTTTAAAAAACTAACAAGAATAGATATAATCCGGCAATAAAATGACTTGTATGGTTGACAAAGCAGTGATAGTGACGGATTTGGATTGAGGGTGAGAGGATGCAAATATTAATATAGGTTCTTGGTTGAATGAAGGTCGTCAGAAAAATTTGCCGAAATTTTTTTCGACGGATTTTGACATAAAACTTATATCAAAAGATAGTCCTTGAAGAGCTCAACAGGTTTATGTAAGGGGTATACGATGTAGATGACCAGAACCCCATAAATCTAAAAAGAGTGATGATTTGTGTTCGATTTCTTTTTAGATCTATGAGGTTTTGTTAGGAATAAGAATAAATGGTTTGTGGATTTGTGTAGATGAGGGTTTAAGGAAGAAGTGGTGAAATTTTAGAGTAATTTTCCGGCAACGGTGGTGGCGGCCGCCGGCGGTTTGGAAGAGAAGGGGAGAGAGGAAAAATAAAAGAATTAATAGGACTAAAAATCTAATTTTTGAGGTCTTTTGTATTTGTTTTAGGGTCAAATGAGAGCCATTGGATCAAAAAATCATGGACGGTGGAGATTAAATCTGGGCCATAGTAATTGAACCGAATTTTGAGTTGATTGGACAATCATAATTGGGTTCAAATTCAGCCCGGTATAACCAAAATTGAGTCCTTTGGCCAATTCATTTTTTATATATAGAAAAAAATAAAAAATACCAATAACTAACAATATTTGCAGGCAGTGACAGATTCAGGATTTTCACTCAGGGGGTTCGGAATATAAAAAATATAAATGGGTTATCTCTCTTCTATGATTGAGGTGGTTCAAAATTAGTATATATACAAAAATATTGAAAATACAGTGTAATTTTTTATCGAGGGGGTTCGAGTGAACCCCCTGGCACCCATGTAGGTCCGCCTTTGTTTGCAGGAGTAATTTATATACGTCAAAAATTAGGTGTTCACATGATCATGTCAACATAAAGGAACTAAAACTGCTAGGTGATAAATGTATGCTTTCTAGAGTACCGCAAGTTAGCTCTCTTAATATATGTGAAGGGTGCATTTATGGAAAACAAAACAAGGAAATCTTTTCCTATCATAAAAGCATGAAACAGTTCTAAATGTTTAGAATTAATACATGTTGACTTATGTGGGCTAAGTACCTAGGTTAGAGTAGTTATTTCTTATTATTGACGGATGATAATAGTCGAATGAGTTGGGTATATTTTCTAGAGAACAAGTTAGAAAGATTTGGAAAGTTTAAGAAATTTAAAGCTTTGGTGCAAAACCATAGTAGTTGCAATATCAATGTTCTTCGCAGATAGAGGAGGAGAGTTCGTGTGCAATGAATTCAAATCATTTTGTGAAAAAAATGGCATTCATAGGAAGTTTAAACATCATTATACTCCAAGGCAAAATTGTGGCACTGAACAGAAGAATTGAACCATTGTGGAGATGGCAAGAAGCATGTTACAAGCAAAGGAACTCTCAAATCAGTTATGTGCAGAAGTTGTGACAACATCTGTTTACTTGTTGAAACTTTCACCAAAAAAAGTTGTTATGAATAAAACTTCTTAAGAAGCTTAGTATTGTAGGTGATCAAATGCAAGTCATTTACGAATTTTTGGGTGTGTTGCTTATGCCTGGGTAAATTCACAAGCTCGTCAAAATCTTGATAAAAAATTAAAAAATTGTAGTCTTGTTGGCTATTGTATTCAATCCGAAGCATAAATATTGTATCATCTCTTAATGACAACATCTTAGTTCGAAGGGATGTATTATTTGATTAAAATGCAAGCTGAGATAAATTCCTATGCCTCTTGAAATCACTGAAGACGAAGGAAAAAAATTAATCCCTACAAGTTCACTTTAAGGCTCATCCATGGCATCACCAAGTTTGCCACTTTCAGCAACTCCTAAAGTGTCACGACCCGATTTCTCAGGTCATCATGACACTTACTACACCCTACCAGTAGGTAAGCTTAACCCTTAGCCCAGAATTATAACTATCAAGCTAACACACGGAAGATAACAAATAGAAGCAAGAAGCTAATAGAAAAGAAAAGAAAGAGATGCCAACAGAAATATATTACAAGTAACCATCCCCAGGACCTGCCATCAGTCAGTACTAGAGCATCTACTTAAAATTAGAGTACAAGGCTTTTACAAATACAATAAAAGTGCAGACTGTATCTGACAGCAAAGTAGATACTAGCCTAGCCAAAATAGATGGAAACCGATAACTCTGAACAACAGGAGTTCACCCAGTCTCAGAAGTCTAAAATCTACTCCGCATGAGATCCAAATCAACGGCGAGAACTCATACCACAATTTGTAGGGTGAAGAAGTGTAGTGTGAGTACCAACAAGCGGTACTCAGTAGGCATCGGCCGACTAAGCTCCAAAAATAAAGAAAGTATAAACAACATGTAATAAGGGAAGTCCAACTCAAAAAACTAAACAGGAGGTATAATATGATAGACAAGCAATAAGGAACAGAAACATGATACAAAGGATAAGGAACTGAGTCAAGAATGTACTTGGAAGCGCAAGCCAACAACCTACTCACAAGTAAGCTATGATACAAGAGTCAACTACCCAGGGTCAGATGAACTAACATCCACAAATCTAGACCATAACCTATCTACTAGAAGATCAATATCATAGGAATACAAAATATAGTAAAAAAATAACCTAACCAGACCCCATAAGCTCGGAAGGTAAAAACAACAAACATAACCAAACTGGCCCCCATAAAACCAGAGGGTGCAATTAACACACAATTATACTACTGATAGGCGACGCATATGAATGCAGGAAATTTAGTAGAATCATTAGTAACCATTAGTAATAAAGTATATCCACATACCCCTGTCCTGGTCAACGAGGTATAGGATCCATGCGGCTCCATCATCCGGTACAATGGTACTCATGACCAGCGAGACCCATAGGGGATGCGAAAAGTATGTATACACTACCTAGGCCCGAATCAAGGTCTTGCAACAAGTCATCTCCATCGTGGTCCCAGAGGAATGAATAGTCAAAACCATACAAGAAAGAACATTGACGCGCTAGCTACTCAAATAAAAGCTGAGCACATCCCAGATGCCTCTCAAGTTTCATGTAGAAAAGGAGCACATCCTCAATGCCTCATAAATCTCAAAAACCAGTTTACCAAATAAATCCAAGTGGTACAACTCCCGTTAAAACCAATTTAGAATTGTAACCAAGTGAAAACAGCCTTTCTCCATGAATGATAATAATACAACAATGCATGAACTGGGATCGTACCACAAAGACGTGAGAATGAACAAACAATGCAATGCATGCCATCAACAACATTCAAACAAGGCACTCGCAATGAGAAATACAATACTAGCCCTATCACACTACCAAGGCGGAGAGTACTAACCTTGAATTCAACTAGTCCTCTATCATGGCCTCAGGCCCAACAATATAAAAATAGCTCAATAAATCAACAGAAGCATACCACTAATCAACAAACGAAGGAGTCAAGAAGAGCATCTGAATCAACAAGGGGAGAGAAATAACTCAATGAACAACGGCTTACCCCTTTCATACCGCTCTAACCCACAATTGAGCATAGCTAATTCCACCCTACGACTATGATGAGCCACTAACGTCTCAAGCACTAACATAATATAAACAACCCAATACAATCACTATAGGGAGCAACTCACAACTACAATGGTGATAAAACACATTCTAAGGCAATTAAGCATCAATCCTAAGCTAAGACCACAAGTATCAATCCTAACAAGTATAATCACGCTAAGTCATACTATAAGCAAGGCTACAAGTTTAAACTAAGGATCCAGTCACCCACAGTAAGTCCAATGCTCCTATGAGAATCAAGAAAAGATAGAGCAATAGAAAGAGGGCTAATTCACAAAATATACAATCCTAAATCACATGCAATTCATACTAAATATTATCTAAGATGCCCAATAAAGAAAGTAGACCCAATCCTACCTCGAAGACGATCACACACGCACCGAATGCACCGCACAAGAGCTATCCATTTCTGAAAAACTTCCGAACACCATCACACTAATATATTATTGATCACAACATCAATACGAATGTTTATACACCAAAATCTCAATAATTGAGACAGAACAAAAATTGAGTCAAAATGAGAATGTGGGACTCGCACCGAGAATCAAAAAATTGACTCCATCAAAAGGTCCTAAGTAGCTCAAGGAACTTATGCCCTGAAAATGGGTACAATTCGAGCTTAGAAATGGGCTACCACAGCCCATGCAATAATATCACCATTAAAGCTAAAAAATAAAGCTTAGGCAGCCTCTTTGGGATAGGAATTACCTCAAAAAGACAACTTCCAAGGTTCCCTGATCAATCCAACACGTAGAGACGCCAAAAAATTGAACCAACGCAACTACAATCGCCTTAATCGGAGCTTCATAGCTCAAGAAGCTGAATTTAAAAAATGAGGAATGAACCTGAAATTTCACATTTAAATATCAGCAACCTGGTCGCTAAAAACTATTTCTAGTCGCTAAAAGCCTAAATTTTGTCGCCAAATGTCTGCACCAGCAACACCAATTTTTTATATTTTTCAAAGTCTCTAAACGGACCCTAGGGGATCAATTGGGACCCGATAAAAATAAACCAGATAAGTTACCCCACTAAATTCGATATTCTAGACTCAACGAAATAATTGAAACTCCTCCCTGAAGTCGTCTCTATGAAAAGTGGGTCCCACACCTGAGCTCCATTTTAAGCCAAATTCAACAATAGTGCCCGAAATGAGTTTGGAAGCCTTAGGATCCGCACGAAAGGTCATTCTAGACCAAACTAAGCATTTTGGAGCTAACCACGTTGACAGAATTCTCATTCGAGCATATTTACCAAGAATGCTGATTGAAGTCAAACTTTGGCTAAATCATCAAAGTTAAAATACCTACTGACACAAACTCACATCGGAAGCCTCGGGGCCCAAACCAACTATGTCACTAGACCAAAATGGCCCTTCAAGTGTTGATGGATAAGATAGAGTCACGTCCAACACATAAAACTCTAGATGTTGACTAAAGTCACCCTTTCACTTAAGAACTTCAAGAAAGAGGAAAATTCGCACCAAACTCAAATGAACGACCCGACGACTAAACTGTCAATCCCAATTAGCCATAAATGATTTGGGGTCGCTACAGGAAAGCTATAAACACCAAAAAGATTAGGAAATGGAGGAATTGACCTGGAGGGTGATTATAACATCTACTACTAAAAAGGACTTTCATCCATGAAAGTAGAATGACGGTTACAACCTGAAGGCACGAAAAGATGAGGGTACCAAGCCTGCATGCTCCACCAAACCCTTAAAAATCCTCTAGGATTGAACAATGCCAACACATAATGGAGTCTAAGAGGTAAAATCTCATGTTCACTTCAAAACTCCTAAAACTCCAGTTCCTTTTTGCGCTTCACCTCTCGCGCAACTGAACCAAACATGATTGAAAGCACTAGATCCATCTGAGAAAACCAACATCACAATGAAACCACCAAATTGAGCATACATATGACCATGAAAGAGGCAACCCAACTCACCAATTGAATTTCCTACCATATGCTCCAATTCCAACATCTTCTAGCCATCAAGAGCATTATGTCAGTCCTTAGCTATCGCGAACATCTCCAGCACAATCTAAATATCAAGGAACAACAACTACCAATACAAGAAACTCTACACAGGGTCAAGCACAAAATCAATTTTTAACTTTCAAAACTAACAATCCCAACTAAAACACAACCTTTTGAAACTAACCACTCTAACCCAAAGGATGATCATCCCATGAACAACAAGGTTGCACTGAGTCCAATTCCAGTGACCTGCTTCTACTAAGGGAACTTTTGGAAAACTCACACCATGTGCCCACAAACTACTCTGCCACTACAGATCTGAGCCAACCACCCCAAACTAAGGAAATCCAAGCCGGTAGACGGTGTATCAACATAGTCTTCTCACTGGTAGTGGCCCAAGGGTACCATCTCCCATCAACGAACTCCACAAGCTACCAAGTATGATAAAAGCAAACCTCGCACCCTGGACAAGAACCAATTCATAAATTCCATGAATTACTTTGACCCCATCTTGGAGATGAACCTCCTTAGCAAACTTTCCATTTTCCAACCAAAGCTAAAGTCTGAAGCCGCCAATGAACACCACCACTCCCACTCCAAATCACAAACCACCCTCGAGAGCTATCAACAAAGACACGGAGAACCAACAACATCAATAACAAGGTGTAACAAGAGATCATACTCGTAAACCACATCTAGCCATAACCAAGCACTTAGACCACTAGAAAGAGACGAATCCAAAAAGACAGAATGAGTTAAACACAACTCTACAGCTGAGAAAAGCGACAAACTAGTACTACCACAATACCATAGAAGGCCAAACTACCCTTCACACAACTGCGACAACTAGCAATCTCCTAACTACTACACCAAAAGGATGGCACACAACTATGGAAACCTACAAAGCTAACTAGGTACAACAACACAACAAACTCCCAAATCGGGTAAAGTTTGTCTAGCCACCTATCTAACAAGGGTCGAAATCATAACAAAAGCATAGAGCTAGGGTGGTAAAAAGGGAAACCAACAATCCAATCACCACTATCACAACAAAACCACCAAGCAAAGGCACGGGGAATTACTTAACCACTACTCCCAATCAAAGAAACATTACCTAGTTGATCCACTACTAAAAGAAATCAGCTAAAAGAGGAAAATACATACACAATCCCAAATAAAGTTATCATAAAAAAAATGATAGATAATAAGTCAGATAGGAATGGATGGGTATGAAAACCCTAAAACCCCACAAAGTAAGAACAAAGGGAAAAATCAATGAAATCACATCCAATGAAGGGGTACCTAGAGCCTCAGCCTTTGGCTAGCCTACAAAAGCATAAAATGGATTGTGCCCAACCTCAATATAAAAACCTGAAGTAGCACCAACAACACTAAAGGCACCACCTCTAACCGGAGATGAAATCAACCCATGAGATTGACCCAACTGAACACCTCCCACTATGGTCCTACATCGGTGAAGTGCTTTTGACTGATGTCAAAGCTCCCCACAAATATGAAAAAATCTGACGACCCTAGCCTGGGGAATATCATATGTCTACAATGCTTGGAAAAGAAACCCCCTACTTGGGGCATTCCTTGGACCAGTGGTCAAACCGTTCACAATCATATCAACCTCTATAGTCTGAAGCTATAATACCCCAAGTTTCCAAAGAATTTTAAAGCAGAATTTAACTGAAGTGACCTACAAAGGCCACCTACGGGCCGTAGATAGAACGACGGGTCGTAGGTGGGGACCGTCGATGGGACTGTAAACCTTCAGGATTTCTAAGTTTCTGAACTTTAACCTACGAAGTAGCAGGACAGATCGATGATCGATTGATGGTCCGTAGCTAGGTCTCGTAGGTGTCCCCCAGACTTAGTTTTAATTTTTGACTCAGAAGCCTGACCTACGACTTCGACGTACAGTCCGTCGATGGACCTACGAGCCGTACATTGATGTCGTCATTGCAGGTCCCCTAAAATATAATTTCTGAATCTTTTGACGGAAGGAAAGCACGGTCCGTCGTCTGACCTATGGACCGTAGGTCCCCTCCATCGATTTGCCCCAACAGTTTTTAATTAAGGGCTTCTTGGTCTTTTCCCTAAATATTTAACTCTTAATCTAAGTCGGTTATACCCTTAATCCATACCCTATATATATTCCCTAATCCTAATTTTACTCATTCTAACTCATTCCCAAATTTCTCCTCTCTCAAATATTTCTCTCTCTAAGAAAATCCTCTCAACTCTCAAGGAAGAAGAAAGCTAGGATCCTCCATTGAAGACCATCAATTTTTCATCAATTTCTTGTGAGCTTTGTTGAGGTATGATAGTGTTCACCATTAGGAGTCCTTTCCTCCAATGGGTCCTCTCTTTCTTCAGGGTTTTCAAGGTTCAATTTCCCCAAATTGAATTAGGATTTTGATCAATTCTTATGGGTTCTTCAATTATGATTTCAATTGTTGATTTTATGATTCCTAGTACACGATCTAGCATGATAAAGTAATTTAGTGCATGAATTAGCGTGTTTTATATGATTTGATGTAAAGATTGCATAAATCCCCATGAACCCATGCTATTTCTCCCCAATTTCCTAATCTATGCTTTGATTGGTGGGTTGAGCTATGAATTGATGAAGTTTATGAAATCTCTATGAAGCTATGCATGAATTATGAATGAATTGAGGATGACTTTATGAAATTAAGTATGTTCAAGTCAAAAGCATGATTTTTCCTCTATTATGTGAGTTCCTTCAAGTATGGGTAAATTGTCTTAATTATGGCTTTCTAAGCATGAGCTTGCATTGAATTGCATGATTTAAGTTGAACCCTATGATTTAAAAATTATGAGCATGATGCACTATGTAAAGAAGAAGCTAATGAACTTGTGCATGTCTCATATGAATTTAATGATGAGTTAAGGGTGCTTTGAGAGTAAAGTACCAAATTTATGATATGTTGATGTTGTTGTTGAGTTGTGAAAGGGTTTCTCATGTAATACTCACACTATGATTATTGAAAGGGGCAAGAGGCGACCACCCATGTTCCCTAATATAGGCAAGAGGTGATTACCCATGTTCTTAAGGAGCTATTCTAATGAAGGGACAAGAGGCGATCACCCACATTCCCTAATGTAGACAAGCGGCGACTACCCATGTCTACTTATGATAATTGAACTATGATTAATCCGTGGAAATTATGCTTAGCACCGAGTGGACGAGTGGCGAGTCCCCATGTCCCATAACCTATGTGCCACCATAGGATGATTGTCTAGATAGACATTAGCTAGTAGATCCACGTAAGCTAGAAGTTCAGGGTCCTACCTTGGCAAGTAGGATGGCCCTATCGGTGTGGGATTAGACACCGGATTCCACGTTGATAGATCACATGGTCTTACATGTCGGTTAAGGTTACTTCCCACAATAAGGAACTAAAGAGACTTTAAAGGTTGTTTCCCCACAACTAATGAGCAAAAGTGTTCTCATGATGATCTAAAGAAAAGAAAGAAAAGAAGAGTTAGCTTGTTTTGGCCATGGTTTATGCTTCATGCTTCTTATGTTTTATCATGTTTTAGCTTGGCCATTACATATCATGATTATATCTCATTCTAGCATGTTTTATATGTTCTATGTGCATTGCTATCATACTTAGTACTTAATTGTGCTAACGCATACTCTTGCCTACATTAACTTCTTTGGTGTAGGACTTGGCGATTCACCTTCCACTCATGGCTAGAGCTTTAGTAGAAGATTGATAGAAGACTTGGTGAGTCCTCATCCATCCGGGGACATAGCCTAGTTGTTCTTATTTTTCATGTATTTTCCTTTTGTTCGGATTGTATTGGGTTACGTCCCAAATCTTATTTCTCTTTATGTTAGATTGGCTTTGAGACATGAGATATAGACTTCCGCTATTTCTTTCTTTTTAAACTTTGATACGAGAAACTCTTTTGAACTCTTAATCTCTATTACTTTGTGTGTATGCATGCTAAGTGGTTTGTATAAGGCCTTTCAGGGTCTTGTACGCCATGTCACGTCTAGGGGGTACCTTGGGTCGTGACAGAAGCCCCGCGTGAAGAACATGGTAAGCTACCCTACCTACCTTTTCCAAATTCAGAACCACCCCTAGCTAACCACACTAGGGCCCTATGAAAATATTTCACATAGTGACTTATATCACCATACTTTTAGCAACCATCACTAAGAGCAACCTGTTGCAAAGACCCAATTGTAGTAAAATGAGACCCAATATTTGAAGGTCTAAAATGATCACCGCGAGAAGTCTGACCTTAGCTCTGCCTGTTGTAGGCACCATGGCCTATCTCATAACACCCCGGGATATGAGATGCAGCCATTGTAGGCTTGATAAATTGAGAAATAAGATGACCCCACTAAACTAATACCCACATTAAAGTTGAATGATGTCACCAATGTACTGATGTTGAGTCCACTTAACTCTATCTATGTAAACCTCAAGACATGCTTGCTTCACGACCCTCACATGAATAACAACCTGGGAAAGATAGACCCCACTGTTATCAAGTGCTCCGACGCCAACTAGAGGGGCAAAGACAAACTCCTGACTCAAATGCTGATCTATAGGGAATATGTAGGGTTATTTGTAGTCCACTCAAGAAGTCCCAGAATGTACTAAAAATATATGATGAACCCTGATAGGGCCAATTAACCCAACTCTATCCTGAGAAGCACCCGTTACACCAAGAACCATACCCGATTGTTGTGTGCCCTCAAAGAGACTTGAGCTTCATAACACTGAACCTCGAGTGTCCAAGGTAGTCAATGACCCTATTAGATCCTGGGGTGCCCCAGACTCTCTAACTACTGAAGAATACCTCCAACCTCAAGGTATATGCCAGGCTGAGGCTCTCTAGTCCAACAAAGTTAAAAAACTCGGGTAGAATGTGTTGATGCTCTGGACATGTCCATCGAATACCTCATGCTATCCATCTGAGAGAGTGGATTCCAAAGAAGTAGTTTTATAGAATAATCGAAGCTAAAGCACATGATAAGGAGACAAAAATAGAATTTCATACGAATGTCCTATAGCCTCCCGAAGGTAGGATACGGATGTCTCTGCACCGATCCACATGACTCTACTAAGCATTTTCTCTCATACCAATGATGTCCGTCAACCTATAGCTCTGATAGCAACTTGTCATAACCTAATTTCTCAGGTTATGATGGCACTTATTACACCCCACTAGTAGATAAGCCTAACCATTAGCATGGAATTATAAGTATCAGGCTAACAAGCAGAATATAACATATAGAAGCAAAAAGCGAATATAAAAGAGAAGAAAGAGAAGTCAATAGAAATATATTACAAGGAACCATTCCCAAGACCTGGCATCATTCAGTAGTGGAGCATCTAATTAAAATAAGAGTACAAGGATTTTACAAATAAAATGAAAGTACAAATTGTCTATGAAAGAAAAATAAAGACTAACCTAGCAAAAATAGATGGAAACTAGTAACTCCGAATACTAGGAGCTCACCCCAGTTTTGAAGTCCAAAACCTGCTCCGCACGAGATATAAATCAATGGTGAGAACTCGTACCATGATCTGTAGGGTGCAAAAGTGTAGTATGAGTAGCAACAAGCGGTACTCACTAGGCATTGGCCGATTGAGCTCCAAAAATAAAGAAAATATAAACAATAGGTTATAAGGAAAGTACAACTCAAGAAACTAAACTAGAGGTATAATATGAATTATGATGGACAAGCAATAAGGAATAGAAAGAGGATACAAAGGATAAGGAACCGAGTCAAGAACATATCTAGAAATGCAAGCCAACGGCCTACTCACAAGAAAGCTATGATATAAGAGTCAACTACCAAGGGTCAGGAGAACTAACATCCAAAAATCTAGACCATAACCTATGAACTAGAAGATCAATATCACATGAATATAAAATATAGTCAAACAATAACCTAACCCCATAAGCCCGAAAGGTACAAACAACAAACATAACCTAACCAGCCCCTATAAAAGCGGACACAACAATCAACACACAATTATAATAGTAATAGGTGATACATATGAATGAAAGAAATATAGTAGAACCATCAGTAACCATCACTAACCAAGTATATGCACCTACCCTTATCTCGATCAGCGAGGTAGGACCCATGTAGCTCCCTCATTCGATACAATGGTACTCACGACCAGAGAGACCCATAGGGATGGAGGAAGTCTGTATACACTACGTGGGCCTTAATCCAAGTCTTACAACAAGTTATCTCCATCATGATACCGGAGGAATGAGTAGCCAAAATGATGCAGAAAAGGGCATCGATGCACCAACTATTCAAGTAAAAGCATAGCACATCCCAGATGTCTCTCAAGTTTCAAGTATAAAAATAGCACGTCCTCAATGCCTCATAAATCTTGAAAATTAGTTTACCAAATCGATCCAAGTAAAGGAATTCCATTAAAACCAATTTAGAATAGTAACCAAGTGAAAATAACCTTTCTCTATGAAGGATAATGATGCAATAATGCATGAACTGGGATTGTACCACAAAACACATGAGAATGAAAAACCAATGCATGCCATCAACAACATTCATACAAGGCACTCGCAATCAGAAATACAACACCAGCCCTACCACACAACCAAGGCAGAGAGTACTAACCTGGAATACAATTGGTCCTCGATCACGGCCTCGTACCCAACAAAATAACAATAGCTCAATAAATTAACATAAGCCTACCACTAATCAACAAGTGAAGGAGTTAAGAAGAGCTTCCAAATTAACAAGGGGAGAGAAATAACTCAAGGAATGATGCCTTATCCCTTTCAAGAGAAATAACTCAATAAATAACCGAGCATAGCTAATGCCAACCTACAACTGTGATGATCCACTATGGTCTCAACCACTATCATAAGATAAACAACACAATACAAGGCCTACAGGGAGTAACTTACTACTACAAGGGCGATAAAAACATTCTAAGGAATCTAAGGGTCAATTCTAGCCTAACCACAAGTATCAATCCTAACAAGGTTAATCACGCTAAGTCATACTACAAGCAAGGCTACAAATCTAAACTAAGGATCTGATCACCCATAGTAAGCCTAACACTACTATAGGAATCAAGAATAGATAGAACAACGAAAGGACGACTAATTCCCAATAAATACAATCCTAAATCATATGCAATTCATACTAAACATTATCTAAGATGGCTAATAAAGAAAGTAGAATGAAGTCTACCTGGAAGCCAATGACGCACGCAACGGATCCACCACACAAGTGCTATCCACTTTCAAAACACCTCCAAATACCGCCATGCTAACAAATTATCGATCACAATGTCAATGCGAATGTTCAGACACTGAAATCACAATAATTAGAGATGGATAAAAAATTGGGTCAAAATGGGAATATGGGACCCACATTGGATATCCTAAAATTTACTCTGTCAAAAAGTCCTAAATAGCTCAAGGAACTTGTGCCCTAAAAATGGGCACATTTCGAGCTTGGAAATGGGCTAACATAGCACATGCAATAATATCACCATTAAAGCTCAAAAATCAAGCTTAGGGCCCTTTTGAGGTGGAAATTACCTTGAAACAACAACTTCAAAGCTTCTCCGATCATTCCAACACGTATCCACACCAAAACCCGACCCAACGCAACTGAAATCACCTTAATTAGAGCATCCTAGCTCAAGTAATTGAATTTAGAAAATGAGGATTGAAGATGAAATTTGGCATTTAAATATAAACGATTTGGTCGCTAAAAGCTATTTTGTTTGCAAAGAGCCTAAATTCCTTTGCTAAATATCTACACCATCAACATCAAATTTTGCTCTTTTTCAAAGTCTCTGAACAGGCTCACGAGATTCTTCGGGACCGAAAAGAATAAACCAGATATTCTACCCTTACTAAATTTTACATTCTGAACTCAATGGAACCATCAAAACTTCCATCCGAGGTTGTCTTGATAAAAAGTGAGTCCCACACTCAAACTTCATTTTAAGACAAATTCCACAAGAGGCTCAAAACGAGCCTCGAATCGTCATGATCTACATAAAAGGACATTCTAGACCAAACTCAGGATTCTGGAGCTAACCACACTGACGAAATTCTCATCTGAGCAGGTTTACCAAGAATGTTTACCGAAGTCAAACTTTGGACAAAACTTCAAAGTTAAAATGCCTAATGGCACAAACTCACACCGGAAGCCTCAGGGCCCAAACAAACCATGCCACTAGCCCAAAATGGCCCTTCCGGAGCTGATGGAACCAAAGAAAATCACATCTGACACTCAAAACTTCGGATGTTGGCTAAAGTCACCCCTTTCACTTAAGAACTTCCATAAGGAGGAAAATTAGCACCAAACTCAAATAAACGACCCAACAACCAAAATGTTAGTCCCAGCAAGTCATAAATGACTTGGATCCCTACAAAAAAGCTCTAACCGCTGAAAAGATTGGAAAATAAAGTAATGACCTGGAGGGTCATTACATAAAGAGTCTTTAGATGCGATTATTCCATTAAGATGATTAACATGGCCTAAAAACTCAAATTTCATAAGTGCTCATAACCTTTATACGATTTGACAAATAGCTTTTATTATTTCAGATCCCATAAATTATGAAGAAGCTGTAGAAAAAGAATAATGATAGAAAGAAATGGCGGAACAAATGAAATGCAAAAAGAATGGAACCTGGTAAATGATGGAGTTGCCAAATGAAAAAAATGGAATTATCTTGAAGTGAGTGTCCAAGACCAAATTTGCAGCATATTGTAGCCTACAAAAGTACAAAGCTCATCTAGTATAAAAAGCCTATGAACAATAATATGGTGTTAATTTTGAAGAAATATTTTCTCAGATAGCTCGATTTGAAACAATAAGGCTAGTTCTAGCATTGGTTGCACAGTTGCAATGACCAGTTTACCAATTTGATGTCAAGTCGATATTTCACAATGAAAACTTACAAGAAGAAGTCTATCTAACACAACCTGAAGGTTTCATAAAGAAAGGGAATGAAATAAAGGTGTACACGCTGAAAAAGGTGTTGTACAATTTGAAAAGAATCTGTCGAGCATGATATAGCAGGATCGAGGCGTACTTTAAAAAAAAGATACATGAGAAGTGAGAATGAATCCTCCTTATATGTGAATAAGGAAGGTAATAATTTTATCAATGTATGACTTTATGTTGATGATATTATTTACACTAGCTTTTCTAATTTTCTCTTGGATGAATTTAAATGTCAAATGATGAATGAGTTTGAGATGTTGGATATGAGTTTATTACATTATTTTTTGGCCTTCAAATCTATCAAATCAAAGATGAAATATTTTTTTCTCAAAGGAAATATGCCAGAGACCCTCTCAATAAATTTTGCATGCTTAATTTCAAGCCCACGTCTACACCAATGAATATCAATGAGAAATTGTAGCGGATAAATGAAGAAGTATTGATAGATGCAAGAAGGTTCAGAAGCTTGGTTGGAGTTCTAATATATTTGACACATTGCATATTCTATAGGTGTTATTCCCAAATTTATGCAACAACCTTCAAAGGTACATTATGGAGCAGCAAAGAGAGTCTTACGGTATACTGCTGAAACTTTAGACTTTGATATTTGATACTCGAAGATCGATAAATTTTAGATTGTGCGTGTAGACAGATAGTGATTGGGCAAGTTCATTGGACGATAGACTAGGTGTTTCGACAAATATTTCACTCTAGATTCAAGTATGGTGGCTTGCAGTTCAAAGAAGCAAGCCATAACAACATTGTCAACCTCAAAAGTTGAGTACATTGCAGCAACTTCAGCAACTTGTCAAGCCGCCTGGATAAGGAGAGTGTTAACAGATCTTAAATAGGAGTATAAGGGAGCAACATAGCTAATTTGCGACAATAAAACAACTATCTCCATGACAAAGAATCCAACATTCCATAGCAGATTGGTGTACAAATTTTTTATTTTTCTATTGATATTATTCATTATTGACCCCAGTTGTATTACTTATAGGCTACAAAATACACCAATTCAAATTAGCTTTGTCGAAAAATTTAGCCTTGGAACGTGTTTATATTAAGTATGATTATGCGTTAATTAATAATTTATTATGAAGTTATTTCCACCTTATAACGAAAAAATTCACTTTGTTGATCCTTCATATAAAAAAAATTACTGAATATATTTTGCATGTACACAAAATTAGTATTATATTAAAAGCATAAAGACTCTTAAAATGTTGATTGAACTTTTTACCATTTATTAAATCATTCTACAATACACAAAATTCATATTTATATTTTCTCCAAATAATTATCAATTAATTATTATCCTAATATTTAGGACGTTGAAAATTAATTATAGTTATAGCTATTAAAGGCTTACTTATTTGTAAGATGTAAGAATTCCTAATATTCAGTACTAACAAAAAACACTTATACACGAAGAGATAATAATTTTTTCTCTTTTAGTATCATATTTTGCTTTAATTACATGTGTGAGGGTTGATAAATTCGTTCATTCTTCATTGATTATTAAGATGATAATTTTGCATGTATTGTAGGAATGCTTGAAAGTAGGAAGTCATACATTTTGTTGAAGGATTGAATTGTAAAGGAACGCTAGCTGAAATACAACTCTAAATGAGTTATTGGGACTATATATGTCACGATCCTGAACTGGCATGATTGACACCCACACTAAAAATCCGGTGGAAGAACAAACTACCAACGAACCCGAAATTAACTCCACAATTAAAATAATAGTTTAAGCAAAAAAATCAAGATTCATATCTAAAAAAAAAATGTTTGAAAACATTTGCGGAAATATTCCCTCTAGAATAAGAAATTCACGTATCAAAACTCTACATAGTCTAGAATAAGGGGATGCAACCCCAAAAACAAAAAAATAAATCTAAAGAGTCTGAGTCAGAACAAATGGACTAAGAAAATAAGGATGAATCCACAACATCCCGGAGGATGTAGCTAACCCTTTGATTCAGATAACGTACGAATCACAACTGAAGTCACTAAGTAGCTACTTGAATATACTCAACAAAGAAAGAGCAAGTGTAGTATCAGTACACAAACCATAGTGTACTGGTAGGATCATCGGCCAGCTCCAAAGATATGAATGTAAATACATAACTAAAACATAGTAAAGACAAGAAAACATACACATCAACCAAGGCAGCAATACAACAAGACTCTCAGTCACCAATCCTGACTTAACATTTACATGAAGCATCTCAAATGATCATAAACAAGCCCGATGAACTCAAGGAACCAACATACAAGAGAATATTCAAATAGGCACCATGCGTGATACCTGAGCTAACGAATAGTATCCTGTACTAGGTGTTGTAACTGAGCCAACCGAAATATATCCCGTACCAGGTGTGGTACCTGAGCCAAGCAATAATATGTACCATGCGTGGTATAAGAGTGAACCAAGAGATATCCCGTACCAAGCATGGTACCCAAGCCAATCGATAGTCACACAGTCACTATCACAATAAAATACAATCACAGTTGTAAACAGAAGTAAACAAAACACCTTCATTTAATGAGAGTATCAATAATTCACCATTTCACATTCAATCCTCATGTTTTTCCCAACATGCATTCTACAGGTTTCACTATAGAGACACTTAACATGCATAAATATCATAACTTGGAAAATAACAACCATCACCTATATATCTTGAATCAAACTTTGGAAGCTCCATTGAACCTGAGCCTTCCCCTTGTTATGATACCTAACTTGTTCTTGGTTTACAAAAATTCAATATAACACATTATCATACCCAAATGTCCTAAAAACATGTATTATACCTTAATCCCTCCCGCTATAACGGCATCCCACCCATTGTAGCGGCCTAGACGAGATAGAAACTTGAAAATCCCCCCAAAAGTCCCAATTTCGCAACACACTTTTGAACGTTGGCATTCCAAACTAACCCCCTTACACCAACTTTAATATCAGGAGATCTACTTATCTGAATTCACTTTTGAAAATCCTTATGGACTCCTTAACGTCTTTCCTAAAAGAAAAACTAATCCAAGCTTAGATATTTTAACCAATCCTTTCCCAAATTGTCCTAGGTCTCATCTTGGTTAGATTTTGTCTAAGATTGGCCTAGCCTAAAATTTTCAATTCACTAGTTCAAACTAACCCAAGCTTAGATATTTTACCCAATACTTTCGCAGATTGTCCTAGGCCTCACCTTTGCCAGATTTTGTCTAAGACTAGCCTAGCCTAAAATTTTTAACTCACTACTCCAAAGGTTTTCTTAACCAAATTCTTTAACCATCGGTTTATCCATAACAATCGGAAGGGTCATTACAATAGATACCAATTTACCCTTTGCTCATTCCTGAGTGATCAAACAATAAAAAATATTAGCTAAGTTAAGAAGAAGGTAGTACTTGAATCCTCAGATAAGAGAGCGTTCTTGTGTCGCATCTCATTCTAGTTTCCCAAGTGACTTCCTCAACAAAATGATGCTTCCATTGAACCTTTACTAATTCGATTTCCTTTGTCTTTAATTTTTGGACATTTCGATCAAGAATTGCAATCGGATCTTATTCGCACGTAAGATCCTTATCTAGTAAGATCGAATCCCACTTGATAAGTATTCCCCATCCCCATTCTATCTCTTCAACACGAATAAAAGGAACACTGGATGGACCCCGGACAAACTAGGCAACAAAGCTAATCTATAAGCCATTGGCCCTACAATGTCATTAACTTCAAATGGACTAATGTAACGAGGTCTAAGCTTATGCTTTTTGCAAAACCTTATCACCCCTTTCATTGGCGACACCTTCAATAAAACCTATTAACCAACCTGAAATTCTATCTCTTTTACCTTATGATCCGCATACTCCATTTGTCTACTATGGGCTGCCAAAAACTTGGTTTGGATACCCTCACCTTTCCTAAGCCCCTCTTACCAAGACAACTATAATGACCTCAAGGTCATTTCTGTGTTTATGCCTCATGTTTGTCATTTAGAGCTTTATTGTAGTGACCCCAAGTAATTTATGACTTGCAAGGACTGACAATTTGCTCACCTGGTCGTTCGTTTAGTTTTTATGCGAGTTTTAGTATTTTGGAGCTTTTGAACCTTGAACAGTCATCTTTGACCGAAATTTTAAGAAGATGTCTTAGAATCGAAGTCTAATGATTCCAACAGCTTCAGAAGGGTCATTTTAGGCTGGTAGCATGGTCGGCATGACTCTCGAGGCTTTCAGTGCGAGTCTGTGCGATTAGGCGTTTTTACTTTCAAGTTAAGGCCTAAGTTTGACTTTAGTCCAAATTCTGAGTAAATGAGCTCAGATGAGATTTTCATCAATGTTGTTAGCTCCAGAATGTTGAGTTTGGTCTAGAACGACCCTTCGTTTGGATCTAGAGGCTTTCGGGCTAATTTCGATACCCTTGTGGATTTTGGCTTAAAATGAAGTTGGGTTTGTGTCAAGACCTAAAGTACCCCCTAGACGTGACACAGCCCATGCACCAGAGCTAGCACCTGCTGATACGGGTGCTGATATCACTTTGATTACCGATGCCTAGAGTGTCGCAGGTATGACCCCACCTCACAACCCTTGTATTTTGTACTTTGAGGGCAAAGTCTATTTTGTTGGGGAGGGGGTGGTTGAGCAACCTACCATTTTAGTTGTTAGTGCATGGATGTTGGCTCTTGTATTGAAATTTTTTTGTTTTTTGTGAAAAAGTTAGTTTGGTATTTTGTGTGTGTGGAAGTTGGTAGTTTGAATTGATAGCAGCAACTGGGTTCGATGTTTTGGGTGAAATGATGAGAAAAACATCCTTAATCTGAAAATTGACTGTTAGGCTCTTTGTGTGACATCTCATATACTTACGTGTTGATCATTGCAAACTAGAACATAAATTGGTTGACTAAACACTAAAAGTGTAAGCATGTGCCATGTGAGTGTGAGGTTTGTATGAAGTCTAACGCTGTAGGTAGAAGCTAGAACTATCCCAACTAGTCTTGGTAAGATAATTGAATAACTGGATAGGAAATGATCATAGGCCATTTTTTGTATTAAGTCCACTTTAGCAAAAAACAACTACCAAATGAAATCATGAACCTCTTGAACCTTATTCGAGCCTTGAAACTGATTTTGTTGTCACCCTATTGATATCGCATCCTTGGTTCTTCGAAGGTACGATGCCATAACTCAGGCCAAAAGCTTAAGTTAAGGGTGATCACGAACTAAATGAAAAGAAAAAGCTTAGTCATATCGTATCCTTGGTTGCTCCGAAGGCACGAAACCACAATGTATGTTTGAATGGGTTTAGTTGAATGGTTCAAGTAAAGGGTAGTTACAAAAAAAAGATGAAAAATGAAAAACAAGAAAAAGAAAGAGAAAAAGAAAAGAAGAAAATAAATGATGTGGGTGCCGGGATAGGCCAAAGAAAAAGAGGTTGGAACCACTCAAATAAGAGTTGTGTAATAATAAGAACTTTGGGGAACCGAAGTAATCTAGTCACTCATAAACCAAAACTGTTCCACTCCCTAACCTGAGCCAACGCTACAAGCCAATAAAAGTACTATACTGACCCTATTCCGGTTGTTTGACAATTAAAGCGTAGAAAACAAGGGCAAGCCTATAGTCTATTTACTGGCAGTGTTAGAAGTTCTTTTGGAGAGTGAGAGTACTCATCAGTCCCAAATATCATGTGTGAGAGACTTCTTTGTTGTGAGGGCACTATGTTTGCATCTGATAGTCGTCATGTGAGCTAATACGTGGTACTAGTCTAGGCATGATCGACTGTGTGTAATGGGATGTTATCCATTGATCCTTGCATGTTAGATGGATGGTTTTAAATGAAATTATTGTGGAAATAGCTGTTGCATATCAGTGATGTGTTCTTATGTATTTAAGCGTCAGGTGTTGTTCTTTTTCATTACTTGAGGACAAGCAATAGTTCAACTTGAGGGTGTTGACATGCCGTGAACTCATAGAACATTTGACGCTCAAAACAAAGAGCTAGTGCGAGAAATCAAGCTTCTTTATGTGGATATGATGTTTTCTTTGATGTTGTACAGGTGAAACACTTGGATGCAAAAGATAGAAAGAAAGGTGGAAAATAAAGCTGAAGTCTAACACCACAAGGCTCCACACGAGCAGTGGTCTAGTTGACAGGCCGTCTGAGGATTCATGGAAGAGAGACAGTGAAAACCCTAAGTAAGGAATGAAGACCACGGAGCCCTAGACAGGTCTTGGTCCAGCTGACAAACCATTTAAGGGTTCATGGAAGAAAGGCAGTGGAACCAGTGATCACCCAAGTGAAGGCACAATTCCACGGAGCACTATATGAGCTGTGATTCTTAAGAAGAGTCGTCTAGTAGCTCGTGAAGACCACCAGTGAAGGAAGACCCACACTGTTTAAGTGTGGGACCACGAAGGGCTTGACAAGCCGTCTAGCCTTAGATGAGCTATCACCCTGCCCGTGGAGCTTTTCGACAGTAGCAATCCTACTTCACGCAGGACTCTTTTCAAAGGTATTTAGGTTTTATTTTTAAACATCATATTTTATCATAGACTACATTGAGACAATGGGAGTGTGGAGAAATGGTAGTTCTATTTTTTAACACATTTCTTGATTGCTTACTTTGGATCAAAACTTTGTGTTCTTGTTTTAGTGTTGATAATCAAGAAGCTTTTGGTTTGCTCTTATTGCTAGTCTATTTCATTATGCTTTCAATAATGTCTACAACTATTTTTCTTGGAATGATGCGCGGCTAAACCTCACAACTAGGGTTGTGGGAACCATGACTAAAATGAAACTCCGAATTCAAATACGAGTAACGTTGAATTGTTAATTGCATATGTTGTTTCTACTTTCGTAATAACTGCTTTCTAATGAGTGCATGCATTAGAACTTGCCCATATTTATCATTTGTTCGAGAGAAAAGTGATAATTAGGAAAAGCTAGAATCAAACTCCATTAACTTGTTTCGAAAATTAAATTTTGAGTGAAGATAATTTTCATGATAAGCATGCAAAAGTAAACTTTAAAGCACTCTAAGAAAAGAATGAAACTCATCTAATAGGGTTGAGACGCGCTTAGATGGATCTAACTTGCTAGGAACATATGATATTGGCAACAAACAGTTATTTGCATAGAATTCGGGAGTGAATTGAATGTCATGGGGAACACAATCCTAGTCTCATTAAATCAATTACTAAAATCTTGAAATTATTGTTTGCTCCTGTTGACTATTAACCTTGGTCACAAATTGGCTACTTGAACTCAAACAATCCAATATTTACTTTTTGTAATTTTCTTTTCGGAAATTTTAACCACAACTGAATAAAAGCATCAGTAAGGTTGTTTTTGTGGTAAATTCCATGTGGGATCGACCTCAACTCCAGTTGAGTTTTATAATTGACTTCGACCATTTATACTTCTTAATTGAGGTGTAAGTTTGGATGTATCACTCCTCTCTCATGCTCCAAGGGACAAAGTGGTCGTGAAAGGCATAGGAAAATATCTCCTAAGTCACTAGAGGAGAGCCAACTGGTAAAGACCGTGAATAAACTCTCTACCACTCTCTCGCTGGCCCATGAAGCTAGACTGTAGCATACCAAACTCCATGTGACTCATCAACCCAACCGTCTCTATCAACTCTTGGCATGTGGTCAGAAACTTGTGAGCATCCCTGCTCTTCCAACCCTCAAACAAGGGTGGGTCCATCTTCAAAAATCTCTCATACATGCGTTACTCATCCTTTGTCGAAACAACAAAAGGTGCACCTTGACCCCCAACTATTGGTGCAAGGTCATCTCCCACCATGGGACCCACTAGTGGCTTCCCCACCAGACCCTTAATAACTGGGACCTACTGCTTCTTTGGGGTTCTGAGCCCCCTCTCTAGTGTGAGAGCCCTGTGGTGTGCCGATCGCACCACTACCTTGAGTAAAGCTCTTGAGCACACTCAACACCCTCAATAATGTATCCTTCAACATAAGTATGGTTGCATGCTTTGAAGGAACATGGTCCTCTCTAATATCAATCTGAGGCTCTAGAGAGACCTCTCTAGCACGACCCCTCTCTGGTGCCACTCCACGGGCATGGCCTCTGACTGGTGCCTCACCACGGACATAGCCTCTAGCTCAGTCTCTACCCTTATCCCTAGCTGGGGCCTCAACTACTGTCTCGAGGACTACGTCCCCTCTACCACCAGCATTAGTAGCTCAAGTCCTATCCATTAGTCAAAAGAACACATGGCAACTTAGTATTAATGAAGGTAACCATACACGATAAGAAGGAATAAACAAAAGGAAGTTTTCTAATAATCTTCATAGCCTTTCGAAGATAAGTACAAATATCTCCATACAGATCCTCATAACCTTACTAAGACTTGGCTTGTGTACGTCAGACCTATGAATCTAGGGCTCTGTTACCATTTGTCACAACCAAAAAATAGATGACATGGCACTCATCTTATCCCACCGAGATCAGTCAGCCTAAATCCCAAATATTATGATAAATTGTGGAAGTAAAAGAGAATGAAAGTTAACACCGAATAATAAAGCATATAACAAAGTAAACATAATTAAACCCCCAAAATTTTGTGGTCACGTGCACAAGCCACTAATGTATTTCAATTGATTTGAAATAAAAACAAAATTCTCAAATGACATTATCTCTAAAGTAGAACAAGATCATAAATAGGAGTAATAGGTCCGTTGGGATGGAAAAAAACTACCTCACAAATCTCCACAGGAAGTCTCAGACAGGAAGAAAAAAGGGAGTATCATGAAAATCCAGGCTCGTAACCTGCAAAAATGTAGCAGCAATGGGTGAGTACCAAACAATGTGGTACTCAACAAGCAAAATTCTAAGCACCATGTAAAGAAATATAGAATACGGGTACTCCTAACACTCCAACTGAACCTACACAAACAACAACCTGCACAGAAATGAGCTCAACCTAATAGTTCGCAATTTATATAGCACATAGCACAATAGAAATTCTGCAACAGGTACAAGTCATCAACAACAAGTACAACATTCACCAAACACAAGTTCTTGAACAACATTCACAAGTTCACAAATGATAAAAATATGCAATGCAATGAATGCAATGCCTAGTATAGAATTGAATGTCTAACCTAGTGATACACACATGTTGTCACTCAGTCCGGGACCAATGGGGGACTTATCAGTCTATGCATCCGTTGTAGTGTATGGCTCGACCATTGAATCACTATATTCGTTGTAACATGTTACACGACCCTCAAATATACATCCATCGTTGTGTGAACGTCCCTCGAAATGGTACATCCACTTTAATTTCTTATCCTTCCTCAATTCAGATAATACTAGTCACAACTATGTATCAAAACCAAGTTCAAACAAATAATGAGGAGATGACCATTTCCATTTTAGTGCACAATTCACAACAACACAATCGTGATACAATATAAACAGTGAATCAATCAACCTTTCAGACTAATCTCAACACATTCCACATCAATAAATAATCAAGTTATCTTTTAATAACCCTTTTCATCATTAGGATAATTTAATATGAACAAGTCAATCTATCACCAAGTCTCATTAACCTCCAATACATAAAATAAGGAAATACAAGATTCTTTACACCTAACAAGGGTCGAGAAATTCACTTGCCTCGAATATTCAAATAATTACTCCAGGACTTGAGCATTCCTCTTTCGTTGTGCTTTTAAATCAATGCAATCTATTCAAATAAGTAACCACAATAAGATTTTGAAACTAACAATACCCAAATCAAGCATTTTGAACAATAGGGTCAAATCGACCCACAAAATCCGATTTAAAAAACAAGGGGTAAATTTGGATATTAGTATAACAATGCATTATCCAAAGAATTTGGAAGTCACTAGTGAAAACAATTCCGAAAACGGAGTAGAGATGAACCTAAAATCACCATTTTTGTCAAACTTTGAAGTTCTTGAAAAACTTTACATCTTGATGTTTAAAATCACTGATTTGGTGATTCAAACCACAGAGAATTAATGATTAATGAAGATTCAAGGTCAAAATCACTAAACCAAAAGATTTAACTTGAATTCTCTCTTTGAAATAGCCTCCACGGGTTCCCCAAAACTCAAAATGGTGAAAAATGGGGAAGAACCCCGATTTTGGGAATAAAACACTGCAAGGACCCATACCCATCACGAACACGGGCTGAGTCCCGCGAATGCGATGGTCAAGGTTTGACCGCACCATGATCGAGGTCTCCAGCCCCACGACTGTAGAGGTCCACAAACACTAACCCTTTGCAAATGCGGTCAGGGTGACGCAAACGTGAAGGTCCCCCTACCAACCTCCCACAAACGTGACCAAAGCCTTACGAACATGGAGCCTTGGGACTTAACCTATCACGAATGTTGGCTAGTTGATGTGAATGCGATGGAGGCAACAACAACATACAACACACAATAGAGTTTTGAATAGACCCTCGGGATTCGTTCAGACTCCCGTACACACAAACCAAAAATGCTACCCAACTAAACTCAACGTTCTGGACTCAATGGAATCATCAAAATATGGATCTGAGGTATCCTTGATCTGACACGCATGAAAGTCATAATAAACTAACTTAATGCTCAAAAAGACAAAACTGTCGTCGGCACCTCTGAAAATTCAAGCAAGACCCCTAATGTCTAAAATCATTCCCTGAATCCAATGGAGCTGTCAAAAATCCGATCTGAGCTACTAAATCGTAAATTTTGACTAAATTCAACCAAAAACTAAAATCACATCAACATCAACCTTAAGACCTCATATCCACAAAACACCTCCAAATCAGAAAACGATGATGCTCCTAGACCAAATTCAATATTTCAAAGCTGATAGAACTGGCAGAATTTCATTTCGAGTCTCAAAACTCCAATTGTTACCAAAAACCACTTTTAAATAACCTAAGTCTTTCAAAACTCAGGACTTTAAAAAATAACAACCTTTAAATAAAGAATTCAAAACTAACTTCACAAAATAATCTGAAATGTCTCGAGCCAACTATAGGGAGGGATAAAATGATAATTTTATTAAAATTTCCCAAAAATGACCTTTCGGGCCATTGCACCCGATCTTCTCATGAAACCACAATTACATTCCTAGTCCTCTCATGGAATTAAAACCCAAATTGTTAGTTTACCGACGTGGTACCCGAGCCATCCATAGTTAGTGTATCGATGTGGTACCCAAGACATTCATAGTTAGTGTACCAACGTAGTACCCGAGCCATCCATAGTAAGTGTAGTGACGTGATACCTTAGTCAACTAACAATCATAAATAATCATGCATAATCACAAACACAATGAACAATACCACTTGAAAACCACAAGTCACAATTACAAGTCCATTGCATGAGATTATCGACATGATGTAATTTCATATGTATTCCCTACCATGCATTCCACAAATGATACTAAAAAGAACTAGACATGCATACATTCATAATTTAGAAATATACAACCATCACCTACCGAGAATCAAGCCTCTTGGAAACTGTAATGAACCCGAGCTTTCCCCTTTTAAAGGGAATTAGCTTATTCTTGGTCTAAAACAAATAATAAAAGCAACAATAAATCACTAATGGCCTATAAATTATCGAATTAAAAAAAACTCCTAGCCCCATGCTAATATATGATCATCTTCCCCAACTTATGGCTTTTTTACCAAGAAATCTTGTTAAAACCTTCTTCTATGAGCAATAACCTAGATTTTAAGGCTGAAGAATCAATGCACAAGGTTGTGGAGTCAAAGTCTTACCTTTACCTATGGATTTCATGGAAAAACGAATGCAAAAATCAAAAAATTGTCTCTCCCATCTCCAAGAATAAAATTGCAAAAATAGGAGATTTTTAGGTTGTTTCTGCATAAAATCTAATTTCGCCCAGCTATAGCAGAACTTACCCCATTATAGTGGTCTTCACACTCTGCTATAATGGATGCCTCCCATTATAGCGGGATAGGTGAAAGTACTGAAACTCTGGAAATCCAAGAAAAGCTACTTTTTACAACATAGCCCTTTCCCTTGACGTCTCAACATATCCCTTCCGCACCAAGATCAAATTCAGGATTTCTACTTAGACGGATTAAATTTTGTAAAGACCTATGAATTTCTTAATGTCTTGGCTACAATAATATATCAACTAAACCTCAACATTGCACCTTACCCATTCTGGTATGGCCCTAGACCTTACCTAGTCCAAATTTCATTTAAGGCTGGCCTAGCCAAAAAAAAATTAACTCAATACTCAGAAATCTTCTGGCCCAAATTCTTCCACTTTTATTCTACTCGTAAGGACTGGGTTGGTCGTTACATTTCATTATGTATTTACTTTCAAAGCTCAGTCGGCCTATGATGCCTACTGAGTACCTCTTGTTTTGGTATTCATGAAACACACATCGTCTATTTTCTTGATGCAGATATGAGTGCCATCCGACAATGTTGATTCGAGTTTCAACAGGGAGTTTCAATGACAGAGGGTGAGCTAATGGCGTCCTAATTTTACTCATCTCCGTCTGTTTATAGTTTTTGCTAGTCTCTTGTATTCGAGACAAGTCAGTACTTATTTTTTATGTTTTGTGACTTTTACTCTTTTAATGGTTTTGTATCTTTGTTCGCCAGTTTGTGGAATTAGATCTTCTTTTATTGTATGTATTTATGTCATTTCTCATTTCCGCTATTATTTTTCTGTTCTATTGATTTTCTTTCCACAGTGTATGACTTCTGCCCGATATACATGCTACTTGTCTTCCCAGGATATAAATTGGCTTACCTACCAGTGGATTTTGATAGATGCCATCATGACTCGTGTTTTTTGATCATGACAATTTGGCCTTTTGGGAACCTACTTATCATTTTGGACAACCATCTTTTCTACTTTAACCAAAGTGATATGTATCATTTTTATGCTCTAACTTTGCCACCTCCTCTCCATGTTTTCGCTCCTTCATGCCAAACCCCTTCCCCCCAATCTTCTAGTCTCATCATATTCTTCCACAAAATCAACCAGTGGGACATGTTTGTTTTGGCTAAAACTCAAGTTACTCTCTAATTTGTGTTAAGTCAATTTTTTAACTATGTAGTTGTGTTAGTGTTTTTAATATATTTCTTATGCAAAACTTCTTTTTAGGAGAATCAAGTTGTTATGCAAAGATAACTTGTAGCTCTACATCTCTTATGTATATATCAAAAACAATTGGTTGTCATTGACCAAAAAGGGGATGAAGTATAGGAAAAGTTGTGGCCAAAGTTTATGCCTTGCAATCCTTTCATGTACTAATGTTAATGTACAAATAATGTTAAACTAATATTAGGGTGATTTGACACACTCCAGAACTCCAAGACATATATCTACAATATAATTTTGGCGTAGACCACAAAATCTAGTTTTGTTGTTTACCTCTTCAAAACAAACACAATATAAGAAAGTTGTGTTGTCAAGATTTGTTTTTGTTTTGAAATTTTAGTGTGATTTTTCCTAATTAAATTAACTTAGTATACATGTCTTGTTTAATTTCAACATGTTTGAATCACTGATCATATATATATTTTTTAAAATCAAAATTAGATATTTTAGTTTTTATTTTATTTTAGTAAATTTTAACTTAAAATATTTGCAAACTACAAAAATAAAGTCACATTTTAGGGTAAGTTTTGTTTTAATTTTTTTTTCTTTCAAAAGAAATGAAAATTTACAAAAATACATGTTTTATTTTAATTTATTTAATAAATAAACTAGTAATTTAAATTTTTTTAATTATATTTTAGTCTATCTATTTAACTATTTTTTATATTATTATTAGTTCAAAATAATTAGCTAATATTTTTATGATAATATTTTATTTATAAACAAATAAAAGATCTAAAATAAAACTACCCACTAATCCTAATTCCTCTCTTCATAACCCCACATAAACCTCATTACCCCCATCAATATACCCCTATATATTACACAACACAAAACTTACAAAAAAAAAAAAAAAAAAAAAAAAGAAAAGGGCGCACACTAGTACCTGGAAAACAACAACAATAACACTACTACAAATACATACATAGAGAAAGGGGAAAAAGAATGAGGAAGAAAAGAAGAAAAAGGGACGAGAGACAGAATAGAAAGAACAGAAGAAAAAGTAAGAAAAAGTTAGGAAAAAAATATGAGCAGGGACAGAAGACAAGAAAAAACAAAAAAGCAACACACACAGGCACTACATAGAGATAGCAAACAAATAAAATGCATAGGAACAAAAAAAAAAGAAAAATGGAAAGGAGAAAAAAGAAAGGTGGAATTCGAGGTTTTCTTTTGCGATTTTGAGGTCATGGTTCCTAATTGTGGTCATTTTTTTCTCTGAAATAATCTTCACAAAAGGTAAGTCATAATCTTTATTGTATGATTTGATTTCACGATTATATAATTCCCGATTTTAATGTTACTAAGGTGCTCAAATTCTATGTTTGTTTAACTTTGACATTCTATTATTGTAATATGTTTGAACCTTTTATGTTTTTAAATTTAGAGTACCATTGATATAATATGTGATTATTTCTTGCATGCTTAAAGGTCCAATTATTACCTTGTACTTGATTAAAACATGAAATTCTATGTTCTATGCTATGTAATAAATTGATATTTGGATGAGATTTAGTTCTAATAAATTAAGACACTTTTCCACTTTGTATGCTTGATAATATCTTTTTTAGAAAATAAAATAAATTAAACCTGTGAGAAAATGATTTTGTAGTTAGAAGGTTTATTATTTTTTATTGATGGCTACAATTGTAACTAGGATATTTTGTAGAGCATTTTGTAACCCTTTTGTGTGAGTTTCTTTGAACCTACTTCAAATTTTTTTATCTTGATATTTGTATGCTAAATCTAAGATGTGGTTGAAACATCCTATTTCGTAAAATTTTACTTTTTCTGTAAAATGACCAATTTTTCCTTTCCCATAGTTGTGTTATGCATTATTTATGGTGCGAGATTGGTTGGCATGGTCCCCGAAGTGTTCGAGAGTGATTTTAGTGGTTTTAAGACTTTTGAGGTGATTCATATTGAGAGAGTTGACTTTGGTCAATATTTTGAGATTCGAGCACCGTATGATGATTCTATCATTTTCGTTGGTTCCAGAACGTCGAGTTTAGGCTACCATTGTTGTAAATGTTGTTTTGCTGACCACTCTCTTTATTATGAAATTTCTTCCCCGTTTTCATTTTTCAACATTTTGAGGCTTGGGAGAGAGATTTTGGTAGTGATTTCTTTAGGGAATTCACGTGTGTAAGTTCCTAACTAAATTTTAAATCATTTCCTACCAACGTTATCTTCTAAATTCTTCAAAATCAAAAATTTCAAAAGAGGGTTTTGGGGGGTTTTTCACCCAAATTGAAATTTTAGTTTTTTTATTTGAGACTCAATTCTTACTCGATTTTTGTTGGATTTTCACGACAAACTCCTTTTCACTTGAGGATTATTATTTTCAAATAAAATTTTATTTTTATCCCTTTTCGATTTCGAAGAAATTTTTGGGTGATTTTTGCCCCGATTTTAAACCTTAGCAATATGGGTGTCGTTGAAATCCTTTTTATGAGTACTTTCCATTCTTGACAGTTGGGAATTGTTCAGAGACCAAAGATGAAGGATTAGCTCCTATAGATCTTAAGTGATATTTCAGCCTTCAAGGTAGGTTTGACTTATCTTTCTTCAGTCTGGATTGGATAGTTAACCATGCTTATAAACTAGACTATGGGATGGGATTGTAGTATGAGATTGAAATATTAAAACTATTGAGTTTATAATTTTGCTCGTGTGGGTGTTAATTTATATTGTTTTCGCCCGTGCGGGAGCTTTTTTGTGTTAGTTTCCCATGAGGAGGTTCATTTGCTTATTTTCACTCATGTGGGGGCCTATTTGGGTTGTTTGCCCAAGAGGAGGCCTCTTATCTGATATTATTTCTTCGAGAGTACTTTGAAGATATTTATTGCCTTTAGAACACCTTTATGATATTTATTGCTTGGAGAGCACCTTGATGATATTTATTGCTTCGAGAGAATTTTTGTGATATAATTACTTTGAGAGTATGCTTTACATGAGATGCCTGAGTTAAGGGCTTGAGTTGAGTATTTTCGCATGTTTTACTTGAAATGCCCAAGTTAAGGGATTGAGATGATTTTTATCACTTTTCAAAATTAGTTAAACTTTGTTCGAATGATACATACTTCTTTGAAATGATAATTACTTCTTTCAGAATGATAATTACATATTTTGAATTATTTTTCTTCCACCATCTTTCCAAGTAAGAGCGCGTACCATGATGTATCGAGATTTGGAGATTTTGAGATCTTTTATGCATCCACTAGATTGATTAAATAATTATGTTATCTTTATGTTGTATTGTTGTGAGCTTTCATCCTCATGCATATATATATTATTGTTCATTAAAATATGAGAAAATATGGAAGCATCATTTTGAGAAGGAAAATGAAACACCTTACAACACCCATGACCACGAGCTAGGTGGCAAGAGAATGAAATATTGAGATTATGAGATATTTGGTATATGGACTACGAGTCTATTATGACTCTCTAGGTAATTTTCCTTGTATTTTGATATTTTTGTCATTTATAGAGATCCCAAGTCATTTATAACATGTTGAGACTAATAGTTCAGTCAATTGGTAGTTCATTTGGTTTTTATGCGTGTTTTTGTCTTTTGGAGGTTTTTGAACTTGAACGGTTAGCTTTGGTCAAAACTTTAGGTAAATGACCTCAAAATACAATTCAGATGGTTTCTTAGCTCCAAAACATCAAGTTTCGTCCAGAAGAACCTTCAGCTTGGGTCCCAGGGCTTTTGGGCTCATGTCGAACTACCTTGTGAATTTTAAGTCAAACGGAGCCTTAGGTGTGGTACTCACTTTTTATCAAGATGACTTCTATTGGAAGTTTTGACATCTCTGTTAAGTCTGAAATATCGAATTGTCTGGGGTAGCATAGTTATTTTGTGTGCATGGATTTCTGACCCAATCCAGAGCACCTGAGGAAAGTCCACTGGGACTTTGCTAAATTATTGGTGCATTGTGCTGGTGTAGCCTCCTAAACGGGTGTCACGACCCAAGACTACCCCTAGACGTGATATGGTACCTAGATTCCCGAGAGACACCAAGCAAACCATATGACATAGCATGAGACTAAGATAACAACATAACTGAAATAAGATATAATTAGAATTAAAATCTTAAATGGAAATCTCAACATAACATGGAAGATCTGAGTACAAGACACATATGTGGAAGTCTAATGTCTGAATAAGACTCTAATCATAAGTGAGTCTCTACGACAAGACCTAACTCACTCGAACATCTGAAACTAAAGTAAAGTCTGAATGACATAAAAGTAACATATGTGACATGTCCTTGAACTATGAGGACTCACCAAGACTGAGAAAAGTTGATAGGATCTTGTACTAAACGCGAGCCTAATATGGAGCATCAACACCTCTATTATAAGATAATATAGGCACAAGAATGTGCGTGGTCAGTACTCGGAATGTACTGTGTATGGGGAAAGATGCATGAACATAACATAATAGCATGATAGTTTGGAAACATGATAATGCTATGACCAAGTAAACATTACATAAAATTGATCATATGATTTCATAAAATATAGTACAAGGTCATACATTCTACATCAAATCATAATTATAACGTATGAGGAAATCATAAGCTTTTGTGGGAGATACCATTAATCAACATAAGCCATGTGAGCCATAACATGGAGTTCAGTGTGTAAATCTCCCACAGTGAAAAGAGAGTGTTCTACTTGCCAAGGTAAGGACCATAATCATGAGCTTAGGTGGATCCACTAGCTAGAGTCAATTAAGATAAAGTCCTATGGAGGCACGTAGTTCTGGGACAAGAAGATTGCTACTAAATGTCTCATGCCTATATTAATGGGTGAGCCATCATCCCTAGGTCCACTCGATGCTAAGTACACTCCCAATGGAAAACATACATAATCATAATCATATTCATATTCATAATCTTTGAAACGTTAAGAATCTAGTAATATCAAATTATTCATACATAATCTCATAGTCGTAAGAATAGCTCCTTAAAATCATGATTTCATAACACACTCTTGAGAGACTTATCTCAAACATCTAAATCATGATATTCATATGAATATTTAGATACTTTATCTAAAAGCATCCTTGATTAATAGAATCCTTCATAACATAATGCATGCATATCAATATAGCTTGATTCATGTTCATCAAAATACTTGCATAGCATGTTTTCAAGAAAATATCATTGAAAATATTGAAATATCATCAAATCATGCATAATGAGATCATTCCTGGCGAGAAAACTTAAATTCAATTGAACCCATAAGAAAATCATGAAAACCCTAGAATATGGCAAGAATCATAAAGTGAAATTTGTGATTTCTTTGGGACTCAATGGGTGGAGAGGGACCCATTGATGAAGTTCTCACATACTATGATTAAAGCCCTAACTGAAAACTTCAATGGAGACTTGAGTCCTTGAAACCCTAGCTTGCTTAGAGAAAAAGACTAGAGAGAGAATTTGGAATTTTGAGAGTATGAGAGTGAATGGGGAGGTTAGGGGTCTTAGGAATCCTTTAGTGTCTTCAAAAATAGCTTAAAACAATGCATTCTAGAAATTAAAAGAGTATAAAAAGACCCAATTAACCTTGACTAAAACTATTGAATTACTCTTCACGAGCACCATCCATGAACCGTGGATCCTTCTACGGTCCATGATTCATCTGTAAAAAAGAAAAGAGGGAAAAATTTAATATTTGAAGTTAAGTATATGATCACCCTCCACGAGCCGTAAAACTTTCGACGGTTTGTGGATCTTATAACGCTCAACTACACCTCTTATAATTCAAGGTGTAGGCAGTCACTAACAAGTATAAACTAAACGAAGAGTTGGGGTCGATCCAACGAGGAGTGTTCTAGTAAAACATTCAACTACGAAGTACTATAGTGATCTAATCTTTTGTAGGTAAAAGTAAGTAAAACGGAGCATAATGTAAATCTTCAAGTTTTAATTATCAATAATGAGAGAACTTAGTAACCAATTGTAACGAAACGATCAACACAGGTTTTAAGCAATTAGAGATGGGACCTTGGGAGTGTGTGAGTGATCAATCACTAATTCCGATGATGGGTTATTACCAATTGCTATAAGTTGTTGAATCTTAATGGGTAGGATAGATTAAGGTTATTACAACTATTTTTCAATCAACCATCATGCATCAAGTGAGTTCTTACAAACCTCAACAAGCATAGCATTACAAAACAATCTAATTCCGTAATTCAACCCACTTTTACAAGCTAGGAAGCAAAGACAACAGTCTAAACAATTATCAATTGCAAATTCCACTCTAATGCCTCTTTTCCAAGCAAACTTAGAGATCTAAACTAAATCTGAATTTGCAACTTCAGACCATAATTGAAAACACGAATTCACAACTGAACCCATTTCAATTCAACATTAAATTCACCAATTAGCAATACCCATAAGCTAATTAGATCATTCATCACATATTCACACCCCTACGGAATTGGGGTTTTAGCTACTCATAGCAAAAGGGAAGAAATCGTTACCAAAGAGATTATCCATTGATGAACAAATTCTTCAAAGATCAAATGCTAAATATTAGAATTAAACCCAAAGTCTCCAATCCAAAAACCACACAAGAATGTTCAGAAAATATTCAAACTGTAAAAGTTCTCCTTAGTATAGCTTAACTGATTCTTTCTCTCTTTTCAAAAAACCAATTTATACTTCCTCGAAAATTTTAAACATTTCAAGTGGGTCCTTTCGGCGAGATAAGTCGGGGTTGCCAAAGTGCTCTTCATCGCCTTTTTGTGCTAGATTTCTACCTCAGATGGTTGTGGAAAATAAAGAGGTCTGGGTCGGGCTTGCCGTTCCGTTCGGCGATATGCCGAAGTGCTCCTGTTGGTCGCCGCGTTGGTTAAGTTTATAGGCCATCATGCTGGAACTTTAGGCGAGCTAGAAGCCCTCTCTGCGAGTCGTCGAGTGGCTTTTGTGACCTTCAGCCTCCCTTTTTTCGGCTTTTCCAACTTTTTCACCTCTTTTCCCAAAATAATGTCCTTGCCTTGTTCTTGAACCTCCATGGCTACACATAAACAATTTAACATTAGTTTTTAGCACAAAATGGGCATTGATGACACTATATCACTATATATCAAGCCCGAAATGAGTCAAAATCTCCGACTCATCAACACCCCCAACTTAAACTTTTGCTTGTCCTCAAGTAAAACATGAGATCAACCAGTTCAACTGAGATGTCTACAAATAGTGCTCCTTGAGAATCCACAGGAGAATGCACACAAATGAGTCAAAAATGCAATGTTCAAATGTGCACTCAAAGTTTCAAACTCTGAGTAGCCATCATCAATTAGAGTTCATGCTCACAAATGCTCGCTACAAACGCAAATTCATGTCCAACGAAAGTATTCGAATGCCCTCACATCAAGAATGATTCCATGCTCTCACAAATTCAATCAAAGACCATCATTAAGTAATCGAAAACAATGCTCACACTCTCAAATGAGAAAAATATGCACGACTTTACCCATAGGCTTGCCCGTATTTTCCAACCAACATATACAAGGCTTATGTAGGATCAAAAAGGTCTTTCAAGGCTTGTAATGGGGCTGACGTTTAGGGTATGATCATTTTGGCTTAGTGACTTTACCTTCATGAAGCATGGTTCCAACTTCACTTCTTTTCCTTTTCTTCCATACTTTTCAAGTTCACAACTCATCCTTGACCTATTCACAGCACACACAATTTTTTGGTATACACATTTTTATTTCCACACAATGCACAAGGGCACAATTTTATTCAAATCTTTTCTTTCTTTTCTTTTCATCTCTTTTCTTTTTTTTTATATGGAGGGGTTCCAGTTTTTTCACACATTTCTTTCCAAGGATCAAGTTCACGAACTTCATGCTCAATCTCTTTTTTCATTCTTACCACACTCCTAACTTAGGCTTTTGGCCTAAGTTGGCTATTCAAACAAACCAATGCTTCACGAAGGTTATAGGTGGGAAAGACATGGCAATTTCAACGATCGGCTAAAATCATTGTGTTCATGTTTCAACCAAAGAAAAGGATAGGCTCAAATGGTACCAAGCTGGGTTCACACACTCACAAGGTGGTCAAACAAAGGTATAGCAATTAGGTTCCCTCTCAAAAGTTCATGCCTAAGATCATTTCCTTCATTTACCAATGCTAATCAATTGGACCAACGGGGCAAGTTCTAGGTATAATCATGCACACCTTTTAAGTAAATCTCACCACACTTGGCATCCAAACACGATTGTGGATCACAACTCTACGAGTCAAGCTTGCGTGCAATGGTCATTGTAAGACTCACTTTGATATTCAACTAGTCACAATGAGATGCTAAGAGTTCACATAAGACTATGCAACTCAAATTACCTCGTTGGACTAACACAAACATATCGTTCATCAAGAGCACTATTCACGTCATCGATATTGATCACAATGGATACTCGAATGTACAAAAGAACAGCCGCCAATCATTTGCATTGACCACATTCATCAACAACCACATTAATCAAAAATCATCAATAGAGAGAGAAGTCGACATTCATTTCAAAACATTGACATTCATTCCAAATACAAAAATAACAACATCTCAAGAACAACAATCAGTCATAACATCAAAACAAAACAAACAAACATACAATCAAAAAGGGTAGGTCTAAATGCCTTCACCCCACGAAAAAGACTACGCAATGTCCTCAATGCGAAATAAAATAAAAGTAATAACAGGAAATAAAATGGAGTGCGAGGGAGAATCCCCCTGTCAGGCTATGCCGGAGGTGAACTACCGCTAGGTGGTGTAGCCTTAACCTGGGCATCAGTGCCCGACTCATCCTCAGGGGCTTGGACCCACTCGAACCAATCATGGATGTATCACTCAGTGAAGCCATAATAGCAGCCCGTACTATGTCACCCTCCAAATCCTCTAAATCAGCATAGACGTCTCGCTTGCGAGCCAACACCTCCTCATCTGTCTCAGGGGTATCAGTCTCCATGGAATCATCAGCGGCAGCAGTGGCTTTGATGGTAGTAGGTGGAGGGATCTCGAAACTCGAGCCCTCGGGAACATCAACATTACCCCACAACATGGTGATATCTGTGGACTTCAACTCGTCCACATCCCGGCGTGATCCCACAATGTCAGCCTTCACGGCTGTCAACTCTGTAGTGCTACCTTCCTTCTTCTCACAGTTCACAACTTGGGCGATGAGGGCATCCAAGGCAAGCCCTTATTCCATGATCAACTGGCGTTGATCTCCCAACTCCGCTCTAATGGGAGCAAGTGCCGCAGCGATGGCAAGCTCAATCATATCTGGAACAGCCGCCTCCACTCTCGAAGCCCGAACATTGGTCGAATGGGCTAGGTGGCCCGTTTTGATCAGCATGGCCTGAGTCAATGGGGGGCGGGATCTAGGAATGGGGGCAAGCATCGAAGTAGAGGAAGTGGCTGGGGTAGGTACAGGGGCCGTGGAAGAAGTAGGAGTAGGTATACCTGAAGGCGACTCTGTGGGAGGAGGAAACAGCGAACCGATCTCCATAGCATCGACATTCACAACCGGGGAAGTATCCACCGGGGGTCTCTTCCTCCTTTCCACCTCATCCTTGAGGTACTCCACCTCAATCCTCCGGATGTCACAAGACGAGGTCGGATTGACCTCAACATCTGTCTCTGCCTCGAAAGGCATACCTGAACGCCGACATAGTTCGCTAATAAAGATCGGGAATGGTAGTGAGGTCTGATTTTGTTTCGCCCTCATCAACATCTCTTGCTCAATGATGGCACCCAGATTCAACATCTACCGACCCATGATGCATCCTAAAAGTACGGCCTTCGGGTGTCTGATGATTGATTCATTTTGTGACGATATCAAAGAGCTGCTGATGAACCCGAACCAATAAATCACTACAATGCTTAGGTCCTTCTTCTCTATAACAGCTCCCGACTAAATCCACGAAGGCATCGTGTCACTAAGCAATGGGGCCAACCACTCCTTCAAATCATCTAGGGTCTTCATTTTGATTTTAGCGGTCAACGAATGCCGAATTCAAACTGTACAGTTGAGTGAATCATTTATTTTTGTTTGACTGCACTTCACCTCTTTGCCCCAAACCATTACAAAGTCGACCAGTGCCTTTGACTGTGCCTTTTTCTTCCCTTTCGGGATCAATTTAGCATACGCAACATAGAACCCTTAGACCCAAGTAGGCACGTAGGGACTCCAAGGCTTTGTGAAAATCTAGAATTTGTGGAATCTTAATGTTTCCTACACACCCGAGTACCTGTCCACCACACTATCCCTGGACAACCTTTTCTCCTTCAGGATTGTTCTCAAACCCTCGGCCTTCAATCTATTCATCGACCTAGGAGGATTTATCAGGGCAGGAGGGACAGGTACTAAAGCTGGGGATGGAGCTGGAACTGCTAGTGGCTCTTATGGGTTGCTATAGAACACAGCTCGGAGCGTTTCCTCTTAATCAATTAAGCAAAGGGAACCTCAGACTCCCCTACCTCCTCACCCCTCGGACTCCATGGATATGAACTGGATTAAGAGTTCACAGCTTTCCGAGCTAGAACGCTCCATCACCTATTGCTTACCCTTCCCCTTTGCCTGTGAAGTTTTCCTGTGAGTAGGCCGGGGTTGGTCAATTTCTAAGGCTATCTCCACCCCTCTTTCCCTCTTTCAAGGTGCTGGTCGTTTAGCGGGAACCTTTTGTCGGGGCATACCTGTAAACACACACAAACCAAAACAAAATTCAATTTCGAATGGGTTAGAAAATAGCGATTTCAAACAAGTTGCACAAAAGCTCGCCAAACCGGTTGGCGAGTCACCGAGTCAGTTCAGCGAGACACAAGGGCATCGCCAAAAGTTCCAGAAGAGATAAACAAAAATACAGGTCAAAAAGGGAGATGAAAAGAACAATTGGTGAGTCACCGAGTCCACTCGGTGACCATAATGGGCCTCGCCGAATGTTACACAACCAACTAGCACACAAACAAGTCAGAAAGGCGATGAGGAGGTCTTTAGGCGACACACCGAATCAACTTGATGAGCTCGACACAGCTTGCCACACTAACCCAACGCATCACCTCCCCATTTCAATATCGATATCTAACTATTACCTCACGATACATAAATTCATGCACAAATAGCAACAAAGGTCATCACCCACTACCCAATTTCTACTCGGGGTACTCACACTTCCCCAAATCAAAATGAAATCAACAAAACGATGATTTGCCCTTAAGAAAGTCATCACCCAATCAATCATTGGGTAAATTCAAGTCATTTGAATGAATTCAGGTTACTCAGACTTCATCCATAATTAATCCGACAACTAAAAAGCACAATTTATCATCTACCCCAAGATTATAGGACAAAATCACACAAACAAGGGCTATGAACATGCTTGAATCCAAATAAACATACTACAAATCAAAAGGCGTTGATTTAAGCATACAAATCAGTCAAACAATCAAATATTGAATACCCAACAATCATCACAACAAATATTTATACGAGAATCAAGTAAACAAGAGATACCAACCTCAAAATGGGCAAAAATATGAGCACGGAAAAAAGGAAAGGGGGATGAGCCCAATCGACACTCCGGGAGCAATGCAATTGACAAAAATTAAAAATTGAACTACTAATGTTTGCGGGTAAACAAAAGCAATACGAAAATTTCAAACAAAAGGAAAGATTTGAATTGAAAAGGAATAAAACCGTTCAATTCGCGCCCATGTCGGCAATGGAACTAACGTCGCAAACCCGTTTGGTGACGCGCAAAGTGGGCCTCAACTCGCCGAAAGTAACAGAGAAGCCAGCATTTCAGGGGTCCAAAGGGAGATCTCGATCAGGCGCATCGAACCATTCAATGATCCGCTGAGTTGGCATTCAGCTCACCAAATTTTCCAGGAGGTCCCTCACTATAGGCTATCCAGGGGCGATGCAATTGGGTGATAAAGGGGGCAATTTGGCAACTCACCAAGTGGTCCAACCCCTTGCACGTTTTCATTTGTCCAAAATACGACTCCAACCTACACAACCAACAAACGCTATTCAAAAAACTAAAAATAAACTTGGGTTGCCTCCCAAGAAGCGCCTTATTTACCGTCGTGGCAATCCCTTCAAGCATCGTCCAAATATACCACATCATCAACGTCACATTGGGGCACTCTCCAAAGTAAAGGTTAAGTCGTTGTCCATTCACCTTGAACGTCAACCCATCCTTATTTTCAACTTCAATTGCCCTATTTTCAAACACACGATTTACCTTAAATGGACCCGACCATTTAGACTTGAGTTTTCTCTAAAATAGTCTCAAACGAGAGTTATAGAGTAACACACAATCACCAACTTTAAACTCTCGATGAAGGATTTTGGCGTCATGCCACTTCTTTATTTTCTCCTTATAAAGAACTGAACTCTCAAAAGCTTGAAGCCGAAACTCTTCCAAAGCATGTAGTTGGTCAACACGATCCTTAAATGTATTTTCCCAATTCAAGTTCACGATTTTCAAGGAAAATAATGCCTAATGCTCAAGTTCAACCGGCAGATGACAAGCTTTACCAAAAACCAATTGATATGGGGACATGCCAATCGGAGTCTTGAATGTGGTTCTATATGCCCAAAGAGAATCATCTAACTTTCGGGACCAATGAGTTCGATTTGCATTAACGGTCTTGGCCAAAATCCCTTTGATTTCCCGGTTTGACACTTAGACTTGCCACTTGCTTGGGGATGGTAAGGTGTGGCAACCTTATGCTTGACTCCATATTTGCTCAACAATGATACAAAAATTCGATTGCAAAAATGAGAGCCCCCATCACTAATAATCGCCCGCAGGGTGTCAAACCGTGTGAAAATGTACCGCTTGAGGAAAGTTACCACACTTCTTCCTTCATTGCTAGGTAAGGCCACAACGTCTACCCATTTAGAGATATAGTCAACGGCCACCAAAATATATTTTTTTCCATAAGAACTCACAAAAGGGACCATGAAGTCGATTCTCCATACTTCAAACAACTCAACCTCTAAAATCGGAGTAAGAGGGAGTTCATGCCTTCACGACACTCCTCTTTGCTTTTGAAATTGAACACACTTTCTGACAAAGGAGTTCGCATCTTGATATAATGTCGGTCAATAATAACCAGTTTGAAATACTTTAGCAGTTGTACGCTCCCCACTATGGTCTCCACCAACCGATGATGCATGGGATGCGTTAAGAATAGCATCCACCTCAATCTCTAGAACACATCTTCTGATTATATGATCAGCACACTCCCGAAATAGGTAAGGTTCATCCCAAATATATTTCTTCACGTCAAACAGGAATCGCTTGCTTTGCTAATACTTTAGCCCATCGGGAAGAATCCCACACACCACATAATTGGTAAAATCAGCATACCAAGGTGTGGTACCCGTAGACACAACCATTACCGACTCATCGGGGAAAGCTTCCTCAATAACTTTTTCATTGGAAAGAACCACACTCGTTTAAGCCTCAACAAATGGTCTGCCACTTGATTCTCACACCCTTTTCGATCTTTGACTTCGAAGTCAAACTCTTGCAACAATAATACCCATCAAATAAATCTTGGTTTTGCATCCTTTTTGGCCATCAAGTACCGTATAGCTGCATGGTCGGTGTGTATCACAACCTTGGTTCCCAATAAATAGGCTCTAAACTTTTCAAAACCATACACCACAGCCAACAACTCTTGTTTAGTGACAGTGTAGTTCTTTTGAGCTACATTCAAGGTCTTGCTTGTATAATAGACCAGGTGAAACAGCTTTCCTTTTCATTGGCAAAGTACCGCTCCAAAAGCCACACCACTAGCATCACGCATTAGCTCAAATGGGTTGTTCCAATCCGGAGCAACAATGATCGGAGCCGACACTAACTTCTCTTTTAGACACACAAATGCATTCATACAAGCTTCATCAAACTCTAATACACTTTCTTTTTCAAGTAGCTTGCAAAGAGGATAAGCTATCTTAGAGAAGTCTTTTATGAACCTCCGGTAGAAACCCGCATGGCCTAAGAAGCTTCTAACACCTTTAACCGAAATAGGAGGAGGCAACTTGGCGATAACTTCAATCTTAGCTTGATCCACTTGTATGCCTTCTCCCGAAATTTTGTGCCCCAACACAATACCTTCCTTGACCATAAAGTGATATTTTCCCAATTGAGTACAAGATTTATTTCAACACATCTTTGCAATACTCTACCAAGGTGCTCAAGGCATGTCTCAAATGTATCCCCCACAACTGAGAAATCATCCGTGAAGACTTTCATCGAGTCTTCCACCATGTCAGCAAAAATAGAGAGCATACACCTCTGAAACGTTGCCGGTGCATTAGACAACCCAAAAGGCATTCTTTTAAAAGCAAACGTCCCATAGGGGCATGTGAAAGTAGTCATATCTTGATCTTCCGGTGCAATGGAGATTTTATTATAACTGGAGTAACCATCCAAGAAACAATACCATCCACGCCAAGTTTGTTAAGCATTTAGTCCATAAAAGGCATTGGAAAATGATCTTTATCGGTTCCCGCATTAAGTTTCCTATAGTCCATACATACATGCCAACCGGTAACCTGTTGCATTGGTAAAAGTTCACCTATTTCATTTGGGACCACGGTCATACCACCTTTCCTTGGAATGCATTGAACAGGGCTTACCCACTTGCTATCCGCAATAGGGTAGACCACTCCCGCGTCAAGCCACTTGATGATCTCTTTCTTGACAACCTCTTGCTTTGGAGGGTTTAACGTCCTTTGATGTTCAACGCTTTGTTTATAAATACTATCCAATTGAATCTTGTGGGTGCAAATACCCGGAGGAATTCCCACAATGTCGGCAATCGTCCACCCTACAGCCTTGATAAACCTTTTCCACACACTGACAAGTGATTGGGTTTGCTAGTCAAGCAAGTCCGCAACAATAATCACGGGTAAAGTGTTATCAGCTCCCAAGAACACATAACGATGGTGCGGAGGGAGTACCTTCAACTCAAGCTTTGGTGGTTCTTCAATGGATGGCTTTGCGGGGGAATTTTCCCTATTCTTCGAATTGATATCAAGCTTCAAAGGGTTTTTAGAATAAGATCCTAAACCCAATAGAGCAGCCACCACCTCATCATAATCTTGAATTTCTATCCTGTCGTAATTTAATAGGACGACGTCCAAAGATTTACCAACACATGAAATTTCACCCACACTAGCAACCGCTTCATCAATCACATCAATAGCCGATAACACATGGAGATCACTTGGATGCTTCATAGACTTGCATACGTTGAAAGTGACTTCCTCATCATTTACTCGGAATTTCAAATCACCACTTTCTACATCAACAAGAGCTCTTCGGTAACCAAAAATGGCCTACCAAGAATAATAGGAATCTCGGCATCAATCTCGCAATTAAGAATTACAAAATCAGCCAAAAATATAAACTTATCCACCTTCACCAAAATATCATAGAGAAGGCCAATATGACGGTTGATAGATCGATCAGCCATAAGAAGACGCATAGTTGTTGACTTAGGCTTACCCAACCCAAGTTGCTTGTAAATGGCATAGGGCATCAAATTGATACTTGCCTCCAAATCACACAAAGCTTTAGTAAATTGAAACATCCCTATAGTGCAAGGGATAGTAAATGCCCCCGGATCATTCTTCTTGACAACCACGTTTGACATAATGGCACTACAACTATGGGACAGTTCAACCGTCTCGAAATCCATACTTCACTTCTTCGTGACCAACTCCTTCATAAACTTTGCATAACCCGACATCTCCAACAATGCCTCCACCAATGGAAGATTAAGAGAGAGAGTTTTGAAGACAGAGAGGAACTTTTGGAACTTGGCATCATCATCCCTCTTCTTCAATCTTTGAGGAAATGGTGGAGTAATTTTGGGCAACGACTTTTAAGGTCTTAAGGGAGGAACCACCTCCACCTTTGACTTCTTAGCTTCACCGGCCACACCATCTTTTGGTGCATCATCAACCTCATTGGAAGTGTCATTGTTCATCTCTTCGGCAAGTCCTTCACCCTCTTAAACAACTACTTTCCTTTTACTTGGGCCAGCTTTTTCATCAGTTTGCACATCACTTTCCACAATCTTACCACTCCGGGTCGAGATTTCCATGCATTGTGCATTTTCATTCTTTGGGTTCGCCAAGGTATCACTCCGAAGACCCCCTTTTGGTCTTAGATTTAAGTGAGCTGAGATCTGACCCATTTGGGTTTCAAATTTCTTGATGGAAATCGAATGAGAGGTCACCATTTGGTTCAATGAGGAAAAATCAGCTTTCATTTCCTTGAGCACTTTGTCCAACCCTTCTACCTTGTTTAGAATGCAGGCAAGCATATCCTCGGTTTGAAAACTTTTGGGATCGGCCTAAGGTTCCTTCGCCTTTGGGAGATCATGAGGAGGTACGTAACGATCTCTATCCCCATCTCTATCTGTCCAACTTGCACCCCTATCACGCCCATCCCGATCTGTATCTCTCCAACCACCATCATGATCTTTGTTCAAACCTTGATTCCCGCCCGGCCTTGGATAGCTCAGACGAGAACCCACCACTTGGTTCGACAAAACTTGTACCTCTTCATTGTGCATAGCTTCAAATTGTGCATCATCTGGACTCAATCCACTATTAGCACAAATCGTAGTCACAACTTTATAGCCACCTCCCATGACATGTTTTGTCAACAATTCCATTTGGGTCATCATTTTGGCTATGTTCTCATCACGCTCTTAGTTCTTCTCCATTTGTTCTTTAGTCAGCCCAATAGTGAGAGGTGAAACTTGATCCTCTCTCGCGTGCCATGCTCGATTTATCTTAGTCATCTCATCAAGCAAAGCCGATGCCACGGCAAACGGTTGTCTCATGATTCCACCCCAGATAAGACGATCAGCAACAACTTTTTCAACGAAATCGAGATTCTGGTAGAAATATTGCAAGAGCACATTTTTTGGTAATCCATGAGTAGGACATTGGAGAAGCAGCTTTTGAAACCTCAGCCAAGTTTCATGAATAATTTCACCATCAATTCGTTTGAAATTTTGAATGCCATCCCTCAACTTCACCATCTTCGAGGGAGGGAAGAAACGTTCAAGGAACGCCTCTGTGAGCCCTGCCCAATAAGTAATTGAGTCTCTTGGTAGTTCAGCCAACCACTTCGTTGCTTCCACTACTAGAGAAAAGGTAAACAAGCGAAGTCGAATCAACTCTTGACTGATGTTCTTGCGTAAGCCTTTTACTAAGCCCTTTCACTCACATATGTAGAAGTGCGTGAAGTGGGCAATTGTCTGTCTCTAGGCTCTGATATCACAATTCCCCGTTGCCTTTTTCGGGGTGGAGGAGAATCTTCTGGAGAAGCCCTTTGGGAAACGGGTAGCTTAGGTCTAGTCATACATACATTGCACAACATCCCAAAACATATATCAGGTGAAAGGTTAGTCAAAAATAGTAAAAAGAAATCCCAAAATTGAACCTATCCTGATGCTTGCCAACTAAGTCGGTGAGTTGCCGAATAGGTTCAACGAGCCAAAGTAGGCTTGTTGAATGGGTCTGAAGAATAGACTAAGGTATTGGTAACATCGGTGGACTCTATCAAGAGCTGGCGACTCACCAAATCCAATCAGCGAGCTAAGGAAGCTCGCTGAAAGTGAAAGTAGAGAAAGCCAAAATTTCACAATAGAAGGGCAAGCTATTTATTAGTTAGGCGAGTCACCAAAAGCATTCAGTGAGCTTAAGGGAGCTCGTCGAAAATGACAATAAGCATAGTCAACAAATCTAAACCAAAGGGCGAGCTAGAACCAACTTGGCGATACGCCGAGTCACCTTGAGCATGTATTCCATAGCCCTTCAACACATTTTTCAAAAATTGATTTCAACAACCAACCAATGATCAATTTTCAGCAAAATTAGCACAATTACTAGGCAGCCCAGAACACCTAATCACCCCGAGTACTCAGACTTCCCCCCAATTTCAACAATAAACAACAAAACAATGATTTGTCCTTAAGAATGACATCACCCAACCTATCATCTCAAAAATTCTAGCGATTTCTTTGAATTCGGGTTAATCAGACTTCATCCATATAATAAATAAGAAATACCCATAGATTATTAACAGTTAATTTTGGTAAAAGTCAACCTAAGACCCATTAAATTTAACACAAAGGCAAGAGTTGAACTTTAAGAGTAATAGGCATTCAAGCATGCAACTCTAAAATCGAAAACCCAATCCAATAAGAACTAAACAATGCAATAACAACTCCAAGATCAGACATATACAATTTCATTAAGCAAAATTCAAAAGATATTGATAAGAAATCCGACCTCTAGATGACAAAAGCGTAAGTACAAAGGGGGGATTGGATTTGTAAAGAGGAATCCACACAAATATGCAATCGACAAAGTAACAATGAAGATAAAAATTCATAGAAACTACTTTAGAGTGTTTATATGAGACAAGGAAAAAAAATATTGAGGAAATTCGAGTGGTTGGCATTTAAACGGCCAAAAGGCTCTTGGCCTTTCTACTGACTACCAACTCGGCGAGCTGCAACTAACTTCGCCGACAAAATTGGTGACTCATTGAAGGAGCTCAAGCTCTCCAATCATGCCTCTTCAAATCATCAAACTCAAATTTTAAATTGACAAGAATGACTTATCTCACCGAAGAAGAATGGTGACTCAACAAAAGGGAATTTGTCCGCCAAATATGACCGGAGCTCCTTTAGATTTTTGCTTCCAAAAGGTGACCTTAGATGGGCTTGCAGAGCCTATTTGGTGACTCACTGAGTGAGCAATTTCCCACCAAAATTGACAAAACTGAATGGAAAATTTCTAAGCAAAAAGGGTGAGCCAAAGCAGGCTTACCTAATTCACTTGGCGAATCGCCAAGGCACTCTTCAACTCGCCAAAATTCCAAGAGTTTAGGGACTTCTCTTCCACCTACACAATCAACACACATTATTTAATAACTACTAAAAACTTAGGTTGCCTCCCAAGAAGTGCCTTAGTTAACGTCATGGAACAACGTGGACATGCTTTAACGCATCATCCAAATACATCACCTTTATTACTCTTGCATCACTATCCTCCCCAAATTACAATTTCAAGCATTGGCCATTAATGTTAAACTTTGATCCGTCAGCATTCTCAACTTCAATTTCTCCATTACCAAACACTCTAATCACCTTTAACGGACCAGACCACTTTGATTTCAACTTTCTCAGGAAAACTCTCAAACTAAAATTAAAAATCAACACCTAATAACCCACCCGAAACTCCCGGTGTATGATTTTAGCATTATACCATTGCTTTACCTTCTCTTTGTAAAGGGATAAACTTTCATATGCCCTTAGTAAGAATTCTTCTAACTCATGGATTTTTTGGACACGATTCCTTGAAGCAATCTCCCAATTCAAATTCACCGATTTCAATGCCCACAAAGCTTTGTGTTCCAACTCTATGGGCAAGTGATAACTTTCTAAACACCAACTGATATAGAGACATGCTGATAGTAGTCTTGAATGTTGTACAATTGGCACAAAGGGCATCATCAAGCCTCCTCAATCAATTGGTTCTATTAGCATTCATTGTTTTTTCCAAGATGCTTTCGATCTCACGGTTAGATACCTCGACTTGCTCACTTTTTTTTAGGACTGTAAGGAATAGCAACCTTGTGTTTCATCCCATATTTGGACAAAAGAGATTTAAATTGGTGATTACAAAAATGATAGACACCATCACTTATGATAGCCTGAGGGGTGCCAAATTTCATAAAAACATACCTCTTGAGAAATTGTATTACACTCCGCCCTCATTGTTGGGTAAAGCCACTGCCTCTACCCACTTTGACACATAGTCAACGGTCACAAAAATATACTTGTTACCAAAAGAACTTACAAAGGGTCCCATGAAATATATCCCCCACATATCAAATAGCTCAACATCAAGAATTTGTTATATATATATAGTATTAATTTGTTTGTGTCGATTTATTTTAAAAGTATTTATTAAATAAGTCATGTTTTTAATAATATGAAAACATTAATATAAAGAAGCACAAATTTGTTAAGTCATAATTGATTTATATTTATTTTAAATAAGTTAAAAGAATGGTTACAAAAAAAAATTAATATAAAGAAGGTTGGCGTATAGCATAAATCAAAGGGAATGTGATTGTTATAAAGCGAAACGTGAAAAGAGGACTCTGAAATTATTTGTTTTATTTATAACAATTAAAAAAGATCTAAACGTAAAATATCACGTAATTATCACAATTATAAAAAATTTAAACAAACGTTGTCCCTATATTATACTAAAAGAATCTATGATGGAAGTCAAACTAGGTTGTTTAAAGACTAGCCCTTTGCTGCACTAATGTTCATTTCGTGCCACCCAAACTAACTTGTCTACTTTCTAATTTCACCATCCTTTATTTTATCTCTCTTGCTCTTCTATACTATGCTTATAAATATAGTAGATCAAATATGAATCATTTGCAAACAACTTCACCAATTTAAAAATTAGCCATGAAAATCCAGCTTTCTATCTTATTTACCACTTTCCTGTCTTCCTCTTACCCATACTTGTGATACCTGTCACCAAGCATCACAAAACATCAAATCCTTACCAAAAATTGCCTCAAGGTCCATGGAAGTTGCCCTTTATAGGAAACCTTCTTCACATGGATATCTCTATCAAATTTAGTAACCAAGCGTGGTCCCCTCATGCACCTTAAACTTGGCCAACGTTCAGCCATAGTCATTTTATCACCGAAAAGATGTATTTATTAACAAATGCAATAATTTGTAGAGCTTCAATTGGGAGGGATCAACAGTCAGCGAGTATGTTAATGAAATAAGTTGCATCTTTTGCTGGAGTTTTTAATGTTGTGGATTTGTTCCCTTCCTTAAAGATTCTTCATTTTATTACTGGGGCACACAAAAAATTACTTCAAATGCATCATAAAGTTGATCATGTTCTCGAAAGAATCATGGAACAGAGCAATTAGCAACAGAGCATATAGGAAAAGATCTTGTGGACCTTCTCCTCAAAGCCATCATTTTCAGATTCCTATCACAAGAAATAATATCAAAGCCATAATACTGGTAAATGCATGAACTGACTCCTCTTCATTTCCTCAACTACATATACTTAAATGAGCACACTTGTCAAATATAAATTTGAAAGATCTAGATTAGATTAAATTAATTTAACAAATATGATTATACATGGAGAGTACTTTTCAAAATTAAAGACTACTTCCCATAATATATTTTATTATTTATGATTAAGATTCTTGTTAAATTTATTTAATTTCTTTAAGAATTATATTTGACAAGTGTCACTAATCTAGATATGTACTTGAAGAAATAGAGAGAGTGTTGTGGAGATGAGCCAAATCCGAATTTGTTCGTGGATACTTACATAATCTTGAATTATTTTATGAAATTCATCAAATTATTTTTTGTAATAAAAAATAACTCAATAATACTTAGATATTATAGAAAATAAAATATCGCAAAGATATACTAAATTTTTTCCCTAAATCATAAGGAGTCAGTTGATACACAGTGCATAAGAATAAAACTAAATAAAGTGTATTAGTAATGTTGATATTAGTTACATTAAAATTAATTATGTTGATATTATTTTTTATACTACGGTTTGATTTGATGAATTAAAGATAGTTTTTGTTAGTGCAAGATTTATTTTAATGATAAACAATAATGGATCCTTGCAGGATATTGGGCTATCAAAAAGAAAAGAATCAAGCAGTCCAAAACAGACGCATAATCAGTGGAAATCAAGTCCAAAAGTTGTGGCAATCAGGATTTCACTCAATCAAAGATCTACAATTAAGTTGTGGCAATTAGCTAGAAACGGCTACAATCAGAAGATCCTCAATTGAATATCTACAAATGTCTATAACAGCTAGCTATAACGGATCAAATAACAAGCAAGGATGGCAATCATCAAGGAGCATATACAGAGATCAATCCCATTCAAAAAAGGCAGCTGATGACCCGAAAAAGGAAGTTGAAGATTAGCCTTCGCTTTATTCATGGAAAGATGGAATTATATATCTCTTTCCAAGGATCAAATCTGTTGGGTTGCTATCTCTTCACAAAAGGAAGATTCAAAACACGACTCTCTATATAAATCGGAACATTGTCTAGCATAACATATACATCGAGTCTGAATCTTCACTCATTCTCTACTCTACTTTTAACAAGCATTGTATTACTTAGTTTTAATATGTGCACAAAAAAGAGAGAAGAGAAAAACATTGTTGGTGAGGTTGTCTATCAAAAGAAAAAGATTGAGTGAAGACATAGGAACTATACTCTCAACTTGTACTCATTTCAAAGATTCAAAAGGCTAGAAGAGAATACCCTAGCAACCCAAGGGGACTGGACGTAAGATCCACATTGGATCCCAACCAGTATAAAAACATCCTGTGTCAATTTTATTTTCTGCACTTCTAGTTACAGCTTTTATTCCTGCAATACAATAGTCAACTAGCGAAACGCACGAGTCGAATATTGCAACAAAAAGAAAACGAAAAAAAAGAGCAATTCACCTCCCCCCCCCCCCTCTTGCACCTTCAACTTTATCTTTAACCATGTTTATCTACATATTAATAAATATTGAATCGCTAATACTATAATTTGTTTTATATTAGTTTATACACCTTATATTACTTGTGAAAATTTAGCGACTCGCCTAACATAATATCCATGTGGCATTTTTTAGTAATAAAATATTTTTTATATATGACTCTACTATAATAAAGTAAAAGTTGGATAAAATTACGCTTCTGAATGTTTAGATGTAATGCAGGACATGTATGTGGCTGGAAGTGCAACATCATCAACAGTATTAGAGTGGGCTATATCAAAACTGATGAAGAATCCAAGCATGATGGAAAAAGAACAAACTGAAGTTGGAGAAGCCTTCAATGGAAAGACAACAATTGATCAAACATGTAATGACTCGGTTGGTCATTTTTTGTATTTTTGTGAAATTTACCATTTTTCCTCTCCCGATATCGACCCCGAGTTGTTTCTTGATTGAGTTTTTGAAGTTTGTTGCAAACGTTAAGTTAAAAGTTGACATTATGGTAAATTTGAGTTTGAAAGGCTTAAGTTGCTTTAAAAGTGGGTTTCGGAGTCTTTTAGAATTTCGAGTGTCGGAATGGAATTCCGTCGATTCTGTTAGTTCCGAAATGTGGCATATGCTCTGTGAGATTTGTCAATTTTTAATTTCGATTCTTTTTGGAGATTTGAGATCCTAAGTTGTGAAATTGTGAAATTTTAGCCTTTGGGTTGACTTTAGTCAGCATTCAGAGTTCGAATGCTTGGATCGGAATTTCGAGAGTTCCATTGGATTTGGGAGATGATTTTAAGCCTAGGAGTGGTCTTGGTTGATTTTTGAGAGTTCTCAAGCTTGATTTGGCTTTTTAGGCGTTGCATTAGTTTCTTGTGGTTAAACGGATGTCTGATTGAGTAGACCTTGGATTCATGTTTTGACGGTTCCATTGAGTCCAGAAAGTCGAGTATAATTGATTTTCATATTTGGTTTGTGTGTACGGGGTTCCGAACGAATCCCAAGGGCCAATTTGATGTTTTGAGAGTTTGCTAAATTTTCTGGTGCAGTAGGCTTCACTTATGTGAAGGTCCTATCGCTTAAGCGAACTTTGCATAAGAGAAGGACCCTTGCTTAAGTGAACCTCATAGAAGCGAAGGAGCTTCGCTTAAGCGAGACTGGCGTTTTTAGAGGGGTTTTGCGACATCAGATAGTGGTTTTGACCTGCAAATTCGGAGTTTAAGCCTCATTTCACCATTTTTGAGCTTGGGGAAACCTTAGTGGCGATTTTTGAAGAGATTTTCTATGCTAGATTATTTGAGTAAGCCTTCTTGATCCTAAACCTTCATTTTTCATTGATTAATTATGAGGATTCTGATTGGTTAATGTGGAGGTTTTCATGAACTCAAGTTTCTAAACTAAAATGGTGATTTTGAAGTGGTTTTAATCCCTTTTTCGAAATGGTTTTCTCAAATGAGTTCCTAAAGCCTTGAGTAATGTTTTCAAGTTTTAATTTTCGGATTCAAACCTTCTTTTTCAAATTGGGTTTGTGTTGATTGACCTATTTTTCAAGAGTACTGGTGTGGGTACTGTGATTTCCGGTAGATGGTTGCGAATACTTAATTATTATAGATTGTGTGGCTTTGGAAGTGACTCAGAAAGGGAAGAATCATTTCTTGGAGTGATTAATTGATTGATTTGAGGCAAGTGATCTATAAAACTTTGCAATTAGGTTGAATTGTTTATATCTCTTTATTGCATATGTGTTGGGAGTCATCGGGAATAAGGTGAAGGGCTATTTTGTTCCACTTGATTAATGTTAACCAACAAAATGGTGGAAAATAAAAAGGCTTCTTGATTATAATGACAATTGTGAATTGCCTCGTTGTGACCCCTATTTGATTGATGAATTGTTGATAGCATGAAAGTAGACTCGTGTGATATGAATTGTTGTCTCTTCCGTATGGTGTGATATTGCTTGTGTGCATTGATTGTGAACTCCGTGATGAGACATGTGATGATTATGATGCCGAGGTTTTTGCCGACAAGTGTTATAATACCGAGATCTTTACCATCAAGTGTATGATGCCAAGGTCTTTACCGGCAAGTGTTATGATGCCGAGGTCTTTTCCGGCAAGTGCTATGATGACAAGGTCTTTACAGACAAGTGTTGTTTTGTGATAAAAGGCAAAGGGAAATGGTTCTGGCTAGTGATATAAATGCCGAAGGGAAATGGTTTCGGCAAGTGATATGTTATGATAAAAGCCGAAGAGAAATGGTTCCGGCTAGTGATATAATTGCCGAAGGGAAATGGTTCTGGGTAATGATATAATTACTGAAGGAAAATGGTTCTGAAAAGTGAATTAATGTGAAAGTCAAAGGGAAATGGTTCCGGCTAGTGACATCGATCCACGATGGTTTGGAATCTAAGATCCTCTACGGAGTTGATTCGCCTTATACTCTCTGTCTAGCTTGGGTAGGTCCCCCGGGAGTGTTAGCTCACTCACTTGGCTGGCTGGGTTGGGTCCCCGGAGTGTTAGTCGGCTAGGCAATTGGATATAAGTTAGTTAAGTTCCTTTTCGGAGTTGATATGCCCCGTGCACTCGTCTGGCTGGGACAGGGCCCCCGGAGTGTTAGATGGCTCACTTGGTTGGCTTGGCAGGGCCCCGGAGTGATAGTCAATCGAGCGGTTGGATATCAGGTCCTTTGGAGGGGTCATCGTACCCCCCGTAGCACTCGGCTGGCTGGGTAGGCCCCCAGAGTGGTTGGCGGGTTAGGTGAGTTGATTTGGAAGTTGGACTTGTTGTTCGGGTTGGCGTTGACTGGTTGATTCGGGTTGGAGTTTGGTTTCCTTTAGTTCCGTAGATCTAGCTTTATGTGTACCTGTCAGGCTTATGGGGGTCCGTTCAGGTTTTTGTTTGTCTGTGTTTGAGTGTACCCTCTAGGTCTTATGGGAGGGACGACTGGGTTTAGTTCCGGTATTCTTAGATTCGCTTTCTGTTATTCTATTTCTATTATGTTGACCTCTGTGCGTGTTTGATTTATCCTTTCTGTCTGTTTTGACCTTTCTTGCTCAGTCGGCCTATGATGCCTACTGGGTACATGTTGTTTTGGTACTCATGCTATACTCTGCATTTGTTTCGTGATGCAGGTCCGAGCACCAGTTATCAGCATTGAGGTCGAGCTTGCAGCAGTCTGTTCTGGAGACGAGGGTGAGCACATGACGTTCAGGGATTACCTGTCTCCTTCTGTATATATGTTTTGGCTAGTCTTTTGTTTTCGAGACAGTCTTGTTTCTGTGGTTCACTTTTGGGACTTGTACTCTTGTTAGTAGTTCTGTACTTGTGACTTCCAGGTTCCGGGAGGTATCTTTTGTATATATAGTTTTGGGTTCGCTTCCGCTTTCTCTTGTGTGTTCTGTTTATTTATGCTTCGCTTACTTGAGGTTAGTTTCCCCCTTAGTCCCATTACTCTCAAGTTTTGGGACAGGGTTTGGCTTGTCTACTGGCAGGTTGGTAGGTGACATTATAACTTGAAAAATCGGGTCGTGACAAATGTGGTATCGGAGCCCCAGGTTCGTCAATCTCACTTGTACAGAGCTAGCATCTAGTAGAGTCCTGCAGATCAGCGCGGATACATCTGTGACTTATCTTCGGGAGGCTACAGGATATCCTTAGAGGGTTTTCATATTTTGTATCATTTTTGTGCGTCGTTGTCTATTTGGTTTCATGGAATCTTACTTGTCTCACTCTATCGCAGGATGGCTCACACGCGTAATAGAGGTCGACCACGACGTCGAGTTGGTGCTGCGGCACCAGCTTGAGAGAGAGCAAGGACTCCGGAGCCGGAGCCGAAGCCTCAGATTGAGCAGATTCCTCCTCAGCCGGTAGGGCCGAGACTAGCCCAGCCACCGCCCGCACTAGCTGCCGCCCCTGATCTTCAGGCGATGCCTGCTCATATTCTAGCGGCTATAGGGGGCATTCAGCAGCAGCAGGCCCCAGCACCAGTTCCAGAGCCGGTTCCAGCACCTTAGGTTCAGCCTGCAATAGCGGCTCCAGAGGTTCAACAGCTGCCGGCACCGGCAGCCGTTCAGCCGGATGTTTTAGACAGGGTTATGCCGTTGAGGGAGCAGAAGATGCTTGGGGTGTTTCTCAGACTGTCACCACCGAGGTTTTCTCGGGCAGTTGGTGAGGATGCCCAGAAGTTCCTTACTACTTGTTGAGAGAGGCTACATACTTTGGGCTTGGTGGAGTCGAGGGGAGCCGACTTCACATCTTATCAGCCAGATGGATCGGCCCAGTAGTGGTGGCATTCTTTTATGGAGACCAGACCAGATGGGTCCCCGCCAGTGTCGTGGACGGAGTTCTCAGAGGCTTTCCTGGCCAGATTTATTCCACGGAGTGTCAGAGATTGACTTCGTGATAAGTTCTCGAGGTTAGAGCAGGGCTCCATGACGGTGTCAGAGTATGAGGTGAGGTTCCTCGAGTTGTCTCGTCATGCCACTTTGATCTTGCCCACGGAGGAAGAGAGAGCTAGATGCTTTGTCCGAGATTTGAGATTGCAACTGCGTATTGAGTCGTAGTCAATGGTTTTAGTGGGCCGCTCTTTTCTGGATGTAGTGGACCATTCCCACACTTTTGAGCAGCTACGCCGCGAGGCCCACGGGGGCAGCGGCAAGAGGGACAGGCAGGATAATAGATTTAGTGGGCCCCGTTCTAGGCCTAGAGTTCCTCGGGACCAGGCCTATCAGAGGTTCCAATCAGGTCAGCCCAGCCGCCTATTTTAGGCTTCATTGCAAATATTAGAGAGTGACCAGCATCGTCAGAGTGGGTATAGTGTCGGTCCGAGTTAGGGCCAAGGTGGGTTTCAGACAAGTTCCTCAGGTCGGGGTGGCCGGCCTCCAGTAGTGAGCAGATCTTTGCAAGTTTTTTTACTTGTGGGGAGCTTGGTCATTGGTCTAGGGAGTGCCCTGTCTCCAGACCACCCTTACTAGCCCCTCAGGGAGCGAGACCGATAGCAGAAGAACCTCCAGCAGAGTAGATGCGCATGGTAAAGGCACCCAGGGCCATTTCTATGCAGCTCCAGCTAGAGCAGAGGCCGAGGCATCGGATCATGTGATTACAAGTACGGTTCTCTTATGCCATCATCCTGCTTCAACTTTATTTGATCCTGGTTTTACTTATTCGTATGTGTCAACTTATTGTGTTCCTCGATTGGGGGGTGAGTCCAGAGCCATTAGTGGTACCTTTGCATGTTTCAACCCCAATAGGGGATTCTTTAGTAATGGATCAGGTTTGTCGATCCTGTGTGGCTATTCGGGGGCAGGTCACTCGGGTTGACCTTATCGTGCTTAGTATGGTGGATTTTGATTTGATTTTGGGCATGGACGTACTAACCCCTCACAGAGCGATCTATTCTAGTATTACTTACTAGGTTTATCAAATCCATAAATGTCGCCGTGACCAACAACCCATAATACTCGTATCTTCCATCCTGATTATTTACAGTTCTATTCTAATCTCAAATCTAACTCTTTTTTACCAGCCAATTAAGTAATACTCCACACACATACATTCATACATCAGCCCGTATCCAATCCTCCACACTAATTGTGATCAAGGCTTCATTCTCATATTAAAACTCCTGCCATCACTGGAAAAGGGAAAATTTACATCGTTCCAAACAAATTTGGTTTATTTAAGGATATTGGAAGATTATTTATCTCTTTCAACTTTGGGATTCACACTTCTACACACTACATCTATAGTGATATAGATAAGTTCCGTTAGTGTTGTATCTTCTTAATACAAGCTCCAAATTATACACCAACTCTTGCAAAATGTTCTCTTCCGCCACAACAAATTTAACAGTATAAACTCCAACTCTCTCCTATACAAATTAACATGAAATAATAAATCAATAATGTTTTGAAGAAGCAACAAGAATAAAGACTCCTAAAATAAAAAATTAATCATTTAACCAGTGGGGATTATCTTAATCAAACAGCTGAAAGACTCGCCCATTTTCCCAGCTCGTAGGGATCGGCATAATAATACAACTTGATTCTATTAGCCAAAGAGAGTCCTGCTGCCACAATCCGGACCCTAGCATCCGACTCATCCTGCTCTGATGGATCATCAGTAAATGCGCCAACATCTCCAAGAAGTCGAAATGAGATTCGACGAGTACTAACTTGTCTAGGAAAATCAAAGTACATTGCTGTCCCCGCCTTCACTTCTGGAAGCCTGTATTCTGCAATAGTGACCATATTGTGTGGTTCCTGTAGATAATTATCATGTGAATTTTCTACTGTAACTGCTGAAAATAACACCATATGGGTATACTACAGAAACCAGATAACAGCTTCTAGAAATAACCAGACAAGTGTTTTTTTTACAGCTCAACAAACTTGTCCATACATTAAAAACCATATCAATTCGCGTGCGGGGTAAAAAACATTCCCTTTGGGAAATCAGATTATAGGAGGGATTGTTTGGGGCTCCAGCCTGTCTTAGGGCTGACCTATCTAGTATTGGCATAAATTACATAGCCCAAGAACTCTTACTACACATACAGAAGGAAAGAAAGTCCATATCATTCAGCTAAAGATGTGATTTTGGTGGTCATAAACAAACACAACATTAGCTTGAATTTCTAATTATTGGCATGTTCACCAAGGATGTCTAGATAATTTTCTTCTCCATGAAGCAAATTCTAGTTCGAAGAGAAACATATTATACTCAATGTAATAGTTATTTGGTGACTAAGAGAATAACGTATAAATGTCTATATATGTTCAGATCCTCCTGTCTGTTTGAAGAATTGGCACAAATTTCTCACTTTGATCTAGAGGATGTAAAATTCTGGCCAGCTCTAACCATTCATCACTAGCAAATGAATTCTAATAACGTTATGTTTATCTCTATGCAATCAGAGGGATACACCAAAATGGTATGGATTTATTGCTGGAGTGGCATATTTAACTCTATATATCTACCTACTTCATCCAAGGTCTAATGGTACTAGCTTACTGAATACACAGGAGGACCCACAGAGTGAATGGCAAACCAAGAGGAATATCAAAACTCAAACCACATTAATTACATGATGAAAGAGAAATTACATGAACAAGAAGCAAGTTGCTAGGAATCTATCTCAATTTATACAGAGTGAATTTTGCTTCTCTTCCATAACTTTAAGTAAACCATGTAAGCATACTTGTTGGATTTATTTTATTATATTTTAGCTTTAATTTGACTTGGTTTATATCGAAATTGTTTATTTGTTCAATATTGAATTTTTTGGCTTAGCATATAAGTTCTCTAAATTATTTAGATAGAACTTTGGTCAAAATTTAAAAGATCTTCAAACTTTTTGAAAGTTTCAGTAAAGTAAATAGATAAATTATTCTAAAGACAAATTTGAATAAATTTCAAAATATTGATATGGAAAATTTGTTCATTGTCAAAAAATAACGAATATGATTTAGAGATGATGATTGCATCGTGAGGGCACGATAAGAAAGAAGAAAAACACAGTTGCAAGCAATTCTCGCTTGCTATGTCTGATGCTGCCCCTATTCTTGGCTATTGTGGTATTTATTTGAACCCGCTTGTGCAAAATTATAGGTCCACCACTGACTGAACCTTTGAAACATGGCTGTCAGGTGATTACAGGAGTCTTTCTAATAATACAATTCATGCATGTCCCTGTGAGCTAGATTAAATTGAATATAGAACATCTTGCATCAGTACACACGTTTGTCAGCATGGAAACACTATAAATGCGCATGGAAGAACTATAGCCATTTGAGGGAGACACTGACATATATGTTACATGCTGGCAAGACATACTAGAGTAGTTTTAGTATACTTAAGATGGTACTTGAAAGAAATCTTAGGTTAAGCTAATCATATCAAATTTAATCACATGTTGCAGGTCATTAGCAAAGTGACATTTTGCATAACTGATGAGATTCATCTAAAATGCATTAGTGTCTAGTACTGAAATAGGGAAGAGCAGTAGCTTTACAAGATCAAAAAAAGGAATCCGTTTGTAAGAAGCATGTGGAACAGCTTGTTGATATAGAAAAATATCAGTTGATAAAATGTTAATCACATCAATAGTATCCTCATACCTGGAAAGCAGACACTTGAATATACAATACAGCTGGACATATGAATCTGTCCTCCAATATACAAGAAGAAACATCCCATGGATTCACCTGTGAAGGTGGTGAATGGGTGACTCGAGGTTTTATTGCACTAAAACCATCAAGACGAAAACCTGCTAGCATAGGTGAAACTGGGGGTACAAACTGTTCTAAAACAAGGTCGTTGTCAGTTAGCCTCTCAACCTCAATTGGAACCTGGAAAGGGAATGGATTAGAATTATATTTTTCTTTATTATTCAGGAGTTTGACAAAATTTGAACGGTAAAAATTGCTAGAGAATTGCAAGTTTGCTTCACCTTAAATCTGTTTAGTGGAGGACCTTTATCCAACAAATTGCTTGTATTTATCTGGTCAGAGTCTTGACTTGGTGCCCCTATATCTTTCCTCAATGGGCTTCCAACCACCAAGATTCTTTTAGCATGAAGACATGGGTCACTTTCAACTGGTCCTCCAAATGAAGCACGCCTCACAGGCTCCGCGAATGGGTTCTCCTCTACGGACAAATGACTAAAGTCTTTCTCAAAATTTACAGAACTCAAGCCAACTTTTTGTAGACGCAACGTTATCCAAATAATGCGGCATCGAACAGGATTACGGAAAGAAAATTTTACGTGTCTAGGCACTTCAGAAGACTTCTCTTGTCCACAAAGCTCAGAGGAAGAGGTGATCATAGATCTCATATCCCATTTCCCCACACATGATCTTTCTTCCTTGTGTATTTTACTGCTTGCCCAAATCTGAACCTGCACAGACAGAATAAGTTTCCGTTCTTAAAGCATTAATACAGTGGTGTAAGGAATGAGAAACCACATCAATTATACAATGGGAAGAGAAATTGCATGAACAAGAAACAAATTGCTAGGTATCTCTATCATAGGCAAGTTCGTAAGCCTACAGTTAAATAACAAGTTATTTAAAGATGAATTCAGCAACACAAGAGGAATGTCAAACCACATCAATTACATGATGAAAGAGAAATCACATGAACAAGAAGTAAGTCGCTAGGAATCTGCCATACACACAAGTTTCATGTCTATGGTCAATCTAGGGCCATTTAAACTTATAGGTATGTTGTAAGTTAATAAAACAACGAGCTTAACAGATAGTAGTTCCTGCTGCTGTTTCAGGCGAGTGTAACTACTAGGCAAAAACATTTAACATTGCTCTTCTCAGGGAAAAACAAAGGAATCACAGGAAACAGAATGTGAAATATCTTTTTGATACTTACGTCTCACCATAAAAATTAAAAAATAAAAAGCTTTCTCTGATAACAAGGATAAGCAAATCATGTAATGAATAACCAAAGGGGTCATACAATATCACATGCAATTTTTGTTAGACAAGTTAAAGCATACATACCATTTCTCTTCCCAGCAAAAGGACAAGAAGAAAAACTATAATTGCTTTTGGAAGTCAATCTATGAGATAACATTATATAATACACTATAAGAAATTGCACAACAGCATGAGATTTAATCAGGTCCAAACTGTCTTGGCTTTTCCATATTTGAATATGACACAACCTGCTAGAGCTAAAAATCTTGTTAAGTGAGGAGTAAACTTACAACAGGAGCGTCTGCCATCGAGTAGCCACAACGACTAACTAGAAGAACAACACCACAAACATCAGATAAATCACCAAGGACAATGACAAATTCAACAGAGGAAGCACTGGGGGGAGCTCTCCAAAATGAATCTTGTGCTCCAGAATTCAATGGAGCAAGCAACGACATGAATGGTGCAGATCCTGCTGCAGTTTCAACCTAAACAAGAAGGAGAACGATCAAATCTACGTTTTTTTAAGCCCATCAAATATTTCAGTATCATATGCTAAGACCAACGAGAAGGATATGTCCCAAAAATCAACTTCATACTTCATGGGAGTAAAAATGAAATCACATTTGGTTCCTGAACTTGTAAGTGATCGTACTTTTGAACTTATGGTGGATCAAACTTATATTTGATTGTAATAGATCAAACATATTTCAGGAACCAAATGTTTTTTGTCAACAACTTGATAAAGGACTATAGTTGAATTTGGTAAAGATCTATGTTTCAAGTGATTGTATCATTCAAAATAAAAAAATATGCCAAAGAAAATATTTCACTAGATCAAGGATAGGGAGTGAGAGAGAGAGCTCAATTGAAAGTACAAACAGGAGAGAATTAATCAAAATATTTAATGAAGACACTCACACAACCTGTCATCTATGGCCTTATCATTTCTTATTCCAGTATTTTTCATCACTTGCCTACTTTTGCCATGATCTTTCTACTTAATCCCTCAAAAGGAAATTTTGAATGGGGCAAACCGAAATAGCTAACCTCTTAAAATTCTACCTTCCTAGTCATTTCGAGGAAAAGGTGCGGAAGGCAAAGGATCTACAGAGGGACCCAAATCAGACCATAATAGGATTATATTTCTAGAGGTTAATTCTCAGGATATAAAAACATTACGAAAGTTTTTTTTCTACTTTTCAAGAACCAGAAAAAAAAAATGATGATTCATGTAACTCGGTGTATGGACAATTTTTTATTAAAGTTAAGAAAAAGTAATTGAAATTTAAATTGAAAAGAGCATCTGGAATTGAAGTTGTGTCTAGGCATGACTTCCACTTAAAAAATTAAAGTTTTGTGGGTGAAAACCATTATTTCACTTGAAATATTCCTCAAATCAGTTTTTCAACTTCAAATTTTTTATTCAAGTTGAAATAATGGACCAAATACTAGAACAAATATTGATTTGCAAATAATATTTCAAGTTGAAGTTTAAAGAATGAAATACTATTGTTTAAAAACAAATGACATGTATTTGGACAATCATTATCTGCAAAACAATGTTCTATCATTTTGACTATTCTTTCAACGTCAACTGGAAATAGAGAATTTGGAGTTGAAAAACTTGATTGGTAAGTACTTCAAGTGAAATAATAGTTATAGCTCATGATTTCAACTACTATTTTTCAACTTCAACTTAAAATACTCTTTTTTCAACTTTAGCTAAATATTGTCCGAATGGGGATTTTTATTGGCATTGTTTGCAACATAAATACAGCCTAAATCAACAGAAAGTTGTGGTTAAGTTGATCTTTGTCAACTTGAAAGCCACTTAGATGGTGTCTTGGGGAACCTTCATCACACAAATCTCCAACTAAATATAAGCTAGATTTTGAAATCTAAGTACCCTTCTTATTCTTTCATATCATCTAGCACTTACCCCAGTAGGAACAAGAAAGTTATTAGATACAATACATTTTATAAAGTCGAGTGAAGAACCATGATGTGAGTTTCTGTTGAAGATTTAGTTGTTAACCTTAAGGATCTAATCCAATAGGCTTCTATATGGGATTCATAAACAGTCTCTTCCCTCCCTTTCCACTTTTTTTTGTTATCATCTATCCAGATCCACCTAGTAATCTTAGGTCCCGTTACTGGCTACCTAATTTTTTGTCTCCATTCATCCATTTAATACTATCAACTCTTATTGCCATCTCAGAACAAGCCGAAAAATAGCTTAGAGACCTCCATTCTTCTTATGTCAAATTTCAGGCATGAGAATCTGGTTTTCTCATCAGGACAGAAATAGAGAACTGACTTCTTAAAACTTTAATGAAGTACGGTCAGCAAGAATGGCACAATGTTTGAGCTAAAACCAAGGTATTCCATCAAATCAAGGTTCACCTAGTTGCATAGTCAATTGCAGATGATACTAGATGGAGAAAATAATGCTTTCAACAGAAATTAGTAAATAGGCAAATTAAGTAGTAGCCTTTTGCGTTCAAGATAATCCAGTTTTACATCAACCATGATATGTTGGGTCACTCACATTTGATTTCCACAGATTTGTGAAAACATGGAAAAGATTAAATCACTCCTCTTGCATAAAGTTTTAGAAAAATTAAAACAAGAAAAGGTTTTCTAATATATATATATATGATAATATAATTGGGATTAGGATAGGTACAAAATATTACCGGGTGCAAAAAGCTTGCAAAAGGAAATTCAGCAAGTGATTCCTCTCCATTAAACAATTCCGCATACGCAGTTGGTGTGGATTGACAATCCCCCGAAGTAAATCTGATCACATGGTCTACAGCTTTTTGAGCAGCACTATCTGCACGTGCTTTTCTCCTCTGGCCAACCAAAACCCTGATGTAGTCCAAGATCAAAGCCTCAAGCACAACATCCATGCAGCAGGCTTTGCAAATGACACCATCAAGTGTCATGGAATGATTTGAGGACAAATCAACTGATTTTACATAGATTGCTCCCCCCTGGCTGCTCACACCATTGTAGCTGGGAACCTCCTTAGAGTTATACATAGCAAGTAAAAGAGCTCCTTTCCCTGCACAACAAACTTTACAAACCTTTCTCTCACATTCAGAACACACAAAAGAGGTCTGTGCAGCAGCTGAAGTTGATGATACAGAAGGCACATTCAATACAGGCCCATCTTCATAATGAACTTGGCATGCCCCACCAATACATATTTCCCCAATTCCTGCTATATTCCAGAAATCTACAGCGCTATCATCGGCAATCTCAAGACCAATGGAAGCAGTAATTTTATCCTCAAGAGAAGCCTGTCCAAGCAAAGCAAGGACATTTGCTACCCTGCAGAATCCTCCCATACGAGAATTATCAAGAAGTAGATTTGGATTTATACTAGCAGGGTCAACGCCAATTGACAACAATGCCCTATCCCTTTCAGCAGCAGAGAGGTTCAGGCGAAAGCGTTCAATTTCAAGTTTCATAGCTGCCATGTAGCTTATCTTTCTCTCCTGCATAGTTAAATGATAACAACACGGGTGTAAATAGATCACAAATCTTCTGCAGCTGGATCAGAGTCGGAGTACCTCAAATAAACATGCACATAAAATGGAAGTGCTACTTCTACAAGTGTAACAGCCCCAACGGGACTATTAATAATAAGTAATAACAAACTGGTGTTTCATACACAAATTATTAATAACATAGGATGGATGATCATGATAATCATCTTTTGAGAAGCACTTATAGGGAAATGATGAAAGATGTTGAGTTCCCACATCAGTTGTGGGATGGGTATTTGGTCTCCTCGTACGATCTTGCGTAATTCTTCCCTCACAAGTTACCTTTTGAGGTTAAGTTATCCCCAAGGTTCATTTTTTTAATATGGTCCCCATCCCAATTCATTTTTTACTTGATGTTGGGTCTTCATCTTCTATTGTCCACGCCGCAAAAGGGAGGAGCTATTGAGTCTCACATCTGTGAGGATGAGGAAAATTGGACTCCTTATATGGTGGCAATACTTATTGTTGAGCTAGTTTTGGGGGTTGAGTTAGGCCAAAGCTCTATTTCTTTATCATGGTATCTATGGTATCAAGGCAGGATCCATCCAAACTTTTGGTTTCCCCATATTGGGTCCCTATATTATAATATTGTACATGCTCTAGATATCCAGTCTTGGCGCGCGACAGAGTGTTGAGGCCCACATCTGTTATTAAAGGGAAGAGGTGGTCTCTTTATATGGTCTAGGGCGACCCTCATCTCATGAGCTAGCTTTTGGAGTAGAGTTAAGCCCAAGGTCCATTTCTTTAATACCAACGTCAGGCCCATCCCAATTCATTGTTTACCCCATATTGGGGGTTCACCTTATATTATACACACCCCAGATGTCTAATCCTAATCCTGGGAGTGCAGAGAAAGGTATAGTTCCCACATCAATTGTGGGATGGGCATTTGGTTTCCTTATAGTCTTGGGTAATCCTCCTCTAATGTGCTAGATTTTGGGATTGAGCTAAGCCCAAGATTTATTTCTTTAACAAAAGACAAGTACCTTACAGACAGTTGGGACCTTTAGAAATCCAATGGTTTTGTTGTTTAGAGCTTCATGATTGTTACTTTTCATCACATTGTAGCTGCGGGACAATCACACACTCGTCTTGCAAATCTATGCTCTTGATAGAATCCATGAGTGGCCACCTTCCAACCCTTTCTCGAGATATCTGGGCCTTATATTTCCTTTTAGCTATTTAAGGTTCTTTAGTTAAACTTTTATCTTCTTATGGGTTTTCATTTCGGTCCTGATTTCAAAATTTCTATGTTGGGTCAATACAGTATGTTCGGGTCAAGTTTCGTAATTTTCTAAATTATTGGTAAAAGCCCATTTTTGGGACTAAGGAATAGATCATATTAAAATAGTCACTTAAATGCTCTTTTAAATTATACACCCTTTGTGTCATTTTATATGAGTGTCAGAAACAGCCTCTCTACCTCCATGTGGTAGTGGTAAGGTCTACGTACACTCTACCCTCTCCAAACCCCACTTAGTATTACTTCACTGGGTATGTTGTTGTTGTTTAATTTTATATGACAGTATTTCCTTTTAAGAACATTCCAAAAAGAAAAGACACATTTCTATATTTGAAAATAATTTAACTTTAAACTTCTCATATTATTGCTAACAAGACGTTTTTACACAAATAATTATAATATCTTTACGACCACACAAATGTATTGGCATATTTAAGACCGCAACTTTCAGATTCTTCATTTCTACCTTAAACTACATGTCGAATCAATCTCTGTCATACAAGTTCAAACAGAAAAGCATTACTTTATGTCGCTCGGACTCTCCAAAAATGTCGTTGCGCTCGTGTTGGATCCTCCAAAAATACACTACTTTTGGAGAATCCGACGCACACCATCGATATTATTGAAGAGTTTGACCAACATAAGCATAAATTAATAAATTATTTAAGATCAGTATTTACTCTTGTGTTTTGTCATTTTCTCTATTCTAAAGGTTCGAAGACAATTCAATAGCTCTTGTTCCATCAAGACACAAGCAAGTGAAAAACATATTATAAGAATCCTTGTGTATATTAGAAATTTGTGCAAATATAGTAGGTAGCAGAATTTACTCTTATTGTAATCAAGTGTAGCGTGAGTGGGAAACTTCTTTGGAAACCACACGTGACGGGTCTTCTACCGGAGTTTATTTCGAGGTTTGCTCATCAGAGGCTGATCTACCTTGTGGTGGTGTTGGTTTTGCACAAGTCAACACCAACAGAAAAGAATGTTGGCACAAATAGTGTTGTGGTCATACGAAGAAGGTGCATAGTGACTATTTTTTTCTTCCCAAGCCACTAGTATGTTGTGCAGACGATAGATTCTATCAAGAAAATTCTGATACCACGTGGAAAAAAAGAGAGAAGAGATAACACAACTTGATTATTACCTCAATCCCTTGAGGTTTAAATAACTGAGTATATGCCCTAATAAAAGAAAGAAAATCAAACCATAACTACATTATATAATTACAGGGGCAAATCAAGCTATAAACTCCCTCTGCCCCAATTTATGTGGCACCCTTTCCATTTTAGTCCGTCTAAGAAAAATGTCAGAGTTCCTTTTTTGGAAACTATTTAATGGCACAATCCCTATTTTACCCTTATTGGATCCCACTTAACACTTTATTGTGAAGAAAAGTCAACTAAAAGTAAGCACGAAAGTCACTTCAATAAGGGAATTTGGTAAGCTTAATAAAGCCTTAAACTTTGTTACCAGTCAAATGTTGTCACATAAATTGAGACAGAGGGAGTACTTATTTTACACCATTCTAGAATATTTACGAGATTCTAACAATTTGGGTTCAAGATCCATTTATCTTTACATGGTAGTGTCAAGTCAATCCCTGATGTTGAGGTAACCTTTGGGTTGAGTTAGGTTTAAGGTCTAATTTTAACATAGTATTAGAACCAAAATGATCCTCTCCCAATTTTGTGAAAAAGAGAGCTAGACCCACTCCTTATTCTTTGTTAACCCAACCCATGTCTAGATATCCAGTTTTGGCCATGGCAGTGGGTATTGAGTATCCACACTGGTTGAGGGAGTGTTTTGTTCTGTCTTTATTGAGTCTGGGGAAATCTTCCACCTTATGAGCTAACTTCAAGTAAAATTAAGCTTGAGGTCCATTTTCTTAACAAGTTTCTAAATTCCTCCCATCAACTTGATAGATTCCAGTCATTCACCAGTATAATGATGTCAATGTGCATAACCGATTGAAGTCATTCACCATTCACTATGATGATCTAGACGAAACATAAAATAGTGTAAAAAGCTAAATACTAAATAAACCACAACTTAACAAACATGAAATCCCTCCTTTTCCCTTTTCCCTTTTCCACATGACAACTTGATCAACTCCTCAAAGAAACCTCTAAGCTCGGTATCTCTGACATATTCAAATTTCAAGTACACTAAACATCACATTAGAAGTTCAACTTTTAAAGCACACTTCCTAATATGAAGAACAACCTTTTGTTACACCCTTTTGACAAAATGTATCAAAAGTTCACGTTTAAAAGATTTGAGAGAAGGGAAACCGGAAACCTGAACTTCAGAGATTGTACTTTGGAGAATTGGCTCATATATCTTTTATTAATTTTTCTATACAATCACGTAATGATTTATTGCCACCAGAAATTTAAAGATAGATGCATTGCCACCTTATTTTTGGTGTCAGGAATCTTGTATAGAAGAAGCAGAACAGTTCCTAGATTTTTTAGGATCATTGTAAGTAATCTAGATTCCTAACAGTTTTTTGGAGGTCTCCAGCATTAATTCTGAGGAATACAATTCTACCAGTATCAAAAAAAAAATGATGGGTTATAACTCCAACCATCAAATCTGACTCGACTTTTTTTTTTCTTCTAAGCGAAATCAATAAATTTTCTCTACAAAATATCCACAAACAAGTCTTCAGGAACACTACATATTGTAAAATTTTATAAATCTATCTATTTGTACAATCACAAATCCACAAGGTGTACTACACAACAAATCCCTGTTACAGTTAAATGGAGTATTATATAGCAAATCCCTTAGGTGTACTATATTCAGTACTTCTACGTACTCTGTCAAATTAAAAAAAAAATTGAACAATGATTTTTCCTTCTTTAACTTTAGAAGAAGTTAAAGAAAATGCATGTTGCGGAAATAAGGATGTTGAGATGGATGTGTGGGCATACTAGGAGCGATAAGATTTGGAATGAGGTAATCCTGGATAAGGTAGGAGTGACCTCCATGGTGGACAAGATGAGAGAAGCGAGAATGCGATGGTTTGGACATGTGAAGCAGAGATGCGCAGACGCCCTAGTGAGGAGGTGCAAGAGGTTGGATGTAGTAGGCACGAGGAGGGGTAGAGGTAGGCCAAAAAAGCATTGGGGAGAGGTGAAAAGACAGGACAAGGCGCCACTTCAGATTACCGAGGACATAACCTTAGATAGTAGGGGGTGGAGGTCGCGTATTAGGGTAGAAGATTAGTAAGTAGTGGAGTGTTGCCTTGCTTTCGAGGGTTCAGGCTTCTTGGTGTCTATCATTGTACTAGCCCTTAGGGGTCGTTTGGTGTGATGGATAAGGGGAGTTAATCCCGGGATAAATTTTAAGTATTCTTTATTTCCTTGTTTGGTTGCAAAACTTGGGATAACTTATCTCGGGATTAGGAATTAGTACCGGGATAAGTTATCCCTTCCATTTGGTGGTATAGTAATCCCGGGATAACTTATCCCGGGATAAAATAGATAAATGACAAATATACCCCTTTAAACCCTTTTTATACACCATTTTTCACATTTATGTATATTTACATTCTATTAAAAAATTACACTATATAAATATAATTTTTATTTATGAATTTATTTGACTAATTCTTATGTTTATTTATATTTTGATTTCTCATAAATCTTCTTTCACTTTAACAAACTTAAGAGGGAAGTTCTATTTTTAAGCTAAATAAGAAAAAAGTTTTATTTTTAAATACATATGATACTTATCATGGAATGCATAAACAAAAATATTTAAGCTAAATAAAATGAAAGTTTCATTTTAAAAAATGAATAACTAAAGCTTATAAAAAAATATAAAAAACTAAATAAAGTGAAGGGTAATTTTGTAAACAAACAACTTGTTCTTAAAATTTATGCAATGTATATTATTTGAATACAACAAACCAAACACTCAATAAGAAATAATCCCAGCACAACTTATCCCATCATAACTAATCCCAACATAACTTATCCCAACATAACTTATCCCATCATAACTCATATTCAAACCAAACGACCCCTTATAGATTTTGTTTTTTGAGGAACAAAATTCTTCTTTTAGGAACATTTTTGTTAGTTATAGTTTTTGATATCTACCTTGAGTTGTTTATCATGTTTATGCTACTACGTTTTGCACTGCTTCTCCTATTAGTTGTTGTGCTCTCGTCACTACTTTCTTCTTCTTTATATCTCAAATTGTTGCACTTGAGCAGAAGGTCTTTTGGTAACAACCTCTCTACCTCCACAAGGTAGTGGTAAGGCCTGTGTGTCCTCTACCCCTCCCCAGACCCCACTTGTGGGATTTCATTGGTTATGTTGTTGTAACTTTAGAAGTAGTAAATGATTTAGAGCCCATTTGGATTGTTTTAAAAAAAGTAGCTTTTAAGTTAAAAAATAAAAAGTCAAACGGAAATGACTTTTAAGTCAAAAAAAATAAAAAGTAGGTAGAGGTCTACTTTTGGTTTTAAACTTTTTAAAGTCATTTTAAACTTATTTTAAGTTATTCTTAACTTTTCCAAACATTCCCCAACTTATTTCAAGTCATTTTTGACTTATTTTCAGTTATTTTTATATTTGCCAAACACTTTTAGAAGTCAAAAACTGACTTAAAAGTAGGTCTGACCAACTTTTAAGCCAATCCAAACACCCTCTTAGCTTGTAAGGACGTATAAAATTTTAATCTGATTTTGAATTTACACGTGAAATGCTTTACTGCAAAGGTGAAAACCTAAAACTATGAAATATAGAAGAAATAATGATGGGATTGAAGGAGCCTAATATTTCAGGAATTAATTAGTTAATATGATCTCAAATGCAATTACATGCTACTAATTACAAATTACAATGACTAAAAGCTCCAAAGTTTGTAATGCCAACACTTTTTTTTTCAGCACTTCATAATATAGATAAGATATTGAAATTTTTCAAGATTGAAACTTTTTCATTTGAATGAATTTTGGTTACAGAAGAACCAAATTATCAGGGTTGAAGGTTGGATAGTGGTGGGTAAAGTTTGGATTGACTTTGGGCTAGCTTTTGTCACTGGTTAAGATGGGTTGTGCCCAAACTGAGCCCATTTGTAATATAACCCACGTCCAACCCATTAAAAGTTAGGCAGGTTAAATGGGTTTGGCTGATTTTGCCACCCCTAATCATAAGCATGAAAGTAATAGCTCTAAAAGTAATATAAAAATCCAAAAGACACGTACCATTTGGGGTCCCACAAGGAGTTTGAAACGATCCAAATAGCGTTGAGTGTTATTGTCAATAGTCCCTTTAGACGTGCTGTTGGAAAAAATGTTAGCTTCGTTTGGTTGTTGGACAAAAGCATCATCCAAGAAGTCAAGCAGGTCATCTCCGCCATGGAAGACAGTTTCAGCCGCTGGTTGCCTGTTAGAATCTGAAATTCTGCTTTCGCCCGTTAAAAGGTCTACCCATAAGTCAGCAGACGAGTTTGCTTGTGTACCAGTGGTTAAAGAAGAAGCGAAAGGATTTTCCCCAGGCTCAGTCAGAAAAGGGTTAGAAACATCATGATGGGCTTCGGCTTGTTTAGAAAATTCAGTGCCAGAGCCTTCATGTTTCAATATGAACCTCCATGGAAGACACACTCCAAGTATCTCAATCTGCATGTGTTTTTACAACAGAGAAAAATGTACTCGAGAGATTGAAGAAAATATCATGCAACAGCATGGCTCCATAACTGAGTAAAGCCATCTTACTTGGACCACATGATAATAAAATAATGATGGTTTTGTCTAGCTGGATAACGTTCTTTCTGTAATGTGTTTCCAATTTTTTTTGAGAATTAGATGAAAATTTCCTTTTATTTTTCCAATCAGGTTATAAAGATTCCCATTTTGTACTGGTTATCTATACAATAATAAAAGTGGGAAGCCATAAAACTAAAAAATTGATTGACCAAAATACGATTTTAACAATATGTTTATAACTTAGGTTAGTCATCAGACTTGGATGATGTCTTCTTTATCATATGCAGATAAATGTAGTCAAAACTTCCACACAAGACTATGTTAAAGGATGTAAAGAAACCTAGAAAATTTGTTTAGAAAGAAGGGATGCCTAAAAGTAAAATTATCTTGTTTCTTTGTACCTCACCGAGAGTTATAGGGCCTCCACCATCCGCAGCAGGATAAAACGTGAGTGCAACAACACGAGTAAGAAAATCCACTTCTCCTTCAAGTTCCTCAAAATCATACAATAATGGAAGTGTGGATGCATCTTGGGCATGAAGGCGTGCACCTGCACCAGTGATAGCCATGTCCTCTGCACTAATTGGTCCCGACAATGGAATCAAAACATTTGTCCCATTTGCACACTGAGGTATAGAAACTCCCTGTGAACAAATTCATGTAAAAATTGCGAACTTTTGACAGTAACCCCAGACATATATGCACATGAAAAGTTTAACTATTTTATTTTTCTATGAAAGGTTTCCATTTTCAGACATTTGGTAGGATCGTAGCCTGTAGGAATATAAAGAAAAATAATATCCTCCGTCAGGAAAAAGGAGGTATATGTGCATGTTGTTTTCCCAGTAACAGATGGAAAACGCAAAGTCCTCTCGGCCTATCCTAGACACCTTTAGCCATTATCAGAATCTAAAAGGCAAGGCACAAAAACTCATCATTACAGTTGAGAAAGAAAATGCCTATTAAGCAAATTGCATGAGCATCCCATAGATTTGAATTTTTTGAATAGCAAAGAAGCAAGTAACAACCAGGTACAGGCATAACAATTTCACAATAGAAATGGAACAGACCTCCAGAACAAGTTTAAGTCCATCCAGATAACGCCCTGTCCTGACATCAACTGTTGATGGGAACGTTGAATCATCAGAACCATGTGCAACAGTGAGAAGTAGCTGACAAACATGACAAGGCTCGCTGAGGTAAATAAAAAGTTCAACTACATCAGTAGCCTGCGGAGTAACCTGTAAGAAGATGTGTACACAACTGAGACAAGGTGCACAGTGCTGCGGATATAAATGAACCTACTGTAGATGAAACAGCAGGGGATTTTATACTGTAGAAGATTCTTTTATCAAACAAAATGCAGTTTAAAAATGTTGAAAGCATTATGCAGGTACCCATGTCATTGTTTTTCTTTTAAAACTAAGAAGACTTGCTCCACCATCAGAAATCGGAAACATATTCACAATTGGCTTTAGAAAGCATCCAGTGGGACGGGAAGCGACCTGTCAAGATCAGCACAAACAACGGTGACAGAATAAGTTTCAAATGACTTTCACAAAATAATGTTAGCTCACTCCAAATATTTAACCTTAACTACATGAAATTGATGAAAATATCTCTGATTACAACAAAAACAATATATCCCATGTCATCCCATAAGTGGGGCCTGAGGATATGCGGATTTTTAGGCTTATGCCGCTTTTATCATTCAGTTTAGAGATGATTAAAGTAGAAAACAAATCCCTCTTTACAAGGAAAAAGCTTCAGCAAATGTTTCGGGATGTTTTTGAATACAGGCAGTACTGAACCCAGAAAGTCTATTCAGTATATTATTATAGCACATATAGGTCATTTTAGTTTGTAAGTATTACATTTTCCATATGTGATGTCCTTTTTGTCTTTGTAGAATGATAATCAAAATCCACACATAAATACAACCTCGAAAGTTAGGAATCTGGAAAATTGTGTGTTTACATCTTGAATCCCTTCGGAGTCTAATTGATGCAACCTATTGTTCCAAAACTTTGGGAGTTGTCCCTACTGTCGCCAGTTTCAATGTTATGCTTTCTTGCCAGATCTATATTAAATCTTTTTAAATACTTTTATATATAAGATAGAGCCAGAAAGATGATACATAGACAAAAGGCATTGCAAGAAGAAGAATCAAGAGCTGGGCATGAGCGGAAAATAAGAATGAGCAGTAAAAGGGAAAATAGCAACAAAAGAAGCCTACCCAATCTGCCAGCAAAAAACATAGTAACAAACCATGAAAGATACTGTTGCTATGAACCAATAAGAAACCAAAATAAAAGGATTCTACTCTATGTTGTGTGGACTCTTCATAATCCCTGCCGCACCCGTGACAACATGATATGGGTGTAGATGTAGAGTGAGTGTGAGTGTGAGTGTGGGTGTGCGATCCATAGCGGATTTGGTCGATTTACCTTGGGTACTTTCAACACATTCTATGACCGAGACATATAGATTGATTGGATATTTGTTTTATTTTTGGGTTTATGTCACACACACATACATATATATATATAAGGATGAGAATGCTTTTCTATTACACGAGATAAGAATAAAATATAGGTGTTTATAAAGAATGAAGTTTTATTATTTTTAGTTCAATAACTTTAAATAATCAAAAAATATACTCTCCGTGTCGTAATATACATTTATTGACCGTATGGATCCATACCCCCGAATCCTAAAATTTATATGATGAAGAATCCGACCTCAAGATCTGCATCCTGATCTAATACCTGCACTCGAATCAGAGCAACATAGATTTTACCCAATAAACGCTCTTCAGTCATGTACTTGTCCCGGATTTCACTTTATCAAGCTAAAAACACCAAGTATCCAATATAGTAGCTAGAACCTCGTTCTCCACTAAAGGTTGGGATGAAAAAATGAAAGTTGTGAAGAAGCAACATAGATTACAAACAGTTAGGATTTTATTTTATTTTTTTGGTGCTGTCCGGAAGTAAATGGGAAGGAAGAAAAAAGTGGAGATATGCAGCTTCCCAAGTCAGCATGTCAAAACCTCCGACACTAGAAATAAACTTCCTTCATCTCTAGTCACCCATCAAAAACTGCAGGGAAGTATAAATGTTTCATCAAATGGGATCATGTCCTCCCACTGAACCAGACAGATCTCATCAAAGAAATAGGTGGAGTAAGTTGTCTTCCTTTCCACCTTCTCCTCTTCCTTTCCACCTTCCCAACAATATCCAAATAAAGCAGACACTTATTAGTAAATTATAGAAGTTCAACGTGATTTGAACAAGTTGAGGTTCAGGTTTATGGATCAAGAAGAGTGTAGGAAAGGATAACCATTATTGTAATATATACAATTATCAAAGATTTAAGTAAAAAAGCCCCCTCCTCGCTTATATGGTGATCAGGTCAACTAGGATGCATTCAATGGGTGTCAAGAAATAAGCTTAGAAGAATGTCAATATGAAGCTAAAAAAATGACAGTTCAGGAAAACAATATTATAAGCAAAAGAAAAGAAAAGGAAATGAAAGAAACTAGAGTCACATGTAACAAGAGTGTAGGAGAACAATATAAAACATACATATAATGGCTGGATTGGAATTGACGGAAAATGCTTGAAAAGCCTTAATCCAAGAAAAATCTCAAGTTGCTTCTGACGAGAACTATCTACAACAGCATTCTTATATCTTCTCTGAAGAGTAATTTTCATATTCTGTGCAGCAGAAAACTGTTTAAATTTGCCTGCTTCTTCATTAAATATGCTAAGAATTTGGCTGTGCATAGCTTTGGAGCCAGTATACAATGTTGCATGGATGTCACCAGCAAGCAAAAATAAATCTGCTAATTGAGAGACAGGTGATAAGATTGTCGATCTCTTGAACTCATCGAATGTCATATCAAATCTCTTCCAGGGTTTATCTGGACAGGGATGATTCCAAGTAGTTGTCCTCGTATTGTGATCAATAAAATATGTTTTCCCAGTTACAGCGTCAGTCCGTTTCTCCCAGCCAGGAGGTAATGGAGCTGTGTATCCCCCATTGTTGTTATATGACTGATAACCATATGCCAAATCACTGTCAAGTGATATACCTAACCGTCTGCACTGCTCCATAAAAACCTGGAGCGCACCAAAGAAACTAGCAGCATTGGTCCTATCTAAAGAATCAGCGCAATTGAAACGTATCACTCCATTTTGATGCGATCTTAAGCAGAATGCTCCATCAATGTCATCGCTATAAATTACTTCACCTTTGCAATCTTTGATGCGCTGAAGAGAAGGCAGATAATCCCCTTCAGTGATGCTAATAGCAACTGTGGGTGCTTTTAGAAGGTACCAAAGTCCTTCAATTGTTTGTTGTTCTCCTTTCAACTTCACACTGGCATGCCAATCATAGTTTATTAAATGAACCCGAGTATGAGGTAGTATTCCAATTGATCTAATATAATTCAAAGATTCCTCAAAATGCTGAACCAAAATCGATTCTGATTTGCCTTCACCATTCCTAAGCAAGTTGACACATATAATTGGAACAAAAACACTCTTTCGCTGGTTCCCACTAGCAGCTATATCTAGGTTTCTTGCATCGTATCTCTTAGTTAACCTTTGATAGTATTGAGCACTTCCTTTATAAGGATCACGATTGGCGACATAGATTTCTGCTTCTGCAGCAGTCAACTTCAACTCCGCACCCCACCACATAGGAATAGTGCCTCTTCTCCAGATGTAAGTATTGAAAGGAACACTTTGAACAGCCCTTTTGGGAACCCATACAAGTTGCTCACATTCAACTTCATTGCCTGTCCATCAAACAGTAGTGAAACTAATATAAAGGGATCATAATTACAATTATAAGCCTTGTTTATAGACTCGGAATAGGTTACAAATTGACAGATGTCGAAGATAAACATATCCCACAGATTCTTTTTCTTGCAAAAGATGTCTAGCATATCTCACAAATTAAACTATCTAAACATTGTTAGGTTGTATTAATTATTTAAATTATCAATTATTATTATTATACACACACATATACATGTCAGGGCAGATATCAGAACATACTGTGCTAGAAAATTGAAATTAAATTAGGTATAGAACTAATACCACCATTCTATGCAGAGAACATAAAGTATACACTAAAGCATCCCTGGACAATTCAATCAATAATAGAATGAGCACAGAAGTGCTCGAGAAAGAAAAGAGACAACTATTTTGCAACAGAGATAAGGTTTGAAACATAATGTACAATCGCTAACCAAAGCATGCAGAACTATGTCAAACAAACGGTTATGGAAGAATAAATGAACAAATGCAGAGCTATTATAAAGGAATATTCTTAACCATATCCATAAGAACAAAATCCACAAAGAACCACAGTAAATAATAACCTGGTCTCCGTTCTCGACAAATGATATAACCTGGTCTGTTCCCAAAGGCCAACAAAAGGAAAAATTCAAATTCAAATTCAAGATGTACAGGGTAATTTTATGCTACCTGTACTATAGCAAGAATTCAAGCCTCTTGCTAGATACCGAGTCCCAGGATGGAGCCTACTACGTCGAGCAGTGAGGGCAACAACCCCTTCTTGCTGACCTAAGCTTCCAAAACTTCGGGATTCTGCAAAGCCCTATGGATTATCATCGTCCCAATGAGAATTCATATTATCACATTCAGAATAATGGTTCATAACAGTAAGAGTTTTGAGCCTATTTATCAAAAAACAAAGCATATTGCACCTAGAGGTACAGATGACAGATAGTTACAACTTCAGTTTTGATTCAAACACAAACAGCATAGATAGGAATAGTAGAACAAAGGTATGGAATACACTGGAGCAAGAAAACAGCTCAGATAGTAACCTATCAAATCATCAAACCAGGGTAGTAATGAAGTTCTACCTCCAATTTAACCAACAATCTAATGGTTCTTTCTTAATTTTTTCGAGAGTTATCAAAAAAATTGAAAGTCCTAAAAGAAGACCACATATTGAAATGTGATGTGGAATGATCATGTCACCATTTTACAAGCATTTTAAGTCAAAATGCATAAGAAGAGGGAAGGCAGTTGATAAGATTTCTCACATAAACACTCAAAAAAACCAGGATAAAAGATCAAAAAACAAGAAGTCATCAGATTCTATTTGTAACAGCGACCATTGTGCAAAGGACCAACATCATCGCCATGAGGAGTCTATCCATGAAAGGATCAGATGATATTTCTATTCAAGCAAAAAAGAATAAATTTGACACCGGTGTTGCCAAAAGCGCGCCTAAGCCCTGAAGCGAAACTCAAAATGTGTTGAGCGTTTCGCCTAGCTTAATGTGCGATTCAGTATCGTCATGAAGGTTCTAACGTATACTTTTCCTTGACAGTGACCTTCTTCTAAAGAGGCGACACTAAACAATTGATATCTCGCATTATCGTAAAAAAGAAACCTCAATTTCTTTGTTCATATATTTATCATTAATGCTTATAATTATTAGTCTTGAACTAAACATATATATTTGTATTGTTTACCCTTTACACCGCTTTTCATTAAAGCCCATGCTTTATTTGACTTTGCGCTTAAAGCCCAACAGACCTTAGACTTTTTTTTTGCTTTTTGCTTTTGATAACACTGTTTGACACATAAATTCACAATTTTATGTCCTCAATTTCTCAAAAGGCTGGTACAGAGCATATAACTTACTGATAAGCCAATTGCAGCATAGCCTATTTTTTAAGACTCAGGTAGATCTGGAGGAGAAAAACATTTTTTTCCTTAATAATAGCAATGAGTGCAAACATTACGATTTCACTTTGAATACTGGTGCTTTGGTTTCAGATTACTGGAATAGTAACAACTGTATCTTGATTTTCGTAGAAACTGTTTTGATTGGGAAATTCCTAGGATGGCCTTGCTTTTAGATGATCTTGAGAAGGTGTCCCTAGAAGAACAGGTACCAGGTACTTCCATATGGAATAGGCAGGTAGATGGAGTTTTTTCAGTGAACTCTTGCTATAAAATTCTAGCGATTATGGAAGTTGAAGGCTCCTTACGAAGTCAGTTGTTTTATTTGGACAGCTTTGCACAATGCATACCTCACCCAAGGCAACCTTAAGAGAAGAAGTATGTAGCAGCCATCTATTTTTGCACTGCACAGTCACAAGACAGATCAGGTCGCAACTTTTTAATCTTTTCAGTCTCTTTTGCCATGCCCTATGCAGTAAAGGATCTTCTAGCCAGCTGGGCCACTAGGGGGATGAGTAAATCAGCGAGGAAAATTTCGAAGACTGTGTTAGCATGTGTTGGGTAATAGGTACAGATGTTTTGTAGGGAAAATAGAGGGTGTACAGAAGATTAAGTGCACCTGCTTATGGTTTTTGGCTTTTGGTGTAACCTACAGAATGTTAAAGAAGAAAAAATAGTATGCTTGACTTTATAGACTCACTACAGGAATAGGCTTTTGTATAGGTGGAATCTTCTCTTTCTTGTTCTGTACGGAATGATCCTAAAAAAAAAAAAAATCCTTGGCACCAACTTAGTGCCAGATTTCTGTTTTCAATACTACTACTACTTTACCAGTTCAAAAGAAGGAAAAGAAAGGTGTGCATAACAAAAACATTTCCTTCATAGGTAGAAGGAGATGAGAATATCTACAATGTCAACTGCACTTTTTACATCACAAGGATTACACCAACTGTACAAAAAGTGAAAACATGAGGTTCTTATTGTTTCAAAGATCATATGGCTTTGCTCTGTTTTTCTTTCTTTTTTTTTCATTGTATCATATGCATACAAGTGGAATTCATAGCAAGTGTCAAATGTCACACAAAAAAAGTACAATATCTAAAGGTTCCAAGTATGACGTAAAACCTGCAGAAGAACAACACAATGCTCTGGAAGTCCAATCTTTTTGAAGGGCATTGAAAACCATTTATTCCACACAAATTCATCATCAGGATTCAGCAAGGGCATACGACTTGGAAAAGGTCTAGTAATATCCCGCGATTCACAAAAATAATGCTTGCCATCAATATCAAGCTCCATCACTTCTTGAACATTCTTGGTTTCACCTTTGCCCAGTAGCTGAGGGTTTAGAAGTGAAATCTTGATCCATTGGGTCTCTGTTACAGTATATATACATCCACCCCCAGGCAAATTTGGAATGCTAACCGACAACTTTGTCGCGACAAGAAGTAAACCATAGCTCCCAAGAGAAGCATAGCCTAGCACAGCTCTGGCATAGATTATACTCTTGCACAGCCATTTTGAACCATTCGTCACATAATCTAAGGCTTCATTTTGAGAATTGAAAATATCATATCCTGTCTTTGCATTATAGCGAAGACTCCCAGTTGTGGGATCAACATAGATCACCTGTGTATCCGTCCTTGAAGACAAACTGACAATAATGTATACTTCACTAGATTCCAGAGTAACAACAACAACAGATGTATCCCGCAGACGTCCAGCTGAAGTAAAAGACAAAATGAGTGAACACGCCAGAAAAGTAGGATAATGCACTAAATTCAATTCCACATGGAACTGAATATCCCAGTCAAAAGTTCACATGAACATATACATTGGTGAACAAAGAAGCCTTGCATGCTTAAATAGAAAAGCAAGTATTTTTTTTAACGGAGTGATTTCAGTAAAAGGCATCAAGGAGATGCAAAAAGTACATGATACAAGATTTGACATTTGAGCTTACCAAAAAATATAGCTGGGTCCTATACACAACTGACTAAGCTAGATCTAGAAAGTTAATGAAATCCGAATGTTGTCCATACTTTCAAATAAGGTAAAAGTTTGTCAATGTTGTTAATAAGGCTAGCAAAACAAATTAGCAATACACCACACCTTTGAAGAGCACTATGGAGTTTCATCAAAACATCTCTTGTTTCTCTGTCTAAATGCATCAAAACAGACAAGCAGGAACCATTTCCTAATTTTCTTCATGGCTTTGTAGCAATGACAGAGTTGGGGTTTTGGGCAATATTGAACAGATTTGGAAAGTCGGCTTGAAGAGTATAGTTGCCTAGCCATCTATCCTTCAAGAACTAGATGTGTGCACCATTCCCAACTTCAAAGTAAATATTCAGAGCAAAAGCACTTCATAATTTACTGATGTTTTCCCATAATCGTATTGGAGTAGGGTGGGTGACAGGGAGATTGAAGATGATATTGCACATCATATTGGAGCAGGGTGGGTGACAGGGAGATTGAAGATGATATTGCACATCGTATTGGAGCAGAGAGGGTGAACTGGAGGCTCGCCTCCACGGTACCATGCGATAAGAATGAGTCGCCGAGGATTAAAGGTAAGTTCTATGGAGTGGTTGTTAGACCAGCATTGTAGTATGGGCAGAGTGATGGTCAGTCAAGAACACCCACGTTTAGAAGATGAAGTTAGCGGAGATGACGATGCTCAAATGGATGCGTGGGCAACTAGGAGAGCTATGATTAGGAACATGGTTATATGAGGTAAGGTGGGAGTGACCTATGTGGTGGACAAAATGAGCGAAGCGAGGCCAAGATGGTTTGGGCATGTGAAGAGGAGGTGTGAAGATGTGTCAATAAGGAGGTGGGAGAGGTTGGTTGTAGAAGGAGTTAGGAGTTAGGAGAGAAAGAGCTAGGCTAAGAAAGAGCTGAGGGAGGTGATTAGACATGACATAGCACAACTTCAGTTTACCAAAGACATGACCCTAGATAGGAAGATTTGGAGGTCGAGGATTAGGATAGAAGGTTAGTAAGTAGCGAGTTTTGTCGCACTTTATGTGGGAGAAGTAGGGAACTAGCATCCTCCTCTCTTCTCCTTATTAGTAGTATTATTTAGTAGTCACACGGTCTCTTATTATTAAATGTGTATCACTGCTTGTTGCTTCATTGTCTTTGTATCTTGTTATTTTGATTCATATTTTTCTTAGAATCCTGCTTCGAAAACATTTCTTTTGAGCAAGGGTCCATTGAAAACAGTCTCCCTAGGGTAAGGTTTGCGTACATCATATCCAACCCTCCCAGACTCAACTTGGGTGATTACACTAGGTATGTTGTTATTTGTATCAACAAGGCCACCACACAAATCAGTAATAACTCTAAAGGAGCTTCCCAACCAAGCATAAGCATGGAGTGGAATTCTAAATGTTTTTATCCATCTATTGGCAGATTATGGTTCCGTCATTGTCAACCCTGCAACCGACAACCACCATTCCCATACCAATCTCCCACCTTAACTCTAATTACTCATTTGGTACACGCAGACTAAATTATCCTAGGATTATAGTTATGGGATTATAAACTCAAGACTAATTTATCCTCCCTAGGAAAGGGATAAAATAATTCCAAGTTTGGATTGGATAAGGTGACATATCCCATGATTGAGATAAAATTTATATTGCGTTTGGTTGACAGATATAAATTTATACAATCAACCGAACACAATATAAATTTTATCCTAGACTTAATCTTGAGATGTCCCATCGTATCCCGCATACCAAACGATCCCTAACTTCTTCTTGACGAAATGGCATTTTGAAAAGGAATTGATCATGCGCAATCGTCTTCACCTTCCATCTATTAAGAAACCATTTGTGAGCAACTTCAAGAGCACTATTTAGTTGTTTTTGCTCTCTTCTGCTATATTTTCTTCATTGTCTCCTTCTTTCTACCTGAATTAGTTGCACTTAAGCTGAGGGTCTTTCAGAAATAGTCTATCTACCTCCATGAGGTAGTGGTAAAATTTGTGTACATTCCACCCTCCCCAAACCCTACTTGTGGGATTGTTGTTTTTGTTGTTGTTGTTCTTGGTTGGAAGATATGTTGAAAGCAGTGTTATCAAAGGCGAAGAGCGCAAAAAAGCTCTAAGGTCCATGGGGGCTTTAAGCACAAAGCGCAAATAAAACGTGGGCTTTAATGAAAAAAGGCGCAAAGGTAGAAAAAAATACAAATATATATGTTTAGTCCAAGAATAATAATTATAAACATGAATGACAAATATATGACCAAAGAAATTGAAAAGAAATTATGATAAAGTGAAATATCAATTGTTTAGTGTCACTTCTTCATAAGAGGCTTATTGGCAAGGAAACGTTTGCCTTAGAACCTTGATGACGACACTGAAGCGCACATAAAGCGAGGCGAAGCGCTCAACACGTTTTGAGCCTTGCTTCAGGGCTTAAGTGTGCTTAAAGCGCGCCTTTGATAACACTGGTTGAAAGGATCATTAAATTTCCTAATTTGGCATTTGGCAAGAAAATGGGCATTATACCCTTCGGGGTGGCCCAGTGGTTTGGGCTTGGACTTCCATGTTGGAGGTCCCAAGTTTGAAACCCCTTGCCAGCGAAAGCAAAGGGTTTGCCTTCTGGGTCGAGCTCGTCGCACCGGGCTTGCCTAGTGCGGGTTACCTCTCCGATGTGGTTTGCGAGCTATTGCATAGGAGCGGGGGTTTTACCTTGTGCGCACCCAAAGGGTAGCAACTGCGGGTTTCCCTTGTCATAAAAGTAAAAAAAAAATGGGCATTATTTGCTTTGGTCTCCGGTTGATTTTGATTTTGTTTTGAACTACTACAACACCACTCATCTTCAAAATATATTCTTGCCTAATTCTAGAGTTCTTGTCGTTGATTGCTGTGATCTCCACAGTATTGTACACACTTTCATACCATCCTCCATCATCAATAACTTCTCGAATGATCACCAATAACTTCATATCACCTACCCATGCCTCAATTTGAACATACCTACCAACTATAATTGTTAAAATTCTGATGAACTGTGTAAAAGTAGGCCTCTATTTTCCTACCGCATCTCCGACAAAGATTTGCCTCTTCCGGTGAAGCCTCTTTCATAGCACTCATGTCCATCACAAGTTGTTTTTGCCAGCTTTGATTTTGCTAATGAGCCTTCTAGTGCCCTCGTAAATTAAGTAAAACCATCTTACTCTTTCTTTGCTAATGTTAATTAATTTGAAAGGCTTATCTCCGGCTGAGAAATAGCCTCTTCCTTCCATAGAGGAGTAGTGGAACTCACTGGCTAATCAGAAAAGATGTTCTTTTAAAATTGCCTAATTTCCCAAAAGTGAGTTCCCAAGAGAAAAAGAACTTGTTTGGGATAGGTGGAAGCTCACTAAGCTTATCTTATGCAAAAAAAGGGTTGTAATCTAGAAATATCCTCCTAGTAGACAACGACATTCATCTTACCAAAAGTCAAGTACTAAAGTAATGTATCCTTTTCCTAAATCATACAGGACTCTCGCATAAAATGCACATAAGAACACAACTTCCAATATTTAGCACAACAAACAAATAGAAAATCGCACTGCAGCTAAATTCTTAATAGATTTACCATTTTTTAGCAAAGAATTTTTGAGCAATTGTCTGAGAAAACAGGTAATAGTTTAATAACCACAACCCAATTTTGCATCCAGGAAAAAACTAACCATCACTATAACTTAAAATATGTGCATGTAGAGAGAAAATAAACAGTATAAGCAAAAACAAGAATCTTCTTTAAAAATTATAACTTCAAATCTTACCAGGTGAATCCATGTCGTGATAACTAAACAGCTTAGGCACACATGAGACCTTTGAGAATTATAATTTCAAATCTGACAAGACACATGGAACGAAAAAATGTCAGAAGAAGATAACCAATGAGGATAAGGAAATGTTTGCCTCATTTTTTTCCTATAGGGAAAAATTCTCCTTGCTATATAAAAGACAGAGTTCATCTAACTCACCTAAATTTACAATAACTTCACTTCATCAACATCCTCAAAAAAAAACAAATTCTGAATATGGTTACGGCTTTGAAATCTGCAAAAATAAACATCCCAAGTCACTACCAAAAAACTGTTAAATTGTGCAAAAATAAACATCTTGGCAGCATGCTTGAGTTATCGACTGATGAGATGGTGGCCATAGAAAAACTCATAAAGGACAATGAAATTGACTTGACAGAATCAGAAAAAAGAATAAATCAGGCCAGATTCACAAACATTACAAGATATCTGATTTGGAGCTGGAGGTATCATCATTTGCAGATGCTATCACCTCCAGAAGTGCTGCCAGAGATGCTTTATGAGCATTGCAAGCCTATGCCGCTATTTATTTCACATTTTCATGTGTAAACTACTCTTTCTAAAACTTAAAAATAACTTACCATGTGTGCAGATACCCTTTTTGCTATTCTGACTCTTTCACAGACACTAGGAGTCTGTGATAAAACTTCCCTGATGTTGCATGATTGTTTTTTGCTTTATTTGCTTATATTCTATATCTCGAGGCCTTTTAAAAGTAAAATGTGGACTCACAGCCCTCGAGTTTTGTCGACGGACCAATAAACTAAAATTTGAGCATCACTGTTTTGCTTCTATCGATGCTTTACATTCTACAGAACACACCAATCAATAATCAATCAATCACTACATAAGCAAGAGCAACTGCCTTACCCTATGCTCAAGCAGCTATTATGATAATAGACAGTGAAGCTTTTAAAGGATTCTTCAACAATATATAACAGAATATCATCGTTTTACCGTAATGCTTGAAGGTGCCTGACAATTTCAATATGTATTAGATAACCATCCAGAAAATTAGCTGCATAAGATGAGGCCTCACAAACTCCTCTTAAGAACCTTACAAGCTCCTATGAGAACACAAACTAGCAAGGACTGTCATATAAAGTGAAGAACTATATCAGTTCTCCTCTAGGGCTTCACAAACTTTTGGACCATCTTGTGTAGGGAAGTGCTATCATGATAGGTTTGGGAAAAGTCTGATCACCACATAACTCTGAGAAACTTTATTTGGTATCAGAAACAGCAAAAGAACAGGATCATTTTTGTGTTCCTTCCACTTTGTAAAGGCCTTTTTTTTATATTGGCCCCAATAGTGATCATACTCATATTGCTAAGAAATAGAGGTGGAGGGAACTTGGTAATCGGTATGGATGGCCTGCAAAGGGTCTGCGTACACTCTACCCTTCCCAAACCTCATTTTGTATGATAGTATTAGGTATGTTGTTGTTGTTGCTTGAAGATGAGGGGTGACAATCACAATAGTGCAGGAATGATGTGTACCACACTCTAAAGGCTCTAAATGTGCACTCATGCAGAACCTATAAAAGGATAACAATGATGATGATTACAAGGAGGAGAAGGAGAACAATGATGATATGCTGTATAATCACTTGTTAAATTCTTTAACATGCACTTCACTACACCAGTAAATAATAATGATAGCTCTTATCATTATAAATACTCCCTCTATCCCAATTTGCTTGGCACTATTTCCTTTTTTTTTCCCTGCGAAAGAATGACATCTTTCCATAATTAGAAACAATTTAACTTTTGTACCCATTTTGCAATTGACATGCTTGTCGTAGGTCCCACTGGTTACAAAGACAAATTATTGGGTATGGAAGTACTTCTGGTATATTATCCACATCTAATTTAATTGTGAAAAGATCTTCTTTTTCTTTCATAAACTGTGTCCAGTTCAAATTGGGGGACTGACATAAAGAAGAGTATTAATTATTGTTATTCTGAAACTTTTCAAGCTCTAGTAGCAATCAAAAATCTGAGTCAGATATAACAACAATACCCAACCATAATTTGGAAAGAGATGCATTTAGAAAGATATGATTGACAGATCAAGAATTATATGACAACAACAACGTACCCAGAAAAATCGCACAAATTTGGGGTCTGGGGAGGGTATAGTGTATGCAAACCTTACCTCTACCTCTTGGAGGTAGAGAGATTGTTTCCGAATGAACCTCAAGTGAAGCAAATCAAAGTAGTAATGAAAGAAAAAATGGCAGTGAAGAAAAACATAACAACTAATAGGCAAGCAATGCGAATCATATATGCAAGGAATTGTAACATCAACAACAAGGTGCGATCACCTAAACATAGTAAACAACAAATGATAACAGATACCAAATGCCAACGACTAAATGAATAGGCTAATACTACGACATACACGATGCTCTAGACTACCACCAAGCCAAAGACTACATGAATAGGCTAATACTTAGACAACGCTCGACTACCTACTAACCTTCTACCCTTATCTACGACCTCTACACCCTACTATCTAAAGGTCATGTACACAGTAAGCTGAAGATCTGTAGTTTCTTGCCTAATAACCTCTCTCCAATACTTCTTCGGCCTACCTTTGCCTCTCCTCATCCCCACTATATCCAACCTCTAACATCTTCTCATTGAGATCTACACATCTCCTCTTCACATGCCCAAACCATCTCAGCCTTCCTTCCCTCGTCCTGTTCACCACGGAGACCAATCATCTTGACAAAACCATATATGTACCTTATATAATAACTTACGTTGATGGTGCACAAAAGTTCTCACGAAACTTAGTTTTAGGAAATTATCAAATAGAATGGTCAAAGTTCAAGGTGGATTCCACAACATGCCAAAGATATTAGATCAGCTCAAGCGGTTTCAAACCTGAACCAAGTAAGCTTGTTAATCAGTTCACATCACACCGTTGAGGCTTTTCTCCATGTTCCTACTACTGCTTCTCTACCTTTAAGATTCACTCAGAGCACAGGACATGGCACCCATTATAATGGCTACTTCACTGACTCATGCATTAAATCCAGAGAACTTTTCCAGCCCGGCCCCATAACTCTGAAGGAATCAGGACAGCCGATACCAATAGTACTCCATCTTCAAATGCACTCATATTTCTATTTAGGTTTCATGTGCCACCATACTTTAAGACAGCCACATCAACAATCACAACCAAGCAGACCAACCTAAGATGCAGAATGTCAAAGTCAGATACAAAGGTAATTTGGATATGAAAAAAGAAAGTAAGGGGCAGAGAATGGCTTGCAAATCAAATGATCCTGCACTTCCACTCTAGTTTTCCACTTGCCAAAACGACATATAGGACATGGATATCTGATTGTATCTTCCACAGCCGCATTGTTAAATGCAAAATCAAGAAATTTATCCAAACCAAGAAAGTATTCGTTTGAGGTCTGGGGCTTTCCAATCCATGATTTATACATTGAAAAATTAACAAATAAATTAAAATGGGTATACCTCCAAAAGAAATCTTCCAATTGCAGCCTTCAGATTTGTTGTACTTGCAATCAACTCCAAGAATCAAATTTCTCTTTCAAATCAAACTAATTTGAGAAATTGACAGAGGACAGAAGAACCTAGGAAAGAATTACCACAAAGGGCTTCATCGTCTATAGGGAACGATGGAACAAGCCGATAGAAAGGAGGGTGTGAACTTCAAAGAAAAAAAACCTAATCAGAAGAAAGAAGTTGTAGATTTGTACAATTGAGGTTATGAAGGAGGACTTATGCTTTAATTTTTGCCTCCTAAACCTAATCAGAGGAAAAAAGTTGTAGATTTCCACGGTGCAGTTGAGCTTATGGAGAAGGATTTGCTCTTTAATTTTTCCCCAATCTCCTAAACCCGCCTGATATGTAAGTAATATAAAAGCCTCATTTACCCAAAAAAAAAAATTATTATAGAAGCTTCAAATTATTTTATGACATTTATTAATTATTAGTACATGAAAATTTTCACTTATGGAGTTATATATTGTAAAGAAAGTCTTAAAGTATGTAGAAATTTTTTAATTTCTCAAATCAAAAAACAAAGGATATTGTACCATTTTGAAAATTGAAAAATAACATTTAGGAATAAGAGTTATATCTTTGAGGCATTAAATACCTTTTTCCTCTATTCATTTATTTTAGGATCAAAAAAGCAAAGGATATTGTACCATTTTGAAAATTGAAAAATAACATTTAGGAATAAGAGTTATATCTTTGAGGCATTAAATACCTTTTTCCTCTATTCATTTATTTTAGGAAAATTTTAGCTCTTATTAATTTTAAAATTATGATTTTGCGTAGATATATTGATATAAATAATTATATAATTAAAAATCAAATAATATTATAAAGTAATATATTTGAGTTATAAAATAAAAATAAAGTATAATTAAGTTCTTGAAAATAATTAATTTGATATTATTTAGCCTGATTAACAAAAGAAGAATATTGTTATACAGAAATCCTCAAACATATAAAGCAAATATCAATAGTATAAAAGTTTTACAATAAAATCTTGATGAAAAATAAAAATCCAAACAAGACATACATTTATCTTCGATTTTAATCAACGCAGAACTTCATCCTTCATGTCTCACAAGAAAGTCATAATTAATTTGTATATATATATATATATATATATATATATATGATCTGACGCTAATTTACCAAACTATAATTGAATTCAAATTTCAAGATAAGCTCAAATCTAAAATTTTGTACAAGTAACATAAGATAAATATGGGTGCTCGAGCACCCGGAAGGATCAATGTGGGTCCACCCCGGATAGCAACTTTATAATATCTAGCAGGACAGTCAAACCTTCAAATTTAAAAGCTTTCTGATTGGTTTACAATTCATGTTTTCTATAAAAACGTCACTAACGGTTACAAATTATATCAAGAGTTGATTACAACCCATATGTCATGATAATGAGGTCGATCGTTAATAATGGGTCGATTTCCCACCTTGAGGATTAAGCCGTGTGTGTAATTCAAGATACTACTTAGTATACTATTCATGTGAAGAACAGACGTCAAAGTGAACTCTAAATACATGATCCGTATGAGATAAATTATAGAAACTTGCGTGAGAGCACGTTGTATAATTAATTTCACATTATGCAAGATTTATAAAGCGTTTCTTTGCCAATTGGACCAAGAAGATCCTATGATAGAAATAACAATATAGATAGAGCGAGTGACAATTAGTAATCATCATTAGGATCAAAACTATTCTTTGTATTGTTGATGAATAGTTTGAAACTCTAACTTGAATCTTAATGTAATTTTGGGATACATATATTTTAGATATTGGAATTACAATCCTGCTTCAGGTCTTTGTTTAGCAATTTATAGTATATAATTTATTTTGATGTAAGGAATTATTTCGGTAAGTTGTATTGCATGACCAAATATTGCATAGAGTGAAACTATCAAAATATTATTTTATACAATTATAATAGATTATATAAAATGTGAATTTTATGGCAGTTTTTTGAAACCGCTATAATAGTATTAATAATAGAAGGGATTTTGGCGGCATCAAAAACCATCGTTTTAAGCTCATTGTGGTAGTTATAAACCACCGTCATACCCAAAATAAATTATCGAGATCATTTCGCTCTTTTGTAGTACAAAACTTGCACAAAAAAATCGCGACAACAAGAATGATTTTGCGGAGATTGAAACAAACGCCACAAATTGGATGTATAGCAGGAGTCTTTTACAACCTCCACACTTAAGCCGCCACGAAAGGAATTATTTTGCGGGGGTTGACACAAACGCCACAAATTGAATGTGTAGTGGGGGTTTCTTAAGACCCTATAAATAAACCGCCACAATTTAGCAGTTTTTTTGTAGTGAGTCTAAAAGTTCTATTCCACATGTTCCCGAAAGCAATATTTCATCGCTGAATGAAATTGAACTACAGAACAACATGGCTTATTGACAAACAATACCACCAGAAATCCTAATCTTATCAAGATCTTTGATAAACCCTTCAAAAAGCTAGTATATGTATATGGATCATTTACAACACCATAAAAACATACCAAAGAAGTCAATCCAAATTAAGCTTCACTAACCAAAACAGGAACCCAATTAATGCACTTAATCTACATCGGGTGTTATACATAGCAAAGGAACTTAATATAGCAGTTAAAATTTAAAGTGGGATACATCACCTAACCACAAGGGCGGCACAAAACATAAGGACCTCAAAATTACAAATCCTCCAAAGAACCAAAAAAACCCAAAATTCAGTTCGAAAAAAGATCAAATACGAAAACATACATATACATGCACAAAAAAGAAATAAATGCGACCAAGAGGCAAGATTAAACGAAGAACCAAAGACGCAGACAAAAGAAGAAGGAGATACATTCGTAAAAAGAGACGACCAGATCTGATCAACGCGATGTAAAATGTTAATTGTCAGAAGCATCGTATTAAGTAGGGGTGTGCAAAAACCGAACCGAAAAAAGTGTTATTGGTTTATTGCTATTGGGTTAATGATTTTTTAATGGTTTTATAAAAAATAATTATCGGGTTATCGGTTCATTATTGGTTTTTATATGAGAAAATTTCAGAAATAGCAAAGATAATAAACATAATAAGGCTCTATAGCAATAGTTTCGGTAATTGCGCTCCATAGCTGTAGTTCCGTTTGCTATGGAAGTTGCGGTTTGTATATTTCGCTTCAAGCGAAATATACAAACTGGATAAGTATATACAAATATGGAGGTTGCGATTTGTATATTTCACTTGCTCGTTTGTATATTTCACTTGCGAAGATACAAATATGGTAAACAACTTCTCACATAACAGTATGTAGTACACTTGAATCAAGGCTCTAAAAAGAAGACTCGTGCTTTAGCAACACAAAGTAACTTGTTATTACCCGTTAAACTTGTATTGTTAGAGTGTATATTAACTCAAAGTTGGGTTCCCATCACTTGTGTTTAGTTTAAGGATGTTAGTCTTATTCATTCACACATTTATTATACCGCATCTTTTGAAACTAAATTTTACAAGATTAATATAAATCATAAACAAATCTTTTACATAGGCATATCACAGATATCATCATTAGCTCAATAGCTTAGAATGGTTGCATCGGTTGTGGTTCAAATCTTTTAAGATACCAATTACTTCGTCAGAACTTTAAAGTACTTGCACTAACGGAAAGTTAAAATCTACTATAAGATACTCTCTGGTATGCATGATATTATGAGAAATATTACAACCTAGTGGGGGATTGTAGGATATTTTGTAATATATAGAGGTCTTAAATTGAACAGACACATTTGTTCGTGAAAGAACATGACTGTTATGAAAAGTCATTTGTTCATGAAAGAACATGACCTTTAGGAAAAGTCATATGTTCATGAAAGAACATGACTCTTATGATGAGACATATCTGTTCATGAAAGAACATGACTCTTATGAAGAGACACATCTGTTCATGAAAGAACATGACTCTTATGAAGAGTCATCTCTTAAGTTCAATAAATATAAAGACTCTCTAGAAGTAGCCTAAGAGAATCTGCATGTATAAACAAGGGTTTTGTTGTATCCTTGAAGAGAATTGTTTGTATTTACCCAATATGTATATGGGCAATATCTCTTTAAAATTGTTAGAAAAATAATGGTATGAAATATGATTGAAGAAAAAGACGGCTTTGAGGCATGAAAACACTTTCTTCCATGTTCATATTTACAGTTAATATAACCATTTTTGGACATATAATTTAAAGAACCAAAATTTAAATGTCCTAATCTAGCATGCCATAAATAAGAATCAAACACAACAATATAAAAAGAAGCATCTTTTATTGCATTAATACTTAACTTAAACATACCATCACATTGATATCTTTTTCCTACAAACATAACTCTTTGACACAATTACATGATCAGACTCAATTACAATCTTAAATCCTTTCTTAGAAAGTAAACTAGCAGAAATCAAGTTCTTCATCATTTTTGGAACATGGAACACATTCACAAGAGTCAGCTTCTGTCCAGATGTAAAATTGATCTCAATTGTTCCTTTTCTCAAAACTTCGACCGAATCATGGTTGCCCATTAACACCTTTTCAGAATCTTTTACTTCTGAATAAGTCTTGAACATATTCTTGTCATGACAAACATGAATTGTTGCACCAGAATTCATGACAAACATGAATTATCGGTCGGTTCGATTTTTGCACACCCCTACTTAATACGATGCTTCTGACAATTAACATTTTACATCGCGTTGATCAGATCTGGTAGTCTCTTTTTACGAATGTATCTCCTTCTTCTTTTGTTTGCGTCTTTGGTTCTTCGTTTAATCTTGCCTCTTGGTTGCATTTTATTTCTTTTTTGTGCATGTATATGTATGTTTTCGTATTTGATCTTTTTTCGAACTGAATTTTGGGTTTTTTGGTTCTTTGGAGGATTTGTAATTTTGAGGTCCTTATGTTTTGTGCCGCCCTTGTGGTTAGGTGATGTATCCCACTTTAAATTTTAACTGCTATATTAAGTTCCTTTGCTATGTATAACACCCGATGTAGATTAAGTGCATTGATTGGGTTCCTGTTTTGGTTAGTGAAGCTTAATTTGGACTAACTTCTTTGGTATGTTTTTATGGTGTTGTAAAGGATCCATATACATATATTAGCTTTTTGAAGGCTATATCAAAGATCTTGATAAGATTAGGATTTCTGGTGGTATTGTTTGTCAATAAGCCATGTTGTTCTGTAGTTCAATTTCGTTCAGCGATGAAATACTGCTTTCGGGAACATGTGGAATAGAACTTTCAGACTTGGGATGTTTATTTTTGCAGATTTCAAAGCCGTAACCATATTCTGAATTTGTGCCTGATTTTTTTTTTTAGGATGTTGATGAAGTGAAGTTATTGTAAATTTAGGTGAGTTAGAAGAACTCTGTCTTTTATATAGCAAGGAGAATTTTTCCCTATAGGAAAAAAATGAGGCAAACATTTCCTTATCCTCATTGGTAATCTTCTGACATTTTTTCGTACCATGTGTCTTGTGAGATTTGAAATTATAATTCTCAAAGGTCTCATGTGTGCCTAAGCTGTTTAGTTATCACGACATGGATTCACCTAGTAAGAGTTGAAGTTATAATTTTTAAAGAAGATTCTTGTTTTTGCTTATACTGTTTATTTTCTTTCTACATGCACATATTTTAAGTTATAGTGATGGTTAGTTTTTTCCTGGATGCAAAATTTGATTTTGGTTATTAAACTATTACTTGTTTTCTCAGACAATTGCTCAAAAATTCTTTGCTAAAAAATGGTTAATCTATTAAGAATTTAGCTGCAGTGCGATTTTCTATTTGTTTGTTGTGGTAAATATTGGAAGTTGCGTTCTAATATGCATTTTATGTGAGAGTCCTGTATGATTTAGGAAAAGGCTACATTACTTGACTTTATGTATGATGAATGTCGTTGTCTGCTAAGAGGATATTTCTAGATTACAACCTCTTTTTTTTGCATAAGATAAGCTTAGTGAGTTTCCACCTATCCCAAACAAGCTTTTTTCTCTTGGGAACTCACTTTTGGAAAATTAGGCAATTTTAAAAGAGCATCTTTTCTGATTAGCTGGTGAGTTCCACTACTCCACTATGGAAGGAAGAGCCTATTTCTCAGCCGGAGATAAGCCTTTCAAATTAATTAACATTAGCAAAGAAAGAGTAAGATGGTTTTACTTACTTTACGAGGGCACTAGAAGGCTCATTAGCAAATTCAAAGCTGGCAAAAACAACTTCATGTTTGTCAGAAGCATCATATATATATATTCAAATTAAAAAAATAAGACGCTTAGATAAAATTCTTTCAAATTAAAAAAATAAAACGCTTAGATAAAATTCTTTCAAATTAAAAATAATTAAGACATTTCTTAAGTTGGGTAGGTTTTAATCAGATAAGTTGTAAATCCTACTCGGTACTTTCTCTATCCTTGGTCCTTTGTCATGTAAATAGCTTATGTTTTAAGGTTTTCAGTAATTTCTCCCAAGATTTTTTTTTTTTTTAATTGTTTAACCTCTGTTCATATCTTCTTTGTAGCCTAGCTTTTAACAATTTTCTTCTCTAACCACACCCCGAGTATATACGTCCTTTGGCACACCATGGCCCTGGCGGACATTTCAAATCCCTAAGACTTTACGGGTTAGTCCATCGATACTGTTAAAAAACTGATCAGAGAACCATTTACTAAGAGATTAAACAATTATAGTTATATGAAATCAAACATATATATTTACTTTCATACATAAACATTATGATACATTAGTAGGGAGAGATATTACATAAACGTAAACATAAAACTACTTACATGGCTCCGGTCGGAGAGAGATTTCCCTTTCGGGAGTCCCTGGTGAACTAGAACGTACTTGGAATGAAAATACTCTTTACAAGTTTAAAGTCACACTAACACTTTTTTTATTTATTTTTTATTTTTTATACTTTGGAAAACAGGAAAACAGTAAGTAATCACTCTTTGAAATTTCTTACTCTCACTCTATCTCTCTTTTTCGTCTCTTGCCCTTGCTTTTCTTTATTAAGGCTGGGGTATTTATAGTAGTCTTCGGATCTCAAACTTGGATTTCAAATTGTTTTAAGAATCTTTTAAAAACCTGCTGGTTGCTCTGTGGGCCCCATCATCACATGGTTATGTCTGACTCCTTTTCAATTCTTATCTTCTTTTGAGTAGTGCCTTGTGTCATCACTGCTTACGTCTTATTTTCAGGTCGTCATTGCTTACGTTTTCTTGACTTGGTCGTCATTGCTTACGTCTCGGTATCATTCTTGAGCTGTCATTATTCTATTGTGTCTAAGTTATGCAGGGCTATTGAGTCAAAACTCATGCCTGAATCATTATCTTCATTTGGGTCTCGTGCGAATTGATCCATTGTCGGATCGTATCCTGTATGTCACGACCCAAGCCTAGGGCCTAGATGTGACCGGCGAATGGGGAACCCGAAGGAACCCCAAACAAGCCTCATAGCGTATCATTACACATCCTTGGTCGCGGAAGCAGTTAAATGACCATAAACGATAAGAATAATCAAGGGGGAAATCGGGACTAAGGGAGCAAAAAAAAGAAATGATACATAAATACCATAGATGAGTCAAGCTCAAGCATAATACACAACTTGTCCAACACCACCTCTAAACATGAGTACTTAGCGGGGGCCAAGACAAACTACCGGGCTCACCCTCATAGTCAAAACATAACTAGAAAGGAAAAGTTTTATACATAGCAAAAGATCATGAGCAACGTCCCCGAAATGGAGGACTCACCAATAACCACTATAGAAAATCGTACTAGCCACGCGGAGGAGGATGGTCAAGCGGGGCTCCGGTCCCTACATGGTGACATCATGTAGGCATAGAGTATGCGTTAGTACATTTGAATGTATTAAGTATATGGGATGCAATGCAATGCTACATTAGATGGACATCATAGGAAAAATGCGTAATCATACCCGATAAATAGCATATTAATGAAATGATATGTATAATGATGCTTACATAAAAACCATATTTAGTGGGACGTAGTACATGTGTGGAGAGTGACCATCAATATAGTATTTCCAAGGCCTACCACCCCCTTGGAGAGGCGAAAGAGGTACAAACCCCTCAATATGGTTACACGAGCCTACCACCCCCCGAGCTAGGGACCAAGGTACAAACCCCTCGATACGGTTATACGGGCCTACTACCCCCCGTACTAGGCAACCAAGGTACCAACCCCTCGATATGGTTATACGGGCCTACTACCCCCCGTACTAGGCAACCAAGGTACCAACCCCTCGATACGGTTATACGGGCCTACTATCCCCCGTACTAGGCAACCAAGGTACCAACCCCTCGATACGGTTATACGGGCCTACTACCCCCCGTACTAGGCAACCAAGGTACCAACCCCTCGATACGGTTATACGGGCCTACTACCCCCCGTACTAGGCAACCAAGGTACCAACCCCTCGATACGGTTATACGGGCCTACTACTCCCCGTACTAGGCAACCAAGGTACCAACCCCTTGATACGGTTATACGGGCCTACTACCCCCCGTACTAGGCAACCAAGGTACCAACCCCTCGATACGGTTATACGGGCCTACTACCCCCCGTACTAGGCAACCAAGGTACCAACCCCTCGATACGGTATACGGGCCTACTACCCCCCATACTAGGCTTGGTCGACTCACAACACTTATTTAGAGAAAATCATATACATGTGTCCATTTCATCATCATTTCAGTAATTACATAACCATCCGACTCATAGGACGTACCTTGGACCTTCCCTTTCCTAAGAATTTTATAAATGGGCATTTTATCAAACACAAGGTGGGCAATTGTTCATGTAAATGAAATCATGCATTTCAAGAATACTAAGTCCAACCAATTCCAAAATCCATATAAATCAGCCCACCAACAACATACATATATATATCAACCTTCATAATTTGATCATGGAAGCATGTAAACATAAACATCACATAATAATTCCATTTCATGATAATATGCAAAATGCACCATAATAGGGTGTGTAGTAGTAATTCCATAATTCAAGAGTTCATAAATAATCATAAGGACCCATAAACTTGAAGTAGAAATAGAGGATAAATGATTGGACTTGTGGAAAGGAAGGTTTCCACAATCAAACCCACATACCTCAACTTTGGAGAATCCTTGATGAAGATTGGAATGGAGAATCGAAGCTTGAGTTTGAGTCTTGAATCCGGAATTAGAGCTTGAGATGTTTGAATTTGGTTGAAGATCTTGGTGGAATTTTTGGAGAGGGATTAGAGAGTGTTTTTGGAGTTTAGAAAATGACTAAGTATGGGACATATCCCCTTTTTATAAAAAAATGACTCCAACCCGCCTAAAGAAAACTGCTCACTGGAAATTGCAAATCTGCACAGACAGGTTTTACGAAAATGGTCATAACTCCCTCATCCTAACTCGGACCAAGGTGAAACCAAGTGCGTTGGAAAGCTAACTCAAAGAGCTTTAATTTGATAGGTTGCAGCCCTTCCAGTTCCTTGTGTGCTAAGAGATATGCCCCTTTAAAGTTGACCCTCCAAATCGCAATTTTTGCGATTTTCGAATTTTGATACGGTTGCTCTAAAATTCGGGTTAGATCCATTTCCCACTCAATTTGACCCCACGAATAAGAATATGAAGTCGAATTTCCGAAATCATGCACGGATTTTGAGATATATGGAAATTACAATTATAGGTGTTTCCGAAGCACATTTTCCGGCATTTTTGGGGTCGTTTCACTGTACTTCCTGAGCTTTCGGATTCCTCTGTTTTTTGTTCTAGTCTTGGATGTTCTATAATCACCTCTTTGGTCTTTTCATTAAGCAATCTTCTTACCGCTTTGTCTACCATGTCTTCTATTTTCTTTTTTTGTGTATTTTTCTTTAAACTGAATCCCTTTTTCTATATTTTGGGTGTCTGGGTTGAAGTTCCTTCTGCTTCTGTATTAAAACTTGCCGGTAGTATCCTTACACTTTTTAGCAAAGTGTCAGCTTTAAACGGGTTTGATAAGTCTTTACCAGTTACCGTTTGAACTGGACTAGCTACATCTTTATCCGATGTAGTGGATTCTTTTGCATTTATTGGGAAATGCACACCCTTCTTATCCATTATTAGAGATGGAGAACTCTGGTTTTGAAAACTTTTGTTAATTTGGTATATTTCATAAAATAGTGTTTTTTCTTTGTCTTGCAATAGTCTTATCTGCTGTAATAATTTTTCTTTTTCTAGCTTAAGTCTTTCATTCTCTTGATTCAATCGTTTGAAAGCGTCTGTCATTGTTGAGCAATGATCACAAAATAATATTTTGTCCGTGTCTTTTTGAATATTGTATTGAGGAATATTTGTATTTGGTTGTCTGAGGGCTGGGGTAATATAATAAATTGGTCCTTAATTTCCTCTAACATAGTCTAGTGCTTCATTTAGATCATTAAATCCTCTGAAAAGGGGAGTAGAATAATTCTTTATTGCGTCTACTACCTCTATCCAAGTCTGGAAAATTCCGAGTTTTTGCCCCTTTATTACCACATATAATTTAAATCTTTTGTCTTGGTTTTTGTCTGTAAAATAGTGACTTAAAGCATTTAAAGTTGAAATGAAATAACTATTGTCTCTGGGATGCTTATTGTAAGCGCTCCATAAATTGTCTATCAAACATTTCTGTTATTTATCCACTTTTACCTCTGGTTTGAGTTTGAAACTCATGTTGCATTGTGGATAACACATCAGACTTTGTGGCCCAAAATATAGTCTTTCAAAATTCTGACTTTCAAGCATCGATTGTGGCATATACTGAGTATTACTCAGTAAAGTCTTTAAATACAAGTCTTTATATTTGTCTGAGGAGGAAGAGTCTTCCATTTTGTCTTTTCCCTTTCCTGCATTCATACTAAAACAAAATGGTTAGTTTATAATAATTCTACTTAATTGGTCTGCCAAATTATTATCCTTTCCTTTGATATGCTCTATTTTTATATTATATACTGAGGTTGCGTCTAGGAAATTTAGCCATCTTCTTTTACTACTCTTTTTCTCATTTTTCTTTTGGTAGAATTTCACTATTGCTTCACAATCTGTTCTTATTAATAATTCAGGTTTATTTAGGATGTGAAGCCTAAAACTGTCTAACCCATATATTACTGCTAAAATTTCTGCATCTATACTACTTAGATTTCCTTTTTCTTTATATTTACCGTTTTGATAAGCGCAAACTCTTTCTTCCCTTTTCTCACTATATTTGTCTTTCTTTGCTTTTAACACAGCTCCACATCCTGCTAAACTACCATCTATTTCTATTATTAAATAATCTGTTTCTAAATGTAGTGCTAGGTCTGGAATGTTTTTTACCATTTCTTTTAATTTCTTTACTAATTTTATGTCTTCTATATTAAAAGCTTTTTGACCTTTTGATCCCGTCTTAGAATATAAAAGTCCTGCTACTTTCCCTAAATCTTTTATAAAATGTCATGCATAGTTTAGAATTCCTAAAAAAAATTGTAATTCTTTGGTTTTATCTAATTTGTCTGGCATTTCTAGAATATTTTTTGCTATGTGGGGTTGTAAACTTATTTTCCCTTCTCCTATTAATACTCCAATAAAAATTAATATGGGTCTTACATAATTCCATTTTCTTTTTACTAATAATTATCCCATTCTCTACGAATAATTTAAATATCTTTTGTAAGTGTCCTAGATGTTCTTTCATGCTATTACTAAATACTAAAATGTCGTCTACATATACTATGATAAAAATTTTGTAGTCTCTAAATATATCATCCATTTTTCTTTGGAAGATTGGGGGGGCTGTCTTTAAGACGAACGACATTACTAGCCATTCAAAATGTCCTTCCGGACAAGTAAAAACAATCTACTCTATGCTTTCTTCTGCCATTTTTATTTGCCAGTAGCTCGATTTACAATCGAACTTACTAAATATTTTCCTTCCCTGTATTCTATTTATTAATTCTGTCTTGTCTGGTAGCTTATAACCATCCATTCTAGTATTATCGTTTAGTCTTTTGTAGTTTATTACCATTCTTGCTTTCCCTCTTACTATTTCGCTATGGTTTCTTACCATAAACGCTGCAGATCTATGTTTTGATCTAGACCTTCTTATTTCTCCTAATTCCATTAGTTCTCTTATTTGAGTTTCGAAGTCTATTAAATCTTGATTTGTTGATTCTATAGAGGCCGTTCGTACCGTATATTCTGGATTAATTATGTCTAATTTACAATTTATTTGATTAGATTCCCAATGTTTTAGTGGCTTTTCTCCTATAATTTCTAATTCATCTAAAATGTATATTATTCTTTCTAAGTCTTTGTGATATTTTATTATTCCTATTTTTTGTATACCTTTTTTAAAATCATATAGTTCTGTGTTTATTTCTATTAGCGTATATTCTTTTTCATTTTCCTCATCTTTTAGTATTACCATTTCTTCATTTATTTGTTCACAAGTATTGCAAGTGCAACTTTCTCCTTTATTACAATTGGTCTTTTCTTCTTGTTCTTTTACTTTAATGTATCTAAATTTATTTTCTACAGGTATTGTTGCTACTGGTGTCTGGGTGATATTTTTGGATAGGATTACTCCGTCCCTTGTTAACAAACAACTTCCATTATTATGTAATAAAAAATCTAATCCTAATACAAAATCTACTTTAATGTTTAGATCTCTTACCCATATTTTCTCTAGTTTGTATGTTCGTTTGTAAAAATTTGTATAAGTATTTATAAAATTTATTGTTGCTTTACTTACATAATGTCTATAAGTATTAAATGATCCGTCCATTTGCATAGATATTTGTGGACTTGGTAATTCTTTTATTAAGTTTGGGGGTATAATCTTTTTATTTATTATACTTTTTGTACATCCTGAGTCTACTAAAGCCAGGGTTTCTATTTCATAATCTTGGATCCTTATTCTTGCTAGTATTTTTATTGTACTTATCTTTTTATCCTCATTACAAATCAATCCATTAGAAAAAGTGTTTAAAAACTCTTCTTCTGGTTCTGATTCTTCTTCTAATTTTTCTTTCCCTTTTTCTACTTTTTCTAGCCTTTTCTCTAGGTTTTCTATTCTTTTTCTTAGTTCATTTATTTTATCTTCTATTCCTTCGTTTTTATTAATCTGAGAAATATTTATTTGTTTTTTGTCTCTATCATTATTGTATATAGGTGAATTTAATTCCTTTTCTATACATGGTATACATCCCTCTATATAACATTTTTTACATTTCGCTCTCCTAATCTTTCCTGGATTCCAATGACATATGTAACATTGGTTACTGTCTAATCCCTTCCCCTGTTCAAATTCGTGTTCACATGTTAAGGATAAATTCACCATATTATAATTATCTGTTTCTTCTAATTTTAACTTGTCTAGGCCTAATTCATTTATTAGTTCTTCGTCTTCAGATTCTGAAGATTCTTTCTTTTGTTCTTCATTTACTTCCATGCTTATGATGGAGTATATGATTTCATTGTCTGACATATATTCATCTACATTTATTAAAGTTTCTTGGAAGTCTTTTATTAATTGTGTGTTTCTGGTTCTACTATTATTCCTTTTAGGACATGTATTGGCTAGATGTTCTATACTCCCACATGTGAAGCATTCTAATTTATTTTTGTAATTTCAGTTATTATCATACTTTCTTACATGTCTATATTTATCTAAATATGATTTTCTTGCCATTGATTTTCTTAAATAATACTTCCTTTTAGGATAATTATTTTTGTAGTTCTTTTTAGTCTTTTTGTATTTCCTTTGTGGATGGTCTTTATCGTAATTTTGGGTAGTGTATATACTTTTACAAAAAATAGTTTCATTTTGTTTTAATTGTTTCTGTATTTGTATGTTTGTACATTTTTCTTGTAGTATTGTCATAATATGTTGTATTCTCTGTCCTATTGACCATCTCCCCTCTGGGTTTTGTTTTACTCCCTCTCTTTTATACCATTTTTCTTCTATTTCTCTTCCTAAAGCTCCAAGTAATTTATTAAATAGCTTCTTTCCTAGATTTCCATCAAAAGCATTTCCACTTATACTACAATAATAAAAATAGTCATTTAAAAATTCTTTTATGTTAAACCAATTGCTTATACTTAATTGTTCTAGTTTTATTAAAGCATTTCTTTGTAAGGTTATTAATCCACTATTTGGGTCTTCTCCTGTTATTAAACTATGTATTTTATTTGTAAAATTATAAGGGTTTGGTCCCATATTTACCATTTCTTGGAATTCCTCTGGGAATTCCGTTTTGTATGCTTCCCACAAACCTTTTGTGGATTCTCCTAAAAATGTTTTCATGTATCTGTACATTGTTTCTGCGTCATTTTCTTGATTAGTTTGTATATAGTCTGCCACTACTATTCCTTTCCAAAAGTCTATTACAGAATTCCATAACTGAGGATCATGGGCTGTTATGTTTAGAATTTTTCCCTTATTTCCTCCCTCTTGGAGTCTAATAGGTTCTTCTATAGGTAGTCTTTTTCCTTTTGGTTTCAAATTTTCGGTCTGGACTTCTTGATTTATTCTATATACCCTATATCTTGGTAAATTTCCAGTATTTGTCTGTACTTGTTGCATTGAAGTAGTTTTTTGGAATGGGCTTGAGCTACTTGAAGCGCTTTCCACTAGTTCTTTTATACTTAAAGTTGTTTCACTAATAACTGATTCTTCATCTTCTTTTTCTAAGACTTCTTGCATTCTATATCCGTAATTATCTTGTCTTAGTCTACATTTTTGAAAATGTTCTCCTACCTGATTAAATTTTAATTTTCCTTTTTTACATCCTTTACATCTGAATCTTGTATTTTTGTCTTGATTATATACTTGCTCTGCATTTTTTATTGCTTCATCTACCTTGAAATCATCCTCTTCTATTGTCTCAATATTCATTAGTTCTTGATTATCAGATTCTTCTTCATCAATTTCTTTTTGGTCTGTGTATGTATAATCTGTAAATCTTATAGAGGTTTGTCCCTTACTGTTTGTATACATTAAATGGTCTTTAGGTTTTAATATTTCCTTTCTACTTAAATTTTCTAAATTCCATTCTAATCCCGCTTATTCTTCTGAGTCTATTTTTAATGGCTTCATTACTTTTATGCCTTTGTTTCCCATTAGTCCCACTACGTCTTCTACTTTTAATTTAAACTTTGTATTATTATTAGTTGCAATATTTCCTATAAAACCTACACATATTAGTAGATTATTACTTCCTATCATTTCTTCATATCCTTTTGTATGTATACCTATTTTAATATGGTTTGCAAAATCTATGGAGCTTAACATAAAATCTGGACTACAATAGAAAAGTCCACCGTTATTTGTCATGTCTACCTCTGTTAATCCTATTATTGATTTCTTTAATTCTGTCCACCTATCATCATATATGGTGATTAATACTTTTGTTCCTAGATTCTTTCTAGTTAATCCTTTTAAACCTATTACTATTAAACCCATGTGCATTAAATTCATATTTGATTTGTTAATTTGTTTTAAAGATTCTGAGCTTATCAAACTTATGCTATTACTGTCTTTTCCTATTACACACATTTGTTCTTCTCTGTAATGTTTATATAGTTGAGCCTTTCCCGAGAAAAACCTTGTATTGTATAATATCTTTGGATTTAATAATTTTAGCTTGTTCTGTTGGAATATTTGGATGTCTCTATCTACATCTATTACTTCTTCTAACTGTTGGTTCGTGTTCGTCGTAGCCTTAGAAGAGTCTAAGATTCTTGCTAGTATTCCACCTCTCAAGCTGTCTTGTGAGAAACTTGCTCTTGGTTTATCGGTTCTTCTTTTAATTGGAAAAAGTTCCATGGTTTTCTTTTTATCTTAATTATCCTATCTTCTTTGGGAGTTAATTCTATTCTTTTTAGTTGTTCTATTAATTCGTCTATATTCTTTTCTTGAGTAGCCTATTTTTGTTCCGTTATTTTTTCTCTAGTAAACCTTTCTAGTCTATTATTTATTTCTAGTAACAGTAATATTATGTTATTGTTTTGTTTCATTAGCGTACTGTTTGATTTCCCTTTGAGGCTGATGATTTGAAAATCCTTCGAGATTTGGCTGGATTTGTTCTGTTCTTTTTAAAATTGCCTGATACAAAGGGTCATTCATGAAAGTACTATCCTTTTTATTTGGCTTATTTCTTCTCTTAATTCTTTTAGTTCTTTCTTAAAGCTGTTATTTATACTGGATTCTGCTATTTGGTTATTATTTCTTTCTTGATTATTGTGGCTTTGTATCTTTCTTTCTAAATCTGCTTGTTGTGTCTTTAAATATTCTAAATTTTATTCTAGTTTTTCTAACAACTTATTATGCTTTACTTGTAGGTCGTTCAAACTTTCTAGGGTCTTAACTAATTTTTCTTGATCTATCTGAACCGTTTCTCCTAGATTTATAATTAAGTCTGTAATAGTATTTAGATGTTGGTCTGAACTATGTAGTAAATGTTCTCCGTTATTAAAATTACCCTTTATGAGCGACTCGTCCTTTAGTCTTCGACATTTCTTTTCTGGTAGTATTTTTAAGTCTAAATATTCTAATTCTTTTAGTTTAGCTATTGTATTTTATCCTTAATTCTCTTATATATTTTGCTTCTAATTTAGATATACACTTTATAAGTTTATTTAATTTCTTATTATCTTTATTACTTTGGTTTAGACTTATATATTGTGGATATAATAACTCAATTCTTTTTCTTATCTTTTGTAATTTATCTTTACTCATTTATCCTAAAGGGATCCACACTGGTCTTTGTTTCTGAAAACTTATTCTAGACTGTTTATTTTCAATAGTTCTTTCTAGTGCTAATATTTCCCACTTTATATTTGATTTAATTCTATCGGCAACTTCGTCTGTAGTCGTGATTCGTTCTATAAACTTTTTTCTTACGTCTTCAATTAATAATTTGTAATAATTGTATTAAATTTTTTATCTTTTGTTTTTTTTCTTTGATTTCTTGTAGCTCTCTATGTAAGAGCCAATAGTTAAAAGCTATAGATCTAGTAGTTGGATGTCTTTTCATGCAAATTTTTCTTGAATTATCCTAACAGGTAGTGTTTTATCCTGTCTATATAATGTTTTTTAATCCTTAATCTAGTTCCTATGTCGTATCCTATATTATGTATTTCCCAATCTACAAAGTTTTTTACTTGAATAGTTTCTAACTCTGTCTGGTCTAATTTATCTTCTATATTTATTAAAAATTTTATAAATTCTTTTTTAATCTTTTTTAATATAGTCACCTCTTCTTGTTCCGTGTGTGCTAGTAGGTGATGAAGACTTACATATCTAAAATATTTGTGTATCCTCATAAACTAAAAACAGTCTAAGGTTAATCGCATCCATCATAATGTATTATAATTCTCAAAGGTCTCATGTGTGCCTAAGCTGTTTAGTTATCACGACATGGATTCACCTGGTAAGATTTGAAGTTACAATTTCTAAAGAAGATTTTTGTTTTTGCTTATACTGTTTATTTTCTCTCTACATGCACATATTTTAAGTTATAGTGATGGTTAATTTTTTCCTAGATGCAAAATTTGGTTTTGGTTATTAAACTATTACTTGTTTTCTCAGACAATTGCTCAAAAATTCTTTGCTAAAAAATGGTAAATCTATTTAGAATTTAGCTGCAGTGCGATTTTCTATTTGTTTGTTGTGGTAAATATTGGAAGTTGCGTTCTTATATGCATTTTATGCGAGAGTCCTGTATGATTTAGGAAAAGGCTACATTACTTGACTTTATGTATGATGAATGTCGTTGTCTACTAAGAGGATGTTTCTAGATTACAACCTCTTTTTTTGCATAAGATAAGCTTAGTGAGTTTCCACCGATCCCAAACAAGCTTTTTTCTCTTGGGAACTCACTTTTGGAAAATTAGGCAATTTTAAAAGAACATCTTTTCTGATTAGCTGGTGAGTTCCACTACTCCACTATGGAAGGAAGAGCCTATTTCTCAGCCGGAGATAAGCCTTTCAAATTAATTAACATTAGCAAAGAAAGAGTAAGATGGTTTTACTTACTTTACGAGGGCACTAGAAGGCTCATTAGCAAATTCAAAGCTGGCAAAAACAGCTTCATGTTTGTCAGAAGCATCATATATATATATATATAATTAGATTAGGTATTTCTAAAACTTTACATGTTAAACCTTTCACCAACTCCAAATGTAAAAGGAAGTAGAATTAGTGCTTCTCTTAGTCCCTAACATTCACAACAGAATGAGCATTAGAACCAGTACCATGACATAGAAAAATTAAAGCAGGAATTATCATGAACGTACAAAGCGAAAACCAACAACAACACTTCTCTTCTAATTGAAGATATTTGGTTATATGAATTACGACATTTGAGTTGCACTGCAACCTTCATTTTTTATGTGTATAAATACTTGTTTGGTTCTTTCGAATCCAGCCAGTATGTAAGTTGCAGCACACTTTTTCTTACCTCTAAATATTTACAATTACGACGTTTGAGTTGCGATGCAGCCTTCATTTTTTTTGTGTATAAATACTTGTTTGGTTCTTTCGAATTCAGTCGGTATATAAGTTGCAGCACACATTTTATTTACCTATAGATATTTACAACGTAAGCGTTGTATGAGATGTTAAAGCACATAAATTATCTCTAATACTTTCCTAATCAAGCAATATATATTTACATATGGCATGTAGAAGAGCAAACAGAATATAAAAGTGCACCATCAACGTGACTACAACTATTTTTAGTCATGCAGCGGGAAAAGGATACAAAGATCGCACACATTTTATTTTTCCGCTTAACAAATGGCCTCCTACTGAAGACACGCAACATAAGTTCAGTTACATGCCAACTGCAGAGCAGTAGATGAGATGACCACTACAACAAAACATGGAATTGGCAACAACTTTTTACCAACAACTAAAAAATTGTTGCTAATTTCAATCAATGGCAATAACTTGATTCAGTTGTTGGTATAGAACAAAACTTTTCGCCACAACTTATTTCTTGTTAGCAAAAACTATTTTCTTGTTGCCATTATTAATGAGTACTATAATATATATAAAATATAAAACGAATTGGCAACAATAAATTTTCATTGTTGCAAAAAGTATCATATTTGTTGGTAAATTTCATTTTTTTCTCAACAAACTAATTAGTTTGTGGCCTAAAGATATGTATGCAGTAACTTTTTTTCCATTTTAGCACGAAATGTAAAGGCACTAAAATATCCCCCTTTTTTTTCCCGCACTCTACTGCCTGTCCTGCCTCCCTGGGGACCTCCCTGAGCACCTTGCTGCTAACCTCCTCTTCTAGCTAGAGGTGCTGCTGCTATCGGTCTCACTGCTTGAGGGGTTTGCAAGGCCAGTCTAGAGATAGGGCACTCCATAGACCAATGACCAAGCTCCCCACAAGTAAAGCAACCCGATGAAGATCTGCTCACCACTGAAGGCTGGCCACCCCGTCATGATGAACCTTCCTGGAACCCACCTCCGCCCTGTCTCGGGCTGGCACTATGCCCACTTTGACAGTGCTGGTCACCCTCTGAGATCTGTAATGAAGCCTGGAATGGGGACTGGGTTGACCTGGCTGGAACTTCTGATGAACCAGGTCGCGGGTATCCCTCGGCCTATGAAGGGCCCTATCGAAGCTATCATTTGTCCTGGCCCTCTTACCGCTGCCCCCGTGGGCCTCGCGATGAAGATGATCAAGCGTGCGACCATGGTCCACTACATCTAGAAATGAGCGGCCCGCTGAAACCATAGACTGTGACTCAATCCTCAACTACAATCTCAAACCTCTAACAAAGCATCAGACCCGCTCCTCCTCTGTAGACAGAATCATGGTGGCATGACGGGACAACTCATGAAATCTAGCCTCATACTCGGATACTGTCATGGAGCCTTACTCCAAACTCGTGAACTCATCACGGAGCCGATCTCTGATGCTCCGTGGGATAAATCTGGCCAGAAAAGCCTCTGAAAACTCTGCCCATGATACTGGTGGGGACCCAGCTGGCCTGGTCTCAATGAAGGAATGCCACCACTCTCTGACCGATCCGTCTAGCTGATAAGCAATGAAATCGGCTCCTCTCGACTCTACTAACCACTAAGCCTGCAATCTTTCCCGACAGGAAGTAATGAACTCATGGGTGTCCTCACCAACAGCTCCAGAAAACCTCGGCGGTGTCAGTCTAAGAAACACCCCGAGGATCTTCTGCTCCCTCATGGCATAACTCCATCTACTACGTCCGGCTAAATGGCAGTCGGTGCTGGCGGCTGCTAGCCCTCTGGGGCCACTACTGCAGGCTGATCGTGTGGTGCTGGAGCTGGCCCTGGAACTGCTGCTGGGGCCTACTGCTGCTATAAACCCCCTATCGCAACCAAAATCTGCGCGAGCATACCCTGAAGGTCAGGGGTAGCAGCTGGTGCGGGCGGTGGCTAGGCTGGTCCCGGCCCCACTGGCTGAGGAGGAATATGATCTATCCGAGGCTCCCCTTTCGGCTCCGGAGTCCTCGCTCTATCACGGCCTGATGCCGTAGCACTACCTTGACCTCGGGGATGACTTCTACTGCACGTGCAAGCCATCCTGCAACAGAGTGAAACAAGTGAGATTCATGAAAGCAATCAGATAACGATGCACGAAGAAGAATCAAAATAAGAAAACCTCATACGGACACCCTATAGCCTCCCGAAGATAAGTCACAGACGTCTCCGCGACGATCTACAACACTCTACTAGATGCTAGCTCTATACAAGTAAGACCAATGAACCTGGGGCTCCGATACCATATTTTCAAGACCTGATTTCTTGAGTCATGATGGCGCCTACCAACCTACCAGTAGGCAAGCCAAACTATATCCCGGAACTTACAATAATGGGACTATGAGTGGAATCTAAACCTTAACTAAGCAGAAATATAAGGAAGGATCACCCAAGATAAGCAGAAGTGAAAGCAAAACTATATACATAATTGAACCCTCTGAGAAACAAGAAGTCACGAGTACAAAACTACTACAAGAGTACAAGTTCCAAAAGTGGACCACAGAAACAAACGGTCTCGAAAATAAAAGACAAGCCAACGTATAAATACAAAAGGAGACATGTAATCCCAGAACGCCATGTGCTCACCCTCGTCTCCTGAACAGACAGCTGCAGGCTCGAACTCAACGCTGATGACTGGTGCTCAGACCTACATCACGAAAACAATTGCAGAGTGTACCATGAGTACCAAACAACAGGTACCCAGTAGGCATAATAGGCCGACTGAGCAAGAAAGGTAAAAACAGGCAGACAAGATTGAATCAAACACAATAGAGGTCAATAGAACAGGAATATAATAAACGGAAAGTAAATATAAGAATATCATACCTAAACCCAGCTGGGCCCCCCATAAGACCCGCTAGGCACACTCAAGCACATACAAATAAGAACCCGAACGGACCCCCATAAGCCCGACGGATACACAGAGAATCTACAACTGCGGAAAAAAGGGAACCCAACTCCAAAGCCTTAACACCCATGGGCCTCGAGCTCAAACCATCAGTCTCAAGCTGGAAATAACGGACTCTAACCGTGGAACGTCAGCCTCGAACAAGAGATAACACCTATACTCAACAATCTCAAGCTGGAAATAATGGACTCTAACCGTGTAACGTTAGCCTTGGACTGGAGATAACACCTCTACTCAACAGTCTTAGGATGGAAATAACAGACTCTAACCGTGTAACGTCAGCCTCAGACTGGAGATAAGCCACCACCAACCAACTCATAACAAAACTAGACACCACCCCTTTAAGGACATCCTGATGTACCGGGAGTTTACGGTATCTTTGATGCATTAAGCTTATAATTCTGCATGTTACTTAAGTGGTTTGCTATTAGATTTGATGTTATTTGTGTTATAATTGCAGAAAATAGGCCTTGGGAGCAGTTGGGAAGAATAATACAACATCAGTGGATTTTTGATGATTGACGAGACAATCGACGGACCGTCAATGAATTGACGGGTCGTCAGTTGGGGTCATAGGTTGAGGAGCCTAAAGATATTGGCCAAGTATGGAATGACGGACCGTAGATCCTCCTAAGGACCGTTGATTCCCAAACCATAGAAGACTTCACAGAGGGTCACCTGCAGAGCTTGAATGACGGAAGCACAGGACGATTCGTACATGAATTGACGTATCGTAGTTCAGAACCGTAGAAAGAAGCCCTCGAAATTTTGTCTAACTGCTGATTGACGTTTTAGACCTACGAGCCGTAGGTCTATCTATGAGTCGTAGGTTGACAACCGTAGACGACACTGCCCAAGCCGAATTTCCCCAGATTTCCTTTTCCTAGTTTAATTAGGATTTATTTTCTATATATACCCTATGCAAACTTCGTTTTAGGGTTGTTGACTATTGTTTGAATATTAAGTTATTACTTTGGGAATTGCTTTTCATCTTTTGAAGAGATTAATTCTTGAAGATTGATTTATGCAATTTGCTTTTGATTTTCATATCAAGATTGTGGAATACATCTATAATCACTGTAAGTTCATGATTTATCCAAACCCTATTATGAATTGTGAACAAACAAGCATGAGTAGCTAAATCCACAACTAGGGTTGTGGGAACCATGAGTAAATAACCAAAGTAAAACTAATAATGTTGTAATTCTTGGATGTGTTTATGCATGCTTTTGTAAATCTCTTTGCTTAGAACGTTTTCTAATGGTGTACAACGTTAGAACCCTCCTAATTCATGCTAATCCGGTATAGGTAGTAATGAACATCTAAGAGATTATACAACAGAGATTTAGTCGTCGATAATTCGCTATCTAATAACCCAACCTAGAAATAACTATGGGTTAATCTGGGACAAAGGTAAGGGTTGGTAAATCAACACACGTAGACGGACCAAGTTGCGGAGTGAAATTCCCTATTTAGAGGACCAATCACTTAGGGATACATAACATACCGATCATGCATGCTAGACATTGAAAAGAATTACCATTGCTAGGTTTACTGCGTTAAGAGCTTATGGGGAATACATAAAGCCTAGTTTCATTCTCAGATTGATATCTCAAACTGCAAGTTTTGTGTTTTGGTTACTTGTTACTAATCGAATTGTCAATTATTATTTCTTTCAATTATTGCAAATTCCCGCCCCCTTTTTACTTCTTCTAGAATTAATCTGACTAAACGCGCAACTAACCTTTAATTAGCCTAAGTCTGAACCATATTCCTCGTGGGATCGACCCTAACCTCTATTAGGTTCTATATTTGATAGCGACCACTTATACTTCCTTAGGGAGGTGTAGTTTGGGCGTTATCAAATTTTGGCGCCGTTGTCGGGGAATAAGGCTTTTAGATTAGACTAATTTTGTTAGTGCACTTTTAATCAATTATTTCTGGATTTATGTTTTATTGTTGTTTTTGATTGTTTTCAGACTATAGTTCCTGTGTATGCCAAATACATGAAGCCAAGGCATTCCCCTGACTCCTTACGACCAAAACTCAGAAAAACTCTACGAAGAATGGCCGGACTAGGTCGACAAGTTTTGAGAGAAGATAATCCAAATGGCGAACCTCGCCAAGAGGTACTTGGCATTCAACCGCCAGAAGTTGTGGTTCAACCTCAGAATCCACAACAAGTTCAAGTACAGTATCAGCCTGCACCTGATGTTCGCTGCAACTTGGAAGTGGATTATAATAATAAAGGATCAACTGGAACTATAGTTGTTCCTCCACTACCACCTGGATTCACGTTTGTGATCACAAGAAGCCTGATGCAGATGTTGACCGCTCGAGGACTATTTGCTGGATTATCATCGGAAGATCCTCATGCTTGCTGGACCAAGGTGACCAGCATTTGCAAAAGCAGTGTGGGAAATCCAAATCTTGACATGAACGTGGTTGGCCTACGAGTGTTTCCACTGTCTCTAACTTGAGACGCTACTGTGTGGTTGAATGAGCTCCCATATAACTCTATATTCACATGGAATGAGCTGCGTAATGCGTTTATTGAGAAATATTTCCCAGTCTCAAGAAAGCTGAATCTCAAGGACAAACTCAACAACTTCAAAACTCTTCTGGGAGAGTCCGTCAGTTGTGCTTGGGATAGATTTACAAGCTACATGAAAGCCATACCAAACCACCACATCGATGATGAGTCACTCAAGGAATACTTCTACCGCGAAATGGACGATAACGGTAAGGCGGTGCTTGATACTATTGCAGGAGGATCTTATGGATCAATGACTTTTTTGGAGATTGCAGAGAGGCTTGAGAAGATCTCAAAGAACAACAAGGCATGGAACACTAGAGCGTCATCTATGACGAAAAGTACCTTCTCAATACAAGCAGCTGAAAATTCATCTCAAGATGAACTCCGTGAAGAGTTGGTGAAACTAAGAATTAAAATGGGCTTAGTACTAAAGCATATGAGTGGTAATGTAGAGAAGGTTAATGCAGTCCAATATCAACAGAATGTACCACCAAATGATTGGTACACATATGAGGAGGATGAGAATCTTGTGAATGAGCAGTCGGTGGGTTTTCGGCCCAACGCCCAAGGATCCAATCAGGAAAATTGGCGCCAAGGTCAAGGAAATCAAGGTTGAAACTATGGCAACTACAATAGGGAAGGAAAATATAACCGCGAAGGGAACTTCAATAGTAACAACAATTACAACCAAGGTGGTCAGTACAACAGGAATGATAGGAGTAGTGCATATATCCCACCTGGTAATAGAGATGGCGGATCAAGTATGACTCGCATTAAAGATATGATGAACAAGATGATGAGGTGATTTGATGTCATGGAATACAATGTGAAAGAAATGCAGACTGATATCTCAGGTATCGGGCAAAAGGTGGAATCACATGCAGTAGCAATTCGACAAATAGAGCAGCAGTTGAACCAACTGTCGGTGAATGCAAATCCGTCTCAACAAGGAACACTTCCCAGCAACACTGTGCACAATCCCAAGAATGACGGGCAATGCATGGCAGTGACAACCAGAAGTGGGGTACAAACTATTGACCCACCCATGCCAACAGAAGTGGAAAGCGCGAAGGCGTCTGATGAGGGTGAGAAAGAGGTAGCAGAACTACTCAAAGATCAAAAAGAGGTTGAGGCTGAAGTAACTCAAAAGGTCATCCCCATGCCACGACCTCCACCTCCCTTTCCACAACGATTAGTAAAGAAAACAGAGGAAGGGAAGTATAAGAAATTTTTATCTATGCTTAAACAACTATCTGTTAATGTTCCTTTGATTGAAGCTTTGGAGCAAATGCCGGGTTATGCTAAATTCATGAAAGACTTGGTGACCAAGAAGAGAGCTGCAAGCTTAGAGGAAAGTGACAAGTTGCAGCATTGTAGAGCCATCGCCACAAGGTCACTGGTTCAAAAGAAGGAAGATCCTGGAGCATTCACCATTCCATGTACTATCGGCGTGATGCACTTTGCAAAGGTACTTTGTAACTTGGGTGCGATCATAAACCTCATGCCGCTTTCCGTGTTCAAGAAATTGGGCTTAGGAACCCTAAGCCGACTGCAATGAGGCTACTGATGGCCGACCGGACGGTAAAGAAACCAATTGGAGTACTGCAAGATGTCTTGGTAAAAGTGGAGGCATTCATCTTTCCGGTGGACTTTGTGATTCTGAACTGTGAAGTGGATTTTGAAGTGCCCATAATCCTGGGCAGACCGTTTCTTGCAATAGGGCGCGCTTTGGTAGATCTGGAGAAAGGACAGATGAAGTTTTACTTAAACAATGAATGAGTGACTTTCAATATTTGCAGAACAATGAAGCACCATAGTGATATAGAGGCGATATCAGTGGTGAGCTATGTGGAGGAGCCCAACCTAGAGGTGCCTATCAAGGAAAGGCTAAGAGTTGAAGCACTTGTGGCTGTAATCATGACCTTTGAAGGCGATGGAGTCCCTGAATATGATGCATTAGTGGCTGCATTAGATGGGAGCGTGATCCATCGTTGTCAACCCAAGCTGGATTTGGATTTACTTAATCGAAAAACACTGCCTGTAAGACATCCATTGATGAACCCCCAGAGTTAGAGTTGAAAGCTCTTCCAACCCACTTGAGGTATGCATTTTTAGGCTAGAAAAACACATTGCCTGTTATTATTGCTGCTGACCTTAATGTACGGCAAGTTGAGGCTTTAGTTGCGATGCTGAAGCATTACAAAAGGGCGATAGGATGGACAATTACGGACATCATCGATATCCCAACAGGGATTTGCACTCACAAAATCAACTCATGCCGGAAAGCATTCCTAGTGTGGAGCATCAGAGAAGATTGAATCCACCTATGCAAGAGGTGGTAAAGAAAGAAATTATCAAATAGTTGGACGCCGGTGTGATATATCCCATAGCTGATAGTAAATGGGTATGCCCGGTCCAATGCGTGCCTAAAAAGGGTGGAATCACTGTGGTATGAGCTTTTTCCTATGAGGCCCATCACAGGCTGGAGAGTTTGCATGGACTACCGCAAGCTAAATGCATGGACAGAGAAAGACCACTTTCCCATGCCATTCATGGATCAAATGCTAGATCGTCTTGCTAGGAGAGGGTGGTACTGCTTTTTGTATGGATACTCGGGGTATAATCAGATCTCTATAGCCCTTGAGGATCAAGAAAATACTACATTCACATGTCCCTATGGCACATTTGCTTTCAAGAGAATGTCATTTGGACTCTGCAACGCACCGACGACGTTTCAACGTTGCATGATGTCTATATTCTCAAACATGGTGGAGGACACCATTGAGGTATTTATGGACGATTTTTCTATTGTTGGTAACTCTTTTGATGATTGCTTGTTCCATTTAGGTGAAGCGCTGCGTCTATGCAAAGAGTGCAACCTTGTGCTGAACTGGGAGAAGTGTCACTTCATGGTGAAAAAAGGTATAGTGCTGGGCCATCGAATCTCCCAGAAAGGTGTTGAAGTGGATAGAGCTAAAGTAGAGGTGATTGCAACATTACCCCATCCCATCTCTGTAAAAGGTATTAGGAGATTCCTAGGGCATGCAGGTTTCTATCGTAGATTTATAAAGGACTTCTCCAAAATTGCGCATCCTTTGTGCAAACTGCTTGAAAAGGAGGTGAAGTTTGACTTTGATGAAGTATACTTGAGGGCGTTTAAAACACTGAAGGAGAAGCTGTCCTCTGCACCCATTATCATCTCACCAGACTAGGAAAAGTCGTTCGAGGTTATGTGCGATGCGAGCGTAGTAGCACTTCGCGTAGTGTTGGAACAAAGGCGCGACAAAATACTGCATCTATATATTATGCTAGCGAAGCATTGAATGCTGTCCAGAAAAACTATACGGTCACTGAACAAGAGTTGCTTGCGGTCGTCTTTGCTTTTGAGAAGTTTCGATCCTATCTGCTGGGTACCAAAGTAATAGTACATACTGACCATTCTGCATTGAGGTACCTCATGGCGAAAAAATATGCTAAACCAAGGCTGATCCGGTGGATTCTATTGCTACAAGAGTTTGACTTCGAAGTCCGAGATAAGAAAGGAACAGAAAATCAAGTGGCTGATCAGCTATCTAGATTAGAACATGAAGCTATGCAAAATTTGGCTGATGGCCTAGGGATTAATGATGCCTTTCCGGATGAACATGTATTAGCTACTTCTTTTGATCTTATTCCGTGGTTTGCAGATTTTGCCAATTCTTTTGCTAGCGATGTGGTGTCCTCGGACCTATCATTCCACCAACGGAGGAAGTTCATAGCTGATGTGAAGAAGTATTTCTAGGAGGATCCCTATTTGTTTCATATCTGTGCTGATGGGATTATTCGTTGTTGTGTGCCCGAGGTTGAGATGATGAGTATATTGGAAGCTTGCCATTCATCCCCTGTTGGTGGTCATCATAGTGGCCTCCAGACTGCTCACAAGATCTTGCAATGTGGGTATTACTGGCCTACAATTCACCAAGATGCTCATGATTTGGCCAAGGCATGTGATCGATGCCAAAGGGAATGAGGTGTTTCAAGAAGACAGGAGCTTCCTATGAATCCAATACTAGTCATTGAACTCTTTGATGTATGGGGAATTGATTTCATGGGCCCGTTTGTGAGTTCGAATGGCATGAAGTACATCCTGGTAGCAGTTGACTATGTGTCAAAATGGGTGGAGGCTATATCGCTTCCAAATAATGAAGGTAAAAGCATCACTGCCTTTCTTAAAAAGAACATATTCTCCAGGTTTGGTACACCAAGGGCCATAATCAGCGATGGAGGTTCCCATTTTTGCAATAAGTTGTTCAAAGCGTTGCTGGAAAAGTATGGTGTTCGTCACAGTGTAGCAATTCCGTATCATTCACAGTCGAGTGGGCAGGTTGAAGTGTCTAATAGAGAGATTATGCAGATTTTGTCAAAGACTGTGAATGCAAACCGCATGATTGGTCAAGAAGGCTCGATGATGCTCTATGGGCTTACGACACGACATTCAAAACTCCCATAGGTATGTCTCCTTACCAACTTGTTTTTGGAAAATCATGTCACTTACCTGTAGAGCTTGAGCATAAGGCGATGTAGGCACTCAAGAAGCTGAATCTTGAGTGTGGTGCTGCATCCAGTCAAAGGATGACGGAGCTGAATGAGATGGATGATTTTCGCCTCAAAGCTTATGAGAGTTCAGCCTTGTACAAGGAAAAGATGAAGAAGTACCATGATCAAAAGATAGAAAAGCGCAGTTTTGCTCCTGGTGATATGGTACTCCTCTTCAACTCAAGGTTGCGGTTGTTTCCTGGCAAGCTCAAATCAAAATGGATGGGTCCAGTTAGAGTTTTCCAAGTGTTTGCCCATGGCGCCGTTGAACTTGAAAACACGGAAGGGACAAAATTCAAAGTGAATGGCCAGAGGATCAAACTCTATGTAGGCCATCAGGAGACGGTAACTGAGCTAATTGAGATAGGTCTTGTCAAAGTCTGAGTAGGAAAGACAACTGCGTCGTGCCGCGACGTTAAATCAAGCACTACTTGGGAGGCAACCCAAGTTGTAGATTCTAGCCATGTTAGGATTTTTCTTACGTATAGGGTCCATGTCCAAAAAGAGTCAATAAAAACAAAGGGAAGTCCTACTGTTTGTGATATGCGTAGGAAAATAAGACAGGTTTTGCAGAACATTAAGTGCAGAATAGTCTACGAGTCCCATATACGGTTCGTAATTCAAATGACGAACTGTACATGGCATCCATAGACTTGAATGATCAGGAACAGTTGCAGCTTTAAGTCTACAGTTGCACAGTACGAACGGTATATCGAGTTACGGACCGTAGTCTGCAACCGTAAACCCCATGTATGTTCTGAAATTTTGTTAAGTGTTAAGGAGCATTGACGGTACCTATTGATGGACCGTCGAACCATCTACGACCCGTCGATGGGAAACCGTAGACGGCCATCAGGGTTTCCAACTGACCCGACCCACAGATTAAAATATAAACCCCTCCATTTTTAAAACATTCCCCATTTCCCTCCTTTCACCCAATCGTCAGAACCACCACCCCTTGCCAATTCCCATACCCTGAAACACCCCTTCACTCACCCCCCACCACATATATATTCTCCCTGCCCTGATTCCTTCTTCCACCTTCCTTGCCCAAACTTTTGTTCCATCACTGCCTTAGTTTTCCATTAATATCTCGTGGGTTCGGCGTTTATTTCTTGTGTGGTTGCTAGTTCTTCTACTTTGCATCTCCGGTATGTGTTCTACTGACATTTCCTTAAATTGCATAACTTGAATTTTGCTTGGTCCTTGCCTTGGGTAGTAACTTTTAGGCAAAATTGTGAGTGTGTGTTGTTTATTGCTTACGAGGAGCATCATGTTCATAGTAATTGGTTGCTTACACTTGAATCGTGTAGAATATTGGTTTTGGTAGTAATTTGAACCTATGGTTGCCTAATTTTGGTATTTATGAAATTGAACTGTAGAGTTGGAGCCTTAGGATTGCATAAATGTTTTGATTCTAGGTTGTTTGGCTTGTTAGAAAGTTGATGGTCTTGTTTGAAATTGTGTTTGGGGGTAAAACTTGGTGAAACTGACTCTGTGTGGTCGACGACCATGACCTACGGGTTTAGGGAAACCTACGGACCGTAGGTCCCTTCCGTCAGTTTGTCTTCCCCCTTAGTCCAAGTCGTTGTTGATAGTTCGAGCTACGAACTGTAGCTAAGATGACGAACCGTCCTGCAGACCGTCATTTGAACTTCAGAATGTGGAATACATGACTTCTCTATCTACGGTCAGGTCTACGGCCCGTAGTTATGTCTACGAACCGTAGGTCCTTCCCGTAAGTAACAAAAACAGTAGCAATAGGGTAATTTTTTTTATTATTATTTTCATCCTTTTTCTTTTCTTTCCTATTTTCTTTTCATGTTTTGTTTCTGCATTTTTTTAGTGCCTAATGATGGCTCTGTAGGTACGATGCCTCAAAAAATAACGCAACACTACAAAAGGAAGGCACGTACCCAAGCTCCTCCGGCCCGATGTCGGTTGATCATAGATTAGGCTTCAGAGGAGGAGCAGAGCGGGTATGAATATGACCCACCCTTGGGGGCCAGCTCCCCCAGGTCACCCCAGACCACAAGGTAGCAGGCTGAACAGACAACCATAATACAGGTTCTGGAGCAATCCACTTCCAGAGAGGAGGAGGCCACTTCCCAGTCTGACGAGGAAGTGCATAGTTCGAGAAAGGGTGGCGATGCTACCCCAATCAGATATGCCCCTAGCTCTCAGCCTACTGCTCAGTCGGAGCCTGGGACTCACTCGGACTTGGAGTCTGATTCCGGTTCTGGCTCTAGGACCGGTTCAGGTGATCAAGACCTTGGCGAGGAACACCCAATTCGAGTTGCAGGTGAGCCCAACCTATGGTGTGTCCCGGGCATGTTTCATATTTACCAAGAAGCGATCCTTCAGAATGCCCAAAACAAGTCCACTAGGCAGATAGAGGAAGAGCGGCGGGTTCTTACAGGGAGACTTCACAATATTCCCCAGATACATGAGCTGTTCAGGAAGCATCGGTGTGAGTGGATGGCCGAGACGCTTACTCGGTATAGTCCGATCATGGTCCGTGAGTTCTATGCTTCTTATGCTACCACCGTCCTTCAGACTTTGCCCCGGTGGGCAAAGCCATTAGAGAAGCCACCACTCTAGTCTACCTTAGTTCGGGACATTCCCGTTGACATTTCTGAGGCCACACTACGCCGTTTTATTTACAGCCCTTCACATGCTCAGCCTATCAACACGGCCGAGTTTGATTATCGGATGCAGCAGGTCCGCGACCGAGCTATGAGAGATGCTGCGCAGCGAGAGTCCTTGCTGAGATTGGTGGCTGGCCACATTGCTGAGCAGGGAGTCCATGCTGAGTGGGTTCGAGACATGAGCCTGCCGATTAAAAAGGCCACACTTAGCTTTGCAGCAAAATTCTGGTGGTCTATCGTACGTACCCGATTGTCCCCTACTATGGCGGATAACCAGCTGACTTGGGACCGGGCTGTGATGGTTGCCTGCTTGATTGTAGGGCATGAGATTGATTTTGCCCGTGTGCTCATTGCTGTGATACATGAGCGGGCCTTTCGGAAGACGACAACCTTGCTTTTTCCTTGCCTCATTTTTAGGTTGTGTCGTGAGGCGACGGTCCCAGTCTATTTTGCTGATTCTTACATTACGGTGTCTAAGACCGTGGATATTGGTCTTATCCGAGATGACACCAACCCTGCCGCACCGCACAGGGGTATTTCGATGGAACTACCACCCATGGGAGAGGCCTTGGCGCTCGAGCAGTTTGATGTTACAGCCCCTGCACCTGCAGATGAGCTACAGGGGTCCGTGCCCCCACCTACTGCTTCAGCTTTTATAGCAGGCACACCCCGGGCTCCACCTACTACAGGGACTGCCCTACTCCCCATCGCTAGAGTGAGCCGGTTAGTGGCTCAGATGGCGGCTCTCCTACAACATATTCGCCCGTGGATGCAGAAATCGATAGAGGAGTCCGAGGCCCGGATAAAGCAGATGATAGATTCAAAGATTCTGGTTGTTAACCGGCGGATAGATGCTTTTGAGAGCGGATGATGAAGAGGTCCTAGCCTGGACCGATGATTGATCTTACCGCTTTCCAGACGGAGTTATCTAGTCTCCGAGCTAATCTTACTGCCTTGGCTACCACTGACATGGCTGCTCCTCCACTGGCCCCGGAGCTTGACGTGGATGATATGGTGCGTACTGCACTCTTTGGTGGAGTACAGCTGGCCACTGAGCCCTCTCATGGAGCAGGAAACCGCCCCCGTTCTGGAGCTACCACTGATGCTGATCTGGAAGACGTGCAGCATGCCCGTAAGTGAGAGAGATGAGCTTTAGAGGCTGCCCAGCGCCAGTCCGTGATTGATGAGCAGATGCGTTAGGAGTGCGAGCGGGGGATGGCAGCGGGTGCTTCCGGTTCTGGACTTGCTACTTCTGGTGAGCCCCATGCACTGAGGGTGCCCTGCTTAATGACCCCATGGATTCCATGCTATCGGCCCCACCAGCACTTGAGTGATCTCCGGCGCTATGCGCCACAGGTTTGTCTCACACGATGTATTTACTTTTCTTGTGCATTGAGGACATTGCACTGTTTTCTTCATGGGAGTGGGGCAAATGGGTTTTGCGTTAATGTGAAGTCTGAGTAGCATAACTTATAAATCCTTCCTTGAGGTTTTCTTGCCTGTTTTCTTTTTCCCTACGGAACTGTTTAATTTTTTGTTGAACCGGTACGTTTAGGATTGTGGTTGTGTATAAGTAATTTGGAAATAAAGCATGATGGCAGTAGTGTGCATAAAATTGATATCCCCCCAATTTAAATTTTTTTGCTTTGTGCTGTGAATGTGAATCGAATAAGTTGAATGTGTTGGATCTGTGCATGATATGATGTAGTATCGGCATGACACTATTACTTAAACTATAGCATTAACTGGGTTCATTTATGATTCGATAATTGCAACAAGGTGCCATGTGAGTGTGAGAGTTTTGATTATTCATATAAGATGTGCCAATCCAGAACTTGCTTTGTTGGTCATGCTAAGGTAATTTGAACTGAACACTAGGAGGTGATCATAGGTCATTGATTTCTATTAAGTTCACTCAAGCCTAAAATAAATCAACAAATCCTGTGAGATTTTTTCCCTTTGGTCCAAATGTTTGAGCCTAACAAATACCATTCTTTCTTTACACCCAGTTTGCCTTCCCTTTAAAGTATTGTTAAATATTTGTTTTGGCCCTGGTCCCTCCATGGACATCGTGTACCTCAACATAGGCCAAAAGCCTAAGTTGAGGGTGGCTACTGCAAAGTATCTGAATTCTGGCCCTGGTCCTTTCTAAGGATAATGTGTACCTTAGCCCCTGCTAAATGTGTAAGTTGAGGGTGGCTATTAAGAAGGAAAGCAAGAAAAAATAAGGGTATGAATAGAGTTGTGTGTAAAGCAAAGGAAGTAGAGAATGCATGAATGACAAAAAGTCAAAGTGTGAAGCAGCAAGAAGAAGTGACATGAATCAAAAGTTGTAATAATAAGTTACACTCAAGCTGATGAAAGTCTTAGGGAAAAGAGTATGAAGTACAAAAACAATGAATGAAAGTGGCAGAAAAAGAAAGGTAACGAGCCAACTTAGATGTCAAGGAAGGGTAGGGCAAAGTCACTTAATATCCCGATATACCACACCTAACCCCGAGCCTATGTTACAAGCCAATAAAGTCCTATAGTGATTCTAGTAGGATGTTTGAAAAGCCAAAGTAAAGAAGATAAGGGCAAGCCTATGGTAGTGTGCACAAATTGTATTGAATTCGTTCTAAGTGTGAGAGTACTCTAAGTCCCGAGATTGAAAAGTCAAATTATGTGTGAAAAAGGGATTTCTTTGTAGTGAGGGCACGAGTTGTGATTATTGGAAAGTTGATGTCTTGGTGAATTGTTAGATGTGTATGTATTTGTGTCCAATTGTATGTCGATGTCATGTACTTGATCCACATGAGTTAGCTTGTTGGGTTTGCAAAGAATGCGCGCTTAGTTGAGAATGAATAAAGAGGAGGAAGATTGAGGAAATTGCTGCAAAATTGCTTGAATTCTGGGTTGCTTGTATACTTGTGTCATTTAGAGTCTGTTTTGTTGCTTGAGGACAAGAAAATATTTTAAGTTGACGGTGTTGATGTACCGTGAGTTTACGGTATCTTTGATGCATTAAACTTAGAATTCTGCGTGTTACTTAAGTGGTTTGCTATTAGATTTGATGTTATTTGTGTTATAATTGCAGGAAATAGGCCTTGGGAGCAGTTGGGAAGAATAATGTAGCAGCAGTGGATTTTTGATGATTGACGAAACAATCGTTGGACTGTCAATGAATTGATGGGTCGTCAGTTGGGGTCGTAGGTTCAGGAGCCTGAAGAAATTGGCCAGGTATGGAATGACAGATCGAGCTGATGGGCTGTAGATCCTGCTACGAACCGTAGATTCCCAAACAGTAGAAAACTTCAGAGAGGGTCACCTACAGAGCTTGAATGACGGAAGCCCAGGACGGTTCGTACACGAATTGACGAATCGTAGATATGAACCGTAGGAAGAAACCCTCAGGATTTTGTCTAACTTCTGATTGACAGTTTAAACCTACGAGCAGTATGTCTGTCTACGAGCCGTAGGTTGACAACCATAGACGACACTGCCCAAGCCGAATTTCTCCAGATTTCCTTTTCCTAGTTTTATTAGGATTTATTTTCTATATATACCCTATGCAAATTTTGTTTTAGGGTTGTTGACTATTGTTTGAATATTAAGTTATTACTTTGGGAATTACTTTTCATCTTTTGAAGAGATTAATTCTTGAAGATTGATTTATGCAATTTGCTTTTGATTTTCATATCAAGATTATAGAATTCATCTATAATCACTGTAAGTTCATGATTTATCCAAACCCTATTATGAATTGTGAACAAACAAGCATGAGTAGCTAAATCCACAACTAGGGTTGTGGGAACCATGAGTAAATAACAAAAGTAAAACTAATATTGTTGTAATTCTTGGATGTGTTTATGCATGCTTTTGTAAATCTCTTTGCTTAGAACGTTTTCTAATGATGTACAACGTTAGAACCCTCCTAATTCATGCTAATCCGGTATAGATTGTAATGAACATCTAAGAGATTATAAAACAGAGATTTAGTCGTCGATAATCCGCTATCTAATAACCCAACCTAGAAATAGCTGTGGGTTAATCTGGGTCAAAGGTAAGGGTTGGTAAATCAACACACGTAGACGAACCAAGTTGTAGAGTGAAATTTCCTATTTAGAAGATCAATCACTTAGGGATACATAACTTACCGATCATGCATGCTAGACATTGAAAAGAACTACCATTGTTAGGTTTACTGCGTTAAGAGCTTATGGGGAACACATAAACCGTAGTTTCATTCTCAGATTGATATCTCACACTGCAAGTTTTATGTTTTGGTTACTTGTTACTAATCGAATTGTCAATTATTATTTCTTTCAATTATTGCAAATTCCCCCCCCCCCTCTTTTACTTCTTCTAGAATTAATCTGACTAAACGCGCAACTAATCGTTAATTAGCCTAAGTCTGAACCATATTCCTCGTGGGATCGACCCTAACCTTTGTTAGGTTCTATATTTGACAGCGACTGCTTATACTTCCTTAGGGAGGAATAGTTTGGGCGTTATCAAATTTTGACTTCCACAGAAGGCTCCCAGCCTAGCACAACCCAACCTTCAATCGGCGCAATAGCAAAATCTTCCGGCAGCACCCTTGAACTACAGAGATAGGAAGAGAAAGGATAGAAGATCGGAAAAGCCACAAGTTCACCTAAACTAAGGCCCATACTATCAGACCCAAGTCTGCTATGCTAGTCTACAAGGATCTAGTCCATCCGAATCGACGTCGGATACATACTCAAGTAAACCAGGTGCATGGGACTAAGACAATACTACTCTAACCTATTCTAAGGCCGAAAAGCACAAGCAACAAGCATAACAAAAGAAAACAACCCGAACCCACGCATGCAATAACAGATAACCACCCAACAGATAATCCACAAACAAATCATCAACACCCAAAGGTCAACAACCCATACTAAAGCATGATACTAGCCCCGAGTAGTCCAAAAATCAACCCTAAACGGAGAAATCAGGGAAGGATAACAGGAATACTAACTACCTACCCAAGATTCACATAAATCGACAAGCATTTACGCATTCAAGCTCAATCTAAGAAGAAAGGAAGCCGTAACCTACCAGAAGGCCAACCACGCGTGCTCCAAGTCACTCTTCTAGAGCTTTTCCCTTCCGAACGGCCTCAGACTGCTGCCACACTGTCAAAAATAGAGTCACAGCATCAATATGGTCATTTAGACACCAAAATCATCAAAATCAGAGACAGACCAATTTTAGAGTCAAAATCGGGAAATGTGGGACCCACTCTAGATTTTCAAGAATTGACTCCGCGAAGAGGTCCTAAATCCTCTCTCAAACATGTATTCCAACACGGAACACCCATCGGGGCTCAGATCAGCTTCATACAACCAACAACAAGAAAAGCAAAACTTTACAAAATTAGGCCTAGGATAGCAACTTACGCCTCATATTCGTTGATATCAAGGTATACCCAACGCAATCTTACCACTAACCCACAAAGCCAACGAATTTCCGAGCACCTGGGACTTCAAATCGATGAAAACGATAAAAGATGAGGGAGATATGAATTTTACAACTTTCATCCCATATGAACTCGACCTCACTTACATAACCACTGCACCCCGCTAACCTTCGCAAATGCGGCCTCCGGCCTGCCAATGCGGAGGCATAACAACTAAAGCTCCGCGAATGCGTCCCTAGGCTCGTGAACGCGGAGGGGAAGGTCACCTAACCTCATAGACCTCCGTGAACGCGGAGCAACTCACGCGAATGCGGAGAACAAATCGTCAAACCTCTGCGAACGTGGAGTAGAAACACTTACACCTCCGAGAATGCGGAGCCTATCCTATGAACTCAGAGAGGAGATGTGTCTGCAGATTCTAGCTGTGCACCAACTGAGTTTTGGAGAATTCTAAAACTCCGACGGGGTGCTCGGGATTCGTTCGAAACCTCGTGCACGCAAACGAGATATGCTACCCCCTCAAATTTGATGTTCTAGACTCAATAGCGCAATCGAAATTTCCATACGAGGTTGTTTCGACACAAAGTGGGTCGCACATCCAATGGGCCATTTTAGCCAAATTCTACTAGGAGCCTCAGAATTTGTTCGGAAGCTTCTGAAAGTTCTTGAAGGGTCATTCTAGACCAAACTCGGCATTTCAGAACTAACCACACTGATAGAATTTTCATCTGAGTGAGTTGACCAAGAATGTTGACCCAAGTCAACTTTAAGCCAAATTTCGAAGGTTAAAGAGCTAACTGGCCCAAAAATCACACCGGAAGTCCTGGGACTCAGGCCAACCATGCTTCTAGCCTAATTTGGCTGCTTCGAAGCAGATGGAACCGTCATAATTCCCATCTGAAGTCGTTTACCTGAAGTTATGACCGAAATCAACTTTTCAAGGTTGAAAAGCTCTAAAATCGGAAAACAGGCATAAAAAGCAAACGAATGACCAAACAATTGAACAGTCAGTGCTAGCAAGTTAGAAATGACTTGGGGCCACTACAGGAATGCTCTAAATGACAGAAAAGAGGTACAAACACACAAATGACCTAAAGGGTCATTACATGACCCCGATCGAGATTTAACCCCAAATCCTAACCCATGTCTCGACTGACAAATCGGTACCCAACCTCAACCTGAGATCCAAGCCCGACTTTTGACATAGGTCTGGATTTCCAAATCATACTTTCAAACTAGGATCCTACCCTGACCTAATACCTAACCCCAACCTGAAACCTAACCTAGTGCAAGAATTGACCCCAACTCTTGACTTCCAAATCAAGACCCAACTTCTGAATTGGGACCTAACCACGACACCCAACCAGACACACGTTTGCGGAATCTTGATCCAACTCTGTTATCAACACTCGACCTTCGATTTCCAAACACTAATCCGACACCTACACTAAAATTGAGAACCAACACCAAAATTGGAACTCAATTTTGAATCAAAAATCTGACCCCCGACATGAACCTGGGGCCTAACTTTCAAAATAGGATTTGACCCCAACATGTTACTCTGACGGTCAATCCGGGACCCAAACTCGATACCCGACATGAGACTAGACCTCCACTCTTAACCAAAAACCCAACTATGATGCCCAACTTAAAACCCAATCCCGACACCTGATTTTGGACCCAACCTTGACCTTGACCCAAAATTTGACCTCTAATCCTAATCTGATATCAGATACAACTCAATTTGGGAATCGGGAGTTGAATCTAGAGTTGAGGTCAAGAGTTCAGTCTAAAATTGAGAATCAGGAGTTGAATCTCAAATTAGTGTCGGGAATCGATATCCGAGACTTAAATCAAGATGGAAAGTTGAGGTGTGAGGTTTAAAAAGAGTTTTGGAAAATGTTTTCCTTACTTTTTAAGGCAAGTCATTTTCATTAAATTTGAGGAGCATAAGTTGACTTGGTAAACATTTTCCAAAATATTTAAGCCAACAAAACAAGAGAAAATCAAAAAACATTTTTTGGAAAATGTTTTCCTTCACACCAAACACACCCAGACTATCTTATTTATGGGGTGTGATTTTTCCCATTTATATTGTCCGTAGGCACACACCATAATTAGTAAGATTTTCTTTTCATTAAAATAAAGTATTGTACCTCAAGCATCAACAAGCAAACCTTCATTAGATTGAGAAAATATGTAATAAGTTTTTTCCCTCTCTCTATATATAGAGCAACAACCTATTCACATTCTTGCATCTCAGTTCCACTCTCTTTGTGAATTCAAAGAAAAAATCGTGCTTTCTCGTCACCGATATTTTAGGGTTTGTCCGTTGCGTGAATCACCGAACTTCACCTGCAACGTCTCTATCATTTTAATTTCCCCCTTTGTTCTACCAACATAACATCATCAGTTTGCCATCAAGCAACAAGAAACCAGATTCCTGTGACTAAGAAGCAATAAGATTTGGCCGGAACTATTCTTTCTTCTCCGGGGAAGTACAAACGATCACCTCTTCAAATTCCAGGTTCTATCTTCCAAATTATTTTCTAGATTTGCTTTTATTTGCCTTTATTTTTTCATTTTTAGATCTTTCCATTGCTATATATTTTTCAGATCTAGTTTTTCATTATATATTTCATGTCTAATTGTTGATATCCTGTTTGGAATGATGACACCCAAATTCATATAAGGAACAAGTATATTCTATATATTTCTTAGTAAATTACTAGCACTGCGTTAATTAAGCAAGTAAAGTAATTACACAATATTTTATACTGGAAAACTCTGCCTCATAAAGGGTATAAACCACGACCTACACCTCTCTAGGATTTAACTCAACATTAATAAACTCAGAGCTTCAAAAAGGTTTTAGATTACTACACTTGCAATCCTAGGAACTATACTCTAATTCCTATGTATCAATAATCATCCTTAACTGTTGAAATCATCTTCAAGTTTCCCCCAACTCGAAGAATAATCTAACCAATGAAAGCAAAGATTACAACTCAATAATCAACAATACAAACAAACTTGACTAGAAAGCATAAGCCTATGAAAAAAGTTGTTCAAACTTGTTTCTCTGTATCAACTGCACTTGAATCTTCAATATAACTCCCTCAAATATGAACTCTCTCTTATTTGATTGTGTTCTTCGTGTAGCTCTATCTATAAGTGCGTAAAGTTCTTTGTGAAACCCTTACTATATTTATAGATGCAAGACATCTCCTTCAATGAGCCAGAATCAGTGTCCTTCCTTATACGACTTTCATTTCCTTGTAGACTTCCACTATGAAAGGAAACTTTATGAAAATAAGTCTTTTGTCATAAAAGCACTTTGTCCACCACCTTTAATCCCTTTTCTTCACGTGATACCTCTTTTCCTAATCCCAGCTGGACTCTGGCTTATATGAGCACATTTCAGTAACCAATTCCCCGCATCTGTTACCCTATTTTCAATCATCAAAATCTTACTCAATCTAAAAAATTCCCCATTTTTGATGATGACAAACCATGAATTCTTGTATGTATAACTTAAACATTAGACATACCAGGAACTAATTAAAGCAACACGTTAGAGGATTCTCTTAGACTAATTAGGTTATAAATATCACACAAGTACTGTGACTTTAAAAGGAGAAGCAATTCAAATACTTATGGCCACTAGGGCTATCACCTACACAAGTACTTTACATCAAGAACTCATATAGTTATGAAAAATCATTTTCACAATCAAAGGAGATAGATAATAACCAGAAACTAAAACCTAACAGTAACATTAATCAAAACATGTACACCACAAATGAAATCAAAATGAAAAAGCAGAAGCAAGAACTTGTGGTTACAAAAGGGAATGCGAAGGCTAAGAGTGATTAGGCCAAAGGAGGAGAATAATGGGATGATGATGGTAAATCTTTCTTAAGCATCTCAAAGAGACCCTTCAGATTAGAAGAATAAGTCGGCCTCTAAGTTTCAAGGAGAGCTTGAGTGTGGGAAAGGTTAGCCTTCATGAGCCAAGCATTTTATCCACCAATCCAGTATGTTCAAGTCTATAGGTGACATCCAGCTGATTCATGGCATCATCTTTGTCAGCCAGTAGTGCCCTCAACATTTGAAGTGGTGCATTTACCCCCCCTCTGGGGAGCAGGTACTACTGCATGGTTCACCACCTCGAAAACATCCTTGGTGTTCTGATGCTGCAAAGTTTTGAAAGGAACCCCAAAGTGTTCAGAAATAGACCCCAACTAGAACCCATAACCAAGAGCATTCTTTGTTTTATCCTGCTTACATATTTGATGCATGTGATACAAGATGAATTTGGGCAAATTTATGGGTATTTGAGAAATCAATAACTCTATAAGGGTGAGATCGATATAGTTCTCCTCAGTACGCTTTTGCTCTCTTGAGAGAATAATTTTGTGCACAACATCAAAGAGTAGATTAGGCAAGGGAAGCATTACACCTTTGTCAACTCTGGTATGAGTCTCCAACATGGGATCATTTGAAAACCTTCGTCAGATATCCAGGGATGAAGGTAATCCATCCAGTGGAGGCCAATCTCTCTTCACATAGAGACACCAAAAAATGTTTGGAACACCCCATATTTGAGCAATGCCATCAGGAGTAAGAGTAAATGAAACATCTCTCACCATACTAGAAATAGAGGAGGACGAACCTGCCGCATTAACATAGAATCGATGAGTCTCTTCTTTGCCCATTTTGCATCTCATATCACCTTGAAGGTAAAAGTTTGACCAACCGTATGCCCTCAAAGGAACTATGAGTTCACCTATCTCAGTCCCCCCTCCAACCCAAAAAAAAAGAACTAGTAATCACTCTACCCCTTAGCATAGTTCATTGCCCAAAATTCACAATCCTAATGTACGAGCATAGAGACTATCGTTGAAGTCATCAAAAGACTCATAGAAAGGAAACTCACTGTCATCTTTGTCACTATTAGTGGGATCATCGACAAACCTATATTTGGCAAAAGACTTAAAAGAGAAGGTTGCTTAACCTGTTTCTATGGACAAACGGACGAAACCACACCCTTGCCTTTTTTGCTACTTTCAACCTCAATAATCTAATCAGTGATCTTAATGGGGTTATGTAGGGAACAAGCTTACCTTTGTCAAATTTTAGTTTTTTGACCGATAGAGTAAGAAGACCTTCATTGAGAGACCTTTTATAAATAGAATCATATAGATAGGGACAACCACCAAAGGTGGAGTAGGTTAGTGGCCTATAGGTTCATCAGTCAAAACCACTAAAAGCCTACCCAAAGCCTTGCCTATATCTAAGGCATTTGGGGACCAGATTTGTAATAGGGACATTTTCTTCAGCAACAATGCCTGAGCCCCCGACCTGTTTCCTTGACTAGGTACTTGTGAATGGAACACTTGCCATGGTGACTTTAGATAGAAATCCTAGTTCCCCCTCACTAGATGTAACCAAAATGTTATATTTTTGGTACAAATCTAGTGTGGTGTTGGATGAAACAGAGGTGGAAGTAAGGCTTGCCATACAATCTATTCCCAAAAGAGAAAGTTTTAACTATCTTAGGTCTGTAAATACAGGGTAGTGGGAACATCGATGATGATGTCACACATTGCATTGGGGAAACATGGATTAAATGGAGGTTACCCTCTACAGTCTTGTTTGATAAAAAGGCACCACCTCAACATAAAGGTTCTACAGAGTGGTTGTTAGAACGTCCTTGTTTATAGGGTGGAGTGTTGTCCAGCAAAGCACTCATAAGTTCAGAAGATGCACGTTGTAGAGAAGAGAATGTTGAGAATGATATATGGGCATACTAGGAGCGACAAAATTAGAAATTAGGTTGTCAGTATGGTCTCAACAACTATCCTTAGAGAAATTTAAGAATTTATTATCATCACATGAGTTACTAGCCAAATAGTTGACTGGTGTATTTGTGAAAGATGGGGAAAGAAATGTTCTTGTAGCTGACAAGTTAAACTTTAAAGGAAAAATAAGAGACATACAACACACTCAATCCTCAGGTGGTTCAAGCTCTCCTGGATAGGATGGAGAGGAAGACACTAATGCCATGAGCACGAAGTAAGAACATTCTAAAGTTGTTTTAACTGATGACATGGTAGCTTTTATCAAGAAAATCAAAGAATCATAATCTGAAACTGGCAATAAAAGTATGGATATAAAGAAGAAGAAGAAGAAGAAAAAGGAGGAGGAGGAGGAGGAGGAGAAGGAGTAGGAAGACACTAATGCCATTAGCATGAAGCAAGAACATTCTAATGTTGTTTAGAATGATGACATGGTAGCTTTTATCTAGGAAATCAAAGAAGAATAATTTGAAACTGGCAATAAAAGAAGAAGAAGAAGAAGAAGAAGGAGGAGGAGGAGGAGGAGGAGGAGGAGGAGGAGGAGGAGGAAGAGGAGAAGGAGGAGGAGAAGGAGGAGGAAGACACTAATGCCATTAGCACAAAGAAGAACATTCTAAAGTGGTTTAGACTGATGACACGGTAGCTTTTATCAAGGAAATCAAAGAAGCATAATCTTAAACTGGCAATAAATGTATGGATATGAAGGATGTTGAAGCAGAACTCAAGCTGACAGTGTCTGAAATGATATTTTCCAATGATGACCTTTTAGGAGAATCATTGAAGGAAGGTAGCGAAAGTTGAGTCTCTAGTCAATCATTTGCCATATTGAGGACAATCACCGACTGAGATCAAACATAGGAAGCAAATGGAAAAGATGACGAGAAAACTTATGATGAAGTTGAAGTCTTAATTTTAAATAGAAAGACTAACAGTATGATTGTCAGAAGCTCTGAAGTTGACAAACTATTTATCAAAGAGCCAAAAATGGAACCTAGTGGTGAATCTTATGGTTGTGTTGAGATTTCGAAGAAAATTAATGGTTATATCATAATTGAATCGCATGTAGAGGATAATATTAATGAAATCTCCTGATCATTGTCTAGAAGCCCTCGGCAGCAACCAAGCTTGTTTCTTTCTTGGCTTCAGTGGTACTTGCTTCTACTTTTACCTTGTTCTTTCTAAAAATGTCACTATGGGTTGTTTGACAACAATCATGGAATCTCTAGGAGTCTCTTAACCCTTGTCAAATTGTTGTTTCCAACCACATAGGACTTCTCTAAGTCTTCTTGCACCACATGTCCTTCCTATGTTTGAAGTATCTGCAACTTTTCCCTGAGCCTATATTTCATAATCTTCCAAAACTCTAAGAAGTTTTAAAGGCAAGGCTACATGATCCAATTCCCAGCAACTAGAGGGAGCATTTGGTGCTTCTTGACCAGTGAGCATATATGAAGGGATCTAAAGAGTGAAGTGGAACATCTCTTCCCTTGAATTATGAAAATACTTAGGGTCCAAACGCTTATGGAATACCGACATGAAGCCAACTACTTTGACTAATGGATGAACTGTGACACCTAATTCCTTCTCGATGTAGTCGCCAAGCACTTCTACCAAATCAAAGTTGTATATCATATTATTCGAAGTTAGCACATTCCATTTAGGAGACCTATGCCTGTACATAGCCCAAACATACCCTTTTATGGGAACAACTTCGATAACACCACCAACCCCTTTCACCCACTTGACCTTGTAAATGCTTACCCTAACTAGTATATAATTATCCTATTGATACATTTGTACATGCTTACCCTAGCTTGTATATCATTATCGATTTGAGAGGATCTATCTACACTTTGAGAAGTCTGAGCGACATATGTCTCACTATCTCGAGGTCACTAGTTCCTCTTCAAAGGAAGGTTTGGGTGCTGAAGTTACTCAAAATTCTTGATTAAATTTTCATTTTTCCTATTAAGTATCTCAGCTTTAAGTGCTTCTTTCACAAGTATAGGAGCCTCCAAGCAAGGAGTTACATCTCCACGAATACCTCCTAAGTGGTACTTAAGCTGATAAAAACTAGAAACAACTTTACCATAATTGTTGCACTTAATTCTTGACTTCTTCTGATCAGTTGCCACACCATGAGAAAAATTGACATTCATCAACATGGTGCGGCAACTGATCAGAAGAAGTCAAGAATTAAGTGCAACTATTGTGGTAAAGTTGTTTCTATTTTTTATCGGCTTAAGTACCACTTAGGAGGTATTCGCGGAGATGTAACTCCTTGCTTGGAGGATCCTATACTTGTGAAAGAAGCAAATTAAAGCTGAGATACTTGATAAGAAAACTGAAAACTTAATCAAGAATTTTGAGCAACTTCAGCACCCAAACCTTCCTTTGAAGAGGAACTAGTGCCCTTGAGATGGTGAGACATATGCCGCTTAGACTTCTCAAAGTGTAGATTCATCCTCACAAGAGATTTCGAAATCATTAGCAATAAAAAAAGGGGTATAGGGAGGGGGTGTTGAAACTACTGAAGGCACCAAAATTACTTGATCATAGTCTAGAAGCCCTCGGCAGCAACTGAGCTTGTTTCTCTCTTGGCTTCAATGGTACTTGCTTCTGCTTTCTCCTTCTTTCTGCATATGTCACTGTGGGTTGTTTGACAATGTTGATTTTTCTTTTAGTTACTGTAGTCATTTTTAGCATAATAAGTTATCTATCTTTAGGATGAATAATATATGTATTAGTATTACCATCCGCACAATATTAAAGAATATCGATCCTAGCTATTAAATTGTAATTTAGTATAAGCATCTGCATGATATTAAAGATTGATGACCCTAGCTGTTAAATTTTAGTCTAACTTATTGAGCATATTATTTTAATTAAATTTCAACTGTTCTTTTATACTAATAATTTGTGGATCGGGAGATTCAATAACTCTTCCTGGTCTTAGAATATATTTTTCTTGCTTTGGCATAGCCTGATCACGTCTGTGATTTCTATTTCGAAACGTTTTCATGATTGAGAATATGGACATGTTGCATATTTTCAATTCATCCAGTATCTTGTTGTAATTTGCAATGGTTAACTCTCTTGGAAAGTTCAATCAAGATTAGTGAGTGATTGGCTTGGACCTATTTTTTCTTGTTCTAGGACTGAATTTTCTTAACTAGGTGTGGTTCGAGTTGTTATGGCATTGCAGCTTTCCAATTTAATTTAGTTCAGTTCTTATTTATCAAAATGTAGTTTTACCAACTTTCTGAACTAAATTGAGTATAAAGTGTAAACGACTTTATATAAAATGTACAAAAATAGTCTAAACAACAAATATTCTCACTTAAGTGGGAGTTGACTCCAATATAAACAAAAATTCAAAGAGGAAAGTATGAATCACAAGCAAGAAAATTACATTCGAAAATTCAAAGCGCATAATCAAGTTTCCCTTTTGTTTTCGATCAATGGGCTATTTGTGTTAGAAGTACTACCCGAACTATATTGTCCTGAAAAGTTGCTGCTATTTGTATTGGAATTCAAACTATATTGTCAAGAGAAATTGCCGATGCCTGCATTAGAGTCGATTGTAATTGTATAAAAATCTGATAATTCATCTTCATTCTCTTTATGTCCGTTTCCATTAGCCCAAGGGTTAGTTTTTGTGAACTTTCTTAAATTTTCAAGCTCCATAGCTACTTCTTTCATCATAGGCCTATCTTCTCTGTGCAAACTAAGGCAACTCTTCACTAGCTCTGCCACCTTTTGGACTTGCTCAAGGTTTCTTTCTCTTACCACTTTGCGATCAAGAATTTGAAACAATTGATTCTTTCTCATGGACAAAACAAAATACTCTGCCAAATTCTAGTCCACGTTTTTTTGTCCCTCGAAATAGGTTTCATCCCTATCAAAAGTTCGGCAAGAACTACTCCAAAACTATAAACATCACTTTTCTCTGTCAATTGACTTGTCTGAAATATTCAGGATCTAGGTATCCTAATGTCCCTTGAACCATTGTAGCAAGATGTGTTTGATCAATAGGGATTAACCTTGAAGCACCAAAATATGCTACTTTCGCGGTGTAAACATCATCCAATAATAAATTGGCAGAGTTGACATCTCTGTGAATTATTGGCATTTGCGCGGATGAATGAAGGTAAGCAAGTGCACTTGCTGTCTCACTAGCAACTCTTAACCGATTTTGCCAAGATAACCAAGGTACTCCATTTCGATTGTGGATATGCTCGTAAAGAGTTCCATGAGAAATGTATTCGTAGACCAATAACATCCAAAGAGTTTCACCACATTTCTATGGTTGACTTGAATAAGAATAAGTGCCTCATTGATTAATTGTTTAATCTGTTCCTCGTCCATAAACTTAGATTTCTTAATAGCAACATTCCATTAATAGGTAGAATACCTTTGTAGACAATTCCATTTCCACCACGACCAAGAATTCGATCAGTGGCATAGTTGTTTGTAGAATTCTTCAGCTCCGTGGCTGTAAAAATTTTGGTTGCTTCCAAACCACCCTCATTTGAAGAGATACGTTGTTTCAAGAGCAAACCACCATTTTGTTGGAAGAATTTCTCCCAAAGTTTAATGAGTTTTCTTTTTTTGATGCTGAAATAGAGCCATGTTGTCCCAACCACTAGGGATAGAAAACCAACACTCATACCTGTGATTTTCAAACAAAGTTGTTGGGATTAGAAATCTAATAGATCGAACGGACATGCATGTAATTTTATTTTTTCACTTCAAGAAATGATTCATGATTTATCAGTACCATGTATAAGCCATGACTTTTTAATAGAAAGTAAGCATGACGTTTATCTATGCGAGTAGAGACAAATTAAATTTAAATTCTAAGAAACTTACCAACAGAAAACTTGATCCATGGGAACTTAGAGTTTGAGTTTGGTGCAATACATCCGTGACCATTCTTTGTGCCATCACCAGAGAATCCTTCTGGACAGGAACAATTGTAACTCCCTAGCGTGTTTGTGCAAGTTTGTTCACACGAATTGGTGTTTGGAACTGCACATTCATCAATATCTGGAATGCAAAATAGAAAATATTAATCCGGGACACATGTCTGACGTTTTGTGGTTTAATCTTGTCATGTTAAATTTAATCTGTATATGTCAAATGTAAAAAAGTGACCTTTAATCTTGTAGTGTTAAACATGTCATGAGGAAAGTTGGAATTGTAATATTTGTTTTGAAATAGAGTTAAAAATAAAAGTACACAAACAAATTGAAACATAGGGAATAACATAAATACTTGTAATTACCTACATGATATACGATTGCGTTAAGCATAAAACCTATATATGACTTGAGAGTGTACATAAATCAAATTACCTTGGCATCCAGAGCCTATGTATGGATTGCCTTCATATCCCGAGTTACAGCTACACCAATAGCCACTAATGCATGTGTCAGAATCAACACACTGGCTATTATTGAGACAAGCATAATCGTTACTCTCCCGTGCTTCAAGACAAGTACTATTTCCAGTGGCCCAATCTAGCACAATAGGGACATTATCCATAATCTTCTCTTCAAAATTAACATCACTGAGATCCTCTACACCCTAGAACTCGAATCAACTAGCTTCACCAAGAAACAAATAGCCACATGGATTAAACGGCCAAGCTAAGCTATTATTTCTTGTGGTTACCATAGTTGTATTGTAATATTTCAAGCCTTTTGGTATTGTTATTTGGCAACAACCGGAACTCATACATCTTCGTTTAGTTACATCACTTGTACTGGTACAGATAGTAGGGCAACCATTAGCGAAGTTAAGTCCGGTCATTATAGCACCATCATCACAACCAACCACCGTGAATCTGCAGAGGTGAATTTAGAATTTAGAATTAGTATGAAAAGAGATGGCCAGTTCAGCTCAATTCTAGTAGTCTAGACAATCAATCTAAGTTTAAATAAGTTGAGTTAAAATAGTGGATCTCATTATTTTAAGAATTATGTAAACCTAAAAGAATATAAACTAATAACTTAAGAAAAATTAATGTTTGGTCATTTGCAATTTAACTATTAGCCAATATTCAAAAGGGAAAAATACACAAATTGGACTCATTAGATAAAAATATTTACCAAAGTTGGATCCAACCCAATATATTACCCTGATTGGACCCACAACCCAAACTATTTACCTGGCTGCCCCCTTGTTCTATTCACTAAACCACTTCTTTTTCATCCTTGATACCATCAGAGTATATACATATATACATATACATATATACTTTGATGGTATCAAGCAGTAAACACACATTAGTAGTTATAAAAAATGGGGGTATGAAAGTAATGGGTAGCCGTTTGTAAATAGTTTCTCTTTTTTGGATACAAGTGTTCTTTTCCCTATTTAAAAATGATCAAATTCTTTAAAAACAAAAATTAAAATTAGGGGTCCCAGTTCGGCTCGATTCAGTGAGGCACCTTAATTGGCTACTTGGTGGGCTAGTAGCATGGGCCCAACCAGACAAGCCAACCCCTTCTGAGTCCCCACCCGGCCACACCATTGCCGGGCCACCCCTTAAGCGGTCCCAGGCCGCAGTGTTGTAGTCACATATAAGGCTGGTAGTGGGATCGGATCCGGTACGATCAGATCGGCATTTTTTGGAATTGGTACCGGTAATTATGGTAATATCCGTCTCGGGGGACCGACCGACATTCTAGGTTCCCTCCCCTACTCTTTTTTTAAATTTTAATTAAATTAAATATTGATTGTTTATAATTGAAAAAATTTCAAAATATATAACTTATTTAATATTTCTTTTAGAAGTATAAATTTTAAGTTAGACTTTTTTAAAAGATTAGATTTTAAACTCTTATGTGACTCACATGTGATGAAGGGTGGCCAGGCAAAAATCCCTTGTCGTAAAATTATATGAAGTCTATATGTCAAAAAATACTTTTCATAAAACAATAGTTAACTACTCATTCCGAATAGGCCTCGTACCTGTTGAGGGAAGAAAAACACTAAGGGCTTGATCTTCCTAAACCCGTCCAAGCTTCTTCATCTTGAACCAAAACTCCTGTTTGTGAGTAACACTTTGTATTTATGGTATTTGATATCCGCATTTTCGCGTCCGAGATGTCGTAGATTTTAATGTTCCCTAGCAATGGTTTTGGAGAATCTCTAGTATTAGTATCACAATCGATTTTGAAAGTTGGGTTTAATGCACACCCAAATCCTAGGCTAATTCCAAATGGATAAGGAACCGTAAGGTTCCCACACTATTTTGGACATCCTGATTTTGTTATGTTAGCAGCTTTGGTGGTGGCGTTGGCACTGGTTGGCATAGAAGTGGCGTTCGTGGGCAGAGGAGGAGGAGGAGAGGTGTTATTAGTGTTAATAATTTGGGCAGTGGCTAATGTCAAGATTAGCATAAAAGAAATAGAATAGGGGAGTGGTAAAGAAAATAGAGTAACTTGATTATGCTGCATGGTTTTGAAATATTATTATGGAAATTAGAAAAATGTATTGAGGAAAAGGTTTCATATATAGAACTAAGAAGAAGTTAATCTTAGAGTTTTTTTTTTAAAAAAAAATCTAATAGCCTAGTGGGGTATTAATCAATTAATCATATTCACCATATTTTCTTAGATATTTCGATTGACAATGAGGCTAGAGTAGAAAAACATTTCAAGGATGTTGACAATTGTAGTTTTATTTTTTAAATAATGTGTTCACCAAACAATTGAAGACTTTGACAAAATCAAAGTCGACAAGGAATCTTTTAAATGAATGGAATGCAATATTTTTGCTCGTAAAGTACAGTTCGGTTCTGTTTTACCTGTTCACTATAATATTTTAGGATGTCTGATAATATTTGTACAGTTTATAAAATTATTGAATAATTTACCATTTTGTTTATATCTATTTTTATCCTTGCTATTAAATACTATTTATTTTCCAATATTTAGATAAAAAATAATTAATAGGGGTGATATAGTAAAATTACCCCTCTATATTAATTGTTTATTAAGGTGAGTGCCAAGTTAAATATGAACAAGTAAAGATGGACGGAGGAAGTAGCATGTATAGTCGTGCTATGAATTAATTAATAAGCTGATTCAGAAATCACCGTTATTAAAAAAACATGTTTAAGATGAATTCTGAGAATTACTTATCTTGTTCGCATCAATTAATTTAGTCAATGTTCTACTTTTTACCCTAACTTCTGTCACAAGTCATGCACAATTTTGATGCATTCTAGGTTCCTAATTTTGCACGGCAGATCTCAGAACATCAAGACAGTAAATATTAGTTGGGAATGCAATTTTTTGTAGTTTCATATTATTATTTCTTTCTTCTTTAAAAACATTACTTAATATGTTAAGTTAAGAGAGAAACATAAGTTCATTACAAGGTTGAGGGGCATTCCCACTTGAAAAGTATTAGCCGTGGTATGGCCATTAGTTTTGCCTTTCTGGCATAGAATTGTTCCAACAAAAAAACTTCCTAATGTATCTTCTTGTAACGTTGTCGTGGCACACATAGGAGGAACTTCAGAAATAGTGGGTGTCACGCCCCGAGGCTACCCCCTAGGCGTAACACGGTGCTTAGTGTCACGAGTGACCCAAGCTAACCCATGGTATGTCATATCTATACAAACTCAATTAAAATAATACTGTGTGGAAGCTAAAATTTGTTTAATGTCTTAATTGGGGAAAAATCCCAACATGTCTGAATGCATATATATAATATTCGAAGAGTTTAGTGATGACTAAAAACAACACCAATGACTCAAGCTGAATCTAATCTGTGTCTGAAAGCCTCTAACTGACTTGAGTTGCTGGGACATGCCCCCAGCTAGCTCTAAGAAGACTAAAACTGAAAGTAAAGACTGAAAAGTAAACCATGTCTACTGTCCTCGAACTATGAGGACTCACCACTAAAGCCGCTGAGTATGGACTAGAAGTCGAGCTAAGCGCGGTCTGTATAATGAGCACCTGAACCTACATCATGAAACGATGTATGACAAAAGTATGCGTCAGTACTTTAAATGTACTGAGCATGCAGGACATAGATACTAAACTGAACAATATAAACTGAACGATATAACTGAACATGGAAAAAGGGTTGTACTGAAGTATAGCTGAAAACTGAGCTAGATGCAATGAACAAATACTAATCGTGAAGATAACATGCTGAACTGTATACTGAAGTAAATACATATAATCAGGTCAATGCACTAAGAGTATGACTGTGGGAGTTACAGTTAACCGACATAAACCACGTGAGCTAAACGTGAATTCCGATGTATATGCCCCATCGAGAGGACCCAATATACCTTGCCAGGGTATAAAGGCATGACTGTGGCGTGATCACTAAAACTGATGCCCAATAGAGGGGACTTCTGAACCTACGTTGGCATGTAGTTCTAGAACTTTGTGGGTACGTTGAACCCATCCAAGTCGGTGCTAAGTCTACTCCCAACGGAATATGCAAAGATAAAATGCAACTGATATACTGAGTAGCTCAAATACTAGCCTGCTATTAGGGAAAGCACATAATATACTGAAAGATATGGAATTTGAATACTGGAGCATGATTTTCTGACTGATCTGTCTAGCAAGTAGAATTCATGAAATGCTGATAATGAATACAAGCTAGGGTTCTTAGTTCTATACATGGGAATACATTAATTCTCAAAGAAAATAGGTAATCAATGCAATGGAACTATAACATCTAACTTTCAATGCATTCCCAAGATTTGGGAACCCTAGGTCTAAGCAATTTATGGAGAAACTAAAGAAACTGACTGAATTCTAGGGACCAAATGGGTGAAAGGAACCCACTACTAAAATCCCACATACCTAGTGACGAAAACTATGGAGAAATCTTTTGGATTTGGGGGCTGAACTTGAAGAACACCTCTGCTTATTCTTGGGAGAAAACTGTCGCTTCTTTCTTCTCTTTTCTTTCGAAGTTAGATGATTTTTTAGAATGAGGATCCTAGGTAGTTTCTGACTAGATTATTAGGCTTAAACTGAGTAAAACGACGTAGTTTAGGCATCAAACGACGTAGTTTAAGTGCCCAACGCATAGGAGAAAAGACCAATTTGACCCTGACTTAAAGCTGCCAAAATGACTTTAAGACAGGCTCCACGAGTCGTACAATGCTTCACGGCTCGTACAGCAGGTCGTGAAGATTTCTCAACCTGACAGTGCTCCACTAAAATGGGCATAATTCTTTACTCCAAACTTCAAATGGAGCAAACTGGTGGCGTTGGAAAGAGGACTCAAAGACCTTTAATTTGATAGGTAATGGGCCACCTAATTCATTTTGTGCTAAAAAATATGATCATTTGAAGTTGACCCTAAACTCAAAATCTGAAGGATGCCTTGTACGGACCACTATACGAGTCGTACAATGCACCACGGGCCGCTTAGTGGCTCGTGGTGAGTGACTTCCCCTTGGCTGCCTTGGCTGCCTTGGGCAGTCCTTCACAATTCCCTATACGAGTCGTGGTCCCCTCCACGAGCTGTCTAAGGTCTCGTGAAGAGTCTATGGTCCATTTTGGGTTCGTGGACCTTTCCTGTTTTCCCGTTTTTAGCCATTTTAAAATTCGAAATGTTACAATATCTCCCCCTTGGGATCATTCGTCCTCGAATGAAGACAAAGCAAGCTCAATTTGGAGGGAAGGAGCTGCAATCCCTACCAACTGAGTACTAGAAACTGATATCTAACGGAAGTGAGTTTCATGAACATGCATATATGCTCAATTGCATGGATAACTTAGGGAAAAAGATACTGAGACTGAATTACACAGGAGTAAACTGAGAGGCTAGAGAGGAACTATTACCTCAAGCTAAAACTGAATCGGAGGGTAAAAGATGGGGATACTTGGCTTTCATAGCTGCTTCTGCTTCCCAAGTAGCTCCCTCTACAGACTGATTCCTCCACAAAACCTTTACTGAAGCGACTTCCTTATTTCTCAACTTATGAACCTGACGGTCAAGAATCTCAACTGGAATCTCCTCATAGGTGAGGCTATCCTTCACAACCACACTTCTAAGGGTATTATCGATGCCGGATCACCCACACACTTCTTCAACAAGGAAATGTGAAAGACTGGATGAACCGCTGCTAGTTCTGTTGGCAACTCTAACTCATAAGACACAATACCAACCCTTTTTAGGATTTTGTAAGGACCCACATATCTGGGACTGAGCTTCCCTTTCTTGCAAAATCTCATCACCCTTTTCATGGGTGACACTTTCAGGAAAACCCAATCATCAATTTCAAACTCTAAGTCCATTCTCCTCACATCTGCATAGGACTTCTGATGACTCTGAGTTGTCTTTAGTCTATCTCTGATGAGCTGAACTTTCTCCATAGCCTTATGAACCAAATCTAGCCCAACCAAGGCTGCTTCACCTACTTCGAGCCAACCAACCGGAGACCTGCATCTACGCCCATACAGTGCCTTATAAGGGGCCATCTGAATACTGGAATGGAAACTATTATTATAGGCGAACTCTATGAGAGGTAAGTGATCATCCCAACTACCCTTGAAATTGATCACGCAAGCTCTCAACATGTCCTCTTAGGTCTGAATGGTACGCTCTGCCTGACCATCCATCTGCAGATGAAATGCTGTACTGAGATTTACCTGAGTATCAAGACCTTTCTGAAATGATCTCCAGAAATAAGAGGTAAACTGAGGACCTCTATCTGAAACAATAGACAAAGGAACACCATGCAACCTAACTATTTCGTTGATTTACAGTCTGGCATAGTTCTCCACTGAATCTGTAGTCTTGACTGCCAAGAAGTGAGCTGACTTAGTGACTCTGTCCACTATCACCCATATAGAGTCATGCTATCTGTGAGTACGAGGTAAACCCGTAATGAAATCCATGTTTACCACTTCCCACTTCCAAGTAGGAATGCTAATCTCTTGAGTCACACCTCCTGGTTTTTTATGTTCTACGTTAACTTGCTGACAGTTGGGACACTTAGCCACAAAATCTGTGATGTCTCTCTTCATGCCGTTCCACCAATAGACTTTTCATAGACCACGGTACATCTTAGTGGCCCCTGGATGAATAGAATATCTGGAATTATGGGCTTCTGTAAGGATCTGATGTCTCAACTCACCCACATTAGGAACACATAAGTTACCCTGGTAACAAAGCACACCATCTCCCCCTTGGGACAAAACCTCAACTCTCTACTGATGAACTGCATATTTCAATTGAAGTAATATAGGATCACTATTTGTTTCTCCTTAACCTCCGCTACTAATGTAGATTCTGATGCATTCTGCATTATCACACCACCATCTGGAGTGTCCATAAGGCAAACTCCTAAGTGAGCAAGTCGGTGAACATCTCTGGCTAATTCTTTCTTCTCTTCCTCAACATGTGCCACACTACCCATGGATAGTCTGTTGAAGGCGTCAACCACTACATTGGCCTTACCCGGATGGTAGAGCACATTCATGTCATAGTCTTTGAGGAATTCAAGCCATATCCTCTGATGAAGATTCAACTCTTTCTGGGTGAACACATACTGGAGGCCCTTATGATTTGTGAACACATCAACATGGACACCATACAAGTAGTGTCTCAAAATCTTTAGGGCAAACACGATGGCTGCAAGCTCGAGGGCATGAGTCGAGTAGTTCTTCTCATGGACCCTAAGCTGTCTAGAAGCATAAGCTATGACCTTACCCTGCTACATCAACAGACAATCAAGGCTGACCCTCGATGCATCACAATAAACAACATAACCATCTGAACCCTCTGGTAGATTCAAGACATGAGATGTAGTCAACCTGGTCTTCAATTCTATGAAGCTTTTCTCACACTCATCTGACCACTGAAACCTGACCTTCTTCTGAGTCAACTTGGTCAATGGGGTAGCTATGGATGAAAATCCTTCAACAAACCTCCGGTAGTAACCGGCCAAACCTAAAAAACTTTTGATATCAGTTGGAGAGGTGGGTCTGGGCCAGTGCTTTATTGCCTCAATTTTCTGAGAATCCACTTGGATCCCTTCGCTGGATACCACATTACCAAGGAAAGTGTCCGACTTTAACCAGAATTCACATTTGCTGAACTTAGCGAATAGATGGCGATCTTTGAGGGTTTGCAGAACCACTTTCAGATGAGTCGCATGCGCTTCCTCGTTCCGAGAATAAACGAGGATATCATCAATGAAGACGATTACGAACAAGTCCAAATACTACTTGAACACCCTGTTCATTAAGTCCATGAAAGCTACAGGAGCATTTGTTAGTCCAAAAGACATAACTACAAATTCATAGTGACCATACAGAGTCCTGAAGGGTGTCTTCGGGATGTCACTATCTCAGACTCTGAGCTGATGATAGCCGGATCTGAGGTCTATATTAGAAAAACAACTAGCACCCTGAAGCTGGTCAAACAAATCATCAATCCTTGGGATGGGATATTTATTCTTGATTGTGACTTTGTTCAACTGACGATAGTCAATGCACATCCTGAGAGAATCATATTTTTTACGCACGAAAAACACTGGAGCACCCCATGGAGAGATGTTGGGTCTAATGAAACCCTTATTGAGAAGGTCTTTCAACTGCTCTTCCAATTCCTTAAGCTCAGCTGGAGCCATTCTTTTTGGAGGAATTGAGATAGGTTGGGTATCTGGAAGGAGATCTATTCCGAAGTCAATCTCCCTTTCGGGAAGAACTCCAGGAAGATCTTCTGGAAACACTTCTAGAAACTCATTCACCACTGGGACTGACTCAAGAGTTTGGGTTTCGGAGTTTGAGTCCTTAACCCGAACAAGATGATAAATATACCCTTTGGAAATCATTTTCCTGGCTTTAAGGTAAGAGATAAATCGACCTGCAGGCACTGAGTTACTAACCTTCCACTCTAAGACTGGCTTATTTGGAAACTGAAACCGAACGATCTTAGTTCTACAATCGACTGAGGCATAACAGAAATGTAACCAATCCATGCCTAGAATGATATCAAAATCTATCATTTCTAACTCTACAAGGTCTGCTGAGGTCACTTTCTTGGAAACTATGACAGGGCAATTTTTGTATACCCGTATACCTATAACTAGGTCACCAGCTGGAGTAGAGACTGAGAAGGGTTCTGGGAGAGTTTCTGGACTGACACCGAAATGAACTGCTATATAAGGAGTAACAAATGAAAGTGTAGCCTCTAGATCTAACAATGCATAAATATCCTAACTGAAAACTTGTAACATACCAGTGACTACATCGAGAGAATCTTCCTGGTCCTGGTGAGCTTAAAGAGCATACAACCTGTTCTGGCACTGACCACCACCTGTACTAGATGAGGCACCCTATTGATTAGGGCGACTTGCTGGCGCTGCTGAAGTCGTAGACTGAGCCTTGTTACCTCCTTGTCCTAGCCTAGTAGAAGGGAAATCCTTTGGCCTATGAACAGACTGACCACACCCAAAAAAACCCCTCTCTGCTAGCAAGACACTCGCCTGGATGGTTCTTACCACACTTTGGGCAAGATGGAAAAGTTCGGTTACCGAAAGCACTTCCTGTGAGACTTAGTGCCTGATGCCCTTTCTTTCTGATCCTGTCAAAACCTGGGGGATGGAGCACTAGCTGATGAAGGTGCTGGGGCTGTAGACCTCTGCTGAAACTGTGATCAACTTCCACCGCCTGACCTCTGCTGAGAATATTCATAGTTGCCTGTTCTAGCCTTTTTGTTATCCTTAGCCATTTCCTTGAGCTTATATCCCTCAACCTTCTGAGCATGGGTCATTAGTCTTGAGATATTCATATCCCCTAATAGCATAGCATTCCTGCACTCGGTTTTACCAGATCAGATACTCCAAACAAGAACTTTTTCATTTGTGCCCTCGGATTGCCCACCATATGTCGAGCATACCTGGAGAGCTGAGTGAACTTTAGCCCATATTCTTGGACTAACATTGACCCCTGCCTCAAATTCATAAACTTTTGAGCCATAGCCTCCCTAAACTCTCTCGGGAAGAACCTGTCTAGAAAAGCTCCAGTAAAATAGTCCCATGTCATCAGAGCTGCATTCCACCCCTATTTTCTTTCCACTGCATGAACCAGACATGAGCCACATCCTTGAGTTGATAGGATGCTAGTTCAACACTATCAGTACCAATCACTTGCATTACCTCAAGAATCTTCTTTATCTCATCAATGAAATTCTGTGGGTCCTCACCAACCTTCGACCCTAGAAACTCTGGCGGATTCATACGAATGAAGTCTCAAACCCTCACTGCAGCTGATCCACCAGTAGGGTTTGCAAGAACTGGGCCTGCTAATTGGCCTAGTTGGCTACGGTGTGCGCCAACAACTGGATTGCATTACGAAACTCTACATTCGTAACTTCATTGTTCGTGACTGGAGGAACTGCATTAGCATTTCGTGCGTTAGCTGTACGAGGAGGCATGATCTGAAATGCATAATGATGGATTAGAAGGGAGAAGTTGAATCACAATACAACGCACGATAAAGATAGCAAAGAAGGTGAAGTTTTTCTTAGAACACTTCGTAGCCTCTCCCTCATAGATGTAGGGCGCTTCACATCCATGAAAGAGACTCTACTTAGTGTTGCTTTCAGACACCCTAGGACTCTTGAACCTGGTGCTCTAATACCAAATTTGTCACACCCCGAGGTAACACCCTAGGCGTAACACGGTGCTCAATGTCACGAGTGACCCAAGCTAACCCATGGCATGGCATATCTATACAAACTCAATTAAAACAATACTGTGCAGAAGCTAAAAGTAGTTTAATGCCTTAATCAGGGAAAAAGCCTAACATGTTTGAATGCATATAAATAATATTCGAAGAGCTTAGGATGACTAAAAACAACACCAATGACTCAAGTTGAATCTAATCTATGTCTGAAAGCCTCTAACTGACTTGAATTGCTGGGACATGCTCCCAACTAACTCTAAGAAGACTAAAACTGAAAGTAAAGACTGAAAAGTAAAGCATGTCAACTGTCCTCGAACTATGAGGACTCACCACTGAAGCTGCTGAGTATGGACTAGAAATCGAGCTAAGTGCGGTCTGGATACTGAGCGCCTGAAACTACATCATGAAATGATGTAGCACAAAAGTATGCGTCAGTACTTTAAATGTACTAAGCATGCAGGATATAGATACCAAATTGACCAATATGAACTGAACGATATAACTGAACATGGAAAAAGGATTGTACTGAAGTATAACTGAAAACTGAGCTAGATGCAATGAACAAATACTAATTGTGAAGATAACATGATGAACTGTATACTGAAGTAAATACAGATAATCAGGTCAATGCACTAAGAGTATGACTGTGGGAGTTACAGTTAACCGACATACACCACGTGAGCTAAACGTGAATTCCGATGTATATGCCCCATCGAGAGGACCCAATATACCTTGCCAGGGTATAAAGGCATGACTGTGGCATGATCACTAAAACTGATGCCCAATAGAGGGGACTTCTGAACCTACATTGGCACGTAGTTCTAGAACTTTGTGGGTACGCTGAACCCGTCCAAGTCGATGCTAAGTCTACTCCCAACTGAATATGCAAAGATAAAATGCAACTGATATACTGAGTAGCTCAAATACTAATATGCTATTAGGGAAAGCACATAAATATACTGAAAGATATGGAATTCGAATACTGGAGCATGATTTTCTTACTGATCTATCTAGCAAGTATAATTCATGAAATGCTAATAATGAATACAAGCTAGGGTTCTGAGGGATGAACTTGAAAAACACCTCTGCTTGTTCTTGGGAGAACACTATCGCTTCTTTCTTCTCTTTTCTTTCTAAGTTAGATGATTTTGGAGAATGAGGATCCTAGGTAGTTTTTGACTAGGTTATTAGGCTAAAACTGAGTAAAATGACATAGTTTAGATATCAAACGACGTAGTTTAAGTGCCCAACACATAGGGGAAAAGAGCAGTATGACCCTGACTTAAAGCTGTCGAAATGACTTTAAGACAGGCTCCACGAGTCGTACAATGCTTCACGGCTTGTACAGTGGGTCGTGAAGAATTCTCAGCCTGACATTGCTCCACAAAAATCGACATAACCTTTTACTCCAAACTTCAAATGGAGAAAAGTTAATGTTGTTGGAAAGAGGACTCAAAGACCTTTAAATTGATAGGTCCTGGGCCAGCTAATTCATGTTGTGCTAAAATATATGATCATTTTAAGTTGACTCTAAACTCAAAATCTAAAGGATGCCTTGTACTTGCCACTATACAGGTCGTACAATTCACCACGAGCCATTTACTGGATCGTGGTGAGTGACTTCACCTTGGCTGCCTTGGGCAGTCCTTCATGATTTCTTATACGAGTCGTGGTCCCCTCCACGAGCCGTCTAAGGTCTCGTGAAGGGTCCATGGTCTATTTTGGGTTCGTGGACCTTTCCCATTTTCCCCTTTTTAGCCATTTTCAAATCCGAGATTTTATAGTGGGGTTTCTTGTAGCTCCATGTCTAGCTCCTTTCTTCGCTAATGCATCTGCTACCCTGTTCTACTCTCGAAACAGATATGCCAATGCTGCTCCCATCTGCTGCATCAAGGAACTACATTCAGAGACAAAGTTATCATGGGGAAGGTAGCCTTTCGAATCATGTAGACTACACTCGAGGAGTCAGTTTTCATTTCTAGTGGTGATAAGCCTCTTGATTTTGCTATTTTTAGGCCTCTGAGTATTGCTATAATTTCAGCTTGGATTGCATGTGTGTGGCAAGCTTTTTGTTAAAGCCTTATATCTACTCTCCAATATGGTTCCTGATCACTACCCCAATACCCCGTACCCCTAGTATGGTTCCTGTTGATCTATCCGTGCTGAGTTGATATGTACCCTGTTGTGGGGGGTTCCATTTGATTTGAATATTTTCCTTGATTTTCATTCTTCAGGAGACGATATTCAGTCGCATTGTTAATAACAAGGCTGTTTTTAATCATGTATTTGTTCTTATTGAACACATTATGATTTCTTCCCAACCATAGGTGCCATAAACTGAAGGGGATTACAAATTTCCATGGTATCAAATTATTGAAGGGATTTTCTTTAAAGAAGTTCCAAACTTGCATGAGTTGGATGCATTCATATTGAAAGTGTCTATCTCAATTATGTGGTTGTTGTGGAGGGACATATTCCTCTAGAAGTTCCTTGCTTTTGGACATTAGAAGAGGGTGTGAGTGATGTCTTCACTCTGATGTCCACAAAAATGGCAGTGTGTATCAGTGTTGATACCTATGCTATGGAGGTAGTGGTTTGTGGGTAACTTGTTATGGAGTAGGAGCCACATGAAGATTTTGTTTTTATTTCAAATTTTTTTCCAAATTCATCCAAACTTCTTCTAGATGCTTGTTTCAGGCTTCTCTTCCCTTTTGTCGAGTAGAGAGTAAGCGCTTTTGATAGAGAAGAGGCCTTTATTAGTGAGTCCCCAAATAAGTTCATCAGCCTTTGCAGCCAGGGGTGTGAAGTGATTGTCCTGTATGATGTTTTTTAGGTCTTCAGGGACTTCAAAGGATATCACCCTTAACATCCATTCATTTTCTCCAAGCAGGGATTCTAAGGTAAGAATGTCCTCATCCTTGTTGAGAGGTCCATGTATAAGGTTCCTTATAGGGCCCAAATTTGTGATTCAGTTATCTTCAAAGAACATTACTGTGTTGCCATTATTTGTAGTCCATTTTGATCCTTTTATGGATATTTCCAAGCCTTGCATTATACAGTTTCAGCTCCTTAATGCTACTTTATTTTTAGTAGCTGAATTTTTTTTGTGGCAGTATTTGTAATAGAATATTCTTACCCAGAGGGTTTTGAGAGCTTTAGTCCTAATTTGATTTTTCTGCACTCCCAGTCCCCCTTCTTTCTTCCCCTTGGTGATGTTTTCCAACCTATTAGGTGCAGCTTTCTTTTTTTGTAGTTGTACCCTAGATGAAGTTCCTAACTACTCTATTGATGTTGTCCTTTACTTTAGTTGGTAGCTGGATGTATTGCATGACATGGGAGGGGATGCTACCAAGGGAGGATTTAGCAAGCACTGTTCATTGTGTCATATATAAGAACTTGGGCTTCCAATCATTCAACTTTGCTTTTGTGTTATCGATGATGAATTGGAAGTCATTTTTTTTGTTTTTAGTGGAAAATTGGAAATCCTAGGTATTTTCCAATAGGGAACTGACATGCATTTTCAAGATGGTGACACAGTGCTCCTAGTAGGCAGTTGAACTTTTATGGGAGAAAATGATCTTTGATTTACTCAGGTTAACTTTTTGGCCTGACCTGCTGCAGAAAGTATCCAGAATATGGAGTATGTTCTGGAAGCTTTTTGTGTTAGCTTGTGAGAAGATGATGAGTCGGTAGATTTGACTCATTTATAGATTCGATTGTGCCAAATTAGTGTCCTTAATGCCCATTTTGCACATATAACTAATGTTAAATCGTTTGTGTGCAACATTAAGGACTTGGAATGGGGCAAGGCAATATAATGCAAAAAGAAGCCAAAAAGTGCAAAGAATTGGAGGAACAAGAAGGCTGAGGCTCGCCAAAGGCAACTCGGTGAGTCGCCGAGTGAACGAAGCTCCGCCTAAAGTTCCAGCAAACAAAGAGAAAATCCAGGTCAAGTTGGCAAGTTGATGAACCAGACGGCGAGTCGCTGATCGAAATGGCAAGCCTGATGCACACCGCCTTATGTTCCAGAATGAAATCAGTACTGAAATCAAGAATTAAAGGGCAAGATCAAGCAACTTGGCGCATCACCGAGTGGAAAGGCGAGCCCGACTAACGCCGCCGAATGACCCTGAAATTCAAATCCGGTGGAGTTTTTGTGAAAGTATAAATAGAAATTTTTTAATTGAATTTGGGGGTGCTTGAGAGAAGAACTAGAACTCAAACTTAGAAAGTACATTGCACTTTGAGGGATTTTGTGAACTATTCTTGTGATTTTGTGGGAATTGAACTTTGGGTAAATTTTAGCTGATTGTATTTGCTGTTTGAAGACTTGGAAAATCAATGGCTAATGTTTTTGGTAACTATCTTTTCATCATTACTATGATTGGCTAAAACCCCATTGCCTTAGGGGTGTTATTATGTGTTCAAATTCCTAATTAGCTTATGGGTCTTATGGATTGCTAACTTAAATGTTGAAATAGAATGGGTTCAGTTGATAATTCATGTTTTTATCTTATGAATTGAAGTTGCAAATTCAGTTCTAGTTTATATCTCATTGTATGCTTGTTGAAGATATAATTGAGTGGAATTATTAACTGATAATTGTATGAGTTCGGTCTTGTACTACTCAGCTTGTTTAAGTGGGTTTAATTAAGGTATATGATTGTGCTCAATTTGGATAACCTGTTGGGTTTTATAAAACCAATTGAAAGCATGATAGCTGATTGCGAAATAGCCATCATAGTCATTATCTTGTCTACCCATTATGTTTCAGCACTCTTAAGCAATTCATAATTACCCATGTAGTGAAATTGGTATTTGAACACTCACACATCCCTAAGGTCCAAAAATCTTCGTTGGTTAAATCTCTCTTTAAGTCGTGTTGGTTGAAATCAATCATTTAAAACTCTTATGGTTGATAATTGAAACTTTGATGATTTACTTCATGCATCGATTCGTTCACCTACATCTAAAAAAAGTTAGATCACTTTAGTATGTCATATTTGATTTCTAACACAGTTCAATTCCTTGTGGGATCGACCCCAACTCCTCGTTGGATTTATATTGCTAACGACCGCCTACATATTGAATTGTGATAGGTGTAGTTGAGCGTTATCAGAAGAGGGTGAGGTCATCAACGAACAACAGGTGGGATATTTTTGGTCCAGTTTTAGAGATATTGATGGGGTCCATGTGAAGTTCGGTACAACCTTATCAATGCCTCTTGAGAATCTTTCCATACATATGAAGATGTAGGGTGAGATTGGATCTCCTTGCCTAATCCCCCTTGAAGGTTGGAAAAAGTCAATTTTGGACCCATTTATGAGGATGGAGATGGTTGATATTATCATGCAGGACATGATTGGTTTTGAGATTTTTGGGGGGAAATTGAAAAGTCTAGAGAATCCTTAATGAAGGACTAATCTAGTCAATCCAAAACTTTCTCTAGGTCGATCTTCATGATCATATTAGGCTTAACTCCCTTCATCCTATGAAAGTGGGAGATGTAATCCTGGACGATGATTGCATTATCAGAGGCTCTCCTTCTAGAGAGGAAACTTGCTTGAATGGGTCCAATAATATTAGGGAGATGTTTCTTCATTTTATTGGCTATGATTTTAGTCACAATCTTGTAACCAATGTTGCATAGATCAATAGGTTTGAAGTTCTTGAGCATTGTGGAATTTAGGTATAAGGCAAATGAGGGTTTTGTTCATGAGGAGTTCCATCTCTTTTTTCCAAAAGGTTTCCTTGCAGAAACTGGTAATCTTCTCTTTCACGCTATCCCAATAATTTTTGTAGAAGAGGGGGGTGAAGTCCATCTAGCCCCGGTGCTTTGGTGGGTTTGAAGGAGTTGATTGACTTACGGATCTCCACGACACTAATTGGATCATCCATAAGGATGGCCTGTTTGCTCCTCAGTGTGTTTGGCTCAGAGTAAGGGATTTTGAGATTGAGTTGGGAAAGTTGATGGTTGATCTTGTAGAGGTTGAAGAAAATAGTAGTGACTTGGTTCTTCATGTTAGGTTCATCATGGTACGAATTTCAGAGTCATCCTTAAGGGCTAAAACTTTGTTTCTCCACCTGCTACTGATGGTTGAAGTGTTGAAGAATCTAGCGTTTGAGTCGCCTTTGCTTAGATAATTGATACAAGATCTGGCTTTTCAAAAGTCCTCCTCAAACCTTAGCATAGTGTCATATTTCGCGAGGAGCTCTTGTTCCAGATTCGGGAGAAAGTTGCTATGGAGGTAACTTGGGGATCTCTGGATCCCATCAATTCAATGACAGGATCCTTTTAATGTTTTTGAAGATGTCTTCGAAGGCTTTCTTATTCCATCTCTTTACCTTAGTTTGGAAATGGGCGATGGCTTTAGTGAGTGGGTTGGGTGGCATGAAGGATTCATTGACTAGGTCCTTAAAGCTCGGATGCCTACACCACATGGGCTCAATTTTAAAGAGCCTATTGTTTGGACTGGGCCTTTTTACACTCAGATTTACCAAGAGGGGGAGTGATTGGACTGGGTATATGGAAAGTGGGTATTACTAGATTTCAAGTAATGAAGGATTCATAAGTCATTTGCGAAGCATTTGTCCAACCTTTCGAGGATAAGTTTGCTCATGTTCCTATACCTCTTGTTGGTCCAAGTATTCTTATCACCTTTGAATCCTAGGTCTATCATTTTGCATTGGCTTAGGCAATTTCAATGTTTGTTGGCTCTAGTATTATTTATGCCCCTTCCCCCAAATCTGTCTCTTGCTTAGAGGACCTCATTAAAGTCACCTCTCATGAACTAGTTCCCACCATAGTTCTGGGAGATTTTTAGGAGACTGTCCTAGAGAAGAGTGCCCTCGCCATAGTCAGGGCTAGCATAAATTGTGGAAAATAACTAAGAGACGGGAAAGGTACTTACCTTAACCATGACATGAATGCCTTAGGGGGTTACAGAGATATTGTCCAGTTTTAGTTCTTCCTGCTTCCACATGATGATGATTTGTCACGATCCAAAGTACACCCTAGGCATGACATGGCGTACAAGGCTTTGAGAGACCTTACATAAGGCATTTTACATACGTAAACACAATATAATAAGCAAAAGTAAAGAATCTCTTCTGAATACGGAAGTTAGACATAAAAGCGGAATCTAATCATAGTCTTGACAAGCCATCTAATAAATAAAAAGAAGTGGTCGGGACGTAACCCGTACACCATGTAAAATGTTTGAAAAACTAAAAACAAAATAAAATGATGCAAAAAGGAAAGATGGACCTCAGAACACGAGGACTTACTAACTCTACGAACTTCGAGTGATCACCAACTAGCCATGAGTGGGAGGAGTGGAAGTGTCATAGCCTACATTATTGAACAATGTAGGCACAAGTATGCATTAGTACATGGAATGTACTAAGTATGAGGGATATGCATAAAAAGATGAAATATGATCATAAGAGGGCATAATCGAAAACATGACATGTATGACCAGGCTAAAAATAATAAAACCTTTAAAGAGACACCATAAATCATGAACATGATCAATGCATCTTAAAATAATGAGTAAAAATTCATAAAACCTTTAAGAACAACATATTTTGTTTTGTGGGATATTTACTATTAACCGACATAGACCCCGTGAGCTATAACGTAGAATCTGGTGTCTTGCTCCCACACCGAAAAGAGATGTCATTGCTTGCCAAAGCAATCACCTTAAACTTCTAGCTTAGGTGGGTCCACTAGCTATGTCACTTAAGAAAAACCTATGGGGGTACGTAGTTAGGGACAAGGAGATTGCTACTATAAACCCGGTCCCTACTAACGGGAGAGGCTCCATCTCAATATCCTCTCAGTGCTAAGTAAAAATATCCCAACAAAATTAGTCATAAACATAAGCATATCATCATCCATGAAAAAGCACAGTTAAGTTACAAATCCAAGCTAAAAAAAACATCATAGAGTAGCTCCTTAAACTATGTGTGAGAAAACCTTTCACCAATTATGATGTCTTAAGTATGAGAGAAAAACTTTCACAATTTCATTGATGCCTATCTTAAAGCAACCTAGATCATAAAACTTTTCTTTTTCGTAAATCATGCATTACTCCATGAAAACATTATTCACAAGTTCATAATTCCTTCACCAATTCATGCCTTCAAGAGTTGATAGTAAAAAGGTAATGACCCTCCAGATCATTTTCTCTGCTTTCCTATCCTTTCAGCATTTAGAGCTTTTCTGCAGTGACCCCAAGTCATTTATGACTTGCTGGCACAGATTGTTCGGTCGCCTGGTTGTTCGTTTGGGTTTTATGCCTGTTTCTATGTTTGGGAGCTTCTGGAGTTTCAACTGATGACTTCGATCAAAACTCTAGGAAAACAGCCTCATAGTGGAATTCTTATGGTTCCATCAGCTCCGGAGAGGCCAAATTAGGCTAGTAGCGTGGTTGGCATGAGTTTCGAGGCTTTCAGTGTGACTTTGGGGTCATTTGGCGCTTTAGCCTTCAAAATTTAGCTGAGGGTTGACTTTGGTCAATATTCTTGGAAAACGCACTCAGATGAGAATTCTGTCAGCGCGGTTAATTTTGAAATGCCGTGTTTGCTCTAGAATGACCCTTCGTATGCTTCTCAAGGCTTCCGGTCTAATTCTGAGACCCTTTGTAAAATTTGGCATAAATGGCGCTTTGGGTGTGGGACTCAGTTTTTGTCGAAACGACCTCGTATAGAAATTTCGACTGAGCCTTTGATTCCAGAATGTCAAATTCCATTGGGTAACATATCTCATTTTCGTGCATGGGGTTTCGAACGAATCTGAGCACCCCATCAGAGTTTTTGGAAGGGCCAAAACTCAGCGGGTGCACAGCTAAAGTTGCAGACCCATTCCTTCTCCGTGTTCGCGGAGTTGGCTCCATGTTCGCGGTGGTGTGGACCTTTCTTCTCCGCGTTCACGGGCTTGGCTCCACATTCGCGGAGGCGTGAATCCTTCCCCTCCGCGATCGCGGGACACTGGCTGCATTCATGGAGAGTTTGTTGTTTTCCCTCCGCATTCGCGGGCGAGGGGGCGCTTTCGCGGAGGTATGTGCGCCTGGTAGTATATAAAGTGGAGGTCGGATTTCATTTGAGGAAAAGTTTGAAAAATTGTATCTCTCTCATTTTAAGTCAATTTTCGGTGTCACGTGTTCTGTTTTGCGTTGGCTGTGTGGGTCTTGGCTCGGAGAGTGTTGGGTGTTCCTTGATTTCCGTGAATTCAAGGCGTAAGTTGCTATCCTAAGCTTATTTCTTTGTAAAGTATTGCATTATTTGTTGTTGTTTGCTTGGAGCTGATCCGATCCTCGAAGGGTGTTCTGTTTTTGAACACAAGTTTGGGGGAGGGTTTGGGACCTCTTCACGGAGTCAATTCCAGAAAATCTGGAGCGGGTCCCACATTTCTCGATTTTGACTCCGAGATTGGTCCTTCTCTGATTCTTGTGATATTGGTATCAAATATTACATAATGACGTTTTGATTTCTATTTTGTGACCGTGGCGGCAATTGGAAGTGATTCAGAGCTGGGAAGCTTCAATTGGACGGATTTAGAGTGCGTGTGATCGGTTTTGAGGTAGGCTTTGGTCTCCTACTTTGACTAAGCTTTACTAGATATCGTTAGTATTAATTGCATGTGACCTAGGGAAGTAATTGCCAAGTATAGAACTTGTCTCATTTTCATCTCCTCTTTTTTGACTTCGATTCAGCTTTAGATTAGAGTAGTCTCGTAAGATCCTTAAATTAAGATTTAGGCTTGGGTTGTACTTTGGGCCTAGCATGGTTATCCTTGTTTATGATTGGTAGTGTTGATCTTAGGCTAGGTTTGAGCCTTAGGTTCTTTATCGTAGAATGTACTGCCCTTATTGCTAGGCGTAGCTTTCGGTAAGACTTGTTTTGGATGGTGTGCCATGTGCTAGGGCCTGAGACCTCTAAAACCTATCGCAGTCATAGGTTTGGCTTAGTTGCGTTCGTTTGGAGCGGAGACAACATGTTTTGGGGTTAGGCGTCGATCCTATAGATATTTCTCCTCCCCTGTATTCATGATGAGCTATCTCACAATTTCTGCATTTCCTGATTAGCGGTAGGCTTTGATGCTTTTTTATTTATTGTATATTGTTGGGCTCGAGGCCGTATTCGAGGAGCAATTGGATCCTAGGTCAGTTTTTCCTTGCTGTGATAATGTGGTATGATTAGATATGTCTGTTCTGATTATGTACACCTTGTTTGGATGCTGGTGATGGCATGCTTGCATTGATTGAGCATTTTCACTTGTTTATGGCATGACCCTGTTACTTTCATTTGATTTTTCTACTATTTTTTAGAGGGAACTCTCACACTTTTACTATTTTCTAAAATTTGTTTTTAATGGGAGTCGTACCACCGGGACTACTTTGAGAAACTGATTTTCAGGCTTTCGAGGCATAGAGGACGTACTCTCTTATACTGGCAGTTGTAGGGGCATCCGGGATGCAATTCATTTTTTTATTGATATCTGTCGCGGCGTCGCCCTTTTACTGCATCGGCTTGGCCACTCACTCTTCGGTACCACTACGGGGATCCTTTATGTTACATAAGACATGGTTTGGGCCTAGGTAGTGTATACGGACTTCCCGCATCCCCTATAGGCCCCTCTGGCCGGTGCACCACTGAATTTGATGAGGGAGTTACGTGGGTCTCACCTGGCAGGTTGGGAGCCGGGGTGGGTGTATACACTTGGTTTTGATGATCTATGAGAGCCACCGATGATGTTACTGGTTTTTACTTCAAACGAGGATTCATTAGCATCGTCCATCACTAGTATACTTGTTTGTTGTTTGGTCCCCCGATTTATGGGGGCAGGGGGTATGTTGTGTACTGTCCGGCCGATTTTTATCTGATTATACTTGGTCTTATTTTATGTAGTCATTGTCGTTGGTCTACCGGTATCTTTGTCTGGATTTGTGATTGGTGCATTCTGATAGATCCAGTTGGATTAGCTCTTAGGTGTCTAGTGGTGGTGGTAGGTTTCGCCCATAATTGGTTAGCTCCTAGGGTGTTCTCTTATCTTAACTAAGTTGTGTCTTGTGGTTGCAGGTGCGTCCTTTGTCTTTTTCTCATTTCTTCCTATTTTCTAGCTCTTTGCCCTTGTTCCTGCTTGTACTTTATATTAGATTCTATTTCCTTACTTGTGTCGTTCCTACTCTGTTTATATGCCTTTTTATGCTTGCCTTATCTGTGGAGCTCAGTCGGCCTTTGCCTGCTGAGTGCCATTTGTTTGGTACTCATACTACACTTCTGCCCCCTACAAATCATAGTATGGGTTATCGCCAGGGATTTGGTCTTGGTGTGGAGCAGCTTGCATTCGGAGATTTGGTGAGCTCCTAGCATTAGGAGTTGCCGATTTCCATCTATTTTGGGCAAGGACTATTCTTTACTTGCTTTCGAAGACTGTCTGTATCTTTCTATTTCGTAGTGCATTTGTATCAGCTTTGTACTCTTGTTTTGTTTAGATGCTCATATACTGACTGATGCCAGGTCTTAGGAACGGTTCCCTTGTTGTATATATGTCGAACCTTCTTTCTTCTCTTCGTTACCATTTATTTCTCTATTGGTTCCTCTTTCGTTTGATAGCCCGTTGCTTCTGGTTCTCGGCTACGGGTTAGGCTTACCTACTGGTGGGTTGTAGTAGATGCCATCACGGCCTGAGGGATTGGGTCATGGCACAAAACTCATGATCAATGCATGGGTTCATGTGATTTCAATTGAAAAGCATGTAATTGAGTCAACACAATCAAAATAAGATCAAGTTCAAGCAATTGAATCAACACAATTAGAATCCATGAAGAATTGAATAGAAACCTAATCACTTTGATTGAAATTTGACTTGGAGAATTGAGAAACCTTGGGCCTCAATAGGGAATGGATCCTATTGATAGAGCCCTACATACCTGGCTATTCAAAGCCAAAAAGCAATGGACGAATTGAAGACTTGACTTGGAAACCCTAGCTTCTTCTTCTTGACCTTGAGATAGAATTGCGAAAGATGAATGAGGATGAGATTTGGGGATTTTAGTGAATGAGGGAGTTGGAGTAGTTTTAGGGGCGAAAGGGTGGTTATAGGACTTGAAATAAGGATCAAAACGACATAGTATAGGAATTAAATGCATAGAAAAAGACTCAAATACCCTTAAGAAATAACTGTCGGACAACCCTATAGTTGCGACCTATGACTCGTAGGAAGTTCTACGGCCCGTCCTGGTCAACCATAGAACCAACTTCAGAAAACCAAAAATTCAATCATTTCCCACAAGACCTTTCTACGGTCCGTAGACCCCATCTGTAGAACCTAACCTTTGGTTCAAAATTTCACTAAGTATGGAACCTTTCTAAGGAACCCATCTATGACTCGTCAACCTTCCTACGGCTCATTCTGTTCATCCGTAGGTCAAACCTCATAAACTTTAATTTCCCAAATCTCAACCTCACTCCTACAAGTTCTATCTATGACCCGTAGAACCTTCAACGAACCATAGATTTGTCTCGTAGGACATAACCGATAGCCCAAAATGAGACCTTTCTTTTCTAATTTTTCCTTTAACCCGTTCGAGGTGTTACAATATCTCCCCCTTGGGAACATTACTCCTCGAATGGGACTCAAGCTAGTATGAATAGAGTAGGAGAGAAACAAACGACCTAACAAGAATGCAAAACTCATTAAAATGCACATAAAACATGGAGAATCACTCAAAGCTAAATTATAACATAAAAACAAGTTTTCATGAATATACATGCATATGGAATCATGAGAATGACTAAAACACATGAATCCAAAAGAATAAATCATGAGGAACTAATATCTCAAGCTAGAGTAGGAATAGAGGAAAAGAGATGAGGATACTAGGAGATCATATCGCCTTTGGTCTCCCAAGTGTCACCCTCAACTAATTGGTTCCTCCAAAGAACTTTCATGGAAGCAACTTCTTTGTTTCTCAACTTCCAAACTCATCGGTCCAAAATCTTAACCAGGACCTCTTCATAAGAAAGATTCTCTTTAATTCCCAAGCCTTCTAAAGGTACTATGGATGTCAGATCTCCAAAGCACTTTTTCAACAAAGAGACATGGAATACCAGATGTATCTATGCTAAATCATTAGGCAACTCTAGTTCATAAGCAATCTTGCAAATACGCCTCAAAATCTAATATGGACCTGCATAATGGGGACTAAGCTTCCCTCTCTTTTCAAACCTCGTCACGCCCTTCATGGGTGGAACTTTCAAGTAGACTCAATCATCACCTTCAAACTCAAGCTCTATTCTTCTAACATCGGCATAAGTCTTTTTTTTTCTTTGAGCCATTTTCAACCATCCAAAAATAAGTCAAAGTTTTCCATAGCCTCATGCACCAACTCGAGCCCTATCAGCACAACATCACAAACTTCAAACCAACCAATTGGATACCTACACCTCCTACCATAAAGACCTTCCAACGGAGCCATCCCAATGCTAGAGTGATAGCTATTATTATAAGCAAACTCAATCAAAGACAAATGATCATTCCAATTATCCTTGAAATCAATCACACAAGCTCTCAGCATATCTTCCAAGGTATGAATGGTACGTTCGGCTTGTTCATCAGTCTGAGGATGAAAAGTCATGCTAAGTTTCACTTGAGTACCAAGACCTTTCTGAAATGACTTCCAAAACTGGGATGTAAAATAAGTACCACGATCGGAGATAATGGACAAGGGCACTCATGAAACCTTACTATTTCCTGAGAATAAACTTTGACGTAATCTTCTGATTTGAATGAAGTCTTAATGGGAAGGAAGTGAGCCCTAGAAAAAGGAGTTCCAAATTACCCGACTCATGCCTTTATTCCTTCCAGAGTTTGGTCTTGTTCCCATTCCTCACTTTCACAGTGGAGTTGAGTTTGAGTTCCTCCCATAATTCTCTTATGGATCTCCAAAACATGACCCCATAAGGTGAAGTAACATCCTTAGTTATCCAATTATCTTCAGCAGATCAACTGAGTATTTCCACTACCACTTCATTCTGAGTGCTTTACTTTGAAATGTCATATTCTTTATCCCCCAATCCCCTATTCTTTTTCCCATTTGCCACAGATTCCCATTCAACAAGGTGAAATCTTTTCTTCTCGTTATTACCTTGCCACATGAATTCCCTTCTCATCCTATCCAAACGTTTGATGACCCCTGTTAGAATAGGAAATAGTGACATCTTGTATGTTGGAGAGCATCAAGGACTGAGTTGATAAAGTTTTCAATCTCCCTCCCATAGATAGGTATTGTGTTTTCCATCTAGCTAATTTTTTCTCATACTTCTCTATCACACCATTCAATATTTCAATACACTTGGATTCTGCTCCCTAAGGCATGCACAAGTAAGTTGTTGGCAAGGTGCCAACTTCACCACCAAGTATTGAAGCTATACGATTCATATTATTGACTTCATTAATGGGATACATGAAGCTTTTCCTCCAATTAAATTTTAAGAGAGATACCCCTTCAAATAAGACCAGAATCACCCTTACATATTTCAATTGATCTTCCTCAACTCCACGGAAGATGAGTATATCATCAGCATATTGAAAGTGTGTCACTTCAAAGCTTTCTATTCCATCTCATGACACATCAAAACCTTTCAACTGTCATCTTGTGTTAGTTGTCCTAATCATACTATTCACACCATCCGTAGTGATTAAGAATAGGAAAGGTGACTGTGGATCACCTTGCATAATTCCAAGACCGGTGATGGTGACTTTTTACACTCGAGGTCCAATGGACATGGTCGTTTTATGTTCCGACAAAGGTTTTCCGATAAAGATTCCTGTAATACTCTAGCTCCTAAGTTCAATAAGGAAAGGGTTTCTAACCATAAGCCTCAAGGAGAAAATGGTGGTGGATCTTCATTGTCTACTTGTGCTAGATGTGGAAGAAAGCATGATGGTAGGTGCCTAGCTGGTTCCAATGCATGATTTGGTTATGGCAAGACGGTCCATAAGATAAGGAATTGTCCCTCAGTTGCTAAGAATGAAGGATATAACTATCGACGGGCTTAACCTTACCCTTCATCAGGTTCTAATGGGAGTCAGAAGCAAAACAGATTCTATGCACTTCAAACTCATCATGAGCAAGAGGGTTCTCCCAATATGGTTACCGGTATGTTGAAAGTCTTTCATCTTGATGTTTATGCTTTGCTTGATCCTGGTGCTACCTTGTCTTTTGTGACGCCATATGTGGCTATGAGGTTTGATGTCTTTCCAGATGTGTTGTTAGACCCTTTTTCTATCTCTACTCCTATTGGTGAATCTATTGTGGCTAAGGGAGTCTATAGAGATTGTTCCATCTCTTTATCTCATAGAGTCACTCATGTTGATCTTGTAGAGATTGATATGGTAGACTTTGATGTTATTCTTGGTATGGATTCATGCTTGGGTACTCAGGCATCAAACCAAGATGACCAAGTACGGACCGTATCTCCTTCTACGGGCCATACTGATCAACCATGTATAATGTTGCTTGAAACATTAAGTTTCTGAAGTCTAACTATGAGCAGCTAACAATGAACCGTACTTCCATGTACGACCCGTAGAACTTGACCGTAGAAGCCTTGCCCCAAAAACCCAACTTCCTGAAGGTCAAGACTATGAGGCCAACTATGGCTTGTGTACCCAACCATGGACCATAGTGGTGTCTTGTAAACCAATGTCTAGGACCTGAAATTTTTTAAATTTCCAAGGCACTAACTATGACTGGGCTCCACGACTTGTGAAACCATGAACGCACCATACATGTCACTCGTCGATCAGTGTATCAACAACTTTCTGCAACTTTTCATTTCCAATCTGACTTATATACTTTTGACGTGTTACAAGAACCTATTCTTATAGGGTCATGCCATTCAGTCTTAAAAATGTTGGAGCAACTTACATGAGGTCTATGACCACCATGTTTCATGAGATGATGCACAAAGAAATTGAAGTATACATTGATGACATAATCATCAAGTCTAAAACACAAGCTGATCATGTGCAAGATCTGAAAAACTTCTTCGAAAGGACGTGAAGATATGAACTCAAGCTTAATCCAACAAAATTTGCATTTGGAGTCTCTTCCTCAGGCTAAGCATGAATTTTTCAGGTTGCAGTTGGGAGTGTGTGATTTTGAATCAAGGGGGAATGTTAGTTGACTGATTCAAAACTCTTTAATTTATTTTCAGTATTGTTAGGAGTCTTTTTACGTTTTCAGTTAATTAGCATTAGGAGTCTTAATTTAGTTGAAGTTAGTCAATTAGCAGGTCATGGTATAGTGCCCTATTTTCTCTCTTAGTTTGTTGTTTTCCAAGTACTATTTAAAGTCTTGTATGCTGGTTTTTTAAAGTAACAAAAAATGTTCGAGTTTCTCTCTACTTCTCTTCATATTATATTGTCTTTGTTTATCTCTTTTGCCAACAATCTTCATTGAATCGGCTTCATCGTTGTTTTGGTCGTTGCCGTATGATTAGCATTCATTACAGACACATATGTAGTGTTAGGTTTGACTCTCCCACAGTTTGAGACTGGGAGAGGCAGTGGCAGCCATGGGAAGCTTCGAAGTCACCATTTAGAAGAGCAGCCACAGGGATGAAATCATACAATCAAAGATAAAGTTTAAATGCTTAAATATAAAAGATAAAAGAGAAAAATATCACATATAAGAATATATTATCACATTGTATATATCAAAACTATAGAGAAAATATATGAGCACTCTATCTTATTTATGGGATGTGATTTTTTCCATTTATTATCCATGGGCACTATGCACAATAAGTAAGATTTTCATTTAATTAAAATAAAGTATTGTACCTCAAGAATCAACACGTAAACCTTCATTAGATTGAGTAAATATGTAATAGGTTGTTTTCCCTCTCTGTATATATAGAGTAACAACACATTCCCATTCTTGCATCTCAATTCCACTCCCTTGGTGAATTCAAAGAAAAGATCGTGCTCTCTCGTCATTGATCTTCTAGGGTTTTTCTGTTACACACGCCACCACACTTATCTGTTGAATGCGCCATCATTTTCAATTTCCCCTTTGTTCTACCAATAGGACACCATCGACTTGCCACACAGTAAAAACAACAACAAACCGACGACCAAGAAGCAACAAATTTGGCTAAAATTGTTCTTTTTTCTCCGTTGAAGTGTATACGATCTCCTCATCAAGTTCCAGATTATATCTTACCAAATTATTTCCCAGATTTTCTTCAGGTTACCTTTAGTTTTTGGCTTTCAGATCTTTCCATTGATGTATATTTTTCAGATCTAGTTTTTCAATATATGTTTCATGTATAATTTTGATCGGCTATGTTAGTATACTATTGTATATCACTATCTCTTGTTCACTTTGCTCTATGTGACTCTCTGTTTCTTGATCCATAGAGTCATATATTGCATAACTCTTGTAGTTTCTAGAGTTGGTTAGTTTTGTTCATCTATTATTTATTATTTTATTTTCTTTAATTTTTGGTATCGTTAATTGGTCTTTGAATCTCTTCTTGATTCAGTTGTTCTTTTAGCTTACATCTCTCTAGTGGCTTTCGGGAATGATGCTGGACTAGGGTCATATCTTCGGTTGAGTCCGGAGGTTAGGGGAAGTAGGGGTAAGGGGGTTATGGGTTCTCCTAAGTTGAGAGTAGGGTCGGGGAACTTGATGTGAATCCTCTAAGATAATGTTCAAAGGACTAAGGAGTCTGTCCTGATCATAGAGATGGCCCCTTAAAATTTATGACTTAGGGATTTCTACTTAAAGTCTAACTCCTAAATTGACGGGTGAGCCTCCATTCTTATGTCCGCTCAGTGCTAAGTAATATTCCCAATGGAATTTATGTTGATAAACTAGATAATACTGATAATAGTGACAATTTGAACAACTCATGATTAATATTGAAAAAAAAATACTTAAATAATATATACTTTATCTAAAAGCATCTTACGCATATGAACTGAAAAGTTGAGTATAAAGTAAATCTAAAAACTTTTATATTCTGAAAATATGGGGTTTTCTTTTTGGCTCAATGGGTTAAAGGATACCCATTAATGAAATTTCACTACATGGAAGGAAAAACCTTGGTAGAATCGTTGAACTTGAAGCTTAAAGGTGAAGAACCCTAGGTTTGATCTTATTGACTAAAACTGTTGATGTAAGGCATGAGGAAGAACTAAGTTCCTCACTATGATGGTCTTACAAACCTTAAACTATCCAGATCTTGTCAAAGAACCCTAACATTGAAGGACCATCACAAAAATTTGTTCTCGAACCTTCAGATGTGTTTTCTTGAAAACCCTAGGTTTTGATGATAGATTATTGCTTAGGATACATAATCACATGTTAGAATCATTTGAGAAACGCTTACCTTGATTTGGAAGGAAGAAATCTTTATGGACTTGCTCAAAAATAAAGTCTTGAACCCTAAAATTGACTTCTTGATTTCAGTAGAGATATGAAAAAGATTTGATGTTAGAATCTTGTAAAAATTCTAGGATTTATGTTATAAGATCATAGAGAATACTTATCAAAACTTAGTAGGATTGAAGGGATCTTTTAGGGGCTGTTGGAGTCAACCAAGGTGTGAAAAGTGAGAAAGGAAACTCAAAATAACGTTTTTATGAATTCCAGAAATTTGATATACAACTGATATATATATATATATATATATACACACATCGTATACAGACCTTGTACAACGTGTGGAATGATCCACGGCTCATTGATTGATTCCATGGAGCTCATAATTTCACGAGCAAGAACCATGGCCCATAAATGTTTTCACAGACTGTAGTTTTCGATTCATGGAACCTGCTGCTAAAATTTTAGACCAGAGCATCATTGGTAATTTGATCATTACATTTTTACTCCAGACTTGAATTTATGAACGGTTGGTGGCGTTGAAAATAAGACACATAGACCTTTAATTTTGTAAGTCATGGGCTACCTAACTCCTGATATTCTAGGAGATATGGTCTTTTGAAGTTGTCCATTGCATGATTTCATGGAAAAACTTAGCGTGTAGGAATGACTTTGAACTCGACTTAGTGCTAGAGGTCCTTAATGACACTACACAACTTCCGATACACATCCTACACTTGGGAATGAACCTTAACATACATGAACAAGTCAAAATTATCTGGTACAGTCCTATACACATACAAAGTATGGTTCAGGTTTTAGCATAGAAATTGCTTTGCGGTGTTATAGCCCGACATGGTGGGCTCCAATGCAATTGGTATTTCATACTACTATCCACCAATGGGCCAGGTTGGGGTGATTATTGTAAGTCTTGCTATGTCTAAGGTTAATCCCTCAATTTGCTTCCAGACTGTGCCACCACTACTGCAGCTGTGGAAGTCCATTTGGTAGACTAGTTCTGATAATTTCTATGCTAGCTGATAGGGTTACTTTGATTGTTAAATGTAACTTTGTCATTTCCTTCATATCTTGGTAAGCTAGGGTTGGAAAAGAATAGAATAGGGACAACAAAAATCAAAATAGATCTTTTAAAAGTAGATTAAGAAAAAGATGATAAATGTTTTTAAAAAACCATCAATTGATGTTAAATGTACTTCATGGCTCAGTATTCAAGAAAGGATAATGATTGGGTCAATGAAGGAACCAAGTCGATGGAAAATAACTCCCAAATTAATACTTTAATTAATGGAATTGCAATGACACTTTGGTTTAATATTCAAGTCTTTAAAGAAATAAATTTAATATTGGAATTTTTACATAAATAATATATTTTATTTGATTAATCATGCTTTTAAGTGTAATTTTATTTTTACTACCATATATGGCATAATTTTAGCTTTAATAACCATTTGATATAAATTTGTATTAAAATTGTATGTTAGCCGAAGTTCTGAAAAATTATATTAAAGTTGTATCAAAACTGTATTAAATATAAGCAATCGGTGGTCTGGTGGTGGTGATTACGAAAAAGAAGAGGTGAAGCTCTGAAAATGTGGTGATTACGAAAACGAAGAGGTGAAGCTCTTAAAATCTGTATTAAAGTTGTATTAAAATTGTATAAATATAAAAGATAGTTATAATACAATTCGAATTCGATATTATACATTACTATAAATTCGATAGTTATTATTTCAGAACAAATATAATACATTTCTAACTATGTAAACTAATTTAAATAGTATCGGAATGTTTCAAATTCACATATAATACTTATAATATATTTGTATTAAAAATGTTTTAGTTATATATTAGGTAAAGTTCTGAAATTTTTTATTAAAGTTGTATCAAAACTATACTAAATATAAACAATCGGTGTTCTGGTGGTGGTGATTACGAAAAAGAAGAGGTGAAGCTCTGAAAATCTGTATTAAAGTTGTATTAAAATTGTATAAATATAAACGATTGTTATAATACAATTCGAATTCGATATTATACATTACTATAAATTAGATAGTTATTATTTCCGAACAAATATAATACATTTCTAACTATGTAAACTAATTTAAATAGTATTATAATGTTTTAAATTCACATATAATACTTATAATATATTTGTATTAAAAATGTTTTAATTATATATTAGGTGAAGTTCTGAAAAATTGTATTAAAGTTGTACTAAAACTATATTGAATATAAATAATCGGTGGTCTGGTGATGGTGATTTACCGAATAAAAAAGAGGTGAAGCTATGAAAATTATGTACTAAAGTTGTATAAATATAAACAATAGTTATAATACAATTCAAATTCGATATTATACATTACTATAGATTCGATAGTTATTATTTCAGAACAAATAAAATACATTTCTAACAATGTAAACTAATTTAAATAGTATCGGAACGTTTGAAATTCACATATAGTATTTATAATATATTTGCATTAAAAATGTTTTAATTATATATATGCACCACATGCATTGAAATTCTGAACAAGAAAGAAAGCTGAACAGAGAAAAAAAAAGAGAAGAAGGAGAGAGGGAGAAAGAGAATAACGAAAAAAAAGAAAAAAAGAGAGTGAAAAACGAAATAAAGAAAAGAAAGAGAAAGTGAAAAACGGGAAAAAAAGAAAGAAAGACAAAGTGAATAATGGGGGGAAAAAAAGAAAAGAAAAGAGAAGAAGGGGGGAGAGGGCCAGATATGTTATAAATGGTAAAATACTTTATATTACTATAAATGGTAATTATGAGGGTAATATATATTGTTTATGTAAAATGGCCTTTAATATTCAAGTCTTTAAAGAAAGGAATTAAATATTCAAATATCTTAAACAACGATTTTCTTCCACAATATGCAGTGATCCAACTTTGAAGGTCATTCATTCTAAGCCTATGATGAAATTCACACGTAAAACACAAAGCAGAAAAATTTCCAGTGGGCTCTATTTCTACCAATACATGTGCATATGCAAGTACTTCAAAAGCATAACCTATAAGCAAATAAGAAAAGTTATGGAATTACACAACTTATGGACTTATAGGAAAGAAAAATAAAGAACAATACAGAGGTGGTTGATTTATGGGCTAGCTCTATGCACAATCACCAATATAAGAACCAGAAATAAGAATAGTTATGAAGCTAAAGTTAAAAAATAGGAAGAAAGAGAAGAAAAGAAACATCTGGCGAAAGTCATTTGGAAAAACTGGAGAAATGATAAACGCTTCAAATGAAGTAATTCATTTGAAATCCATGTACACAATTATAAACAACATAACGTGGTCAATTAAGGCCTTATTATTTTTACTAAGATTTAGACGTCTGAATCTAAATGCATATCTGAATGATTAAGATGTTGTATCTAGATATGAACACTAAATGCTTAAGATTGTGTATTTTTCAACATCTGTATATACATAATCTAAATATATGTACATAATAAATATATAATTCAAATAAAAATTAATTAAATATTTAAACAAATTAATAAAATTAAATAATTACTTGATTAAAAAGTAAAACGCTTATACTTTCTAGTGATAGTGGAGATAGTTTGTAGTGATGGTGGTGATGGTAATAGTTATTGTTAGTGGCTAGTAATGATGGTGGTCATAATTATGACGGTGGAGGTGGTTGGTGTTGTGGTGACTATCATAATGGTGGTGATTGGTAGTGGTGCTAGTGGTTGAAATAATGAAGTGGGTTGATGTTAGTAGTTGGCGGCGTTGATGGTGGTGGATGAAAAATATGCGGTGGTTGGTGATGTGTTTGTGGTTGTTGTAGTTATGATGATGGAGGTGGTTGGTATTAGAGATTGACCACAATGGTGGTAGTGGTGGTGGTGGTGATGGTGGAGGTGGCATTGATGGTTGTGGTAGTGACCGAAGAATGTGTGGTGGTAGTTGGTGGTGGTTTTACTCTTGATGGCAGAGTTTGTTGGTAGTAGGAATTGTCTATAGTAGTGGTGAAGAAGGCGGCGGTTACAAAGATTCTAGTGGTGACAGATATTGAGACGGTAGTTGTGGCAATGGATATACTCATAATGATGGAGGAGTTAAGTGTGGTAGTAGCTGACAGTAGTGGTTAGCAATGGTGGTAGTTGTAATGACATAGGTGGTTGGTGGTAAACAAATCTAATGGTGGTTGTGATGGAAGAGGTGATTAATGGTTGTGGTTGGTGATTGTGGATACAATGATGGTGAATATATTATCCAAACAAGAATACCTCTTAATGATATTAAGACTCTGTCCTATATCTTAATGATTAAGACATATTCAGACCCATTAAGTGCTTAAATATTAATAAACAAATGCACTTAGTGGTCTATTATCTAATCCATTCAGATTCAGACCTCCATTAAGTGCAAACAAATGAGGCCAATTTACTATAAAATCTTACTTAAGAAAAAAACTTGCAATGTCTAGAGTATGATTCTAGTTCTTTTTAACAGTATAGCTCTTTCTTAATCTATAGAAGGAAAAACAAACAAGGCCAAAAGTTCACTTGTTTGCTGGATTAATTGTCCTCGTCATCTACACTACTCTATCATTAGCAATCAAAAAGTGGGGTATAGGGGGGAGGGGTGTTGAAACTATTGAAGGCACTAAAATTACTTGATCATTGTCTAGAACCCCTCGGCAGCAACCGAGCTTGTTTGTCTCTTGTCTTCAATGGTACTTGCTTATGCTTTCTCCTTCTTCTTTTTGAATATGTCACTATGGGTTGTTTGCCAACAATCATGGAATCGCTAGAAATCTCTTCACCCTTTGTCAAATTGTTCTTTTCGACCACATAGGACTTTTCTAAGTCTTTACATTCACCACATGTCCTTCCTATGTTTGATGTATCTGCAACTTTTCCCTGAGCCTCTATTTCAACATCTGCCATGACTCTAAGTTTTAAAAGCAGGGCTGCAAGATCCAACTCCCAGCAACTAGAGGGAGCATTTGATGCTTCTTGACAAGTGAGCATATATGAAGGGATCTAAAGAGAGAAGCCGAACATCTCTTCGTTCGAATTATGAAAATATTTAAGGTCCAAATGCTGACAGAATACCGACATTAAGCCAACTACTTTGACTAATGGATGAACTGTGACACATTCCATCTTAGTATAGTCACCAAGTACTTCCATCGAATCAAAGTTGTATATCATATTATTCGGAGTTAGCGCATTCCATTTAGGAGACCAATGCATGTAAAGAGCCCAAACATCCCTTTTCTAAGTTGCTCGCACTCTTCACTTTTGGCGCCGCACCCGTGTCGACATGACATGGGTGTGGGTATGGGTGTGGGATCCGTGTCTATTATGATCAACTGATTTTGGGTACTTTGACAAAAATTGACAGAGAAAGTCTTGACATTTTTAATGATTTCTGTAATCAATACAAAAGCTAAGGTGAAATTGAATAAAATGGAATACCTTTTATATAGAAATTTCTATGTCACTCCTTTTCCTTTAATCTTCTTCCAAGATTATCCTCAAGTTCTCCACATAATATCTCAGAATTTAGGTTTTATAAGTCTATTTCTAGATATTTTAATTATTTTAAGGTGAATCCCCGCACCTGTATCCATACATGGATCCATATTCCCGAATCTTAAAAATTCTATCATCAAGTATTCGACCTCAAGATCAACATCCATATCGGACACCTGCACCCAAGTTTGAGCAGGTGGGAAATGACTCAATATAAACTACACCTGCACAGTGCATGTAGTTTTGTAGTTGAAGAACACTCAATATAAACGTGGGAAATGACTCAAGATAAAGTTCATATTCATCAACATGGTGTGACAGTTGATCAGAAGAACCTAAAAATTAAGTGCAACTATTGTAGTAAAGTTGTTTCTAGTTTTCATGGGCTTAAGCACCACTTAGAAGGTATTCTTGGAGATGTAACTCCTTTCTTAGAGGCTCCTATACTTGTGAAAGAAGCACTTAAAGCTGAGATACTTGATAAGAAAATTGAATATCTAATAAAGAATTTCGAGCAACTTCCGCACCCAAACCTTCCTTTGAAGAGGAACTTGTGCCCTCGAGATGGTGAGACACATTTCGCTCAGACTTCTCAAAGTGTAGATTCATCCTCACTAGAGATTTTGAAATCATTAGCAATCAAACGAGGGGGTATAGGGAGGGGGTGCTGAAACTACTGAAGGCACCAAAATCACATTATCATAGTCTAGAAGCCCTCGGCTGCAACAGAGCTTGTTTTTCTCTTGGCTTCAACGGTATTTGCTCCTTCTTTTTCTCCATCTTCTTTCTGAATATGTCACTGTGGATTGTTTGACATTGTTGAGTTTGCTTTTAGTTAGTGCAGTCATTTTTAGCATAATAAGTTACCTATCTTTAGGATGAATTTGAATTGTAAATATTTGGTAGGTTGTTTTAATTGTTAAGATTATTTAGCCTTTTTTGAATTTTTGTTATGCACATTTTCTGTATTATGTTATCGAGTGGGCTGTTTAATGTCTTATTATGCTTAACAAAAATATTGAGAGATATTTCAATCAATTCTTTTTTGCTACCCCATTTTTAAGTAAACACCAATAGTGGTATCGAGAGTTTCATTGATCATATGGGATCTGTGAAATCTTCCAAAAAATTACCATACAATTTTAACACGTAAGGGCTATCCTTTTAACCCATTAGGACTACCCATTTTAGGCCATCAGGACTACCCATTTTAACCCGTCAGGGATACGATTTTTAACCCATGCTTTTTGCAACACACAGGTTTTTTTCAACCAACTTTTAACCTAAACAAATGGCAAGTAACAGTTTCTCTTTGATTGCCCAAAAAATTTTCATAGGTGAAAACTATCATATTTGGTCAGTGAAAATGAAATCATATCTTGAAGCCAATGATTTGTGGGAAGTTGTAATAGAAGATATACCCTTACAACCTCTCCCTGCAAATTCTGTCCTTGCCCAAATTAAATCTTATTTAGATGAAAAAACCAAGAAATTCAAAGCCAAAACTGTAATTCAGAATTCAGTTGCGCATTCAATATTTTCAAAAATCATTGCTTGTGAGACGACAAAAAAAACTTAGGAAATTTTTTAAAAAGAATATCAAGGAAGTGACCGAGTTAGACAAATGCAAATTTTATATTTGAAAAGGGATTTTGAACCCATTTGGATGTAAGATGATGAAACTGTGGTTAAGTATTTTGACAAGATTTCTTTGATTGATAATAAAATGAGGTTGCTTTCCAAGGATTTCAAAGATAACAGAATAGTAGAAAAAATTCTTGTGATAAAGTCAAAGAGATTTGAGACTAAAATTTCATCTCTAAAAGAGTCTAAATATATCTCTACTATCTCTGTTGAAAAACCAACAAGTAATTTTCAAGAACAAGAGCAAAGAAGAGCCTTTAGGAAAGATAATGTTACTGAGGGCCCTTTTTATGCACAAAACAGAAAAGAAAAAGGTAATTATACTCTTTGCAAATACTGCAAAAGAAAAACACACTTAGTAAATTTCTTTTGGTGGAGACCTAATGCAATATGTGGAAATTGCAAAAAAGATGACCATATTACAAAAGTGTGCAAGCTTAAAAATAATCCTCAAGCACAAGCAGCAGAAACAGAAATCGAGGAGGAGCAACTTTTTTAAATTGTAGTATCTAAAGCAAAAGAGGAGTGTTGAGTTTGCTTTTAGTTACTGAAGATCATAATAAGTTATCTAGCTTTAGGATGAATTTGTATTTTAAATATTTGTTTTGTTGTTTTAATTGTTGATATTATTTAGCCTTTTTTGAATTTTTGTTATGCACATTTTTTGCATTATGTTATCAAGTTGGTTATTTAAAGCCCTATTATGCTTAATAAAAATATTGAGAGATATTTCAATTAATTCTTTTGCTGCCCCATTTTTAAAAAACACCAACAAACAATAATCATGAAATATCTCGAGCCTCTTCACCCTTTGCCACATTGTTGTTTCCAACCACATAGTACTCCTCTGACTCTTTTTCTTTCACCACATGTCCTTCCTATGTTTGAAGTATCTGCAGCTTTTCCCTTAGCCTCTATTTCAACATATATTATGACTCTAAGATGTTCTAAATGCAGGGCTGCAGGATCTAACTCCCAGCAACTACTGGGAGAATTTGGTGCTTCTTGATCAGTTAGCATATATGAATGGATCTGAAGAGAGAAGCGGAACATCTCTTCCCTCGAATTATGAAAATATTTGGGGTCCAAATGTTGATGGAATACTGACATAAAGCCAACTACTTTGGCTAATGGATGAACTGTGACCACCTTTTTTCTCAGTGTAGTCGCCAAGCACTTCCACCGAATCAAAGTTGTATATCAAATTACTTGGGGTTAGCACATTCCATTTAGGAGACCAATGCCTAGACAAAGCCCAAACATCCCCTTTTATAGGGAAAATTTTGATAACACCACCAAACCCTTTCACCCACTTGACCTTGTGTTATGACCCAAAATACACCCTAGAGTGACATGGCTTATAAGAACCCGAGAGGTCCTACACAAGCCACTTGACATACATAATGCATAAGGAATTACAACAAAAGAGAGAATAGGTAAAATCGTTTCATATCATAAAAGAAAGTTTAGACCATAAAAGTGGAATCATAACTATATCTTGACAAGACATTCTAAACCAACAAAGGAGTGGTTGGGATGTAACCCGTACACCACTTACAAAGTCTCAAAGAAAAGCAACAAAAGGAATAAAATGCTTCATGTACTTGCCCTCTATGTATGAGGATTCACCAATCCAATAGTAAGGTAACAATCCAAGCTAGCCACGAGTGTAAGAAGAAGCGTCGGACCCTATATTATAAAACAATATAGCCAGAAGTATGCATTAGTACACGAAATGTACTAATAATATTGGAGCACCCCATGGTTGATTACTCGGTCTAATGAAACCTTCATCCAATAACTATTTCAACTGATTCTTTAATTCCTTAAGTTCTGTCTGGGCCATTAGGTAAGAGGGATAGAGATTGGCTGCATATCTGGGAGAAGGTCAATATCAAAGTTTATTTCCCTTTCGAAAGGATTACCGGGAAGATCAACAAAAAACACTTCCGGAAACTCATTTACAATCTGAACTGACTCAAAAGTAGGGGTTTCAGAATCCATTTCCCTAACTCGAACAAGATGATAAATGCAACCCTTAGAAATCATTTTCCTAGCTATTAGGCAAGATATGAACTGACCCCTAAGAGCATAATTTCCCCCTTCCCATGACATGATAGGTTCATTCGGAACCTTAAATGTGACCAATCGGGACCTACAATTTATGGAAGCATAACATGCATGAAGCCAATCAGTCCAAAGAATAATATCAAAATCTATCATATCAACATCAACAAGATCAACATGAGTGACTCTTTGAGAAACAGAAATAGGATAATTTCTATAAACTCTCTTAGCAACAATAGAATCATCAACAAGAGTAGCGACAAAAGGGATTAGAAAGGGTTTTAGGACCAACAACGAATCTCATGTCCACATAAGGAGAAAAAAATGAAAAAGTATCACTCGGATCAAGTAAAGCATACACATCATAATGAAAGACTTTCAACATTCTAGTCACAATATCAGGAGAACCCTCATGATCCTACCAAGTCTGAAGTACATAAAACCTATTCTGATGAAGAGCACCTGATGCAGAACCACTAGTTTGGGCTTGCCAACCATCCATTCCCTTAGTAGCAAGCTTCATATAATCTCTTATCTTGTGGCCACTCTTCCCACAACTAAAGAAACCATCAGTACCGGCTAAGAACTTTCTTGAGTGACTCTTGCTACAACTTTGGCAAGTGGGAGTAGAAGATCCATTATCACTTCTTCCTCAAGGCTTGGGGTTAGAATCCCTATCCTCGTTGAACTTATGATCCGTAGCATTAGAATAACCTTGACCAGAAAACGTTTGCTAGAATTGAGGACGACCATGTCCACCGAACCTAGAATAAGAAAAGTCACCACCATCAGTCCTTGCCCTTTTTGACTCCCTAGACTTCTCCTCTAGTTTTTCCTCTTCGATTTGCTCGGCGTGTGTCATCAAATGGGAGATATCCATCTCCTTGATTAGCTTGGCAGTACAACACTCCTTGACCACCATTTTGGACACACCCGACACAAATTTACTCATCCTTACCCTAGAGTCAGCAACCATAGTCAGAGCATACTTAGCCAATTGAGTAAACTTCAAAGCATACTCTTTCACACTCATATTTCCTGGATGAAGATTAATGAACTCAAGGACCTTCGCTTCCCTAATCTCAAGGGGAAATAAATGATCAAGAAACATTCCTTTGAATTTCTTCCAATCAAGAGGACCCACATCAATAGCCCTCTCTTCTCTCCATTGGTTGAATCAAACTTGAGCAGCACCCTTGAGTTGCTAAGTGGCCAATTCCACCTTTTCTACCATTGACACTCCTATAATATCCACTATATTGTAGACCTACCTCATCAATGAACTTTTAAGGATCCTCATCAACTTTTGACCCATGAAAATCCAGGAGATTCATCCTAGTGAAATCCCTTATCCTTGTTGTTGTCGTACCCATATTTGGATTCATGGGAGGAATGGCTTCTCCATTAGCGTGGGACGTCATAGCTTGAGCCAAGTCTTTAAAATCAGCTCAGATCTCTGCATGAGTCACTTGTTCGGCCAAAGGATCAACCAAAACATGAGGAACCTTGGGCTCCACATTCTCACCCACATTCCTTCTCACATGATCCATATCCTGAAAAGCATCGGATTAGAGTTAGGAGAAGGACCTTTATAGAGATGAACTCTATGGAAAGACTTTAGAGTAGTGAAAGAAGTAAAGTTTCCTAAATGCCTTGTAGCCTCCTATTCATAAATGTGGCATGCTTCACACTTATGAACAAGACTCTACTTCACGAGGCTTGTAAGACATTCTAGGACCTTTTCTAAACCTTGTGCTCTACATACCAAGTTTTGTCACAATCCAAAGCACACCCTAGACGTGAAATGGCGTATAAGACTCTGAGAGACCCTACACAATCCACTTGACATACATAATTCATTAGGAATTACAACAAAACAGAGAATAGGTAAAATCGTTTCCTATCATAAAAGAAAGTTTAGAACATAAAAGTGGAATCATAACTATGTCTTGACAAGCCATTCTGAATCAACATGGGAGTTGTTAGGACATAACCCATACACCACATACAAAGTCTCAAAGAAAAGAAATAAAAGCAATAAAAGTCTTCATGGCCTTGCCCTCCAAGTATGAGGACTCACCAATCCAAAAGTAAGGTAGCAATCCAAGCTAGCCACAAGCGAAAGGAGAAGTGTCGGAACCTATATTGTAAAACAATATAGGCACAAGTATGCATTAGTACATGGAATGTACTAAGTATGGAGAAATGTATAAAAGACATAAACATGATCATTTGAGGATTTAAACATGATATGCATGACAAAGCTAAAACATGAGTAAAAACCTTTAAAGAAATTGTAAGTCATAAACAAGGTCAATGCATTTTTTCATAAAACCTTTGAAGGTAACATAGTTTGTTTTATGGGATATTTACCGTTAACCGACACTAAGACCATGCGAGGTATAACATGAAATATGATGTAACCCTTACACCGAAAAGGAGATTTTACTTGCCAAGGTAGACTCCATAACATCCATTCATATGCTATTTGTGGATCAACTAGCTAGGTCAGTTAAGACAATTCTACAGGGCCACGTAGTTTGAGACAATTCTACGGGGCCACGTTAGCCTTTACTAATGGGAGAGCCTCCATCTCAAAGTCCTCTCAAATCCCAACGGAATTAGTCATAATCTTATTTATATTATTATAGTTGAAAAGGCACAATTAAACTACCAATCTAATCCTAAGTCATCATAGTATAGCTCCTAAAAATCATGATTCATACATGTGTGAGAAAAACTTTTACAACCACGATTTCATAAGATGTGAGAAAACCTTTTACAACCATGATTTCATAATATGTGAGAAAACCTTTCACAATTCATTGATACTTATCTCATAAGCATCTTTAGTTCATAAACATCATTTTCATAAAACATGCATAGCTTTCGTAAATCATACTTCATAAATTTGTAAGCTTTCTTCATAAATTCATCATCACAGTCATATATTACTAAAAGTGGGAAGCCCCAAAGTATAAAGTTTGATTACCATTTTGTCCTTACACTAAATCATAAAATTATAAATCATTTAATTAATTAAAGATTAAATATTAAATCATATTATATTATCATAATACTAAATATTAAAATGGAAAGGTGTTAAGTCAAATGTATCTATATTTATTTGACACATGAAAATGTATGTCTGAATAAATATTAGAACTAAACCGTTTCAACTTCTCTTAATTATTATTTGAATAAAGTAATGTAGTACTACTCTACTATTTAACCTTGTGAAAACGTTTACTTTTTGTATTCCAAATCGAATTCACTGAAGTAATTAGTATGCTAATGCATTAGGAAAATCAAAAAGTTATTTGAAGTCTTTGATGCAATTATTTTTTATTCACTATTGATATATAACATTATAATACAATTTACATAAATATTATTTGTACTAATATTTTACTCTTCTTCATTTTTTTTATATTTTAATTTGCCTTAAATATTCACTATCATAAACCATATCTAATTACCTATTTAATTGCTACTCTTAAATCCATAACTCTCATACTTTTCATATTCATAACCTCTTAATATTAATTTAAAACTTTAAGATATCTTTTGATATTCCTCAATTTTTGACTATATAAATTCATCTTTTTGGTTTTATGAGACTCTATTCCAAGGTTATTCATTTCTTTCTACAGTTAAATTAATGAAGCATTTATATCATTATTGTACTATTTGATTTATGTTTTTGTTTGACTCGATGAAGAATACTCTTGAATTTTTATTGGTTACGAGAGAAGGTGTAGAAAGAACTCAGAAAATTATATAGTAATTCTATATTTCTTTTTTCATCTATATTGTTGTCACGACCCAATTTCTCGGGTCATGATGGCGCCTACCAACCCACTAGTAGGCCAACCAAACCCTATCCCGAAACTAAACAGTAATGGCACTTAGGGTGGAAACTAACTCTTAACTAAGCGGAAGCAACAAATACAACACATAAGAAAGCGAAAGCGAAACCAACTATATACACAAGACAACTCCCAAAACCTGGAAGTCACAAGTACAAAACTACTAAGAAGAGTACAAGTCCCAAAAGTGGACCACAGAAACAAACTGTCTCGAAAACAAAAGAAAAGTCAAAATATGAATACATAAGGAGATAGATAATCCCAGAACGCCATATGCTCACCCTCGTCTCCTGGACAGAGAGCTGCAAGCTCGATCTCAACACTGATAACTGGTGCTCGGACCTGCATCACGAAAACAGATGCAGAGTGTAGCATGAGTACCAAAATAACAGGCACCCAGTAGGCATCATAGGCCGACTGAGCAAGAAAGGCAAAAACAGGCAGACAAGATAGAATCAGCACAAACAGAGGTCAACAGAACGGAAGCAGGAACAGAGAAAGCGGAAAGCAACCATAGAACAACTAAGCTAAACCCAGTTGAGCCCCCGAAAAGACCCACTGGGCACACTCGTGCGCAAGTTTAAATAAAACCCGAACGGACCCCTATAAGCTCGAAAGGTACACAGAAGAGCTATTCTACAGAAACAAAGGAAACCACAACTCCAGAAGCCTTAACAGCCATGGGTCTCGGACCCAAAAAGATAACACCTGGGCCAAGCCCAATCATCAATAACGAGCTGGAAATAGCGAACTCTAACCGGATAACATCAGCCTCGAGCTGGAACAATACCTGGGCCCATCCCAATCATCAGTCACGATCTGGAAATACTGGACTCTAACCTGGTAACGTCAGCCTCGAGCTGGAACAATACCTAGGCCAAGCCCAATCATCAGACACGAGCTGGAAATACCAGAGTCTAATCGGGTAACGTTAGCCTCGAGCTGGAACAATACCTGGGCCCAGTCTAATCATCAATCACGAGTTAAAAATACCAGACTCTAACCGGTTAAAGTCAGCCTCGAGCTAGAACAATACTTGGTCCCAGCCCAATCATCAGTCACGAGTTGGAAATATCAGACTCTAACTGGGTAACGTCAGCCTCGGACCGGAAATCACGTCTCTCGCTCAACTGCCTAGCGCTAGAAATATCAGCTCCAACCGAGTAATCTCAGCTGCGAGCTGGGACTAGTAGCCTGCGCTCAAGGGTCTCGCCTTGGAAATACCTAGCTACAATCGTGTAACGTCAGCTATTGATCAGAACTTGCAGCCTACCCCCGACAGCCTAGCGCAGGAAATATCGGAAGCAAATTGAATAACGTCAGTTGCAATTTGGAGCTAACACCCTCGAGCCGGATAAAGCAGCAACCAAACAAACAATACAACGCAAGACTAAACAACACGGGCCGCCGCCCCTACGAGGATATCAACTGATGGCTCCCAGCCTCGCACAATCCAACCATAAATCAACGCAACAACGCTAAATCTTCCGGCAGCATCACAGAATCGCAGAAACAAGAGAGAAAGAATTGGAAGGTCCGGAAGCCACGAAAACGCCTAAAGTAAGGCTCAACTACCAGACCCAAGTCTGCTATACCAGTCTACATGGACCTAGTCCATCCGAAATGACATCGGATACATACTCAAGTCAACAGGTGCATAGGACTAATGCAATACTATCCTAGCCTATTTTAAGGCTGAAAAACACATGCAATCAACAAAACGGAAGTAGATAACCCGAACCCACGCATGCAACAACAGATAACCACCCAGCAAATAATTCACAACACAAATACCAACAGTGCAAGCCAACAACCCAACCTACAGCATGATACTAGCCCCGAACAGCCCACAAATCAACTCTAAACGAGGAAAAATGGAGAAGAAGAAGAAAAATACTAGCTACCCAACCCCAGGTTCACACAAGTCGACAAGCATTTACACCATCATGCTCAATCTAGAAAGAAGGGAAGCCGTAACCTACTAGAAAGTCGATCACGCGCGCTCCAAGTCACTCAACCGGAGATTTCCCCTTCCGAACGACCTTAAACTGCTACCACGCTATCAAAAATAGAGTCACAGGGTCAATACGGTCGTTAAGACACTAAAATCATCAAATTTGAAGAAAGACCAATTTAGGAATCAAAATCAGGAACGTGGGACCCGCTCTGGATTTTCCAGAATTTACTCCGTAAAGTGGTCCTAAATCCACCCCCGAACCCATATTCAAAAACGGAACACTAATAGGGGCTCGGATCAGCTCTACGCAAGCAAAACAAGAAACGTAAAACTTTACCCAATTTATTCCAAGAGAGCAACTTACGCCTCGAATTCATGACAATCAAGGAGTACCCAATGCAAACAACCAAAAAACTCACGAAGCCAACGAGAATCTGAATGCCTCGGACTTCGAATCACTATAAACCGATAACCGAGGAGGGAGATATGATTTTTTGAAGCTATCATCCAAATGAGCCTCGACCTCCATTATATAACCACTGTTGCTCGCTCTTCTCCACGAACGTGGCCCCAAGGCCCCGCGAAAGCGGAGGCAAAACAACCACTAGTCTGCGAACGCAGCCAGAGCTCCACAAACCCGGAGAGAAGTGACCCTGTGCTCCGCGAATGCGGAGAACAAGGACTCCACATGCACACTGACCTCCGCGAATGCAGAGCACAAGAACATCAACCCCTCACAGACCTCTGTGAACATGGAGTAGCTCACGCGAACGCGGAGCACAGGGTCACAGACCTCCATGAACGCTGTCTCTGGCCCGTGAACGTAGAGTACACTCCTTCACTCCTCTGCGAATACGGAGCCTATCTCGCGAACGCGGAGAGATGGGTTGTCTGCATTTTTGACAGATGCACAGCTGAGTTTTGGCAACTCCAAAACTCCGGTGGGGTGCTCGGGATTCGTTTGGAAGCCCGTACACGCAAATAAAATATGCTACCCCCTCGAATTCGATGTTCCAGGCTCAATAACACAGTTGAAATTTCAATACGAGGTTGTTTCGATAAAAAGTGGGTCCCACACCCAGTGGGTCATTTTAGCCAATTTCTACCGGAGGCCTAGAATTTTGATCAGAAGTTCCCGAAATTTCTCGAAGGGTCATTCTAGACCAAACTCGGCATTTCAGAAATAACCGTGTTGTCAGAATTTTCATCCAAGCACGTTTACCAAGAATGTTGACCGAAGTCAACCTTAAGCCAAATTTCGAGGGCTATAGAGCTAACTGGCCCCAAAATCACACCGGAAACCTCGGGACTCAGGCAAACCATGCTTCTAGCCTAATTTGGCAATTCCGAGGCTGATGGAACTGTCAGAATTCTCATCTGAGGTCGTTTACCTGAAGTTATGACCGAAATCAACTTTTCAAGGTTCGGAAGCTCCAAAACAAGAAAACAGGTATAAAAATCAAACGAACGACCAGGACATCGAACAGCCAATGCCAGCAAGTCATAAATGACTTGGGGTCACTACAGGAATTCTCTAAACGACAGAAAGATGGCATCAACACAGAAATGACTCGGAGGGTTATTACAATATCCAATACTAAAAGGACTTTCATCCACGAAAGTAAGGATCAAGAAGTACCTGAGGCCTCAAATAAGCTGGAGAACTTCTCCCGCATCTCCCGCTTGGTCTCCCAGGTAGCCTCCTCAACTGGACAATGCCTCCAACGAACCTTAACTACAAGAATGGCTCTCGACCTCAGCTGCCTCATGTCTCTGGCCTAAAAAGCAACTGGCTCCTCAATATAGGTCAGGCGATCATCAAACTCAACTGCATCGTACTAGAGCACATAAGACTCCTCTGGAACCTAACTGCGCAGCATCGAAACATGGAAAATCGGATGAATAGCTGAGAATGCTGGAGGTAAAGCTAACTCATAATCCACCTCACCAACTGCCCTCTAATCTCAAAAGGTCCAATATACCTTGGCTAAGCTTTCCCCGCCTCCCAAATCTCATCACGTCTTTCATGGGCGACACTCGGAGGAATACTCTATCACTCACGACAAATCTCAACGGTCAACCCCTGCAGTCTGCATAACTCCGCTACCTACTCTGAGCTGTCCTGAGCCGATCCTTAATCAATCTAACATGCTCTAAGGACTCCTGAAACAAATTCATACCACGCGGCTTAGGCTCCATAGACTCAAACCAACAACCTGGAGTGCGACAATGCCTACCATATAAGGCCTCAAATAGGGCCATCTGAATGCTGGAATGGTAGTTGTTGTTGTATGCAAAGTCTGCCAAATGCAAGAATTGATCCCACTAACCTCCAAAATTCATAACACAGGCCCGCAACATATCCTCAAGAACCTAAATAGTACGCTCCGACTAGCCATTAGTTTGCGGGTGAAATGTTTTGCTAAGGTCGACATAGGTGCCCAACTCCTCCTGAAATACTCTCCAAAAGCTAGAAGTGAATTGTGAACCCCGGTCTGAAATGACAGAAATAGGCACACCATGAAGACGGACTACCTCCCGAAGGTAGGTATGGGCCAACCTCTCAGCACTGAAGGAAGAATGAACTGCAAGGAAGTGTGCTAACTTGGTCAATCGATCCACGATGACCCAAAAGCTGTCAACACCTCTAGAAGTCTGTGGCAACCCAACATTGAAGGCCATGGTGATAGGCTCCCACTTCCACTCAGGAATGGGTAATCTCTACAACTCTCCACCATGCCTCAAATGCTCGGCCTTCATTTGCTGGCAACATAAGAACCAGGACACATAGTCTGAGATGTCCCCCCTCATACCGCTCCACCAGTAGTGCTGCCTCAAATCACGATACATCTTAGCTGTGCCCGGATAGATAGAATACCTGGAATCATGGGCCTCGCTAAGGATCAGCTGAATCAAATCACCAACTCTTGGAACACACAAACGGCCAGAAAACCTCAAAACCCCATCTGTATCAAAGGAAGCCTGCCCGACATCATCCTCCAAAACTCTATCTCTAAGTGCCACTAAAGACTCATCCTCGAACTCACGACTACAAATCTTATCAAGAAGCGATGACTGAACCCCCACATAAGCTAACACTTGCTTGGAATATGAAACATCAAATCTTACCATCCGATTTGCTAAGGACTGGATGTCCAAAGCCAAGGGTCGATCCGAAACAGAAATAGAGAGGTCATAGTCCTTCAGGAGCTCAATCTATCGGCGCTGCCTCGAATTAAGATCCCTCCGACTCAAAATGTACTGAAGGCTCATGTGATCAGTATATATCTCGCAATGAACTCCATAAAGGTAGTGCCTCCAGATCGTAAGCGTAAAAACTACCACCGCACACTCCAAGTCATGAGTGGGGTAGTTGCGCTCATGCATCTTAAGCGACCTTGACGCCTAAGCAGTAACCCGGCCCCGCTGCATCAACACACAACCCAAACCAATGCCGGATGTGTTACAGTAGACTGTGAAGCCCTCGCCCTTAATTAGAGGAGTCAATATAGAAGCGGTGGTAAGCAACTCCTTGAGCCTCAGAAAGCTCCTCTCACACTCCTCTGACCACACAAAGGGAACAGCCTGGCTAGTCAACCGAGTTAGAGGTGCTGCTATAGTGGAGAAACCCTCGACAAAGCGCCTGTAGTACCCTGCCAATCAAACGAAGCTCTGAATCTTAGTCACAGAAGTGGGCCTTGCCCAACTACGAATAGCCTCAATCTTCATTGAATCTACCATAATGCCATCCTTGGACACCACGTGCCCCAAGAATGCTATAGACTCAAGCCAAAACTCGCACTTTGAGAACTTGGCATAAAGCCGTTGATCTCTCAAAGTCTGGAGCACAATCCTTAAATGCTGCTCGTGCTTATTATGGCTCCGCGAGTATACCAAGATATCATCAATGAAGACTATGACAAAAGAGTCCAAATAATGCCTGAATACACGAGTCATCAAGTCCATAAAGGTGGCAGGGGCATTAGTCAACCCAAAAGACATCACTAGGAACTCATAATGGCCGTAACGAGTCCTGAATGTGGTCTTAGGGATATCCGATGCTCTAATCCTCAATTGATGGTACCTAAATCTCAAGTCAATCTTTGAAAACACGGTGGCACCCTGAAGCTGGTCAAATAGATCATTAATACAAGGCATAGGATAACGGTTTTTCACCATACCTTATTAAACTGCCTGTAGTCAATACACATCCGCATGGTGCCATCCTTCTTCTTCACAAATAGGACTGGGGCACCCTAAGGCGACACACTGGGCCAGATGAATCCCTTACCCAAGAGATCCTGAAGCTAATCACTAACCTCCCTGAGCTCGGCAGGTACCATACAATACAGAGGAATAGAAATGGGTCGAGTACTCGGCTCCAAGTCTATGGCAAAGTCAATATCTCGCTCTGTGGGTAGGCCAGGAAAGTCGGTTGGAAACACATCTGTGAACTCTCGGACTATAGGTACTGAATCAACTGTAGGGCCCTCCCTACTCACATCTCTAATATAAGCCAAGTATGCCAAACATCCGCCAGCCACTAGCCTCCAGGCCAGAACATAAGAAATGACCCTAACCGGCATGCAACTACAAGAACCCTGCCACACCACCGGCAGAATACTAAGCATGGCTAAAATCACGGTCTTGGCATAGCAATATAAGACAGACCGGTGGGATGATAGCCAATTCATGCCCAGAATCACATCAAAATCCACCATACAAAGCACAACAAGATCAACCACACCCGATCCACTACTAAAGAATCCCTTACTGGGGTCGAAATATGCAAAGGTACAGATAAGGGATCAAGACTCACTCTCAAACGAGGCACATAATAATCCGACACATAAGAATGAGCAGAACCAGGATCAAATAAGGCTGAAGTGGATTGATGGTATAAAAGAACCATACCTATGATCACCGCATTCGACTCCTCAGCCTCTGCTCTAGCTGGAGCTGCATAGAAATAGCCCTGGGTACCTCTACCTCGAGCATCAACTCTACCGCATGTCCTGCCTCCCCGAGGACCTCTTGGAGCACCCTGTTGCTGAACTCCTACCCTAGCTGGAGGTGCTACTGCCGAAACTGGTCTCGCCGCCTGAGGAGGTGGTAAAGCTGACCTGGAAAGTAGGCACTCCCTAGCCCAATGACCAAGCTCCCTGCATGTAAAGCAACCCTGCAAAGCTCTGCTCACCGCTGAAGGCCAGCCACCCCGACATGACGAACCTGACTAGAAACTACCTCGGCCCTGACTCTGGCCGGCACTATGCCCACTCTGATGGAAGTGGTCACCCTCTCAGATCTGTAACGCTGCCTAATATGGGCGACTGGGATGACCTGATTGGAACCTCTGATAAACCTGGTCCTGAGTAACTTTAGGCCTGGTACGGGGCCTAGTAGCTCTACCATCCTTTTTGACCTTCTTGCCACTTCACCCTTGGGCCTTGCAACGGAGTTGCTGCTTTATACCCCCGATAGCAGCTAAGATTTGGGCAAGCATGCCCTGAAGATCAGGAGCGACAGCTGGTGCTAGCGGTGGTTGGGCTTGTTTCGGCTGAGGAGGAATCTGATACACCCGAGGATCTAGCTACGGCTCCAGAATCCTCGCTCTAACACGGCCTTGTGCAGCAGCACCCCTTCGACCTCAGGGTCGACCTTTGCTGCGCGTGCGAGCCATCCTGTAACAAAATGTAACAAGTGAGATTTCATGAAACCAACCAGACACAACGCACGAACAGGGGTCAAAACAAGAAAACATCCTAAGGACATCCTGTAGCCTCCCGAAGATAAGTCACGGACATCTCCGCGCCGATCCTCAGGACTCTACTAGATGCTAGTTCTGTACAAGTGAGACCAACGAATTGGGCTCTGATACCAACATGTCACGACATGATTTCTCGGGTCATGATGGCGCCTACCAACCCACTTGTAGGCCAGCAAACCCCTATCCCTGAACTAAACAGTAATGGGACTAAGGGTGGAAACTAACCCTCAGCTAAGCGGAAGAACCAAATACAACACATAAGAAAGCGGAAGCAAAACCAACTATATGCACAAGACACCTCCCAAAACCTGGAAGTCACAAGTACAGAACAACTAACAAGAGTACAAGTCCCAAAAGTTGACCATGGAAACAAACTGTCTCAAAAACAAAAGACAAGTCAAAATATAAATACAGAAGGAGACAGGTAATCCCAGAACACCATGTGCTCACCCTCGTCTCCTGGACCGACAGCTGCAGGCTCGATCTCAACGCTGATAACTGGTGCTCAGACCTGCATCATGAAAACAGATGCAGAGTGTAGCATGAGTACCTAAACAACAGGTAACCAGTAAGCCTTATAGGCCGACTGAGAAAGAAAGGTAAAAACAGGCAGACAAGATAGAATCAGCACAAACAGAGGTCAACAGAACAAAAGCAGGAACAAAGAAAACGTAAAGCAACCACAGAACAACTAAGCTAAACTCAATTGAGCCCCCCATGAAACCCACAGGGCACATTCGTGCGCAAGTTTAAATATAACCCGAACGGACCCCAATAAGCCCGACAGGTACACAAAAGAGCTATTCTACAGAAATGAAGGAAACCACAACTCCAAAAGTCTCAACACCCATGGGTCCCAGACACATAAAGATAACACCTGGGCCAAGCCCAATCATCAGTCATGAGCTAGAAATACTGGACACTACCGAGTAACGTCAGCCTCGAACTGGAACAATACCTGGGCCCAGCCCAATCATTAGTCACGAGCTGGAAATACCGAACTCTAATCGGGTAACGTCAGCCTCTAGCTGGAACAATACCTGCGCCTAGCCCAATCATCAGTCACGAGCTGAAAATACTTTATTCTAATCGGGTAACGTCAACCTCGAGCTGGAACAATACCTGGGCCCAGCCCAATCATCAATCACGAGCTGGAAATACCAGACTCTAACCGAGTAACGTCAGCTGCGAGCTGGGACTAGTAGCCTGCGCTCAACGGTCTCACCCTGGAAATACCTGGCTGCAATCATGTAACGTCAGCTATAAATCTGAACTTGAAGCCTACCCGCGACAGCCTTGCGCTGGAAATACCAGAAGCTAACCGAATAATGTCAGCTGTGTGCTAGAGCTAACACCCTTGAACTGGATAAAGCCACAACCAAACAAATAATACAATGCAAGACTAAACACCACAGGTCGCCGCCTTCATGAGGATATCACTCGATGGCTCCCAGCCTAGCGTAATCCAACCGTCAATTGACACAACAACTCTAAGTCTTTCGACAGCATCCTAGAATCAAAGAAACAAGAGATAAAGAATCGAAAGGTCCGGAAGCCAAGAAAACGCCTAAACTAAGGCTCAACTACCAGACCCAAGTCTTCTATACCAGTCTACAAGGACCTAGTCCATCCAAATAACGTCGGATACATATTAAAGTCAACAGGTGCATAGGACTAAGGCAATACTATCCTAGCCTATTCTAAGGCCGAAAAATAAACGTAATTAACACAACGGAAGCAGATAACCCAAACTCACACATGCAATAACAGATAACCACCCAGTAGATAATTCACAACACAAATACCAAAAGTCCAAGCCAACAACCCAACATACAGCATGATACTAACCCCGAACAGCCCACAAATCAACTCTAAACGAGGAAAAATAGAGAAGAAAAAGAACAATACTAGCTACCCCACCCCAGATTCACACAAGTCGACAAGCATTTACACCATCATGCTCAATCTAGAAAGAAGGGAAGCTTTAACCTACAAGAAAGCCGATCACGCGCGTTCCAAGTCACTCAACCAGAGATTTCTCCTTTCGAACGGCCTCAGACTGCTGCCACGCTGTCAAAAATAGGGTCATAGCGTCAATACTGTCGTTTAGACATTAAAATCATCAAATTCGGAAATAGACCAATTTCGGAGTCAAAAACAGGAATGTGAAACTCGCTCTGGATTTTCTGGAATTGATTCCGTGAAGAGGTCCTATATCCTCCCCCGAACCCATTTTCCAAAATGAAACACTAATCGGGGCTCGGATCAGCTCCATGCAAGCAAAACAAGAAACGCAAAAGTTTACACAATTTAGGCCAAGAAAGCAACTTACGCCTTGAATTCATGACAATCGAGGAGTATCCAACGTTAACCAACTAAAAACCCATGAAGCCAACGAGAATTTGAATGCCTGAGACTTCGAATTACCAAAAACTGATAACCGAGGAGGGAGATATGACTTTTGTAAGCTATCATCCAAATGAGCCTCGACCTCCATTATATAACCACTGCTGCACGCTCTTCTCCAGGAACGCGGCCCCCATGCCCAGCGAACGCGAAGGCAAACAGCCACTGCTCCGTGAACGCGGAAAGAGCTCCGCGAATGTGAAAAAAATCAACCCACAGCTCCGCGAACGTGGAGAACAAGGACTCCACACGCACACTGATCTCTGTGAATGCGGAGCACAAGAACACCTACCCCTCACAGACCTCCGCGAACGTAGAGTAGCTCACACGAACACGGAGCACAAGGTCACAAACCTACGTGAACGCGGCCTCTGGCCCCCGAACATGGAATAGAATCCCTCACTCCTCTGTGAAAACGGAGCCTATCCTGCGAACATGGAGAGATGGGATGTCTTCATTTTTGACAGCTGCAGCAGCTGAGTTTTGGCAACTCTAAAACTCCGACGGGGTGCTCGGGATTCGTTTAGAACTCCGTGCACCCAAACGTAATATGCTACCCCCTCAAATTCAACGTTCCAAACTCAACGGTGCAGTAAAAATTTTGATACAATGTCGTTTCGACAAACAGTAGGTCCCACACCCATTGGGCCATTTTAGCCAATTTCTACCGAAGGCCTTGGATTTTGATCGGAAGCTCCCGGAAGTTCTCGAATTGTCATTCTAGACCAAACTAAGCATTTCAGAGCTTACCGCACTGTTGGACTTTTCATCTAAGCACGTTTACCAAGAATGTTGATCGAAGTCAACCTTAAGCCAAATTTCGAAGGTTAAAGATAACTGGCCCCAAATCACATCGAAAACCCCTAAACTCGGGCAAACCATACTTCTAGCCTAATTTGGCCACTCCAAAGCTGATGGAACCATGAGAATTCCCATCTGAAGTCGTTTACCTAAAGTTATGACCGAAATCAACTTTTCAAGGTTTAGAAGCTCCAAAATAGGAAAACAGGCATAAAAACCAAATGAACGACCAGGTGACCGAACAGTCAGTGCCAGCATGTTATAAATGACTTGGGGTCGCTACAAAAATGCTCAAAACAATAGAAAGAAGGCATCAACACATAAATGACCTCGAGAGTCATTACAATTGTTACGATTAAGTCTTAAGAAGGAAATGTATATTGTATTTTTTTCATGTTTTTTTGTGTTTTCTCCCTATTACACTTCTTTGATTTAGTTTTCTACAAATTTTTATATTTTTCACTGGTTGCTTATAAGGAATTACTTTTAACCATTAAAATACACCCCTTATTTGGTGTTTCTAGTCACACTTTAAAAGATTTATTTGTAATTGTTGCATTTTATTACTCATTACAAACATGTTTTCATAGAATTCTAATCGTTCTAACAAATCTAAAATAAAGTTACATGAGATACACATGCAACGCACGTGCTTAGAGACTAGTCAATTAAAAAGCATGGGTCTATATTAAATTAATTGGAAATCATGTAGTTTAATCAAATCATGCATAATATGATTGTAATTGAACAATTGAATCATATTCAAATAAGAGTCATGGAGATTGACATGAACCCTAATTGAATTAGGTGAAATTGAATTGGAAACTTGAGATTCTTTGGGACCCAATGGATGAATGGAACCCATTGGTGAACTCCCACATACCTTGATAATCAAAGCCCTAAAATACAAAGAGATTGAAGACTTGGAGCTTGAAACCCTAGCATTTCTTCCTTGAGTTGAGAGAAAATTGGAGAGGATGAACTTGGATGGGAATTGGGGATTTGTGAGAATGAGAGAGTTTGGGTAGTGTTAGGAATTGAAAATTAGTTATAGGGGTAGTTATAGGTCCAAAACAACATAGTTTAGGGGTTAGGTGGGTAGGAAAAGACCAAAACACCCTTATTAAAAACTACCGGAGTGACCTACAATTCTGACCTACGGTCTGTAGGACATTCTACGACCTGTACTAGTCAACCGTAGAGTCACTTACTAGGCCTAAAATTCATTCAACTTTCACGAGACCTTCATACGACATGTCAACCTTTCTACGTCTCGTAGAACCAACTCATAGAACCCAAGTTTAAGCCAAAAATATCATTAAGTCTGGAACCCTTTTATGGAACACACTATATGACTTGTAGACCAAACGAAGACCCATCCTGTTCACTCGTATTTTGACTTACTGGAGCTTGAAAATTCCAAAACTTAACCGTCATCCTACGACTTCATTTCTATGGCCAATAGAACTTCCTATGGTCCTCAGATTGTCCTTGTAGTTCAGTGCTTCAGGATCAAAACTGAACTTTTCCCTTTTAATCCAACTTTCCAATTTTCGAGGTATTACACCTTGTGCTAAAAAAAATTAAGCAATTTATTCATTTCTTGCTTGCCTATCCTAAAATGTTCATTGACCTTAAGGAAGCCAGAATCAACCCAATAACATGGGCTGAATTAATTGGGTTGGTTCTGTCTCCCTCAAGACCTGTGGAGATTTCTGTATTGCAAACAATAAATCAATAAGACGCTCAATTCTTTTCCCACAAGTTCATGTGGGTGAAAGGGGCTGGAGGTGTTACCCAACTTTTCCCCAGAAAGGGGGGTGTTTGGGATCTGTACATGCATTTGTCTCCCAAATGGAATGCACTAACTCCGAATAATATAATATACAACTTTGATATGGTGTAAGTACTTGGAGACAACACTCAGAAGGAAGGTGTCACAATTGATCCATTAGTCAAAGTAGTTAGCTTCCCGTTGGTATTCACTCAGCCTTTGGACCATAAATATTTCATACTCCAAGAGAAGATATGTTTTGCTTCTCTCTTCAGATCCCTTCATATTTCCTCACTGATCTAAAAGAACCAAAGGCTCCCACTAATTGCTGGGAGTTGGTTTCTGCAGCCCTGCCTTTAGAACTTCTTAGAGTCATGGTAGATGTTGAAATAGACGCTCAAGCAATAGTTGTAGATACTTCAAACATAGAAAGGACATGTGGAGAAAGAAATCAGACAGAGAAATCCTATGTGGTGGGCAATATCAATGTGATAAAGGGAGAAGAGACTCCCAAAGATTCCATGAGTGTTTTCAAACAACCCATAGTGACATATTCTCAACATTCATTTAGCAACACCAAGATGAACTTGACTTGGAGCTTGCATAAACCTCGACACAAGAATTGTCGTGAACATGAGATCAGATCTTGTTGTTGTCAAATACAACAAACTTCCAATTAGTCTTCTATAAACTGTTGGATCAGCGCTGTCACCTCCTTCAAACTTTGAAATCTTTTCATTGTAAACTAGTGGGGTCGGTATAGGCTTGCACCTCTCCATCATTGTAACACCTCAGATTAGAGAAAGGCTAGAAAAGGGTCAAGCGACCATGACAAGAACCCAAAAGTGAACCATGGAACCTTTCACGGAGCCATAGACGGGCCGTGAAGGGGACCACGGTCCGTTTGGGAACTCGTGGTGTGCTTCCAGAACCTGGCCCAATCAGGTGTCCCTCCCACGGACGCCTAGACAGCTCGTCGTGAGATTGACGGATCGTTAAAGGGACCGTCAAGTGGCCCCCTTAGAAGAGGCTTCTTCCCTAGTCACTGGTCAAGGGCCACGGACATCTAAACGGCATGCGAAGCTTCACACGGACCGTGAAGTCGTCCGTGAAGGAGACTTGTCAGACTTAGAGTTTAGGGTCAATTTCAAATGATCATATCTTTTAGCACAAAATGCATTAGGTGGCTCATGACCTATCAATTTAAAGATCTTTGAGTCCTCTTTCCAACGCCACAAAGTTTTCTCTATTAGAAGTTCGGAGTAAATACGTAAGCCTATTATAGTAGAATAATGTCAAGCTGATGAATCTTCACGACTTGCTTGACGGGCAGTGATGGTTTTGACGAGCCGTTTAGGTCTCCTTAAAGTCATTTCGACAGTTTTTAAGTCAGGGTCAGTTGGGTCTTTTCCCAATTATTTTAACTTGATGCTACATCATTTTGCCTTCTACCCTAAGCCCTATATAAGGACTTTTACCCCCAAAATCACCCAATTCAATTCATTCTCTCAAATTCCAAAAGATTGATCAAGTTCATCCTCTCCAATATTTCTCTTTCTAAAGTTGAAGAAGAAGGCTGGGGTTACTAATCAAGTCTCCAATTCTACCATTGATTTCAAGATTTTGGCATCAAGATATGATAGTCTTCACCTATGGAGCCCTTTCCTCCATAGGGTTCCTAAATTCTCCAATTTTCAAGTAAGAAATCTCCAAATGAGTTAGGGTTTTCTTCCATGTTATGGGTTCCCTTCAATGTTGATATAATTGATTGTTTTATGAATTATTATGCATGAATTGAGATAAATAACATGTGTTTAAGATGAATCCCCATGAACGCATGCATAACCCATGTTTTCTAAGCTATGATGATATAATGTGGATTTGAACTATGAAAGATGAGTTTATGAAGATATGCATGTTCTTTATGAAAGTGATGAAAATGATTTAAGATTGCTTTGAGAGTAAAGCATAAATGTTGTTGTTGTTGTGAAGGGGTTTTCTCATATAAGGATTCTTTGAGTTGAAAGGTTTTCTCAACTAAATTTTGAATCAAGACTAATGAGCTATTCTAAATGACGTAAGCTTGGACTAGTCCATGGAAGATGAAACATCAATACTGATAAAATTTAGCTTGGATTGGTAACTCTAGTTGTACCTTTCCATGAATAATAAGATGAATAAGAATTATGAATATTCCATGGGATTTATGCTTAGCACCGAGAGGATATTGAGATGGAAGCTCTTCCGTAGCTTGAGGATGGGTTTCTAGTAGCAATCTCCTTATCGCATACCTATGTGGCCCCATAGGATGATTGTCTTAGATAGACATTAGCTAGTGGATCCACGTAAGCTAGAAGTTGATGGTCTTACCTTGACCAGTAGGACACCCCTTTTCGGTGTGGGGCAAACACCTAATTCCATGTTATAGCTCACATGGTCTCTATGTCGGTTAAGGCTACTTCCCACAATAATGATAAACTAAGGTTACTTCAAGAAGTATATCACAAGTGTTCAAAGTTGAGTTTTACTTGCATTGACCATGATTAGGATGATGTTTTCTAACCTCTTATTATATTGTTTTAATTTGGTCTTTGCATGACCTGAATGCCCTTTTTAGCATGATTTTATAACTCTATGCATTGCTATCATACTTGTTACATTTTTATACTAATGCATACTCTTGCCTACATTTTCTCACAAGTGTAGGATTCGGCTCATCTCCATCCTCCCGTGGCTAGTTCGTTGTGATAGAGACTTTGAATACTTGGTGAGTCCTCATATGTTCGAGGACATTGCCACGTTATTCTTTTCATGTCATTTACTTTTGAACTTGTATGGGTTACGTCCCACTTTTGTTCTATTCATGTATTAGATGACTTTGAGACTATGTTTAGACTTCCGCTACTTTGATTTGGAAATTGTCTGTTTAAATCTCTTGATTTTATATTATCTTTTATGATGTATGCTAAGTGTCTTGTATAGGGCCTCTCAGAGTCTTATACGGCATGTCACGTCTAGGGGATACTTTAGGTCATGACAAATTTGGTATTCAGAGCACAAGGTTTAGAAAGGTCCTAAGAAAGTCTCATAAGCCACGTCGAGTAGCCTCTTGTTCATGAGTGTGAAGCGTGCCACATTTATGAATGAGAGGCTATAAGATGTTTAGGAAATTCCACTTCTTTCATTACTCTAAGTCGTGCGATAGAGTGTAACTCTATATGTCCCTTCTCCTAATCCCTATCCGATGCTTTTCAGGAAATGACCCCTCGAAGAGCATATGTTAGGAGAAATGTGAATGAGAATGTGGAACAAGAAGCTCCTCCTCAAGCTCCTCAAGTTCCGGCTGACCCTTTAGCTGAGCAAGTAACCAATGCGGAGTTTAGGGTTACTTTTCAGGTGTTGGCTCAAACCAATAGGGAGGCTGTGGCCCCAGTGAACCCAAATGTGGGTATGGTGGTATCTAGAGTGAGGGAATTCACAAGAATGAACCCTCCAATTTTCATGGCTCTAAGGTTGAGGAAGATCCTCAAGAGTTCATAGATGAGGTGTACAAGGTGCTAATGATCATGGGATGTGATGCCGGAGGAAAAGGTGGAGTTGGCCGCTTATCAACTTAAGGATATTGCTCAAGTATGGTTTGAACAATGAAAGAGTGAGAGGGCGGCTGATGCGGGTCCTCTTGATTGGGAAAAATTCAAGGTTGCTTTCCTTGATAGGTTTTTCTCCTTGAGATGAGAGAGGCAAAGGTACTTGAATTCATCAACCTTCGTCAAGGAAATATAAGTGTGAAGGAGTATGTGTTGAAGTTCATGCAACTGTCTAGATATGCTCCTACAATGGTTGTCGATCCTAGGGCAATGATGAGTAAGTTTGTTTTGGGGGTGTTCGAAATGGTGGTCAAAGAGTGTCGTACCGCCATGCTTGTCAATGATATGGACATTTCTCGCCTAATGGTGCATGCTCAACAAATAGAAGAGGAGAACCTTAAGGAAAAGCCTAGGGAGGCAAAGAGGGTTAGGACCGGTGAAGGTGACTTCTCACGTCCAAGGTCTGATGGACATGGTCATTCTAGGTTCCGACCAAATTTTTCCGGTCAATGTTCTTCCAATGCTCCTCCTAAGTTCAACCAAAATAGGGTGTCTAACCTTAAACCTCAAGGAGGAAATTGTAGTTGATCTTCATTGTCTACTTGTGCTAAGTGTGGAAGGAAGTATGATGGTAAATGCTTAGCCGGTATGGATGGTTGCTGGGGTTGTGGTTAGAGTGGCCATAAGATAAGGGATTGTCCAACACTTATGACAAAGGGAAGAGAAGGTAAGAAAGCTCCACCTAGAGGTTCGGGTTCAAGTGCTCTAAAGCAAAACCGATTTTATGCACTTCAGACTCGTCATGAGCAAGAGGGTTCTTTCGATGTGGTTACCGGTATGTTTAAAGTCTTTCATTTTGATGTTTATGGTTTGCTTGATCTCGGAGCCACTCTATCTTTTGTGACACCATATGTGGCTATGAGGTTTGATATTCTTCCAGAAGTGTTATTAGCCCCTTTTTCTATCTCTACTCTTATTGGTGAATCTATTGTGGCTAAGAGAGTTCATAGAGATTGTCCCATCTCCTTATCCCATACAGTCACTCATGTTGATCTTGTAGAGCTTGATATGTTAGATTTTGATGTTATTCTTGGGATGGATTGGTTGCACTCTTGTTATGCTTCCTTTGATTGTAGAACCCGAGTGGTCAAGTTTCAGTTTCAAAATGAGTCTATGCTAGAGTGGGAAGGGGGAAATTCTATTCCTAAGGGTTAGTTTGTTTCTTGTCTTAAAGCTACAAAGATGATCTCTAATGGTTACATATACCATCTTGTTCGGGTGTGGGATATGGATTTTGAAACCCCTACTCTTGAGTCGGTCTACGTTGTTAATGAGTTTTTAGATGTGTTTCCCGATTATCTACCCGGTGTTCCTCCCGAAAGGGAAATAAACTTCGGTATTGACCTTCTTCCAAACACGCAACCTATCTCTATTCCTCCTTACCGAATGGCTCCAGAAAAACTTAAAGAATTGAAGGAGCAATTAAAAGATTTATTGGATAAGGGCTTCATCCGACTGAGTATCCGATTTTGTTTGTTCGAAAGAAAGATGGTTCGCGTCACATGTGTATTTATTATCGGCAATTGAATAAGGTTACTATTAAGAATAAATATCATGTGTATTTAAAGGACTATGACATAAGTGTCCTCTATTACCCCGGCAAGGCGAATGTGGTGGCAGATGATCTTAGTCGGATATTGATGGGTAGTGTTGCTCACATAGAAGATGATAAAAGGGAATTGGTTCGAGATGTTCATAGATTGGCCCAATTGGGTGTTCGATTGTTTGATTCTACCAAAGGTGGTGTTATGGTTAAAAATGGTTCAGAATCGTCCTTTGTATCGGATGTGAAAGCAAAGTAAGGTCTTGATCTAATCTTGATGGAGTTGAAGGAAGCGGTGCTTAAAAAGGTCTGTTGGGGCTTTCTCCCAATAGGGATATGGTGTGCTTTGATATCAAGGTTGTTTGTGTGTTTTCGATGTTAATAATTAGAGGGAACAAATCTTGTTGGAAGCCCATAGTTCTCAATATTCCATTCACCCGGGAGCCACCAAGATGTACCGTGATTTGCGGAATGTCTATTGGTGGAATGGGATGAAGAAGGATATTGCGGAATTTGTGGCTAAGTGTCCTCATTGTCAACAAGTGAAAGAGGAGCATCAAATGACGGGAGGTTTGTCCCAAGATATTAGTATTCCTACTTGAAAGTGGGAACATTTGAATATGGACTTCATCGTTGGTTTACAACACACCCGGAGACTACATGACTCGATTTGGGTTATTGTGGATCATATGACGAAATCAGCTCATTTCATTCCCGTCAAGGTCTCGTATTCGGTAGAAGACTATGCTAAGTTGTACCCAAGGGAAATGGTTAGGTTGCATGGAGTGCCCCTATCCATTATATTTGATTGTGGTACACAATTCACTTCTCAATTTTGGAAATCTTTTCAAAAGGGCCTTGGAACTAGTGTTAAGCTTAGTACGACCTTTCATCCTCAAATTGATGGGCGAGCGGAGCATACTATCCAAACTTTGGAAGATATGTTAAGGGCTTGTGTGATTGATTTCAAGGGTAATTGGGTGATTATTTGCCGTTGATTGAGTTTTCTTATAATAATAGCTATCATTCTAGTATTGGTATGGCTCAATTTGAGGCTCTTTATGATAGGAGGTGTAGATTTCCTATAGGTTGGTTTGAAGTTGCTTTGATAGGTCCTGAATTGGTTCATGAGGCTATGGATAAAGTTTGGCTAATTAGAGAGAGGTTGAAAATTGCTCAAAGTCGACAAAAGTCATATGCCGATGTTAGAAGGAAAGATCTAGAATTTGATGTTGATGATTGGGTTTACTTGAAACTTTCACCCATGAAGGGTGTAATGAGGTTTGGAAAGAAAGGGAAGCTTAGTCCCCGCTATGTGGGCCCATGTCATATTTTGAGGTGAATTGGCAAGGTTGCATATGAACTTGACTTGCCTAATGATTTAGCATCGATTCATCCAATTTTTCATGTCTTCTTATTGAAGGAGTGTGTTGGTGATCCGGCATCTGTTGTGCCATTGGAGAGTCTTGGTGAAAAGGAGAGACTTTCTTATGAAGAGGTTCCGATTGAGCTTTTAGACCAGCAAGTTCGGAAATTGAGAAACAAAGAAGTTGCTTCCCTAAAGATTCTTTGGAGGAATCAGTTAGTTGAGGGTTCTACTTGGGAGGCTGTGGCCGATAGATGTCCCGCTATCCTCATCTCTTTCCCTCCATTCCTACTCTAGCTTGAGGTATTTAGTTCCTCATGGTCTACTCTTTTGGTCTCACGTGTCTTAGATATTCCCATGATTCATCATTTATGCATGTTCATGAAATTTTATAAGATGGCTTTGAGACTATGTTTAGACTTCTGCTACTTTGATTTTGAAATTGTCTTTTTAAATCTCTTGATTTTCTATTATCTAGTATAATGTATGCTAAGTGGCTGGTATAGGGCCTCTCGGGGTCTTATACGCCATGTCACGTCTAGGGGGTACTTTAGATCGTTACAATCATGAACCTTTTAAGAATATGTTATGCTTATTTTCTATGAGAAATGAAGATTCCATCAGTAGCTTGATGAATCTCCATTCCCAGAAAGTAACTCATTTCACCCAAATCTTTCATTTCAGACTTGGTCTCTATTTTTTGCATGAACTAATTCACCATAGCTTCATTTCTTCATGTTACTAGAAGATCATCAACATAGAGTGAGACCACAAGCACATCTCCTTCTTTAGCCTTCTTCATATATAAAGTGGCTTCATTTTCACTTCTCTTGAAGCCACAATGAATGAGATGATCATCAATCTTACTGTAGCATGCTCGAGGAGCCTGCTTTAATCCATACAATGCCATATAAAGTCTGTAGACTTTATCCTCCATTCCTCCAACTTGAAAGCATTTTGGTTGGTCGACTTTAATCTCCTCTTGCAACTATCCATTTAAGAATGTCGATTTCACATCCAGATGATACAACTTCCAATTTTACTAAGCTGCCAAGGCAAACAGAAGCCTTATTGTAACATGTCATGCAACATGTGCAAACGTTTCTCCATAATCCAGACCTGCAACTTGCGCGTAACCTTTCACAACAAGCCTTGCTTTGTATTTATAAACTAAGCTATCTGGATTTAGTTTGGTTCTATAAACCCACTTCACCACGATTACATTTCTGTTTTTGGGTTTATCAACCAGCTTCAAAGTATCACTTCTTTATCATACCAATCTCCTCCTTCATAGCTTCAATCCAAACTTCATGTTTTGATGCTTCTTGATAATTATTTGGTCCGAGATTGCAACATTACATCTTTCATATATCTCAAAAAGGGACTTTGTCTTCAAAATTGGCGAATCAAGTAAGGATTCCCCGTCTGATTCTTCATCATCTTCTAGATTTTCAGAGCAAAATAATTGGATTTCAGGCAGCAGACTCAATTTCTGAAAACCTACATTATCTTTCTCTATTTCCTCCTTATCCCAGTTCCAATAAGCATGCTCATACACGACTACATCTCTTCGAATTGAAATATTTTTTGTTTGCAAGTTGAAAACTCTATAACCCTTGGCTTGTGATGAATAACCAATAAAGATCCCCAATTCAATTTTCGATTCATGTTTGCTTTTTGACAGAAGGAACATGAGAATAGCATATCAAACCAAAAACTTTTAGATGTTTGGTAGATGGTTGTATTTCACTCCATTCTTCAATATGAGTCTTTTCCTCCACAACTTTTGTTGTCAGCCTATTTAACAAATACACTGAAGTATGAATATCTTCTACCCAAAAGCTTTGTGGCAGTTTCTTTTCCAGCAACAAACATCTAGCCATTTCAACAATAGTCATGTTCTTCGTCTCTGAGACTCCATTTTCTTCGGGTGAATAGATTATTGTCAACTTATAATCAATCCCCATATCTTCACAATACTTATTAAACTCATTTGAAGTGTATTCACCACCATTGTCCGGACTCAAAGCCTATAGCTTACAACCACTTTGTCTTTCCGCAAAAGCTCTAAATTTCTTGAAAACTGAAAATATTTGAGACTTGTTACTCTGAAAATACACCCAAGTCATCCTTGTTAAGTCATCAATAAAGGGCACAAAATATTTATTGTCTCCCAAAGATGATGTATGCATAGGTCCACACACATCACTGTGAACTAGTTCAAGTTTTTCAGTTTCCCTCCAGGTAGCATTTTTAGGAAATGATTTCCTGTGTACCTTACCCATCTGACATGACTCACAAGCTTCTTTAGAAAGTGAAATCTCAGGTAAATCCTTAGTCAAGCCATTTTCATACATAGACTTTAAAGTAGCATAGTTAAAATGACCATATCTTTTGTGCCATAACCATGACTCATCCTTGCAAAATTTGCACTATCAAACCTCCCATCTAAAGGAAAGGTTTTATGCACAATTTCTACTTTAACAATAAAACTATCTTCAGAGTCAAAAACTAAACAATGTTTTTCCTTAAAAATAAGGAATGGCATTTAGACATCATTTGAGCAACACGTAACAAATTACATGCTAAACAAGGAGCATACTACACAGCATGTACAAACATTGTACATTGTCTAGTCTGAAAGGTAACTGAACCCTTTCCAAGTGCATCTACTATTTCACCATTTACCATCCATACTTTAATTTTGATAGACTTTTCAAGCGTATGAAACATGAGCTCATTGTGTGACATATGATTCATACATCCACTGTCTATGAACCATGAGGATTTGTTGGTTATGTTTTCTTCATGAGAAGCCATAAACAAGCTTTCTTCTTCCTTTTCAGACTCGTTAGTAAAATTTGAGTAATGGACATAGTGTTGTTGTGGTTGATTCTAATTGAGCCTTCAATTCTTCTCAATATGACCCATTTTTCTACAAAGTCTGCATTGAATCAATGTATTTCCTTTGAACCAACAATCCTTTCCATGATGATTGGTTCTTTTACAATGGTTGCAAGGTGGAAACTTTCTGTTCTTCGAAGGTTCCTTCCATGTTTTTCCCTTTTCTAATTTATCTTCGCCCATCCTTCTATTGTCCTTCACTGGCTGCTTGCCTTTATGCTTTGCCTGAAATTCCACTTCAGCTACTTCTTCATCTCTTATACTTGATCGTTATTCTTGAGCTTGCAACTTGATGATCAATTCTGCTACATATAAGGTCTTCAGATCACAAGATTCTTCTATTGCTGGAATCTTAGACTAGAACATTGCTGGTAGGCTTATCATTATCTTCTCCACCACCTTTGAATCTGGAAAGGTTTCACCAAAAAGCCTTACTGTGTTTACAATCTCCACAAGTTTGGTAGAATACTCTTTCACAGTATCTCCTTCTTTCATTCTTAACATCTCAAATTCTCTTTTGAGAGTCAAGAGTTTGTCAGTCTTCACTCTGTCACTTCTATCAAACTCCTCATTTAGATTCTCCCATAATTCTTTAGGTGTTTCAAAAGCCATTATTCTTATGAAAATCACATCTGAAAGTATTGAATAAAGACATGTGAGAGCCTTGGGTTTCCTTGACTTCGCTTCTTCATAAATTTTCATTTGTGCAACTGTTGGATTTGGTCCAACTGGAGGAGGATCATCTTAACTTTCAATTGTTTCCCACACACTAAGATCTTTGATATAATCCTTCATTTTAATCACCGATATAAGATCATTTTCTCTTGTAAACATAGGAGGTCCTGCACCCAAGAAGCTATTGGATGCCATTTTTGTAACACCTCGGACTCGAAAAAAAAGGAAAATAAAATTTTGGGTTACAGGTTGTACCTACGGCTCCCACCTATGGTTGGTACGCGACCTACGGACCGTAGGTGAAAATTGTAGATAGTGGGGAAACTATTTTCTAAAAGTCAAGTCCAATATTCTTTTGACGGTTTAGTAGGACGGTCCGTCCCTCCTTTTACGAGTTGTAGATAGGTCTCGTAGGTGAGTCCAGACTTGATGAAATTTTGAGGGTCAAAGATGGGAGGTACGGTTGGTATGTATGGTCCATAAGTGGACCTACAAACCGTGCATAGGATCCGTCGATTGAAGGTCAAATTTAGTCTGTCTCTGAACCTAACCTACGGTTTGCCACGATGGTTCATAGATCGTAGGTCCAACCATCAATGGGATCCGACAGTTATTTAAGAGGGGGCTTTGGGGTCTTTTCCTAACTATTCTAACCCAATACTATGTCATTTTATCTTCCTTCCTAGACCCTATATAAATATTTTAACCCCTAAATTTACCCAATGGAACTCGTTCTTCTAAATTCTCGAAGTAGATCAAAGTTCAGCCTCTCAAATATTTCTCTCTCTAAAGCTTGAAGAAGAAGAAGTAGATCTAGGGTTTCCATTCAATTCTCCTAATTAACCATTGATTGTGGACTTTAGACATCAAGGTATGATGGCTTTCACCTATGAAGTCCTTTCCTCCACAGGGTTCCTAAATTCTCTAATTTTGTAAAGATAGATTCTCTAATTGAAGTTAGGGTTATCTTCTATCTCATGGATTCTTTCAAATTATGAAATAATTGATTGAATTATGTCTTTTTATGCATGAATTGAGTAAATTACATGTTTTTACGTTGAATCCATGTGAAATCCTTGATTTCTAGACTTTTATCTTATGATGCGGTTTTAAACTATGTAAGATGAAATTATAAAAATTGGATATTCTTTATGAAATTCAGATAAATGATTTAAGGTTGCTTTGAGAGTGAAGCATCAATATTGTCGTTGTTGTTGTGAAAGGATTTTCTCACATGAAGGATTCATAAAGGTTGAAAGGTTTTCTCAACTAAACTTTGAATCAAGAATAAGGAGCTATTCTAATGAACTTTAGCTTGGATTGGTTACTTAATGTGTCATCCATGGATGACAAGACAAGTGCTGATTACCCATGTCTCTTAATGATAATGCAAGTTAAGATTATTGACTATTTTGTGAGATTTATGCTTAGCACCGAGAGGATATCGAGATGGAAGCTCTCCCGAGTAGAGGCCAGGTTTCTAGTAGCAATCTCTTTATCCCAAAAACTATGTTCCACCATAGGATGATTGACTTAGATAGACATTAGCTAGTGGATCCACTTAAGCTAGAAACTATAGTTCTTACCTTAGCAAGTAAGGACACCTCTTTTCGGTATGGGGTAGACACCGGATTCCATGTTATAACTCACATGGTTTATGTCGTTAAGGCTCAATTCCCACATAATGAACTAAGGTTACTTCCAAAAGGGTATTTCAAGTATGTGTGGTTTTAAGATGATTTCCATGCATTGACCATGGTTTTTAATTCATGTTTTCTATCATGTTATTTTACGATTTAGCTTGGTTATTGCCTCTTATGTATATCTCCCTTTTTGCATGATTTTATGACCTCTATGCATAGTTATCATACTTGGTACATTCTATGTACTAACGCATACTCTTTCCTACATTGTTTCACTAATGTAGGGCGTGACGGCTCTTCTCCCTTCATCCATGGCTAGATCGTGGTACTTGTGATAAAGAAGAATTAGTGAGTCTTCATACTTCGAGGACAATGCCACATTTATAGTTTTATGTCATTTTACTTCAGAACTTGTATGGGTTACGTCCCAATTTCATTCTTTTGATTTATTAGATTGCTTTGAGACTATGTTAGACTTCCGCTACTTTTTGTCAACTCTTGATGATATAAATTGTCTTTTGAACTCTTAACTACTATTATCTTATAAGATGTATGCTAAGTGTCTTGTATAGGGCCTTTCGGGGTCTCGTACGCCATGTCACATCTAGGGGGTACTTTAGGTCGTGACAAACTTGGTATTCAGAGCACAAGGTTTTAGAAAGGTCCTAGAATGTCTCATAAGCTACGTCAAGTAGAGTCTTATTCATGGGTGTGAAATGTGCCACACTTATGAATGAGAGGCTATAAGATGTTTTGGAAACTCCACTTCTTCACTCTAAAGTCGTGCAATAGATTTTAACTCTATATGCCCTTCTCTCTCCTAATCCCTATCTGATGCTTTTTAGGATATGGCCACTCGAAGGGCATATGCTAGGAGTAATGCGAGAGAGAATGTGGAACAAGGCGCTCCTCAAGTTCCAGTCGACCCTTTGGCCGAGAAAGTAACTAATGCGGAGTTTAGGGCTTCTTTTCAAGTGTTGGCTCAAGCCAATAGGGAGGTTGTGGTCCCCGTGAACCCAAATGTGGGTACGGCGGCATCTAGAGTGAGGGACTTCGCTAGGATAAGCCCTCTGGAGTTCCATGGTTCCAAGGTTGAGGAAGATCCTCAAGAATTTATTGATGAGGTATAGAAGGTGCTAATGATCATGGGTGTGACACCGATGGAAAAGGTGGAATTGGCCGCTCATCAACTTAAGGGTGTTGCTCAAGTTTGGTTCAACAAATGGAAAGAAGAGAGGGTTGTTGATGCGGGTCCTCTTGATTGGGAGAAGTTTAAGGTTGCTTTCCTTGATAGGTTCTTTCCCCTTGAGATGAGGGAGGCAAAGGTGCATAAGTTCATCAACCTACTTCAAGGAAACATGAGTGTGAAGGAGTATGCTTTGAAATTCACACAATTGTCTCGGTATGCTCCTACTATGGTTGCCAATCCTAGGACAAGGATGAGTAAGTTTGTTTCGGGAGTATCCGAAATGGTGATCAAGGAATGCCGCACCGCTATGCTTATCAATGATATGGACATTTCTCGTCTAATGGTTCATGCTCAATAAATAGAAGAGGAGAAACTCAAGGAAAAGTCTACGGAGACAAAGAGGGCTAGGACCGGTGATGGTGACTTTTCCCGCTTGAGGTTCGATGTATATGGTCATTCTATGTTCTGAAGAAAGGTTCTCCGGTCAAGGTTCCTTCAGCAAAGATAGGGTGTTTAACCCTAAGCCTCAAGTAGGGAACGGTGGTAGGTTTTCATCCACTACTTATGCTAAATGTGGAAAGAAACATGAGGGTAAATGTTTAGCCAGTACAGATGATTGATTTGGTTGTGGTAAGAGTGGTCATAAGATAAGGGATTGTCCATCACTTACGGCTAAGGGAAGAGAAGGTATGCAAGCTCCGCCTACTGGTTCGGGTTCAAGTGCTCAGAAGCAAAACTTGTTCTATGCTCTCCAAAATTGACATGATCAAGAGGGTTCTCCTGACATTTTTACCGGTATGTTGAAAGTCTTTCAAATTGATGTTTATGCTTTGCTTTATCCCGGTGCTACCTTATCTTTTGTGACACCATATGTGGCTATGAGGTTTGATGTTCTTCCGGATGTGTTGTTAGATCCTTTTTCTATCTCTACTCCTATTGGTGAATCTATCGTGGCTAAGAGAGTTTACAGAATTGTCCCGTCTCCTTATCCCATAGAGTCACTCATGTTGATCTTGTAGAGATTGATATGTTAGATTTCGATGTTATTCTTGGGATGGATATGATGCCTTCATGTTATGCTTCTATTTATTGTAGGACCCAAGTGGTCAAGTTTCAATTTCCAAACGAACCTGTTCTAGAGTGGAAAGGGGGAAATTCTATGCTTAAGAGTTTGTTTGTTTCTTGTCTTAAAGAGAGAAAGATGATTTCTAAGGGTTGCATAAACCATCTTATTCGGGTTAGAGATATGGATTCTGAAGCCCCTATCTTTGAGCCGGTCCCCATTGTAAATGAGTTTCTGGAAGTGTTCCCCGAAGATTTACCCGGTCTTCCTTCCGAAAGGGAAATAGACTTTGGTATTGACCTTCTCCCAGATACGCAACCTATCTCGATTTCTCCTTACCGAATGGATCCAGCAGAACTTAAGGAATGAAGGAGCAATTAAAGGATTTGTTAGATAATGGCTTCATCCGACCGAGTATCTGTCCATGGGGTTCTCCTATTTTGTTAGCTCGAAAGAAAGATGGTTCACTCCGTATGTGTATCGATTATTGGCAATTGAATAAGGTTACCATTAGGAACAAGTATCCTCTTCCAAGGATAGATAATTTGTTTCATCAACTTCAAGGAGCAAGTTACTTCTCCAAGATTGACCTCCGGTCGGGTTATCACCAATTGAGGGTGAAGCAAGATGACATTCCGAAGATGACTTTTCAGACTAGATATGGTCATTACGAATTCTTAGTGATGTCGTTTGGCTTGAAAAATGCTCCGACCGCATTTATGGATTTGATGAATAGGGTGGTTAGACAATACCTAGATATGTTTGTGATTATGCTAATCGATGATATTTTGATTTACTCAAGGAGTGAGGATGACCATACCGATCATTTTAGGATTGTGTTGCAAGTCCTCAAGGACAAACAACTCTTTGCAATGTTTAGTAAATGTGAGTTTTGATTGAGGTCTGTGACTTTTGTTGGTCACATTGTTTTTGGTAAGGGTATTGAGGTAGATCCTAAGAAGACGGATATGGTCAAGAGTTGACCTAAGCCTCTATCCCCTTCGGATATTCAAAGTTTCTTGGGTTTGGCCTATTACTATAGATGGTTGTTGAAGGATTTTCTTCAATTGCTTCTCCATTGACGGCCTTGACCCTAAAGAAAGTCAAGTATGTATGGTCTGAACCATGTGAGAAGAGTTTCCAAGAATTAAAAGATAGACTTACCACCGCTCCGATATTGACTTTACCAGAAGGGTCCAATGGGTTTGTGGTTTATTGTGATGCTTTAAGGGTTTTACTAGGATGTGTTCTTATGCCAAGCGGGAAATTAATTTCTTATGCTTCAAGGCTACTCAAGATTCATTAAAAGAACTATCCTACGCATGACTTAGAACTAGCGGCGGTTGTGTTTGCTCTAAAGATTTGGAGGCATTACTTGTATGGTGTTCATGTCGATGTCTTCACTGACCACAAGAGTTTGCAATATGTGTTCAAAAAAAAGGATCTGAATCTTCGCCAAATGAGGTTGCTTGAGTTGTTAAATGACTATGACATGAATGTCTTCTTTCACCCAGGCAAGGCGAATGTGGTGGCGGATGCCCTTAGTCGGTTATCCATGGGTAGTGTTACTTATGTTAGGGATAATAAGAAGAAGTTGGTTCGAGATGTTCATAGATTGGCCCGGTTGGGTGTTCGGTTGATTGATTCTAATGAAGGAGGCGTTGTTGTTCATAATGGTTTAGAATCATCCTTTGTGTCAGATGTGAAAGTTAAGCAAGATCATGATCCAATCTTGATGGAGTTAAAGGAAGTGGTGCTTAAAAAGTCCGTAGAGGCTTTCTCCCAAGGGGGAGATGGTGTATTCTGATATCAAGGTCATTTATGTGTTCCCTATGTGGATAGATTGAGGGAGCAGTTTCTGTCTGAAGCCCATAGTTCCTGATATTCCATTCACCCGGGAGCAACTAAATGTACCGTGACTTGCAGGAGGTCTATTGGTGGAATGGAATGAAAAAGGAAATTGCAGAATTTGTGGCTAAGTGTCCCAATCGTCAACAGGTGAAAGTTGAGCACCAAAGGCCAGGAGGTTTGCCAAAAGATATTAGTATTCCTACTTGGAAGTGGGAAAATTTGAATATGGACTTTATTGTTGGTTTACTACGCACCCGGCGACAACATAACTCGATTTGGGTTATTGTGGATCGTATGACGAAATTGGCTCATTTCATTCCCATCATGGTTTCTTATTCAGCGAAAGACTATGCTAAGTTGTACCTAAGGGAAATGGTTTGGTTGCATGGAGTGCCCCTATCCATTATATCCGATCGTGGTACTCAATTCACTTCTCAATTTTGGAAATCTTTCGAAAAGGGCTTTGGTACCCATGTTAAGCTTAGCACGACCTTTCATCCTCAAACCGATGGGAAAGCGGAGTGTACTATCCAAACTTTGCAAGATATGTTGAGAGCTTGTGTGATTGACCTCAAGGGTAATTGGGATGATCATTTTCCTTTGATTGAGTTTGCTTATAATAATAGCTACCACTCAAGTATTTGTATGACTCAATTTGAGGATCTTTATGGTAGGAGGTGTAGATCTCCTATAGTTTGGTTTGAAGTTGGTGAAGTCAATTTGATAGGTCCCGAGTTGGTACATGATGCTATGGAGAAAGTTCGGCTTATTAGAGAGAGGTTTAAAATGGCCCAAAGTCGACAAAAGTCCTATTTCGATGTTAGGAGAAGAGATTTAGAATTTGTTGTTAATGATTGGGTTTACTTGAAAATCTCACCCATGAAGGGTGTAATGAGGTTTGGAAAGAAAGGAAAACTTAGTCCCCATTATGTGGGCCCATATAAGATTCTGAGGCATATTGGTAAAGGTGCTTATAAACTTGATTTACCTAATAACTTGGCATTAGTGCATCCGATTTTCCATTTCTCCTTGTTGAAGAAATGTGTTGGTGATCCGACATCTATAGTACCATTGGAGAGTCTTGGTATAAAGGATAGTCTTTCTTATGAAGAGGTTCCGGTTGAGATTTTGGATCGGCAAGTTCGGAAGTAGAGAAATAAAGAAGTTGCTTTCGTAAAAGTTCTTTGAAGGAATCAGTTAGTTGAGGGTGCTACTTGGGAGGCCGAGGCCGATATGATATCCCGTTATCCTCATTTTTTTCCCTCCGCTCCTACTCTAGCTTGAAGTATTGAATTCCTCATGGTTCACTCTTTTGGTCTCATGTGTCTTAGATATTCCTATGATTCCTTCACTTACGCATGTTCATGAGAAGCTTAAATTTTGAGAAGAATGAGTTAACTTGATTGATTTCTACATGTTATGAGCATTGAGTATGAGTTGCATATAGACCTTATGAAATGATGTTTTGAACGTGCTTTAGCTTGGAGTTGATGTTTCCTCCTTGGATATGTGCATTTATGATATTTCATTCTTTTTGGGTTGTTAGGTTTAGTTCCTACCATTCTTATGGTCTTGAGTTCCATTCGAGGATGAATTTTCCCAAGGGGAGATATTGTAACACCTTGGACTCAGAAAAGAAGGAAAATCATTTTTTTGGGTTATAGGTTGTACCTACGGTTGGTAGGAGGACTTATGGACCGTAGGTTGAAACGTAGATGGTGGGAAAAATATTTTCTAAAAGTCAAGTCCTAGTATTCTTTTGACGGTTCAGTAGGACGGTCCATCACTCCTTTTACGAGTCGTAGATATGTCTAGTAGGTGAGTCCCAGACTTAGTGAAATTTTGAGGGTCAAAGATGGGAGTTACGGTTGTTATGTAAGGTTCGTAAGTGGACCTATGGACCGTACTTAGGATTCATCGATTGAAGGTCCAATTTAGTCAGTCTCTGAACTTGACCTACGGTTTGCCAGGACAGTTCATAGTTGGACCAACGAACTGTAGGTCCAACGTCGATGGGATTCGGTGGTTATTTAAGAGGGGGCTTTTGGGTCTTTTCCTCACTATTCTAACCCAATACTATGTCATTTTATCTTCCTTCCTAGACCCTATATAAACGTTTTAATCCCAAAATTTACCCAATGGAACTCATTATTCTAAATTCTCAAAGTTGATCAAAGTTCATCCTCTCAAATATTTCTCTCTCTAAAGCTTGAAGAAGAAGATCTAGGGTTTCTATTCAAGTTTCCTAATTCACCATTGATTGTAGGATTTAGACATCAAGGTATGATGGCTTTCACCTATGGAGTCCTTTCCTCCATAGGGTTCCTAAGTTCTCCAATTCTGTTAAGATTGATTCTCCAATTGAAGTTAGGGTTTTCTTCTATCTCATTGGTTCGTTAAAATTATGATCTAATTGATTGAATTATATCTTTTTATGCATGTATTGAGTAAATTGCATGTTTTTAAGTTGAATCCCCATGAACCCATGTGAAATCCTTGATTTCTAGACTTTGATCTTATGATGAGGTTTTGAACTATGAAACATGAAATTATGAAAATTGCATGTTCTTTATGAAATTGAGATAAATAATTTAAGGTTGCTTTAAGAGTGAAGAATCAATGTTGTTGTTGTTGTTGTGAAAGGATTTTCTCACATGAAGGATTCCTAAGGGTTGAAAGGTTTTCTCAACTACACTTTGAATCAAGATTAAGGAACTATTCGAATGAACTTTAGCTTGGATTGGTTACTTAATGTGCCTTCCATGGATGACAAGACAAGTGGCGATTACCCATGTCTCTTAATGATAATGCAAGTTAAGATTAATGACTATTCCGTGGTATTTATGCTTCGCACTGAAAGGATATCGAGATGGAAGTTCTCCCATAGTAGAGGCCGGGTTTCTAGTAGCAATCTCCTTATCCCATAAACTATGTTCCACCATAGGATGATTGTCTTAGATAGACATTAGCTAGTGGATCCACTTAAGCTACAAACTATGGTTCTTACCTTGGCAAGTAAGGACACCTCTTTTTGGTGTGGTGTAGACAACGGATTCCATGTTATAGCTCACATGGTCTATGTCGGTTAAGGCTCAATTCCCACATAATGAACTAAGGTTACTTCCAAAAGGGCATTTCAAGTATGTGTGGTTTTAAGATGATTTCTTTGCATTGACCATGGTTTTTAATTCATGTTTTCTATCATGTTATTTTACGATTTAGCTTGGCCATTGCCTCTTATTTATATCTCCCTTTTTGCATGCTTTTATGACCTTTATGCATATTTATCACATTTGGTACATTCTATGTACTAACGCATACTCTTGCCTACATTGTTTCACTAATGTAGGGCATGACGACTCTTCTCTCTCCATTCATGGCTAGATCGTGGTACTTGTGATTAAGAAGACTTTGTGAGTCCTCATATTTCGAGGACACTGCCACATTTATAGTTTTATTTCATTTTACTTTAGAACTTGTATGGGTTACGTCTCAATTTCATTCTATTGATGTATTAGATGGCTTTAAGACTATGTTAGACTTCTGCTACTTTTTGTCAACTCTTGAAGATCTTAACTACTATTATCTTGTATGATGTATGCTAAGTGGCTTGTATGGGGCCTTTCGGGGTCTTGTACGCCATGTCACATCGAGGGCGTACTTTAGGTCGTGACAATGTTACTGTTGCTCAACTCTAACTATAGAAGAACTGGATTAAACTCTTAGCTTTCTTGCCTTCACAGATCCCTCAAGAAGAAGGGCTCTTGATACCACTGTTAGTATTAGAAACTCGAAAGAAAAAGATAAGGTTAAGCAGAAGTGTTTTTTTTTCATTCGTATCAGATATCAAAAGGCATACACACATATATTTACGTAAGCTTTTCCAAAGTTAGTGGAGGACCATACCTATCCAACCACTATAGATTTTCTTACAAAACATATTCCATAAAACAAGACTACCTTTCCTTTATAAACTAAACATAGTATTTAAAAAAAAGAACCATTAAACAAAAGACTATCTAGAAATATCTCATTTTCTAACATTTTCTAGTACGTCGTCAGGAGGACTTGTGTTAATTTCATTAACAACATCCCACAAATTCTCTACCACAAGGTATGATTCCATGTCTTCAATATATTGTAATTTGACTAGTTCAATAATTCCATCTGCAGTTCATTAACACGGACACTTAAATCCATAAAGATAAACTAGTTGAATCTATAACTAACCCAATCTTGAAATAAAATCTAGAAGACAACGTATGATTATTGCTCTAATACTATATAGAGAATAACAGAAGAAATGTATAACTTGGGGATAAAGAGACGGGAGCAGAAGATGGGAAGATTGAAATCGTTATTATTGACTATATGGCTTCTATATAAAGTGTAACACCTTGGACTTGGAAAACAAGGAAAATTAATTTTTTTGGATTGTAGGTTGTACCTACGGTTGGTAGAAGTATCTACGGCCGTAGATGGAATCCGTAGGTAGTGGGGGGATGAAATGAAAATTTCAAAAGAAAAGGTGAGGTCCTATGGTGGCCATGTACGGACCGTAGGTAGACCTACCAACCGTACATGGGTTTCTGAATCTGCCTACGATTGACAAGGATGGTTCATAGAAGGACCTATGGACCGTAGGTCCAAACCATAGGTAGGGACTCGACAATTAATTTTAAGGGGCTTTTGGGTCTTTTCCTAATTGTTTAAACTCAATACTATCTCATTTTACCTTCTACCCTAAGATCTATATAAAGGTTTTAAACACCCAAATTACCCATTCAAAACTCATTCTCTTAATTTCCCAGAACTTGACCAAATTCATCCTCCCAAATTCTCTCCAAGTCTAAGAAAGAAGAAGAACAGTTAGGGTTCCATTCAAGTCTCCAAATTCTTCATTTTTCTTTGGTTTAAAGGATCAAGGTATGTGTGCATTCACCCATGGAGTCCTTTCCTCTATGCGGTCCCCAAAGATTTCAATTTCCAATTGATCAAATTAGGGTTTCAATCCAATGAATGTGGGTTTCTTCCAATTATGATTTATTATGATTAATTAAGTATTCTAATGCATGAATTGATGTTAATCTATGATATTTAGTTGAAATTGCATTGAAACATGCCTAAATTATAATTTTTAACTACGATCCTATGATGAACCCATGAATTATGAATTATAAATGTATGAAGATATGCATGATTTCATGAAGGTATTGTAAATGACTAAATGATGCTTTGAAAGGGAAGTATTGATTCTATGGTGAAAGGATTTCTCACTTACTATGATGATCATGATTGTGAAATGTATTTCTCGCAATAAATTCACATTGGTGAAAAGTTTTCTCACCTATGCTTGAATGATGTTTAAGGAGCTATTCTATGCTTTGATTTCAAAAGTATAGATTGGTATTGATCATTGCCTTTCCCTATGATTAGACTGATCATTGCCTTTCCCTATGATTAGACTGATAATTGACTTTTATCTATTCCGTTGGGATTTAGACTTAGCACCGAGAGGGCTTTGAGGTAGAGGCTCAAATAGGGTAGTCTCTAGTAGCAACCTCTTGTCCCTAACTGCATGCCCCCGTAGGATTGTCTTAAATTACCTAGCTAATGGATCCACTTTATCGAATGATGATATGTAAAGATTCTACCTTGGTAAGTAGTTTCCCCTTCTTTCGGTATGAGGGATATATCGGATTCTTTGATATAGCTCTCATGGTCTTATTGTCAGTTAAAGCTACTATCCCACAAAGTGATTATGTTTTCTTCAAAGTTTTCTTATGTCCTTTATGTTAAAGTGCTCGACCATGTTTTATGATCTTCGTGTCATTTCCTCTCTAAAAAGCTTTTAAATGTTTCATTATGATCATGCCTATTCGAATTAAGTCATTTTTACTATCATGTTCATGTTTATGCATATTGCATCATACATAGTACATTCCATATACTAATGCATATTTCTGCCTACATTGTTTCACTAATGTAGGGTCCGATGCTCCTACCTCCCATACTCGTGGGTAGACATCTATTTTGGTGCTTCAAGTGATTGGTGAGTCCTCAAGTTTTGAGGACTGAGAGACATTATAGCTTTATGTCTTTTCATTTTAGACCTTGTATGTGATGTATGGATTACATCCGAATCACTTTCCTTATGATGTATTAGATGGCTTTGAGACTTATGATTAGACTTCCACTTTTCTAAAAATCTTTTATATGAAATGCTTTCTTTCAACTCTTTAAATTCTATTATCTTGTATGATGTATGCTAAGTGGCTTGTGAGGGGCCTCTCGAGATCCTATATGCCATGTTACGCCTAGGGTATACTTTGGGTCATGACATAAAGAATCTATACAAGACTTAGAAAAGATAATGACTATTAAACAAAGCCTAAATAGAAGGAAAGAGTTACAACGAATTCCTAAATATTAGGAACTAGGAAAGTAGAATTCTACAAAACTAAGGAGTCTTCTCTAATCATCCGTTATCATGCCCCCGCAAGTTGGTGGTGTCAACAACACCCAACTTGGAGAAACTCTTGACAAAAGAAGCTCTAGGAAGTGGTTTGGTCGTATATCTACCACTTGATCACCGGAGTGAAGGTGTTGAACTGTGATATGCTTGTTTTGAACTTGTTCATGACAAAGTGAAATCAATAGCAATATGGTTCATCCGACTATGGAACACCGGATTGGCGCAAATGTATGTGGTGCTGACATTGTCACAAAATATCCGAAGAGTGGTGGAAATATAAAACTGAAGCTCATGGAGTAAACTTGATAGCCAATTTGTCTCAGAAACAGTAGCTGCAACAGCCCGATATTCTACTTCTGTGGAGGAGTGGGAGATAGATCTTTGCTTTTTAAAGGACCATGAAACCAGAGAGCTACCAAGATAAACAACATAACCTGTGGTGGAGGTTCAATTGAGAGGATCTCCAGCCCAGTCAGAATCTGAGTAGGCTAGACGATGGTGATCATGTTCTTTGGCAATTTGAAGGCCAAACGAAGATGTCTAGTGAAGATATCGAAGGAGACGCTTCATGGCTGTCCAATGTGATATTAAGGACTGGTGCATGGCCTGTAAGAGTTTTCTAACTGCAAATGCTATGTCTGGATGTGTAAAACAAAGGCAATGAATTTATCGATTATCCTCCAATAAAGAGAGCCATCAACTAGAAAATCTTCAGCACACTCTGGAAAAACAACAGTAGAAGCCATTGGTGTTGGAACACCCTCGCAATTGTGCATATTAACTTCCTGCAACAGATCTATAATGTATCTCTATTGACACAACAAAAGACCACCAGGATAAGGTAAGACTTCAACAACAAGAAAATAATGAAGTGGACCAAGATCCTTCAGTGAGAACTGGGTTGCACGATTATCAATAAGGCTTTGAACACCACAAATCTGATTACCTGTGACAATTATGTCAACAACGTATACTAGAACATTAATAGTAAACTCAAAATTATGCAGGATGAACGATGAAGAATCAAATTGGGATTTAATAAATCCCAAAGTAACCAAGTAATTTTTGAGTTTAGTGTACCAGGGCCTGGGAGCCTGTTTGAGGCCATATATAGCTTTGTGTAGCTTGCAAACATGCATCGGATGTGTAGAAGCTTCAAAACCAGGTGGTTGGTGCATAGACTTTCTCATCGAGATGACCTTGCAGGAAGGCATTATTGATATCACGTTGCCGAATGGGCCAGCTTTGTTGTGTTGTAATCGCAAGAATGAGTTGAACAGTTGCAGGCTTTACCACAAGACTAAAAGTACATTGAAAATCAAGTCCAGGTCGTTGTGTGAACCAGGGGTGGCTCAACATATATTGAGGCCTAAAGCAAAATTTTTATCGGAGGCCTAAAATCTATATAATCTTCATATGTAGTTGTTTATTTTTCTAACCTTTTAAATGCAAATTATTACTTAATATCTTTTTTTTTTAAATGTTTTCTTTGAATATCATTTTTTAATTATTAATTTTGGGTAAGAATTTTATCAATTCAAAGTTGAAAAACATTTCATTATATAAATTGTTAACATAATTCTATAAGTAATAAGTTGACAAACTTTACATAAAGAAAAGAGTGAGAACCATAGAATCTGATACAAAAAATTAATAACTTGGTATACCCTACTTTAATATGTTTATGTAATACTTTAAAATTTAACAAGAAACAAAAAAAATTGTAAGTCATTTTGTTCAATACTTTTCGACTATTGATTTGTATTTTTGACAGTGCATTACTCTAACTTATTAAAGATTTTAAAAAACAAAGTGCAAAAGAATTTTAAAAAGATAAATAATACGAGTGTTAGCGAAGAGAATGTAAAAATACAAAGCAATGTTTTCTTAATTTCTTTTATTTAAATGGCGTTAAAAATAATAAAATAATATAATTTTTAAAACAATTATACTTTTTAAGCATAAAATAATTAATTTTTTATTAAAAAAGTTAACACATAATTTTTTCTTGGTGAAAATTTGAGGCCTCCCAAAATTGGGGGCCTAAGGCATATGCCTAAAATTTATTAAGCAAGAGTCGACCCTGTGTGAACACTTAAACAACCAGGCTAGCTTTTTACCTTTCAACAAAACCATCATGTTTATATTTAACCTGAAAAATCCACTTACAATCCACCACATTTTTTGAAGGATCACATGGTACCAACTCTCATGTTCGAATCCGAACTAAGACATGAAATTCATTTTTCAGAAGCGTGGAACATGTTGAGGTTGCTTAAAGGTTTTGGTAGGGAGGAAGTGGTTTGAAGAACAATATGTAATTGTTTAGGCTTAAGGCTATTGGTCTTATACCGAGTAATCATGTGATGAGTGGGCATCACTGTAGAGGTAGAGGAAATAAGGTAGGGTTGTGTGGCCATGGGAGGTAGGACAAGTGACGAGGAAGAGGGTTGTACCAGAGGGTTCTGGAGCAAAGGGCCGATGGACTTCTTTCAGTGTTGGTAAATGATAATTGTGGATTGCAGTTGAGCATTTAACTCGGGAGAAGGATGAACTGGTGAGGCTGAAATAGTTGGTTGTGGTAAACTGAGGCTAGAAATAGAATTTTTTATGGTGAGGGGAGGGGGCAGTGGAGACATTGGAGAAGGAGAAGAAGTATCAGATAAGGGAGAAGTGGAATTACCTTCGACGGTTGCACCTTTTGGGACAGAGAAGATGGGTGAATGCATGTCCATGGTCTGCTGCACAATCTGTGAAGGAAGCTCACAAGAATCATTTGAACTTTGAGTATTATCATGTGGTTGTCGTTCAGTTGAACATATTTGCCAAGTTACATTTTTATTTTGTGTTGTTTTTAAATAGGAAAAAATATTCTCAAATGGGAACTAATTTTCCAAAAAATAAGATGTCAGGTGATAAATATATTTTGGAAGCTAAAGGATCAAAACATGATGATAGTAATGTTTATTAGAAAATTCTAAATAAACACATGGTGTCGAACGGGGCTCTAATTTGTTTTTGGCAGATGGTTTGAGCCATGGATAACAGAGGCAACCAAATACTTTAATGGAGTCATACTTGGGCATTAGTTCAAAATAAAATTTCAAAGGGACTCTTATGCTGAAGATTAGGTGTAGTTAGCCTGTTTACAGGATAAAAAACTTATTGACAGGCAAAACTCCAAAAGTGTGATGGTAAAGATGCTTGGTGTAGCAAGGTTCTAGCAGTTTCAATAATATGTCAGTGTCGTCCTTCGACTAGAGCAACACGTTGTGGAGTATATGGGGGTGACACTAAGTGTCCTTTTGGATTGGCTTAAAAAAATAGCTTTTAAGTCAGAAATTAAAAGTCAAACTTAAATGACTTTTAAATCAAAAAATAAAAAGTAGGGGAGGCGTACTTTGACTTATTTTAAGTCATTTTTAACTCATCTTAAGTCATTTTGACCTTGCCAAACACATCCTAACTTATTTTAAGTCATTTTTGAATTATATTAAATTATTTTTATATTTGCCAAACACTTTCAGAAGTCAAAAGCTGACTTAAAAGTAGGTTTGACCAACTTTTAAGCCAGTCCAAACACCGTCTAAGTATTCTATGCCATGTGTTCTGAGATAAGACTGTATACTTTGAAATTTGCCACCACTATCAGTGTAAAAAGATTGAATTTTGGTGTTAAACCTCCATTCAAGCAATGCATGCAAATTTTGAAAAACTTCCAGAGTTTCATTTTTTGATTTTAAAGTGACCAGCCACATGTATTTTGAAAATTAATCAACAAATAACACATAATATCTTTTTTTATCAATTGACAAAATCGTAAATGGATCCCATAAATCGCTAAAAGGGATTTGTTGTCATGACCCGATTCCTTGAGTCATGATGTGCCTACCAACCCGCCAGTAGGCAAGCGAAACCCTGTCTCAAAACATAACAGTAATGGGACTGAGGGTGGGAACTAACATCAACTAAGAAGAAACATAAATAAAGGAACACATAAAGGAAAGGCGGAAGAGAACCTAAACGATATACAACAAACGATACCTCCCAAAACTTGGAAGTCACATGTACAGATTTACTACAAAACGAGTACAACTCCCAAAAGTGGACCACTGAAACAAGACTGTCTCAAAAGCAATGACAAGCAAAAATATAAGTACAGAAGGAGGCAGGTAATCTCAGAACGCCATGTGCTCACCCTCGCCTCCGGAACAGACTGTAGCAGGCTCGAACTCAACGCTGATAACTGGTGCTCGGACCTGCATCACGAAAACAGATACCAAATGTAGCATGAGTACCAGTACAACAGGTACCCAGTATGCATCATTGGCAATCTAAGCAAGAAAGGTAAAAACAGACTAAAACGATAGAATCTACATTAACAGCGGTCAAAGGAAATAAGCACAAAACTAACCGACAACAAATCTAGGAAATACCAAAACTAAACCTAACTGGGCCCCCCATAAGACCCAGAAGGTACACTCAAGCACAGACAAACAAAACCCGAACGAACCCCCATAAGCCCAACAAGTACACGAAAAAGCTAAATCTATGAGACCGAAGGCAAACCCAACTGCGAACCCAAACCATGAACCAACTCAATTGAAAAAATCAGCCAACTCCAACCCAGTCAAAAGTCTGACTTCCAAATCAGGCCGCCCATCCTGTTAGCAACTCCCGGGGGCCCTGCCCTAGCTAGCTGAGTGCCTAGCATAATGACTCCTCCAAGTCCTTACTATCCAATCGCCCAAATCAGCTAACACTCTGGGGGCCCTGCCCTAGCCAAACAAGTGTGCGGGGCATGTCGACTCCGAAGAGGACCACAAATAATTCATATCCAAATGCCCAGCCGGCTAACACTCTGGAGGCCCTACCTTTGCCAGACGAGTGAGCTAGCTAACACTCCGGGGGCCCTGCCCTAGCCAAACGAGTGCGCGAGGCATATCAACTCCGTAGAGGATCTCAAATACCAACCAATATGGATCACCGTCCACTCCAACCAAGTCACCACAGAACCACTCTCGAAATACCCAAAATCCCAGGAAAACACCATGCCTCCAATGTCACATCGGCACCATAGAAATGAGAGAAGCCAGAAGATCACAACAACACAAGCCAAAGCTAGGTTCATACTATCAAACCTAAGTCTCCTATTCCAATCTACAAGGACCTAGTCCATCCGTATCGACATCGGATACATACCAAAGCAAAATAGGTGCATGGGTCTAAGGCAATACTAGCCTAACCTAGTCTAAGGCCAATAACATGCTCCAGCACAAATAAACAACCAAGCAGATAAGCCACATGCGATAACACATAAGTAACCCCTCCAATAACATGATACTGCCCAAAACAGCCCGAAATTCCACCCTAAATCATGATTTCTGGGAAGAAGAGAAGAAATACTAGTACCCCACCCCAGATTCACACAAATCAGGAATCATTCACACAATCCAGCTCAATCTGAAAAGAAGGGAAGCCGTAACCTGCAGGAAGGCCGACCGCGCGCACTCCAAATCAATCTACCAGAGCTTTTCCCTTTCGAACGGCCTCATATTGTTGCCACGCTATCGAAAATAGAATCACAGCATCAGTACGGTTGTTTAGGCACCAAAAACATCAAAATCAGAGACGAACCAATTTAGGAGTTAAAATTGGAAAATGTGGGACCCGCTCTTGAAATCTGGGAATTGACTCCGTAAAAAGGTCCTAAACCTTCCCCCAAACCTATGTTCCAAAATAGAACACAATTCGGGTGTCGAAACAGCCGACAACACAGGAAAACAAAACATGCAAAACTTTACAAAATTAGCCTAAGGCAGCCACTTACGCCTCAAATTCATGGAAATCGGAGGTCACCCAACACTATCCGAATAGACACCCACAAAGCCTACGCAATTTTGAACACCTAGGACTTTGAATCACCGAAAATCGACTTAAAACGGAGAAGATATCACTATTCAAACCTTTGAAAAGAAATGAACCTGACTGCCCCTTTATATTAAATGCAAGACACGCAGACCTCCGCGAACGCAAAGAGAAAACAAACAAACCTCCGCGAACACAGCCAGGGGCCTTCGAACGTGGAGAGAGAACAAACAAACCTTCACGAACGCAGATGGAAAGAATCCGCACCTCCGCGAACGCGGAGAGAAAGATTCCCCAGACCTCTGCGAACATGGAGCCCTATCCGCAAACGCAGAGAAAAAATACTCAGACCTCTGCAAACGCGGAGAAGGAATGGGCCTGCAACATTAGCTGCTGCACCAGCTGAACTTTGGCTTTTCCAAAAACTCTGACGGGGTGCTCGAAATTTGTTCGGAACCCCGTACAGCAAACTAGATATGCTACCCCATCAAATTCGACATTCCAGACTCAATAGCGAAGTCAGAATTCCCATACGAGGTCATTTCAACTAAAAGTGGGTCCCACACCTAAAGTGACATTTTAGCCAAATTCCACCAAGGGCCTTGAAGTTAGATCAGAAACCCCGAGAAGTGCACGAAGGGTCATTCTAGACCAAACTCGGCATTCCAGAACTAACCGCGCAGACGAAATTCTCATTTGAGTGTGTTTACCAAGAATGTTGACCAAAGTCAACCTTGAGCCAAATTTCAAAGGCTAAAGCATCAAATGGCCTTAAAGTCACACCAGAAGCCTCGGGACTCGGGCCAACCATGCTTCTAGCCTAATTTGACCCCTCCGGAGCTGATGGAACCGTCAGAATCTTATTCTGAGGTCGTTTACCTGAGGTTATGACTGAAATCAACTTTTCAAGGTTCAAAAGCTCCAAAACAAGGAAACGGGGCATAAAACTCAAACGAACAACCAGGCGATCGAACAATCAGTGCCAACAAGTCATAAATGACATGGGGTCACTACAGGAATGCTCTAAACGACGGAAAAAAGGCATTAACACACAAATGACTTGGAGGATCATTACATTTGTTGGGGCTTATTACTTTGCGATGAATTTTATGAGAAAGTCAACCTATGCTTTTTATTAGAATAACAAGAATTTTAAGTGGAACTAGTTTTAAGATGTAAAATAGGAAGGGAAAAATTATTCAAGATAGTATCTAAATCGCGTCGATTAGGATGACCTAAATGCCGATGCCACATGTGAATTGGAACAGTCACATTACATTGAGGAGAACGATGTGTAGAGATCGATGGCCACTCATACAACCCATCTTTATTCTTCATGTGAACCAACAGGGGAATGATTATCAAGAAACAATTGAGAAACAAAACTAAGGTTAGTTTTTATAAGGTATTTAAAAGTTTGAAATGATGATTTGATGCACTTATGTTAGCGTTATAAGTATGGAATATTGGAATATTGTGACCATTGCCCATAGTGATCTCTTCGGTGCCATGGTAGTCATGTATTGTGGCTAGGCTTTGAGCATCAGACGCAATATGATGAGTGGCTCCACTGTCCACGATCCGAGGGTTCTATTGAGGAGTAACACAACTAGCAAAGTTTTCTCAGGCTTGCAGATGGTTATGGGACTGAGATTTGCAGAATCTAGCAGAATGACCTGCACGATCACATACTTGGTAGCGAAGGTTCTTGTAAAGGGGCTACTGCTGGTTGTTTCTTTGTGGGTGCCATGGTTGTGCCTACCATTGTTGATTGTTGGGAGGAGTGTTCACACCTGGACGATGATTGTGAGAGTAATTATTGTTACCTTGGGGAGGAGGAGTTGAGCTGGTCTTTTGTGCTACAGCAGCGATGATATTAGTTGATAACATCTTCTTGTTGCCCTCATACTTTAGGAAAAGCTCGTGATCCAAAACCTTTTCGTAAAGCTTTCACAGGAAATTGTTGAATCTCAAGCACAAATATCTGCAGAGAGTACTCAAAATTCAGATCCGAGTCCACTGAGAATTTTAACAATGAGTTATGGATTTGATATAGGTGCACCAGCAGTTGCAAGTTCATCACAAAGTGATCGAACCTGATTAAGATAATCTGCCACTGGACGAGAGTATTTAGTAAGGTGAGCCAATCTATCTCGCAACCTAAAATTCTTGTTTGAGATTTGTTCGCATACGTAGTATGCAAAACATCCCAGGCAGCTTTGGCGGAGACCGCAACAGAAATAGTGGGGAAAAGTGTACGATCTACGAAGGCCAGGATAGCATTTTGAATTAACTGATCTTAGCGATACCAAGGAACGAACTCAGGGTTAGCAACATCTTGATTGTTTTGTGAGATGGTGTGAGTGGGGGAAGGAAGAGCCATTGAGATGCCCACAGAGATTGTGACCACGCATAAGCATTGAAACTTGAGTTTTCCACAAGGAAAAATTGTGACTACCGGTTAATTTTATGGGTAGTTGAGTCATAAGATTTAATTGGACAATAGTGATGGTGTTATTGACTCCATCAGCATTGGTCACATAAGTATTAGGGGCTATTCCGACAAGTTAGCAGAGAGAAAAAAAAAGGAGGATCAACTCGTGGAAGTTTAGAAGTGTCCTGATACCATAAAGAGACGAGAGCAGAAGGTGGAAAAATTGTAATTGTTATTATTGACCATATGGCTACTATATTAAGAATCTATACAAGACTTAGAAAAGATAATGACTATCAAACAAAGCCTAAAGAGAAGGAAAGAGTTACAACAGATTCCTAAAGATTAGGAACTACAAAAATAAAATTCTACAAAACTAAGTAGTCTTCTCTAATCATCCGCTATTAGGAGACACCTTCTACCAGCCAAAATTGCTAACTAAGATCAGAAGATTCAATTAAAGAAGAGGAAGCTAGAAAGGGGACTGCCAATGTAACACCTCGGACTTCAAGAAAGAGCTAAAAAGGGCCTACGGGCAAATCCACAAACCCAAAGTGGACCATGGACCTACACGAGACCTTAGATGGCCCGTGAAGGAGACCACGACCTGTATTAGGCATCGTGAAGGGCTGACAAAGGCAGCAAAGATGAGGATCACTCACCACGAGCCACTCAACGGCCCGTGGTGCATTGTATGATTTTTATAGTGGTACGTACAATGTCATCCATCAGATTTTGAATTTAGGGTCAACTTCAAATAATTATCTCTTTTAGCACAAAATGTATTAGTTATTCCATGACCTATCAAATTAAAGGTCTTTGAGTCCTCTTTCTAACACCACAAAGTTTGCTCCATTTGAAGTTCGGAGTAAAACATTATGCCCATTTTAGTGGAGCACTGTCAGACTAAGAAATCCTCACGACCCACTGTACGAGCCGTGAAGCATTGTATGACTCGTGGAGCCTGGCATGAAGTCATTTCAGTAGCTTTAAGTCAGGGTCATATTGGTATTTTCACCTATGCGCTGGGCACTTCAACTACGTTGTTGGATGCCTAAACTATGTCGTTTTACTCAGTTTAAGCCGAATAACCTAGTAAGAAACTACCTAGAACCCTCATTCTCCAAAATCATCCAACTTAGAAAGAAAAGAGAAGAAAGAAGCGACAGTTTTCGTCCAAGAACAAGCAGAGGTGTTCTTCAAGTTCAGCCCTGAAATCCAAAGGATTTCTCCATAGTTTTTATCACCAGGTATGTGGGATTTCACTAGTGGGTTCCTTTCACCCATTAGGTTCCAAGAATTCAGTCAGTTTCTCCATAAATTGCTTAGACCTAGGGTTCCCAAATCTTGGGAAACCATTGAAAGTTAGTTGTTATAGTTCCATTGCATTGATTACCTGTTTTCCTGGAGAATTAATGTAGTCCCATGTATAGAACTCAAAACCCTAGCTTGTATTAATTATCAGCATTCCATGATTTATACTTGCTAGACAGATCGGTAAGAATGTCATGCTCCAGTATTTGAATGCCATATCTTTCAGTATATTTATGTGCATTCCCAGATAGCATGTCAGTATTTGAACTACTTAGTATATCAGTTGCATTTTAGCTTTGCATATTCAGTTGGGAGTAGACTTAGCACCGAGTTGGACAGGTTCAGCGTACCCACAAAGTCCCAGAACTATGTGCCAATGTAGGTTCAAAAATCCCCTCTGTTGGGCATCATTTTTTATTTATCACGCCACAGTCATGCCTTTATACCCCTAGCAAGGTATATTGGGTCCTCTCGATGGGGCGTATACATCAGACTCCACGTTTAGCTCACGTGGTTTATGTCGGTTAACAATAGCTTCCACAGTCATACCCTCATTGCATTTAATATGTTATCAGCATCACTTCAGTATACAGTTCAGCATGTTATCTTCATGATTAGTACTTGTTCATTACATCTAGCCCAGTTTTCAGTTATACTTCAGTACAGTCTATTCCATGTTCAGTTATATTGTCCAGTTTATATCGTTCAGTTTATATTGTTCCGCTTAGTATCTATATCCTGCATGCTCAGTACATTCAAAGTACTGACGCATACTCTTGCGCTACATCGTTTCATGATGTAGGTTCAGGCGCTAAGCATCCTGACCGCACTTAGCTCGACTTCTACTCCTTATTTTGCAGCTTCTGTGGTGAGTCCTCATAGATTGAGGATTATGGACATGCTTTATATTTCAACTTTTACTTTTCACTTTCAGTCTTGTTAGAGTTAGTTGGGGGCATGTCCCAGCGAATCAAGTCAGTTAGAGGCTTTCAGACATAGACATAGAGTCAGTATTCAGTTGTTTTGGGTTGTTTCCCATTTGAACTCAGTTATATTCTCAGTGAACTCTTTTAGATTTATTCATCTTGAAGTATGCTTCTGCTTACATAGAATCACTTCAGTATGCTTGTGATATGCCAGACTCAGGGTTAGCTTGGGGTCACTTGTGATCCTAGGTCCTGTGTTATGTCTACGGGGTAGCCTCGGGGCGTGACAAACTTGGTATCAGAGCATCAGGTTCAAGAGTCCTTAGGTTTTTGAAAGTCGTGTCTGTAGAGTCCTTCTTATTTGTGTGAAGCGCGCCACATCTATTATTGGGAGGCTACGACATTTAGGAACATCTCATTTTCTTCTTACTCCTATTCATGCGATAGAGTTCAACTCTATAAAAGTTTCTTCTAAATCGTTCTTACGCGTGGCTATGTTTGATTATACTTTATTGGAATGGTTCTTTCCCTGAAAGCTAAGGGAAGTTAAAGTGAGAGAGTTCATGAATCTAAAATAGCAAGTGATGAGTGTGCATGAGTACAGTCCCAAGTTTACTCTACTATCCTCTTATGCACCGGAGATGGTGGCGGATATGAGGTGTAGGATGAGTTTGTTCGTGTCTGGGCTGTCCTGCCTATCCAAAAAGGAAGGTAAGGCAGCTATGTTGATATGGGACATGGACATAGCTAGACTCATGATTCACGTGCAGCAAGTTGAGGAGGATAAGTTAGAGGGTAGCGAAGAGTTTCACAACAAGAGGGCCAAGACAACAAGTAATGAGATTGGCCAACAAAAGACCGAAAATGGGCATCGGTCATCTTTTTAGCAGAGGTCGTCTGGACCTGATCAATCTTCAGCTAGTGCACCTGCACCAAGAAAGAGGAATGATCGCAAGAATCAGAGTTCTCAGTATTTCAGAGCTCACGGTACTCAGTCTCAGGGTTATGGGGAAATAGAGCCCAATCTTCTTCAACAGCTCCAACGAATAGAAATACCTAGAGAGGTGCTACTTCAGGAACAGGCGGAGGTACAAACCATATGTATGCTATAGTTAGTCGTCACAATCAAGAGAACTCACTTGATTTAGATATTTATGCATTGTTAGATCCAGGGGCTACGCTTTCATTTGTTACTCCTTATATAGCAGTAAACTTCGGTGTCAGTCCAGAAACTCTCTCAGAACCTTTCTTAGTCTCTACTCCAGTTGGTGACCCAGTAATAGCTAGACGAGTATACAGAAATTGCCCTGTCACAGTTTCCCAAAAAGTCACCTCAGCAGATCTCGTAGAGTTAGAAATGATAGATTTTGATATCATTCTAGGCATGGATTGGTTACATTCCTCTTATGCATCAGTCGATTGTAGAACTAGGATCGTTCGATTTCAGTTTCCAAACGAGCCAGTCTTAGAGTGGAAGGGTAGTAACTCAGTGCCTATAGGTCGATTTATGTCTTACCTTAATGCCAGGAAAATGATTTCTAAAGGGTATATCTATCATCTTGTTCGAGTTAAGGACTCAAACTCTGAAACCCCAACTTTTGAGTCAGTCCCAGTGGTGAATGAGTTTCCAGAAGATCTTCCCGGAGTTTCTCCCGAAAGGGAGATTGACTTCGGAATAGATCTTCTTCCAGATAAGCCTATCTCATTTCTTCCTTACAGAATGGCTCCAGCTGAGCTTAAAATTGAATGAGCAGTTGAAAGACCTTCTCGATAAGGGCTTCATTAGACCCAGTATCTCTCCATGGGGTGCTCCAGTGTTGTTCGCACGTAAGAAGGACGGTTCTCTCAAGATGTACATTGACTATCGTCAATTGAACAAAGTCACAATCAAGAATAAATATCCCATCCCAGGATTGATGACTTGTTTCTTTTCTAAGATAGACCTCAGATCCAACTATCATCAACTCAGAGTCCGAGATAGTGACATCCCGAAGACAGCCTTCAGGACTCGGTATGGTCACTATGAATTTGTAGTTATGTTTTTTGGACTAAAAATGCTCCTGCAGATTTCATGGACTTAATGAAAAGAGTGTTCAAGCAGTATTTGGACTTGTTTGTAATCGTCATTATTGATGATATCCTCATTTATTCTTGGAATGAGGAAGAGCATGCGACTCATCTCAGAGTGGTTCTGTAAACCTTCAAAGATCGCCAGCAATTCGCTAAGTTCAGCATATGTGAATTATGTTTATAGTCGGTCGCTTTCCTTGGTCATGTGGTATCCAGCGAAGGGATTCGAGTGGATTCTCAAAAAATTGAAGCAGTAAAGCACTGGCCCAGACCCACCTTTCCGACTGATATTAGATGTTTCTTGGGTTTGGCCGGTTACTACAGGAGATTTGTTGAAGGATTTTCATCCATAGCTGCCCCATTAACCAAGTTGACTCAGAAGAAGGTTAAATTTCAGTGGTCAAATGAGTGTGAGAAAAGCATCTTAGAATTGAAGACCAGGTTGACTACAACTCCAATCTTGACTTTACCACAGGGTTCAGACAGTTATGTGGTTTATTGTGAAGCATCTAGGGTCGGCCTAGGTTGTGTGTTCATGCAATAGGGTAAGGTCATAGCTTATGCTTCTAGACAGCTTAAGGTCCATGAGAAAAACTACCCGACTCATGACCTCGAGCTTGCAGCCGTAGTGTTCACCCTAAAGATTTGGGACACTACTTGTATGGTGTTAATGTTAATGTGTTCACAGATCATAAGAGCCTTCAGTATATGTTCACCCAGAAAGAGTTGAATCTTCTTCAGAGGAGATGGCTCGAATTCCTCAAAGACTATGACATGAATGTGCTCTACCATCCGGGTAAGGCCAATGTAGTGGTTGACGCCCTCAGTAGACTATCCATGGGTTGTGTGGCACATATTGAGGAACAGAAGAAAGAATTAGCAAAAGATGTTCACCGGCTCGCTCGCTTAGGAGTTTTCCTGATGGACACGTCAGATGGTGGTGTGATAGTGCAGAATGGATCAGAATCTTCACTGGTAGCGGAGGTTAAGGAGAAACAGGATAGTGATTCTATATTTCTTCAGTTGAAAGGTGCAGTTCATCAGCAGAGAGTTGAGGTTATCTCCCAAGGGGGAGATGGTGTGCTTCGTTACCAGGGTCGCTTATGTGTTCCTAATGTGGGTGAGTTGAGGAAGAAGATCCTTACAGAAACCCATAATTCTAGATATTCTATTCATCCGGGTGCCACTAAGATGTACTGTGATCTATGGGAAGTCTATTGGTGGAACGACATGAAGAGAGACATCGCAAATTTTATGGCTAAGTGTCCCAACTATCAGCAAGTTAAGGTAGAACATCAAAAACCAGGAGGTGTGACTCAAGAGATTAGCATTCCTACTTGGAAGTGGGAAGTGGTAAACAGGGATTTCATTACGGGTTTACCTCATACTCACAGACACCATGACTCCATATGGGTGATAGAAGACAGAGTCACTAAGTCAGCTCACTTCTTGGCAGTCAAGACTACAGATTCAGCGGAGAACTACGCCAAACTCTACATCAACGAAATAGTCAGGTTGCATGGTGTTTCTTTGTCTATCATTTCAAATAGAGGTCCTTAGTTTACCTCCCATTTCTGGAGATCACTTTAGAAAAGTCTTGGTACTCAGGTAAATCTCAGTACAACATTTCATCCGCAAAAGGATGGTCAGGCAGAGCATACCATTCAGACCTTAGAGGACATGTTGAGAGCTTGCGTGATCGATTTCAATGGTAGTTGGGATGATCACCTACCTCTCATAGAGTTCGCCTATAATAACAGTTTTCATTCCAGTATTCAGATTGCCCCTTATGAGGCACTGTATGGGCATAGATGCAGGTCTCTGGTTGGTTGGTTCGAAGTAGGTAAAGCAGCCTTGGTTGGGCCAGACTAGATTCATGAGGTATGGAAAATGTTTAGCTCATCAGAGATAGACTAAAGACAGCTCAGAGTCGCCAGAAGTTCTATGCAGATGTAAGGAGTAGGGACTTATTGTTTGAAATCGATGATTGGGTTTTCTTGAAAGTGTCACCCATGAAAGGGGTGATGAGATTTGGCATGAAAGGAAAGCTCAGTCCCTGGTATGTAGGTCCTTACAAAATCCTGAAAAGGGTTGGTAATGTGGCTTATGAGTTAGAGTTGCCGACAGAACTAGTAGTGGTTCATCCAGTCTTTAACATTTCCTTGTTGAAGAAGTGTGTGGGTGATCTGGCATCAATAGTAACTTTAGAGAATGTGGTTGTGAAGGATAGCCTCAACTCTGAGGAGATTCCAATTGAGATTCTTGATCGTCAGGTTCGTAGGTTGAGAAATAAGGAAGTCGCTTCAGTAAAGGTTTTATGGAGGAATCAGTCCGTAGAGGGAGCTACTTGGGAAGCAAAAGCAGCTATGAAGGCCAAGTATCCCCATCTTTTTCCCTCCGATTCAGTGTCAGCTTGAGGTAATAGTTCCTCTCCAACCTCTCAGTTTACTCTTGTGTAATTCAGTCTCAGTATCTTTTTCCCTCAGTTATCCATGCATTTCAGCATATTTACATGTTCATTAAACTCAGTTCCATTAGATATCAGTTTCTAGTACTCAGTTGGTAGAGATTGCAGCTCTTTCCCTCCAAATTTAGCTTGCTTAGTCTTCAAGAAAGGGCAAAAAAGGGCCAACAGGCAAGTCCACGAACCCAAAGTGGACCTTTAACCTTCACGAGATCTTAGACGGACCATGAAGGGGACCACGACCCGTATTGGGCATCATGAAGGACTGCCCAAGGCAGCAAAGGTGAGGGTCTCTCACCACGACCCACTAAATGACACGTGGTGCATTGTACGATACGTATAGTGGTCCGTACAATGTCATCCATCAGATTTCAAGTTTAGGGTCAACTTCAAATGATCATATCTTTTAGCACAAAATGAATTAGGTAGCCCATGACCTATCCAATTAATGATCTTTGAGTCCTCTTTCAAACTCCACAAAGTTTGCTCCATTTGAAGTTCGGAGTAAAACAATATGCCCATTTTTGTGGTGCACTATAAGGTTGAGAAATCTTCACGACCCACTGAACGAGCCGTGAAGCATTGTACGACTCGTGGATCCTGTCTTAAAGTCATTTCGGCAGCTTTAAGTCAGGGTCATATTGGTATTTTCACCTATGCGCTGGGCACTTCAACTACGTTGTTGGATGCCTAAACTATGTCGTTTTACTCAGTTTAAGCCGAATAACCTAGTAAGAAACTACCTAGAACCCTCATTCTCCAAAATCATCCAACTTAGAAAGAAAAGAGAAGAAAGAAGCGACAGTTTTCGTCCAAGAACAAGCAGAGGTGTTCTTCAAGTTCAGCCCTGAAATCCAAAGGATTTCTCCATAGTTTTCATCACCAGGTATGCGGGATTTCACTAGTGAGTTCCTTTCACCCATTAGGTTCCTAGAATTCAGTCAGTTTCTTCAGTTTCTCCATAAATTGCTTAGACCTAGGGTTCCCAAATCTTGGGAATCCATAGAAAGTTAGCTGTTATAGTTCCATTGCATTGATTACCTGTTTTCTTGGAGAATTAATGTAGTCCCAAGTATAGAACTCAGAACCCTAGCTTGTATTAATTATCAGCATTCCATGAATTATACTTGCTAGACAGATCAGTCAGAAAATCATGCTCCAGTATTTGAATGCCATATCTTTCAGTATATTTATGTGCATTCCCAGATAGTATGTCAGTATTTGAGCTACTCAGTATATCAGTTGCATTTTAGCTTTGCATATTAGGTTGGGAGTAGACTTAGCACCGAATTGGACAGGTTTAGCGTACCCACAAAGTCCCAGAACTACGTGCCGAGTAGGTTCAGAAGTCCCCTTTGTTGGGCATCAATTTTTAGTGATCACGCCACAGTCATGCCTTTATACCCCTGGCAAGGTATATTGGGTCCTCTCGTTGAGGGGTATACATCAGATTCCACGTTTAGCTCACGTGGTTTATGTCGGTTAATAGTAGCTCCCATAGTCATACTCTCATTGCATTTACCATGTTATCAGCATCACTTCAGTATGCAGTTCAGCATGTTATCTGCATGATTAGTATTTGGTTATTGCATCTAGCCCAGTTTTCAGTTATACTTCAGTACAGTCTATTCCATGTTCAGTTATATTGTCCAGTTTATATCATTCAGTTTATATTGTTCAGCTTAGTATCTATTTCATGCATGCTTAGTACATTCAAAGTACTGACACATACTCTTGCGCTACATCGTTTCGTGATGTAGGTTCAGGCGCTCAGCATTCGGACCGCGCTTAGCTCGACTTCTAGTCCTTATTCTGCTGCTTCACTGGTGAGTCCTCATAGATCGAGGATTATGGACATGCTTTATATTTCAGCTTTTACTTTTCAGTTTCAGTCTTGTTAGAGTTAGCTGGGGGCATGTCCCAGCAACTCAAGTCAGTTAGAGGCATTTAGACATAGACATAGAGTCAGTATTCAGTTGTTTTGGGTTGTTTCCCATTTGAACTCAGTTATATTCCTAGTGAACTCTATTAGATTTATTAATCTTGCAGTATGCTTCCGCTTACATAGAATCATTTCAGTATGCTTGTGATATGCCAGACTCCGGGTTAGCTTGGGGTCACTTGTGATCCTAGGTCCCGTGTTACGTCTAGGGGGTAACCTCGGGGTGTGACAACCAATTTTTGTAGAGAACTTTGTTATGGAAGAAAGGAGAATGAGAATTTTTGTAGAGAACTTTCTTATGGAAGAAGACTCTGGAATTGCTTTCAATTTCCGTTGGATGGGTTTTGGGTTGATACAAATATACAAGACCAACCGCTACTTATACTTATCTATGGATGGTTCTAGATACTACAAGATCAAAACTATTTTATAATTTTCTACAAATATCTAATTCTCTAGAACATTTACAAGAAAATTTTAGTAACTCTATCTTCTACTCTAGAATATATAGATATTCTTACAAGATGCTTATCCTAGATACTACACTAGACTATTCTAAAAATTTTACTAGAACAATCTATGATATCTCAAAAAATCAACTTTAACTTTTTACAAATCCCCTTTCATTTCTTTGTAAACAGAAAAATGAGATGAAGAGAAAAGAGAAGGGTTCATGGAAAAGCTCGTAAAATGTCATGTTTGAAGGTATCTTATTCCCCTATAAATGAGATACAAAAAGATAATTTCATATGCAAAGATACTTAGTAGAAGCTTTAAATTTTGGTCATTAATTCTTATATATTTATTAGTGTTAGCATCCGCACGATATTAAAGAATATCGATCCTAGCTATTAAATTGTAGTCTAACATATTGAGCATATTATTTTTATAAAATTTCAACTGTTCTTTTATACTAATAATTTGTCGATCCGTTTCGATCGGGAGATTCAATGACGCCTCATGGTCTGAGAATACTTTCTTGCTTTGACACAGCTTGATCACGTCTATGATTTCTATTTCAAAAAGTTTTCATGAGTGAGGATATGGACATCTTACATATTTTCAATTCATCAAGTATCTTGTTGTAATTTACAAATCAAGTCTGTTTTCTTTTGTGTAGAGAATGAAGCAAAGCGAGTCTGCTTTTTTTGTGCAGATTTCGTTTTGCTTTTATTTGCAGGTTTTCACACCAAATTGAATATACTCTACATTTGAAGCTTTACAAAGACTTCTGTCATATGAAGTTTCTCAATTGGGCACCCTTGATTCTTGTGTTAATAATGTGGTGTATGGTTATCCGATTCTAGAGGGTCTTTGATTTCAACTGGTACATTTATCATTCTGGAATCTGTAGACATAATAATGTTAGATTTTGTTGCGATCAGAATAGGGTGACAGATGTGCTGGTGAAGCAGGGTGCATCCGTGCATGATCCCATGTAGATAACCAATGTGTTAGAGAGACAATTCCTCCGTTGCTTGCACTAAAACATTTGTAAGTAGAAAAAATGGAATAACTTTTAATTACCAATAATATTATCTTTATTACCAAACAAAAAAGATTAGCTTTTTAAAAATTAAATTCCAGTTCAATTTAGTTCTGTTCTTATTTATCAAAATCTAGTTTTACCAACTTTCTGAACTAAATTAGTATAAGCCAATTTATATAAAAGGTAAAAAAATAGTCTAAACAACAAATTTTCTCACATAAAATGAGAAAAATACATTTAAAAGATAGCTTCAGTTTGAGTTTGACTCCAATGTAAACAAAAAATCAAAGAGGAAAGTAAAAATCACAAGCAAGAAAATTCAAAGCGCATAATATAATTGCCCTTCTGTTTTGGATCAATGGGCTATTTGTGTTTGAAGTAGTACCCGAACTATATTGTCCAGAAAAGTTGCTGCTATTTGTATTGGAATTCAAACTATATTGTCCAGAGAAATTGTCTATGCATGTATTAGAGTCGATTGGAATTGTATAAAGATCTGATAATTCATCTTCGTTCTCTTCATGTCCATTTTCATTAGCCCAAGGTTTATTTTTTGTTAACTTCCTTAAATTTTCAAGTTCCATTGCTACCTCTTTCATCGTAGGCCTATATTCACCGTGCAAACGTCCACTGCTATCAGATTCATTAGCATCCATACCCTCTTTTAGCAATTGGCACAACGAACGATCATCTCCTCTGTTTGCTGCAAAAGATAGGGTAAGAGACATGTCCATTCCTCCTTGAGCCAGCACATGTTCTATATCTGCTAATACTTCTATCATCATTGAGTCTTTCAAATGATGAAGGATATTTGTTCATGATTATTGTCACGTCTCCTATATTTCTTTAAAGATGTTGAAAAATGAAGTATGATCCAAGCGTAGCAGTTGGGATATTCTTTTGGTTCGAACAGTAAAAAATTGAGGCTTACAGCAAAGGACACCAACTTCTCCGCAAACATCCCCTTCCTTCAACTGGCAAACTACCTGATCCATGCCATTCCTGTGTGATATAAGATCCACTGCTCTAGTTACGAGGATGTAGAGATCTGTAGATGCTTCATTTTGCAAAATGACATCCTCTTTTGGAGGGAAATACTCGGCCTTCATCTCAGAAACCAGTTTAAAAAGTAAGTCACTTGATACCCCGTGGAATAAGAAGACCTTATCCACCTAGTCAAATTGTGTTTCCTATATGGTCACGAAATAAAAGGAATATTATATATACAAGTCAATTATCTCAACAATTTCATAAAGAAAGAAAGAAACAAAGAAAGAAAGAAAGTAGAGATGGTGAGTTTGGATGATATGAAGAAGGAGAAGGTCGATCTCGAGACAATACCAATGGATGATGTATTTAGGATATTGGTAAGTTCCAAGGAGGAATTGGTATCTGATGATGCAGATAGAAGGCTTCAAGCGTTTCACCCAAACAAACTTTAGGAGAAAAAAGAGAACAAGATGTTAAAATTCTTGGGTTTCATGTGCAACCCCTTGTCATGGGTCATGGAAGTTGCTGCTATCATTGCCATTCTATTGGCATATTAGCCTCTAGATTGGAAAGATTTTCTTGCAATTATTATCTTACTTCTCATCAACTCCACCGTCAGCTTCATCAAGGAAAACAATGCAGGCAATGCTGCAGCAGCCCTCATGGCAGGCCTTGCTCCCAAGACATATGTATTAAGAGATGGTAGCTGGAATTAAATGGATGCAACACTCCTAGAACCAAGGGATATAACAAGTATCAAGTTGGGGGATATCATACCCGCTGATGCTCGTCTCCTTCATGGAGATCCACTCAAGATTGATCAATCTGCCCTCACCGGTGAGTCATTCCCCGTCACTAAGCACTCAGGAGATGGAGTCTTCTCTGGTTTCATATGTAAACAAGGTGAAATTGAGGCTATTCTCATTGCAACTGGAATAAACACCTTCTTCAGAAAAGCTGCTCATCTTGTTGATACTACTAATAATGTTGGCCACTTCCCGAAGATGTTGACAACAATCGAAAACGTCTGCATATGCTCTATTCTAGTTGGAATCGTCATATAAATATTGGTCATGTAGTCAGCACAGAAAGTATAGATATGGAATTGATAATCTGCTTGTTCTTCTCATTGGAGGGATTCCAATAGCCATGCATACTGTATTATCAGTCACTATTGCAATTGGACCCCACAAATTGTCACAACAAGGTGCCATCACCAAGAGGATAACTGTTATAATAGAGATGGATGGAATGGATGTCCTTTGTAGTGACAAGACAGAAACTCTTACCTTAAACAAGCTTGAAGTAGACAAAAATTTAGTTGAGGTATTCGCAAAGGATATGAACAAAGATACCGTTATTCTTCTTAGGGCCCAGAGCTTCAAGGGTTGAAAACCAGGATGTTGTTGATGCTTGCATCGTCGGAATGCTGGCAGATGCCAAGGAGGCTAGAGCTGGGATTCAAGAAGTGCACTTCCTGCCTTTTAACCCCGTCGACAAGCGCACATCTATTACTTACATAGATACCGATGGCAATTGGCACAGAGTTAGTAAAGGTGCCCCTAAACGGATTGTTGATCTTTGTGGCCTAAATGAGGATGTAAAGAGGAAATTCCACTCCATCATTGACAAGTTCGCTGATCGTGGTCATCGATCTATGGCGTTGGCTCAACAGAGAGTACCAGAGAAGACAAAGGAAAGTCTAGGAGGGCCTTGGATATTTGTAGGGCTCTTGTCTCTTTTTGACCCTCCAAGGCATGATAGTGCAGAGACAATTAGGTGAGTCCTTGCCCTTGGTGTCAACGTAAAAATGATAACAGGTGAAGGAATTTTAAGGGTAAAACAACAACAAGAAGTGTACCTTAATACTTGTAGCGGAAGTTATTGACGTTGATTTCGCTATCAAAACGATTTGCTCCAAATCTCCCTTTGAATCACTAGGAAACAAAGATTATTCTTGTTCACAAACTAAGTATCTGTGTATGTGTCGATTGAATATTAGCAAGAGGGCAATGTTTTGTTTTTCTCTATTTTGCTTTTGCTTTTGCTTTTGCTTTCACTTTTTCACGTTCACATGTTTTCCTCTCCTTTTTCAAGTTTTGTCATTTACGTTCTGAAAAAGAAGAGGTCTCTTTTTAAAAGGACAAGTTGGAACAGTTACAACTTCATAATTGTTCCCCCTTCTTTTCAAAACTTGATCTTATTCATTAATTTAATTATTTTCTTAAAAAATAATTAAATAAAATGAATCGGGTCGGGTCGGTCCACATGGGCGACCCACGACCTAAAAAAAAACTTACATCTCCCACTTCGCACATGGTGGACAAGACCCAAGCCAATGCGACATCAACTAAACACACAATTCATACGACAAATAGTTCGTGCGATCTGTGAGCATCAAGAGCTTACCTTTAAGGTTTTACTAGTCCTACATAGGAATACAATCACATGTGGAAAGAATTCACTACAATTTTAAGGACACTAATATAATATATTTACGGAAAGCTACGAACGAGTAGATCATGGATATTAAAGTTTCATGCTAAATTTTTGAAAATGCAGAGCCAAAATCACAGAAAACCTAAGCATATTTTCTTTCAAAAAAGAGGCCAGAATCTCTTTAATTGTAGGACAAGCAATCCTATCTACAATATGAGTCTGAATCATATAGGACACGGAATCCTATTTACAATATAATTAATTCACATTCAAAAGGCTTCTAGAAAAAACCCTAACTTCTTCCAAATTTTTCTTTTCACCGATTTTCAAGGAAAAATTAGTCACAGAAGATTTCTTTTTAACATCACAGTGAATTTACATGGAAGCATCAAATAATGGGATCAATAAACCATGCTCTGATACCAATGAAGGAATTTTAAGAGTAAAATAACAACAAGATGTGTACCTTAATACTTGCAGCGGAAGCTATTGATGTTGTTTTCGCTATCAAAACGATTTGCTCCAAATCTCTCTTTGAATCACTAGAAAACAAAGATTATTCTTGTTCACAAACTAAGTGTATGTGTATGTGTCGATTGAATATTGGCAAGAGGATAACGTTTTGTTTTTCTCTGTTTTTCTTTTGCTTTTGCTTTTGCTTTCACGTTTTCACGTTACCACGTTTTCCTCTCCTTTTTCACGTTCTGTCTTTCACGTTCTGAAAGAGAAGTGGTCTCCTTTTAAAAGGAGAAGTTCAAACAGTTACAACTTCCTAATTGTTGCCCCTTCTTTTCAAAACTTGATCTATCTATTTATTTAATTATTTTCCTAAGAAAATAATTAAATAAAATGGATCGGGTCGGGTAACATTGAATTGGGTCTGGTTGGTCCACATGGGTGACCCACGACCCAAAAAGAAAAACTTACAACTGGCGATCAGCTTGCCATAGCAAAGGAGACAGGTCGTATACTTTGCATGGGAACAAACATGTATCCTTCTTACATTCTCCTGGGGATGCACAAGGATGAAACTATTACTGATAACCTCCCTGTGGATGAACTCACTGAGATGGCTGATGGCTTTGCCGGTGTCGTTCCATAGCACAAATATGAGATTGTGAGGAAGCTTCAAGAAAGGAGATTGTGAGAGGCACAATGGGCATTGGCTCAACGCACATTGCATGGACTTCACCCCTCACAGATATACGACAACAAAAGCAATAATGAATTAGCTAAACAGGCCAAATGTCGTGTTGAAGTTGCTAGGCTAAGAGACCTCCAAACACTTAAGGGGCATGTGGAATCAATGGTGAAGTTCAAGGGACTTGACATTGAGACATTTTAGCAATATTACACAGTTTAAAAAGTGTCCATTTACATTTTTTATTTTTATTTCTTTTGAATGTTTCACTTCGGTAAATTTGGTAAGATTAATAGTAGAAAGCTAGAAGCTCATATGTTTCATTCTGGATATTGTTACAATCAGCTTTAGTTGTTGTGATATTAAATTAGTTTTTTTCTTTTAACTATCTTTCGAGGAGCGTATTAACTTAAAATAATTTTTCTTTGTAGATTTTAATAGTTATTCGTGGTTGTTCACTATCCTAAACTGGGTAGAGATGAAGAGTCCAGTAAATATGACATGATTTCAGTGACTAATTGAAGCTGCTAATAAGTAGGGTAGAAACTAATATGTTTAGGCGATTTGATATAAAGAATAAAGTTCAAACAAAGAAAATAAATGTGTTTTTAGTCTCGAAATGTCATGTTTTAATATCAATGATTTTCTTTCATGTAAAGAAGAGTATAAAAATTGTTGTTTGTATGTATATGTATCATATAAAATGTAAGCAACCTAATTTTAAAAACATCATACATCAACAAGCCATTTAAAAAAATTGAGAACTTGTTTTAATACCAGATTTAATACCAATGTCATACATAAAAATAGCGATGACGGTGATATGTTGGATTGCAGTCAAGGCTAGAAATCTTGAATACACCCTAAGTTATAAATTCAGCAAAAGCACATGCATAATCGCTCAAAAAATTGAAGTTATGAAATGTGTTAGTTCATAAAAATATATAAATTAAAAAATAATTCGAATTATTACCTTTATGTCAGTTACTAAGTTATTGAGCAGATTATGGAAAAAAATTTGAGATTTCAAGTAATGGTTGACATTATTACCTTTTTGGAAGTCGTGTAAAATTAAAATTCCTAAATTGTAGTTAGACAATTACCTTGGTAACTGACATAAAAAAAGCATGTCTTTTGTTTTCTCTTTCCAACATTACATACGAAAAAAAATAATTAAATTAAATTAATTAATTCGGATTTGTTATTACCCATGATGAAGTTGCTGCATTAGTAATTCCTAATTAATAGATTTATATTATGTAATATAAGATCTTAAATACATATATAGGCTATTTTTTTCCTAATTTTATATAATGGAAACAATATAAAAAGAACATTCCAGAATGAATATTAGTATTTTTATAAAAACAAATAATATTCATTCTAGTGGTGGCAGATGCTCTAAGTCGGATATTGATGGGTAGTGTTGCTCACATAGAAGATGATAAAAGGGAATTGGTTCGAGATGTTCATAGATTGGCCCAATTGGGTGTTCGATTGTTTGATTCTACCAAAGGTGGAGTTATGGTTCAAAATGGTTCAGAATCGTCCTTTGTATCAGATGTGAAAGCAAAGTAAGGTTGTGATCTAATCTTGATGGAGTTGAAGGAAGCGGTGCTTAAAAGGGTCTGTTGAGGCTTTCTCCCAAGGGGGAGATGGCGTGCTTTGATATCAAGGTTGTTTGTGTGTTTTTGATGTTAATAATTAGAGGGAACAAATCTTGTTGGAAGCCCATAGTTCTCGATATTCCATTCACCCGGGAGCCACCAAGATGTACCGTGATTTGCAAAATGTCTATTGGTGGAATGGGATGAAAAAGGATATTGCGGAATTTGTGGCTAAGTGTCCTAATTGTCAACAAGTGAAAGTGGAGCATCAAATGATGGGAGGTTTGTCCCAAGATATTAGTATTCCTACTTGGATGTGGGAACATTTGAATATGGACTTCATCGTTGGTTTACCACTCACCCGGAGACAACATGACTCGATTTGGGTTATTGTCGATCATATGACGAAATCAGCTCATTTCATTCCCATCAAGGTCTCGTATTCGGGGAAGACTATGCTAAGTTGTACCCAAGGGAAATGGTGAGGTTGCATAGAGTGCCCCTATCCATTATATTTGATTGTGGTACACAATTCACTTTTCAATTTTGGAAATCTTTTCAAAAGGGCCTTGGAACTCGTGTTAAGCTTAGTACGGCCTTTCATCCTCAAACCGATGGGCGAGCGGAGCATACTATCCAAACTTTGGAAGATATGTTGAGGGCTTGTGTGATTGATTTCAAGGGTAATTGGTTGATCATTTGCCTTTGATTGAGTTTTCTTATAATAATAGCTATCATTCTAGTATTGGTATGGCTCCATTTGAGGCTCTTCATGATAGGAGGAGTAGATCTCCTATAGGTTGGTTTGAAGTTGATGAAGTTGCTTTGATAGGTCCTGAATTGGTTCATGAGGCTATGGATAAAGTTTGGCTTATTAGAGAGAGGTTGAAAATTGCTCAAAGTCGACAAAAGTCATATGCCGATGTTAGAAGGAAAGATCTAGAATTTGATGTTGATGATTGGGTTTACTTGAAACTTTCACCCATGAAGGGTGTAATGAGGTTTGGAAAGAAAGGGAAGCTTAGTCCCCGCTATGTGGGCCCAAGTCATATTTTGAGGTGAATTGGCAAGGTTGCATATGAACTTGACTTGCCTAATGATTTAGCATCGATTCATCCAATTTTTCATGTCTCCTTATTGAAGAAGTGTGTTGGTGATCCGGCATCTATTGTGCCATTGGAGAGTCTTGGTGTAAAGGAGAGACTTTCTTATGAAGAGGTTCCGATTGAGCTTTTAGACCAGCGAGTTCGGAAATTGAGAAACAAAGAAGTTGCTTCCCTAAAGATTCTTTAGAGGAATCAGTTAGTTGAGGGTGCTACTTGGGAGGCCGTGGCCGATAGATGTCCCGCTATCCTCATCTCTTTCCCTCCATTCCTACTCTAGCTTGAGGTATTTAGTTCCTCATGGTCTACTCTTTTGGTCTCACGTGTCTTAGATATTCCCATGATTCATCATTTTTGCATGTTCATGAAAAGGTTGATTTTGAGAAAATGAGTTAACTTCATTGGTTTCTTCATGATTATGTGCATTTGAGTATAAGCTGCATATATACTTTATGAAATTATGTTTTGAATATTCTTTAGTTTGGAGTTTATGTTTCCTCCTTGGATATGTGCATTTATGTGATTGCATTCATGTTTGGCTGCTAGGTCTAGTTTCTACCTTCCTTATGATGTTTTGAATCTCATTCTAGGACGAATGTTCCCAAGGGGAGATATTGTAACACCTCGGATTAGAGAAAGGGTAGAAAGGAGTCAAGCGGGCATGACAAGAACCCAAAAGTGGACCATGGAGCCCTAGACAGGTCGTGAAGGGGACCACGGTCCGTTTGGGCACTCGTGGTGTGATCCCAAGCAGGCATCCCTCCCACGGACGCCTAGATGGCTCTTGGTGAGGTTGACAGATCGTCAAAGGGGTCGTCAAGTGGCCCCCTCAGAAGAGGCTTCTTCCTAGTCACTGGTCATGGGCCACAGTCGTCTAAATGGCCCGTGAAGCTTCACACAGACCGTGAAGTCATCCGTGAAGGACACTTGTCAGACTTAGAGTTTAGGGTAAAATTCAAACTATCGTATCTTTTAGCACAAAATGAATTAGGTGGCCCATAACCTATAAATTTAAAGATCTTTGAGTCCTCTTTCCAACTCCACCAAATTTGCTCCATTTGAAGTTTGTAGTAAAGAGTTATGCCCATTTTAATGGAACACTGTAGGGCTGATGAATCTTCACGACTTGCTTGACGGGCAGTGATGGTCTTGACAAGCTGTTTAGGTCTACTTGAAGTCATTTTGGCAGTTTTTAAGTCAGGGTCAGTTGAGTTTTTTCCCAATTGTTTTAACTCGATACTACGTGGTTTTGCCTTTCTACCCTAAGCCCTATATAAGGATTTTTACCCCCAAAATAACCCAATTCAATTCATTCTCTCAAATTCCAAAAGATTGATCAAGTTCATCCTTTCCAATATTTCTCTCTCTAAAGTTGCAAAAGAAGTTTGGGGTTACTAATCAAGTCTCCAATTCTACCATTGATTTCAAGATTTTGGCATAAAGTTATGATAGTCTTCACCTATTGAGCCCTTTCCTCCATAGGGTTCCTAAATTCTCCAATTTTCAAGTTAGAAATCTCATATCGAGTTAGGGTTTTCTTCCATGTTATGGGTTCCCTTCAATGTTGATATAATTGATTGTTTTATGAAGTATTATGCATGAATTGGATAAATTCCATGTGTTTAAGATGAATCCCCATGAACCCATGCATAACCCATGTTTTCTAAGCTATGATGATATAATGTGGGTTTGAACAATGAAAGATGAGTTTATGAAGATATGTATGTTCTTTATGAAAGTGATGAAAATGATTTAAGATTGCTTTGAGAGTAAAGCATAAATCTTGTTGTTGTTGTGAAAGGGTTTTCTCACATAAGGATTCTTAGAGTTGAAAGGTTTTCTCAACTAAACTTTGAATCAAGACTAAGGAGCTATTTTAAATGACGTAAGATTGGACTAGTCCATGGAAGATGAAATGCCAGTACTAATGAACTTTAGCTTGGATTGGTTGTCATGACTCGATTTCTCAATTCATGATGGCGCCTACCAACCCACCAGTAGGTAAGCCAAACTCTATCCCGAAACTTAATAGTAGTGGGACTAAGAGATGAAACTCATCTAAAACCAAGCGGAAGCATATAATAAGAACACATAACCTAAAGCTGAGACGGAACCAGACCAAAATAAATACATACAAGACACCTCCCAAAACCTGGAAGTCACATGTACAGAACCACTAACAAGAGTACAAATCCCAAAAGTGGGCCACAGAAAAAACTGTCTCGAAAACAAAAGAAACGCAAAAATATAAATACAAAAGGAGACCGGTAATCCCAGAACTCCATGTGCTCACCCTAGTCTCCTGAACTGACAGCTTCAGGCCCGATTTCAACGCTAATAACTGGTGCTCAGACCTGCATCGCAAAAATAGATGCAGAGTGTAGCATGAGTACCAAAACAACAGGTACCCAGTAGGTATCATAGGCCGACTGAGCAAGATAGGTAAAAACAGGCAGACAAGATAGAATCAACAACAACAGAGGTCAATAGAACGGAAACAGAAAAGCGGAAAGTAAAATGAGTATAGCTAAGCTAAACCCAGCTAGGCCCCCCATAAGACCCTCTGAGCACACTCGTGCGCAAGTTTAAAAAAAACCCGAACAGACCCCCATAAGCCCGACAGGTACACAGAAGAGCTATAACTACTGAATCAAGGAAACCAGAACACCGAACCGCTCGATCACCCAACACTGAGCCAATCACAAGTCCGACTCCCCAAACAAATTCTCCAATCCTGTTAGCCACCCCGGGGGCATGAACCCAGCCAGTTGAGTGCTAAGAGGAGGTACGTCGACCCTTTCAAATAACCTGATATCCAACTACCCAATAGGCGATCACTCTGGGGGCCCTGCCCTGGGCCCAGCCCATGCCAGATGAGTGAGCCTTCTAACACTCTGGTGGACCTGTCCTAGCCAGATGAGCGTGTGGGCTATGTCTACTCTGGAGAGGACCCCGAATAACATATATCCAGCTGCCCTGCCAGCTAATCACACCGGGGGCCCTGCCCAAGGCCCAACCCATGCAGTCAAGTGAGTTAGTTATCACTCCCGGGGGCTCTGCCCATGCCAGGCAGAGTGTGCGGGCTATATCAACTCTGAAGAGGATCTCAAATAACTCAAATATCGTGGATCGTCGTCCACTCCAAACCATCCTCAACACAGAACCAGATAAAGCCAACACCAACAATACAACGCAAGACTAAATATCACGCGCCGCCGCCCCCACAAGGATATCAACGAAGGCTCCAAGCCTAGCACAATCCAACCGTCAATCGTTGCAAACGCAACATCTTCCGGCAGCATCCCACAACCGCAGAGATAGAGGGCAAAGAATAGAAAGATTTGAAAGCCACGAAAATGCCTAAAATAAGGCTCATACTATCAGACCCAAGTCTGCTATACCAGTCTACAAGGATCTAGTCCATCCGAATCGACGTCAGATACATACTTAAGTCGACAGGTGCATAGGACTAAGGCAATACTACCTTAACCTATTCCAAGGCTGAAATCACAATAGTCAACCAAACACGGAATGAAATCACCCGGAGCCATTCATGTAACAAAAGATAACCACCCAACAGATAACCCACAACACAAATACCAACAATCCAAGTCAACAACCCAATCTACAGCATGATACTAGCCCAGAACAGCCCAACAGTCAATTCTAAACTAAGAAATCGGATAAGGATAGGAACAATACTAGCTACCAACCACAGATTCACACAAATAAACATGAATTTAGGCATTCAAGCTCAACATAGAATGAAGGGAGGCCGTAACCTACCAAATAGCCTATCACAAGCGCTACAAGTCACTCAACCGGAGATTTTCCTTTTCATACGGTCTCAGACTGCTGCCACGCTATCAAAAATTGAATCTCAGCATCAATACGGTCATTTAGCCACTAAAATCACCAAAATTGGAGACAAACTAATTTTAGAGTCAAATCAGACAAAGTGGGACCCGCTCTGGATTTTCTTAAATTGACCCCATGAAAAGGTTCCAAATCCTCCCTCGAACTTGAATCCCAAAACGGATAGCCCATTAGGGCTCAGATCTGCTCCAAACAGCCAACAATAACAAAAAGCAAAACTTTACACAAATAGGCCAAGAAAGCAACTTACAACTTGAATTCACGGAAATCGAGGGACACACAATGCTAAAATACAAAAAACCTACAAAGCCAACGAGAATCTAAACGCTTGGGACTTCGAATCGCCAAAAACCGATGTAAGATGAGGGAGATATTGAATTTTGAAGTTTCCTTCAAATGAATGCTTGACCTCACTTTTATAAACTGCCAGGCCCGCTCTTCTCCGCAGATGCGGCCAAGGCCTCGCGAACGTAGAGGGAAGCCAACCAGTACTCCTCAAACGCGGCCCAGGGCCAGCGAAAGCGGAGAGCAAAGATAACCCCTCACACAACAGACCTCCGTGAACGCAGAGAACATCCCGCGAACGCGGAGCACAGAGGCACCCCTACCTCACAGACCTCCGTGAACGCGAAGAACCTCCCGCGAACGCGGAGAACCTCCCGCGAATGCGGAGCTCAAGGACTCAGACCTCTGCGAACGCGGAGCCCCTTCCGCTAACGCGGAGATACTTCCGCGAACGCGGAGAATAAGAACCCAGCTCTCCTCACAGACCTCCGCAAATGCGGAGTAGACCCTCTAACATCTCCGCGAACGCGGAGCCTATCCCGTGAACGCGGAGAGAAAATGAGTCTACACTTTTGACAGCTGCAACAGCTAAGTTTAGGACAATTCCAAAACTCCGACGGGGTGCTCGGGATTTGTTCGGAACCCTGTGTGCATAAATGAAATATGCTACCCCCTCAAATTCGACGTTATGGACTCAATGGTGCAGTCAAAATTTCAATACGAGGTCCTTTTGACAAAAAGTGGGTCCCACACCCAATGAGTCATTTTAGCCAACTTCTACCGAGGGCTTCAAAATTAGATCGGAAGCTCCCAGAAATTCTCGAAAGGTCGTTCTAGACCAAACTCGGCATTCCAGAACTAACCACGCTGTCAGAATTTCTATCTGAGCGCATTCTCCAAGAATGTTGACCAAAGTCAACGTTAAACCAAATTTCAAAGGCTAAAGAGCTAACTGGCCCCAAAATCACATCGGGAATCCCGGGACTCGGGCAAACCATGCTTCTAGCCTAATTTTGCTTCTCCGGAGCTGATGGAACCATCAGAATCCTCATCTGAGGTCGTTTACCTGAAGTTATGACCGAAATCAACTTTTCAAGGTTTAAAAGCTCTAATGCAGAAAAACAAGCATAAAACCCAAATGAACGACCAGGTAACAGAACAGTCAGTGCCAGCAAGTCATAAATGACCTGGGGTTGCTACAGGAACGCTCTAAATGACAAAAAGAAGGCATTAACACAGAAATAACCTGGAGGGCATTACATTGGTAACTCTAGTTGTACCTTTCCATGAATAATAAGATGAATAAGAATTATGACTATTCCATTGGATTTATGCTTAGCACCGAGAGGATATTGAGAATGAAGCTCTCCCGTAGCTTGAGGCCGGGTTTCTAGTAGCAATCTCCTTATCCCATACCTATGTGCCCCCATAGGATGATTATCTTAGATAGACATTAGCTAGTGGATCCACGTAAGCTAGAAGTTCAAGGTCTTAACTTGGCAAGTAGGACACCCCTTTTCGGTGTGGGGCAGACACCAGATTCCATGTTATAGCTTACATGGTCTCTATGTCGGTTAAGGCTACTTCCCACAATAATGATGAACTAAGGTTACTTCAAAAAGTATCTCACAAGTGTTCAAAGTTGAGTTTTACTTGCATTGACCATGATTACGATGATGTTTTCTAACCTCTTATTATATGGTATTACTTTGGTATTTGCATGACATGAATGTCCTTTTTAGCATGATTTTATAACTCTATGCATTGCTATCATACCTGGTACATTTTTGTACTAACGCATACTCTTGCCTACATTTTCTCACAAGTGTAGGATTCGGCTCATTTCCATCCTCCCTTGGCTAGTTCCTTGTGATATAGACTTTGAAGACTTGGTGAGTCCTCATATGATCGAGGACATTGCCACGTTATTCTTTTCATGTCATTTACTTTTGAACTTGTATGGGTTACATCCCACTTTCGTTCTATTCATGTATAAGATGGCTTTGAGACTATGTTTAGACTTCTGCTACTTTGATTTTGAAATTGTCTTTTTAAATCTCTTGATTTTCTATTATCTTGTATAATGTATGCTAAGTGGCTGGTATAGGGCCTCTCGGGGTCTTATACGCCATGTCACATCTACGGGGTACTTTAGATCGTTACAATCATGAACCTTTTAAGAATATGTTATGCTTATTTTCTATGAGAAATGAAGATTCCATCAGTAGCTTGATGAATCTCCATTCCCAGAAAGTAACTCATTTCACCCAAATCTGACATTTCAGACTTGGTCTCTATTTTTTGCATGAACTAATTCACCATAGCTTCATTTCTTCCTGTTACTATAAGATCATCAACATAGAGTGAGACCACAAGCACATCTCCTTCTTTAGCCTTATTCACGTATAAAGTGGCTTCATTTTCACTTCTCTTGAAGCCACAATGAATGAGATGATCATCAATCTTACCGTAGCATGCTCGAGGAGCCTGCTTTAATCCATACAATGCCATATAAAGTCTGTAGACTTTATCCTCCATTCCTCCAACTTGAAAGCATTTTGGTTGGTCGACTTTAATCTCCTCTTGCAACTGTCCATTTAAGAATGCTGATTTCACATCCACATGATACAACTTCCAATTTTACTAAGCTGCCAAGGCAAATAGAAGCCTTATTGTAACATGTCATGCAACATGTGCAAACGTTTCTCCATAATCCAGACCTGCAACTTGCGCATAACCTTTCACAACAAGCCTTGCTTTGTATTTATAAACTAAGCTATCTAGATTTAGTTTTCTTTGAGAGTGAAGAATCAATGTTGTTGTTGTTGTTGTGAAAGGATTTTCTCACATGAAGGATTCCTAAGGGTTGAAAGGTTTTCTCAACTAAACTTTGAATCAAGATTACGGAACTATTCGAATGAACTTTAGCTGGGATTGGTTACTTAATGTGCCTTCCATGGATGACAAGACAAGTGGCGATTACCCATGTCTCTTAATGATAATGCAAGTTAAGATTAATGACTATTCCGTGGGATTTATGCTTAGCACTGAGAGGATATCGAGATGGAAGCTCTCCCGTAGTAGAGGCCGGGTTTCTAGTAGCAATCTCCTTATCCCATAAACTATGTTCCACCATAGGATGATTGTCTTAGATAGACATTAGCTAGTGGATCCACTTAAGCTAGAAACTATGGTTCTTACCTTGGCAAGTAAGGACACCTCTTTTCGGTGTGGTGTAGACAGCGGATTCCATGTTATAGCTCACATGGTCTATGTCGGTTAAGGCTCAATTCCCACATAATGAACTAAGGTTACTTCCAAAAGGGCATTTAAAGTATGTGTGGTTTTAAGATGATTTCTTTGCATAGACCATGGTTTTTAATTCATGTTTTCTATCATGTTATTTTACGATTTAGCTTGGCCATTGCCTCTTATTTATATCTCCCTTTTTGCATGCTTTTATGACCTTTATGCATATTTATCACACTTGGTACATTCTATGTACTAACGCATACGGTTGCCTACATTGTTTCACTAATGTAGGGCATGACGACTCTTCTCCCTCCATTCGTGGCTAGATCGTGGTACTTGTGATTAAGAAGACTTGGTGAGTCCTCATATTTCGAGGACAATGCCACATTTATAGTTTTATTTCATTTTAGTTTTGAACTTGTATGGGTTACGTCTCAATTTCATTCTATTGATGTATTAGATGGCTTTAAGACTATGTTAGACTTCCGCTACTTTTTGTCAACTCTTGAAGATATAAATTGTCTGTTGAACTCTTAACTACTATTATCTTGTATGATGTATGCTAAGTGGCTTGTATAGGGTCTTTCGGGGTCTTGTACGCCATGTCACATCGAGGGCGTACTTTAGGTCGTGACAATATTACTGCTGCTCAACTCTAACCTTAGAAGAACTGGATAAAACCCTTAGCTTTCTTGCCTTCACAGATCCCTCAAGAAGAAGGGCTCTTGATACCACTGTTAGTATTAGAAACTCGAAAGAAAAAGATAAGGTTAAGCAGAAGTTTTTTTTTCATTCGTATCAGATTTCAAAAGGCATACACACATATATCTACATAAGCTTTTCCAAAGTTAGTGGAGGACCATACCTATCCAACCACTATTGACTTTCTTACAAAACATATTCCATAAAAAAAGACTACCTTTCCTTTATAAACTAAACATAATATTTAAAAAAGAACCATTAAACAAAAGACTATCTAGAAATATCTTATTTTCTAACATTTTCTAGTACGTCGTCAGGAGGACTTGTGTTAATTTCATTAACAACATCCCACAAATTTTCTACCACAAGGTATGATTCCATGTCTTCCATATATTGTAATTTGACTAGTTCAATAATTCCATCTGCAGTTCATTAACACGGACACTTAAATCCATAAAGATAAACTAGTTGAATCTATAACTAACCCAATCTTGAAATAAAATCTAGAAGACAACGTATGATTATTGCTCTAATACTATATAGAGATTAACAGAAGAAATCTATAACTGGGGGATAAAGAGACGGGAGCAGAAGATGGGAAGATTGAAATCGTTATTATTGACTATATGGCTTCTATATAAAGTGTAACACCTTGGACTTGGAAAACAAGGAAAATTAATTTTTTTTGGATTGCAGGTTGTACCTACGGTTGGTAGAAGTAACTACGACCGTAGATGGCATCCGTAGGTAGTGGGGGGATGAAATGAAAATTTCAAAAGAAAGGGTGAGGTCCTACGGTGGCCATGTACGGACCGTAGGTAGACCTACCAACCGTACATGGGTCCCGTCGATGGCTGGGTCCAGATCATAGTTTCTGAATCTACCTACGGTTGACAAGGATGGTTCATAGAAGGACCTAAGGACCGTAGGTCCAAACCATAGGTAGGGGCTCGACAATTAATTTTAAGGGGCTTTTGGAACTTTTCCTAATTGTTAAAACTCAATACTATCTCATTTTACCTTCTACCCTAAGAGCTATATAAAGTTTTTAAACCCCCAAATTACCCATTCACAACTCATTCTCTTAATTACCCAAAACTTGACCAAATTCATCCTCCCAAATTCTCTCCAAGTCTAAGAAAGAAGAAGAACAGTTAGGGTTCCATTCAAGTCTCCAAATTCTTCATTTTTCTTGGGCTTAAAGGATCAAGGTATGTGTGCATTCACCCATGGAGTCCTTTCCTCTATGCGGTCCCCAAAGATTTCAATTTCCCAACTCAATTTCCAATTGATCAAATTAGGGTTTCAATCCAATGAATGTGGGTTTCTTCCAATTATGATTTATTATGATTAATTAAGTATTCTAATGCATGAATTGATGTTAATCTATGATATTTAGTTGAAATTGCATTGAAACATGCTTAAATTATAATTTTTAACTACGATCCTATGATGAACCCATGAATTATGAATTATAAATGTATGAAGATATGCATGATTTCATGAAGGTATTGTAAATGACTAAATGATGCTTTGAAAGGGAAGTATTGATTCTATGGTGAAAGGATTTCTCACTTACTATGACGATCATGATTGTGAAATGTATTTCTCACAATGAATTCACGTTGGTGAAAAGTTTTCTCACCTATGCTTGAATGATGTTTAAGGAGCTATTCTATGCTTTGATTTCAAAAGTATAGATTGGTATTGATCATTGCCTTTCCCTATGATTAGACTGATAATTGACTTTTATCTATTCCGTTGGGATTTAGACTTAGCACCGAGAGGGCTTTGAGGTGGAGGCTCAAATAGGGTAGTCTCTAGTAGCAACCTCTTGTCCCTAATTGCATGCCCCCGTAGGATTGTCTTAAATTACCTAGCTAATGGATCCACTTTAGCGAATGATGATATGTACGGATTCTACCTTGATAAGTAGTTTCCCCTTCTTTCGGTATGAGGGATATATCGGATTCTTTGATATAGCTCTCACGGTCTTATTGTCAGTTAAAGCTACTATCCCACAAAATGATAATGTTTTCTTCAAAGCTTTTCTTATGTCCTTTATGTTAAAGTGCTCGACCATGTTTTATGATCTTCATGTCATTTCCTCTCTAAAAAGCTTTTAAATGTTTCATTATGATCATGCCTATTCGAATTAAGTCATTTTTACTATCATGTTCATGTTTATGCATATTGCATCATACATAGTACATTCCATATACTAATGCATATTTCTACCTACATTGTTTCACTAATGTAGGGTCCGATGCTCCTACCTCCCATACTCGTGGGTAGACATCTATTTTGGTGCTTCAAGTGATTGGTGAGTCCTCAAGTTTTGAGAACCGAGAGACATTATAGCTTTATGTCTTTTCATTTCAGACCTTGTATGTGATGTATGGATTACATCCGAATCACTTTCCTTATGATGTATTAGATGGCTTTGAGACTTATGATTAGACTTCCACTTTTCTAAAAACCTTTTATATGAAATGTTTTCTTTGAACTCTTTAAATTCTATTATCGTGTATGATGTATGCTAAGTGGCTTGTGAGGGGCCTCTCGGGGTCCTATATGCCATGTTAGCCTAGGGTATACTTTGGGTCATGACATAAAGAATCTATACAAGACTTAGAAAAGATAATGACTATTAAACAAAGCCTAAATAGAAGGAAAGAGTTACAACGAATTCCTAAATATTAGGAACTAGGAAAGTAGAATTCTACAAAACTAAGGAGTCTTCTCTAATCATCCGTTATCATGCCCCCGCAAGTTGGTGGTGTCAACAACACCCAACTCGGAGAATCACTTGACAAAAGAAGCTCTTGGAAGTGGTTTGGTCGTATATCTACCACTTGATCACCCTAGTGAAGGTGTTGAACTGTGATATGCTTGTTTTGAACTTGTTCATGAACAAAGTGAAAATCAATAGCAGTATGGTTCATCCGACTATGGAACACCGGATTGGCGCAAATGTATGTGGTACTGACATTGTCACAAAATATCCGAAGAGTGGTGGAAATATAAAACTGAAGCTCATGGAGTAAACTTGATAGCCAATTTGTCTCAGAAACAGTAGTTGCAATAGCCCGATATTCTACTTTTGTGGAGGAGAGGGAGATAGATCTTTGCTTTTTAGAGGACCATGAAACCAGAGAGCTACAAAGATAAACAACATAACCTGTGGTGGAGGTTCAATCGAGAGGATCGCCAGCCCAGTCAGAATCTGAGTAGGCTAGACGATGGTGATCATGTTTTTTGGCAATTCGAAGGCCAAACGAAGATGTCTAGTGAAGATACCGAAGGAGACGTTTCATGGCTGTCCAATGTGATATTAAGGACTGGTGCATGGCCAGTGAGAGTTTGCTAACTACAAATGCTATGTCTGGACGTGTAAAAGAAAGGGAATGAATTTACCGATTATCCTCCAATAAAGAGAGCCATCAACTAGAAAATCTTCAGCACACTCTGGAAAAACAACAGTAGAAGCCATTGGTGTTGGAACACCCTCGTAATTGTGCATATTAACTTCCTTCAACAAATCTATAATGTATCTCTATTGACACAACAAAAGACCACTAGGATAAGGTAAGACTTCAACAACAAGAAAATAATGAAGTGGACCAAGATCCTTCAGTGAGAACTGGGTTGCACGATTATCAATAAGGCTTTGAACACCACGAATCTGAGTACCTGTGACAATTATGTCAACAACGTATACTAGAACATTAATAGTAAACTCAAAATTATGCAGGATGAACGATGAAGAATCAGATTGGGATTTAATAAATCCCAAAGTAACCAAGTAATTTTTGAGTTTAGTGTACCAGGGTCTGGGAGCCTGTTTGAGGCCATATATAGCTTTGTGTAGCTTGCAAACATGCATCGGATGTGTAGAAGCTTCAAAACCAGGTGGTTGGTGCATAGACTTTCTCATCTAGATGACCTTTCAAGAAGGCATTATTGATATCACGTTGCCGAATGGGCCAGCTTTGTTGTGTTGTAATCGCAAGAATGAGTTGAACAGTTACAGGTTTTACCACAAGACGAAAAGTACATTGAAAATCAAGTCCAGGTCGTTGTGTGAACCAGGGGCGGCTCAACATATATTGAGGCCTAAAGCGAAATTTTTATCGGAGGCCTAAAATCTATATAATCTTCATATGTAGTTGTTTATTTTTCTAACCTTTTAAATGCAAATTATTACTTAATATCTTTTTTTTAAAAAATGTTTTCTTTGAATATCATTTTTTAATTATTAATTTTGGGTAAGAATTTTATCAATTCAACGTTGAAAAACATTTCATTATATAAATTGTTAACATAATTCTATAAGTAATAAGTTGACAAACTTTACATAAAGAAAAGAGTGAGAACCATAGAATCTGATACAAAAAATTAATAACTTGGTATACCCTACTTTAATATGTTTATGTAATACTTGAAAATTTAACAAGAAACAAAAAAAATTGTAAGTCACTTTGTTCAATACTTTTCGACTATTGATTTGTATTTTTGACAGTGCATTACTCTAACTTATTAAAGATTTTAAAAAACAAAGTGCAAAAGAATTTTAAAAAGATAAATAATACGAGTGTTAGCGAAGAGAATGTAAAAATACAAAGCAATGTTTTCTTAATTTCTTTTATTTAAATGGCGTTAAAAATAATAAAATAATATAATTTTTAAAACAATTATACTTTTTAAGCATAAAATAATTAATTTTTTATTAAAAAAGTTAACACATAATTTTTTCTTGGTGAAAATTTGAGGCCTCCCAAAATTGGGGGCCTAAGGCATATGCCTAAATTTTATTAAGCAAGAGTCGGCCCTGTGTGAACACTTAAACAACCAGGCTAGCTTTTTACCTTTCAACAAAACCATCATGTTTATATTTAACCTGAAAAATCCACTTACAATCCACCACATTTTTTGAAGGATCACATGGTACCAACTCTCATGTTCGAATCCGAACTAAGACATGAAATTCATTTTTCAGAAGCGTGGAACATGTTGAGGTTGCTTAAAGGTTTTGGTAGGGAGGAAGTGGTTTGAAGAACAATATGTAATTGTTTAGGCTTAAGGCTATTGGTCTTATACCGAGTAATCATGTGATGAGTGGGCATCACTGTAGAGGTAGAGGAAATAAGGTAGGGTTGTGTGGCCATGGGAGGTAGGACAAGTGACGAGGAAGAGGGTTGTACCAGAGGGTTCTGGGGCAAAGGGCCGATGGACTTCTTTCAGTATTGGTAAATGATAATTGTGGATTGCAGTTGAGCATTTAACTCGGGAGAAGGATGAACTGGTGAGGCTGAAATAGTTAGTTGTGGTAAACTGAGGCTAGAAATAGAATTTTTTATGGTGAGGGGAGGGGGCAGTGGAAACATTGGAGAAGGAGAAGAAGTATCAGATAAGGGAGAAGTGGAATTACCTTCGACGGTTGCACCTTTTGGGACAGAGAAGATGGGTGAATGCATGTCCATGGGCTGCTGCACAATCTGTGAAGGAAGCTCACAAGAATCATTTGAACTTTGAGTATTATCATGTGGTTGTCGTTCAGTTGAACATATTTGCCAAGTTACATTTTTATTTTGTGTTGTTTTTAAATGGGAAAAAATATTCTCAAATGGGAACTAATTTTCCAAAAAATAAGATGTCAGGTGATAAATATATTTTGGAAGCTAAAGGATCAAAACATGATGATAGTAATGTTTATTAGAAAATTCTAAATAAACACATGGTGTCGAACGGGGCTCTAATTTGTTTTTGGCAGATGGTTTGAGCCATGGATAACAGAGGCAACCAAATACTTTAATGGAGTCATACTTGGGCATTAGTTCAAAATAAAATTTCAAAGGGACTCTTATGCTGAAGATTAGGTGTAGTTAGCCTGTTTACAAGATAAAAAACTTGTTGACAGGCAAAACTCCAAAAGTGTGATGGTAAAGATGCTTGGTGTAGCAAGGTTCTAGCAGTTTCAATAATATGGCAGTGTCGTCCTTCGACTAGAGCAACTCGTTGTGGAGTATATGGGGGTGACACTAAGTGTCCGTTTGGATTGGCTTAAAAAATAGCTTTTAAGTCAGAAATTAAAAGTCGAACTTAAATGACTTTTAAATCAAAAAATAAAAAGTAGGGGGAGGTCTACTTTTGGTTTTAGACTTATTTTAAGTCATTTTTAACTCATCTTAAGTCATTTTGACCTTGCCAAACACTTCCTAACTTATTTTAAGTGATTTTTGAATTATTTTAAATTATTTTTATATTTGCCAAACACTTCCAGAAGTCAAAAGTTGACTTAAAAGTAGGTTTGACCAACTTTTAAGCCAGTCCAAACACCCTCTAAGTATTCTATGCCATGTGTTTTGAGATAAGACTGTATACTTTGAAATTTGCCACCACTATCAGTGTAAAAAGATTGAATTTTGGTGTTAAACCTCCGTTCAAGCAATGCATGCAAATTTTGAAAAACTTCCAGAGTTTCATTTTTTGATTTTAAAGTGACCAGCCACATGTATTTTGAAAATTAATCAACAAATAACACATAATATCTTTTTTTACCAATTGACAAAATCGTAAATGGATCCCATAAATCGCTAAAAGGGATTTGTTGTCATGACCCGATTCCTTGAGTCATGATGTGCCTACCAACCCGCCAGTAGGCAAGCAAAAACATGTCTCAAAACATAACAGTAATGGGACTGAGGGTGGGAACTAACATCAACTAAGCAGAAACATAAATAAAGGAACACAAAAAGGAAAGGCGGAAGCGAACCTAAACGATACCTCCCAGAACTTGGAAGTCACATATACAGATTTACTACAAAACGAGTACAACTCCCAAAAGTGAACCACCGCAACAAGACTGTCTCAAAAGCAATGACAAGCAAAAATATAAGTACAGAAGGAGGCAGGTAATCTCAGAACGCCATGTGCTCACCCTCGCCTCCGGAACAGACTGTAGCAGGCTCGAACTCAACGCTGATAACTGGTGCTCGGACCTGCATCACGAAAACAGATACCAAATGTAGCATGAGTACCAGTACAACAGGTACCCAGTATGCATCATTGGCAACCTAAGCAAGAAAGGTAAAAATAGACTAAAACGATAGAATCTACAATAACAGCGGTCAAAGGAAATAAGCACAAAACTAACCGAAAACAAATCTAGGAAATACCAAAACTAAACTTAACTGGGCCCCCCATAAGACCCAGAAGGTACACTCAAGCACAGACAAACAAAACCCGAACGAACCCCCATAAGCCCGACAGGTACATGAAAAAGCTAAATCTACGAGACCGAAGGCAAACCCAACTGCGAACCCAAACCACGAACCAACTCAATTGAAAAAATCAGCCAACTCCAACCCAGTCAAAAATTTGACTTCCAAATCAGGCCGCCCATCCTGTTAGCAACTCCCGGGGGCCCTACCCTAGCTAGCTGAGTGCCAAGCATAATGACTACTCCAAGGCCTTAATATCCAATCGCCCAAATCAGCTAACACTCTAGGGGCCCTGCCCTAGCCAGACGAGTGAGCCAGCTAACACTCCGGGGGCCCTGCCCTAGCCAAATGAGTGCGCGAGGCATATCAACTCCGTAGAGGATCTCAAATACCAACCAATATGGATCACCGTCCACTACCAACCAAGTCACCACAGAACCACTCTTGAAATACCCAAAATCCCAGGAAAACACCATGCCTCCGATGTCACATCGGCACCATAGAAATGAGAGAAGCCAGAAAATCACAACAACACAAGCCAAAGCTAAGTTCATACTATCAGACCTTAGTCTCCTATTCCAATCTACAAGGACCTAGTCCATCTGTATCGATATCGGATACATACCAAAGCCAAATAGGTGCATGGGTCTAAGGCAATACTAGCCTAACCTAGTCTAAGGCCAATAACATGCTCCAGCACAAATAAAAAACCAAGCAGATAAGCCACATGTGATAACACATAAGTAACCTTTCCGATAACATGATACTGCCCAAAACAGCTCAAAATTCCACCCTAAATCATGATTTCTGGGAAGAAGAGAAGAAATACTAGTACCCCACCCCAGATTCACACAAATCAGGAATCATTCACACAATCCAGCTCAATCTAAAAAGAAGGGAAGCCGTAACCTGCCAGAAGGCCGACCGCATGCACTCCAAATCACTCTTCCAGAGCTTTTCCCTTCCGAACGGCCTCAGATTGTTTTCACGCTATCAAAAATAGAATCACAGCATCAGTACGGTCGTTTAGGCACCAAAAACATCAAAATCAGAGACGAACCAATTTAGGAGTCAAAATCGGAAAATGTGGGACCCGCTCTGGAAATCTGGGAATTGACTCCGTAAAAAGGTCCTAAACCTTCCCCCAAACCTATGTTCCAAAACAGAACACAATTCGGGTCTCGAAACAGCCGACAACACAAGAAAACAAAACATGCAAAACTTTACAAAATTAGCCTAAGGTAGCCACTTACACCTCAAATTCATGGAAATCGGAGGTCACCCAACACTATCTGAATAGAAACCCACCAAGCCTACGCAATTTTGAACACCTGGGACTTTGAATCACCGAAACCCGACTTAAAACGGAGAAGATATCACTATTCAAACCTTTGAAAAGAAATGAACTTGACTGCCCCTTTATATTAAATGCAAGACACGCAGACCTCCGCGAATGCAGCCAGGGGCCCGCGAACGTGGAGAGAGAACAAACAAACCTTCACGAACGCGGCCAGGGCCCGCGAACGTAGAGGGAAAGAATCCGCACCTCCGCGAATGCTGAGGCCTATCCGCGAACGCGGAGAGAAAGATTCCCCAGACCTCTGCGAACATGGAGCCCTATCCGCAAACGCGGAGAAAAAATACTCAGACCTCTGTGAACGCGGAGAAGGAATGGGTCTGCAACATTAGCTGCTGCACCAGCGGAACTTTGGCTTTTCCAAAAACTCTGACGGGGTGCTCGAAATTCGTTCGGAACCCCGTACAACAAACAAGATATGCTACCCCATCAAATTTGACATTCCAGACTCAATAGCGCAGTCAAAATTCCCATACGAGGTCATTTCGACTAAAAGTGGGTCCCACACCCAAAGTGCCATTTTAGCCAAATTCCACCAAGGGCCTTGGAATTAGATCAGAAACCCCGGGAAGCGCACGAAGGGTCATTCTAGACTAAACTCGGCATTCCGGAACTAACCGCGCAGACGAAATTCTCATTTGAGCGTGTTTACCAAGAATGTTGACCAAAGTCAACCTTGAGCCAAATTTCAAAGGCTAAAGCGTCAAATGACCTTAAAGTCACACCGGAAGCCTCGGGACTCGGGCCAACCATGCTTCTAGCCTAATTTGGCCCCTCCGGAGCTGATGAAACCGTCAGAATCTTATTCTGAGGTTGTTTACCTGAGGTTATGACCGAAATCAACATTTCAAACGAACAACCAGGCGATCGAACAATCAGTGCCAACAAGTCATAAATGACATGGGGTCACTACAGGAATGCTCTAAACGACGGAAAGAAGGCATTAACACACAAATGACCTGGAGGATCATTACATTTATTGGGGCTTATTACTCTGCAATGAATTTAATAAGAAAGTCAACCTGTGCATTTTATCAGAATAACAAGAATTTTAAGTGGAACTAGTGTTAGGTTGTAAAATAGGAAGGGAAATATTATTCAAGATAGTATCTAAATCGCGTCGATTAGGATGACCTAAATGCCGATGCCACATGTGAATTGGAACAGCCACATTACATTGAAGAGAACGATGTGTAGAGACCGGTGGCCACTAATACAACCCATCTTTATTCTGCATGTGAACCAACAGAGGAATGATTATCAAGAAAAAATTGAGAAACAAAATTAAGGTTAGTTTTTATAAGAGGGGAGCATAAGGTATTTAAAAGTTTGAAATGATGATTTGATGCATTTATGTTAGCGTTATTGGTATGGGATATTGGAATATTGTGACCATTGCCCATAGTGATCTCTTCGGTGCCATGGTAGTCATGTACTGTGGCTAGGCTTTGAGCATCAGACGCAATATGATGAGTGGCTCCACTGTCCACGATCCGAGGGGTCTATTGAGGAGGAACACAACTAGCAAAGTTTTCTCAGGCTTGCAGATGGTTATGGGACTGAGATTTGCAGAATGACCTGCACGATCACATACTTGGTAGCGAAGGTTCTTGTAAAGGGGCTACTGCTGGTTGTTTTTTTGTGGGTGCCATGGTTGTGCCTACCATTGTTGATTGTTGGGAGGAGTGTTCACACCTGGACGATGATTGCGAGAGTAATTATTGTTACCCTAAGGAGGAGTTGAGCTGGTCTTTTGTGCTACAGCAGCGATGATATTAGTTGATAGCATCTTCTTCTTGCCCTCATACTTTAGGAAAAGCTCGTGATCCAAAACCTTTTCGTAAAGCTTTCACAGGAAATTGTTGAATCTCAAGCACAAATATCTGCAGAGAGTACTCAAAATTTAGATCCGAGTCCACTGAGAATTTTAACAATGAGTTCTGAATTTGATATAGGCGCACTAGCAGTTGCAAGTTCATCACAAAGTGATCGAACCTGATTAAGATAATCTGCCACTGGACGAGAGTCTTTAGTAAGTGAGCCAATCTGTCTCGCAACCTAAAATTCTTGTTTGAGATTTGTTCGCATACGTATTATGCAAAACATCCCAGGCAGCTTTGGCGGAGACCGCAATAGAAATAGTGGGGAAAAGTGTAGGATCTACGAAGGCCAGGATAGCATTTTGAATTAACTGATCTTAGCGATACCAAGGAACGAACTCAGGGTTAGCAACATCTTGATTGTTTTGTGAGATGGTGTGAGTGGGGGAAGGAAGAGCCATTGAGATGCCCACAGAGATTGTGACCACGCATAAGCATTGAAACTTGAGTTTTCCACAAGGAAAAATTGTGACTACCGGTTAATTTTATGGGCAGTTGAGTCATAGGATTGAATTGGACAATAGTGATGGTGTTATTGACTCCATCAGCATTGGTCACATAAGTATTAGGGGCCATTCGGACAAGTTAGCAGAGAGAATAAAAAGGAGGATCAACTCGTGGAAGTTTAGAAGTGTCCTGATACCATAAAGAGACGAGAGCAGAAGGTGGAAAAATTGTAATTGTTATTATTGACCATATGGCTGCTATATTAAGAATCTATACAAGACTTAGAAAAGATAATGACTATTAAACAAAGCCTAAAGAGAAGGAAAGAGTTACAACAGATTCCTAAAGATTAGGAACTACGAAAATAAAATTCTACAAAACTAAGTAGTCTTCTCTAATCATCCGCTATTAGGAGACACCTTCTACCAGCCAAAATTGTTAACTAAGATCAGAAGATTCAACTAAAGAAGAGGAAGCTAGAAAGGGGACTGCCAATGTAACACCTCGGACTTCAAGAAAGGGCTAAAAAGGGCCTATGGGCAAATCCACAAACCCAAAGTGGACCATGGACCTACACGAGACCTTAGACGGCCCGTGAAGGAGACCACGACCTGTATTGGGCATCGTGAAGGGCGGACCAAGGCAGCAAAGATGAGGGTCACTCACCACGAGCCACTCAACGGCCCGTGGTGCATTGTACGATTTGTATAGTGGGCCGTACAATGTCATCCATCAGATTTTGAATTTAGGGTCAACTTCAAATGATTATCTCTTTTAGCACAAAATGTATTAGGTAGCCCATGACCTATCAAATTAAAGGTCTTTGAGTCCTCTTTCTAACACCACCAAGTTTACTCCATTTGAAGTTCGGAGAAAAACATTATGCCCTTTTTAGTGGAGCACTGTCAGACTGAGAAATCCTCACGACCCACTGTACAAGCCATGAAGCATTGTATGACTCGTGGAGCCTGGCATGAAGTCATTTCAGCAGCTTTAAGTCAGGGTCATATTGGTATTTTCCCCTATGCGCTGGGCACTTAAACTACGTTGTTGGATACCTAAACTATGTCGTTTTACTCAGTTTAAGCCGAATAACCTAGTCAGAAACTACCTAGAACCCTCATTCTCCAAAATCATCCAACTTAGAAAGAAAAGAGAAGAAAGAAGCGACAGTTTTCTCCCAAGAACAAGCAGAGGTGTTCTTCAAGTTCAGCCCTAAAATCCAAAGGATTTCTCCATTGTTTTCATCACCAGGTATGTGGGATTTCACTAGTAGGCTCCTTTCACCCATTAGGTTCCTAGAATTCAGTCAGTTTCTCCATAAATTGCTTAGACCTAGGGTTCCCAAATCTTGAGAAACCATTGAAAGTTAGTTGTTATAGTTCCATTGCATTGATTACCTGTTTTCTTGGAGAATTAATGTAGTCCCATTTATAGAACTCAAAACCCTAGCTTGTATTAATTATCAGCATTCCATGATTTATATTTGCTAGACAGATCGGTAAGAATGTCATGCTCCAGTATTTGAATGCCATATCTTTTAGTATATTTATGTTCATTCCCAGATAGCATGTTAGTATTTGAGCAACTCAGTATATCAGTTGCATTTTAGCTTTGCATATTCAGTTGGGAGTAGACTTAGCACCGAGTTGGACAGGTTTAGCGTACCCACAAAGTCCCAGAACTATGTGCCAATGTAGGTTCAAAAATCCCCTCTGTTGGGCATCATTTTTTATTGATCACGCCACAGTCATGCCTTTATACCCCTGGCAAGGTATATTTCGTCCTCTCGATGGGGCGTATACATCGAACTCCACGTTTAGCTCACGTCGTTTATGTCGGTTAACAGTAGCTCCCACAGTCATACTCTCATTGCATTTACTATGTTGTCAGCATCACTTCAGTATACAGTTCAGCATGTTATCTTCATGATTAGTACTTGGTCATTACATCTAGCCCAGTTTTCAGTTATACTTCAGTACAGTCTATTCCATGTTCAATTATATTGTCTAGTTTATATCATTCAGTTTATATTGTTCAGCTTAGTATCTATATCCTGCATGCTCAGTACATTCAAAGTACTGATGCATACTCTTGCGCTACATTGTTTCATGATGTAGGTTCAGGCGCTCAGCATCCTGTCCGCGCTTAGCTCGACTTCTACTCCTTATTTTGCACCTTCAGTAATGAGTCCTCATAGATTGAGGATTATGGACATGCTTTATATTTCAACTTTTACTTTTCACTTTCAGTCTTGTTAGAGTTAGCTGGGGGCATGTCCCAGCAACTCAAGTCAGTTACAGGCTTTCAGACATAGACATAGAGTCAGTATTCAGTTGTTTTGGGTTGTTTCCCATTTGAACTCAGTTATATATTCTCAGTGAACTCTTTTAGATTTATTCATCTTGAAGTATGCTTCCGCTTACATAGAATCACTTCAGTATGCTTGTGATATGCCAGACTCAGGGTTAGCTTGGGGTCACTTGTGATCCTAGGTCCTGTGTTATGTCTACGGGGTAGCCTCGGGGCGTGACAAACTTGGTATCAGAGCATCAGGTTCAAGAGTCCTTGGGTTTTTGAAAGTCGCATCTGTAGAGTCCTTCTTATCGGTGTTAAGCGCGCCATATCTATAATTGGGAGGCTACGACATTTAGGAACATCTCACTTTCTTCTTACTCCTATTCATGCGATAGAGTTCAACTCTATAAAAGTTTCTTCTAAGTCATTCTTATGTGTGGCTATGTTTGATTATACTTTCTTGGGATGATTCTTTCCCTGAGAGCTAAGGGAAGTTAAAGTAAGAGAGTTCATAAATCTAAAATAGCAAGTGATGAGTGTGCATGAGTACAGTCCCAAGTTTACTCTGCTATCCTCTTATGCACCGGAGATGGTGGCGGATATGAGGTGCAGGATGAGTTTGTTCGTGTCTAGGCTGTCCTGCCTATCCAAAAAGGAAGGTAAGGCAGCTATGTTGATACGGGACATGGACATAGCTAGACTCATGATTCACGTGCAGCAAGTTGAGGAGGATAAGTTAAAGGGTAGCGAAGAGTTTCACAACAAGAGGGCCAAGACAACAAGTAATGAGACTGGCCAACAAAAGACCGGGAATGGGCATCGGTCATCTTTTTAGCAGAGGTCGTCTGGACCTGATCAATCTTTAGCTAGTTCACCTGCACCAAGAAAGAGGAATGATCGCAAGAATCAGAGTTCTCAGTATTTCAGAGCTCAGGGTACTCTGTCTCAGGGTTATGGGGAAATAGAGCCCAATCTTCTTCAGCAGCTCCAACGGAGAGAAATACCTAGAGAGGTGCTACTTCAGGAACAGGCGGAGGTACAAACCATCTGTATGCTATAGTTAGTCGTCACGATCAAGAGAACTCACTTGATTTAGATATTTATGCATTGTTAGATCCAGGGGCTATGCTTTCATTTGTTACTCCTTATGTAGCAGTAAACTTCGGTGTCAGTCCAGAAACTCTGTCAGAACCATTCTCAGTCTCTACTCTAGTTGGTGACCCAGTAATAGCTAGACGAATATACAGAAATTTCCCTGTCACAGTTTCCCAGAAAGTCACCTCAGCAGATCTCGTAGAGTTAGAAATGATAGATTTTGATATCATTCTAGGCATTGATTGGTTACATTCCTCTTATGCATCAGTCGATTGTAGAACTAGGATCGTTCAATTTCCGTTTCCAAATGAGCCAGTCTTAGACTGGAAGGGTAGTAACTCAGTGCCTGTGGGTCGATTTATCTCTTACCTTAATGCCAGGAAATGATTTCTAAAGGGTATATCTATCATCTTGTTCGAGTTAAGGACTCAAACTCCGAAACCCCAACTTTTGAGTCAGTCCCGGTGGTGAATGAGCTTCCAGAAGATCTTCTCGGAGTTTCTCCCAAAAGGGAGATTGAGTTCAGAATAGATCTTCTTCCAGATACCCAGTCTATCTCAATTCTTCCTTACAGAATGACTCCAGATGAGCTTAAAACTGATTGAGCAGTTGAAAGACCTTCTCGATAAAGGCTTCATTAGACCCAGTATCTCTCCATGGGGTGCTCCAGTGTTGTTCGCGCATAAGAAGGACGGTTCTCTCAAGATGTACATTGACTATCGTCAGTTGAACAAAGTCACAATCAAGAATAAATATCCCATCCCAGGATTGATGACTTGTTCGACTAGCTTCAGGGTGCTATTTTCTTTTCTAAGATAGACCTCAGATCCAACTATCATCAACTCAGAGTCCGAGATAGTGACATCCCGAAGACAGCCTTCAGGACTCGGTATGGTCACTATGAATTTGTAGTTATGTCTTTTGGACTAAAAATGCTCCTGCAGCTTTCATGGACTTAACGAAAAGGGTCAAGCAGTATTTGGACGTGTTTGTAATCGTCATTATTGATAATATCCTCATTTATTCTCGGAATGAGGAAGAGCATGCGACTCATCTGAGAGTGGTTCTGTAAACTTTCAAAGATCGCTAGCTATTCGCTAAGTTCAGCATATGTGAATTATGTTTATAGTCGGTCGCTTTCCTTGGTCATGTGGTATCCAGCGAAGGGATCCGAGTGGATTCTCAGAAAATTGAAGCAGTAAAGCACTAGCCCAGACCCACCTCTCCGACTGATATCAGAAGTTTCTTGGGTTTGGCCGGTTACTACAGGAGATTTGTTGAAGGATTTTCATCCATAGCTGCCCCTTTGACCAAGTTGACTCAGAAGAAGGTCAAATTTCAGTGGTCAAATGAGTGTGAGAAAAGCTTCTTAGAATTGAAGACCAGGTTGACTACAACTCCTATCTTGACTTTACCACAGGGTTCAGACAGTTATGTGGTTTATTATGAAGCATCCAGGGTCGGCCTAGGTTGTGTGTTGATGCAGTAGGGTAAGGTCATAGCTTATGCTTCCAGACAGCTTAAGGTCCATGAGAAAAACTGCCCAACTCATGACCTCGAGCTTGCAGCCGTAGTGTTCGCCCTAAAGATTTGGAGACACTACTTGTATGGTGTTAATGTTAATGTGTTCACAGATCATAAGATCCTTCAGTATGTGTTCACCCAGAAAGAGTTGAATCTTCTTCAGAGAAGATGGCTCGAATTCCTCAAAGACTATGACATGAATGTGCTCTACCATCCGGGTAAGGCCAATGTAGTGGTTGACGCCCTCAGCAGACTATCCATGGGTTGTGTGGCACATGTTGAGGAATAGAAGAAAGAATTAGCCAAAGATGTTCACCGGCTTGCACGCTTAGGAGTTTTCCTGATGGACACGTCAGATGGTGGTGTGATAGTGCAGAATGGATCAGAATCTTCACTGGTAGCGGAGGTTAAGGAGAAACAGGATAGTGATTCTATATTTCTTCAGTTGAAAGGTGCAGTTCATCAGCAGAGAGTTGAGGTTTTTTCCCAAGGGGGAGATGGTGTGCTTCGTTACCAGGGTCGCTTATGTGTTCCTAATGTGGGTGAGTTGAGGAAGAAGATCCTTACAGAAACCCATAATTCCAGATATTCTATTCATCCGGGTGCCACTAAGATGTACCGTGATCTACGGGAAGTCTATTGGTGGAACGACATGAAGAGAGACATCGCAAATTTTATGGCTAAGTGTCCCAGCTATCAGCAAGTTAAGGTAGAACATCAAAAACCAGGAGGTGTGACTCAAGAGATTAGCATTCCTACTTGGAAGTGGGAAGTGGTAAACATGGATTTCATTACGGGTTTACCTCGTACTCACAGACACCATGACTCCATATGGGTGATAGTGGACAGAGTCACTAAGTCAGCTCACTTCTTGGCAGTCAATACTACAGATTCAGCGAAGAACTACGCCAAACTCTACATCAACGAAATAGTCAGGTTGCATGGTGTTCCTTTGTCTATCATTTCAAATAGAGGTCCTTAGTTTACCTCCCATTTCTGGAGATCACTTCATAAAAGTCTTGGTACTCAGGTAAATCTCAGTACAACATTTCATCCGTAAATGGATGGTCAGGCAGAGCGTACCATTCAGACCTTAGAGGACATGTTGAGAGCTTGCGTGATCGATTTTAATGGTAGTTGGCATGCTCACCTACCTCTCATAGAGTTCGCCTATAATAACAGTTTTCATTCCAGTATTCAGATGGCCCCTCATGAGGCACTGTATGGGCGTAGATGCAGGTCTCTGGTTGGTTGGTTCGAAGTAGGTAAAGCAGCCTTGGTTGGGCCAGACTCGATTCATGAGGTATGGAAAATGTTTAGCTCATCAGAGATAGACTAAAGACAGCTCAGAGTCGCCAGAAGTCCTATGCAGATGTAAGGAGTAGGGACTTAGTGTTTGAAATCGATGATTGGGTTTTCTTGAAAGTATCACCCATGAAAGGGGTGATGAAATTTGGCATGAAAGGAAAGCTCAGTCCCAGGTATGTAGGTCCTTACAGAATCCTGAAAAGGGTTGGTAATGTGGCTTATGAGTTAGAGTTGCCGACAGAACTAGCAGCGGTTCATCCAGTCTTTCACATTTCCTTGTTGAAGAAGTGTGTGGGTGATCTAGCATCAATAGTAACTTTAGAGAATGTGGTTGTGAAGGATAGCCTCAACTATGAGGAGATTCCAATTGAGATTCTTGATCGTCAGGTTCGTAGGTTGAGAAATAAGGAAGTCGCTTCAGTAAAGGTTTTGTGGAGGAATCAGTCCGTAGAGGGAGCTACTTGGGAAGCAGAAGCAGCTATGAAGGTTCAGTCTCAGTATCTTTTTCCCTCAGTTATCCATGCATTTCAGCGTATTTTCATGTTCATTAAACTCAGTTCCATTAGATATCAGTTTCTAGTACTCAATTGGTAGAGATTGCATCTCTTTCCCTCCAAATTTAGCTTGCTTAGTCTTCATTCGAGGACGAATAATCCCAAGGGGGAGATATTGTAACATGTCATCCATCAGATTTCGAGTTTAGGGTCAACTTCAAATGATCATATCATTTAGCACAAAATGAATTAGGTAGCCCATGACCTATCCAATTAATGATCTTTGAGTCCTCTTTCCAACTACAAAAAGTTTGCTCTATTTGAAGTTCGGAGTAAAACAGTATGCCCATTTTAGTGGTGCACTATTAGGCTGAGAAATCTTCACGACCCACTGTACGAGCCGTGAAGCATTGTACGACTCATGGAGCCTATCTTAAAGTCATTTCGGCAGCTTTAAGTCAGGTTCATATTGGTATTTTCCCCTATGCATTGGGCACTTAAACTACGTTATTGGATGCCAAAACTATGTCATTTTACTCAGTTTAAGCCGAATAACCTAGTAAGAAACTACCTAGAACCCTCATTCTCCAAAATCATCCAACTTAGAAAGAAAAGAGAAGAAAGAAGCGACAGTTTTCTCCCAAGAACAAGCAGAGGTGTTCTTCAAGTTCAGCCCTGAAATCCAAAGGATTTCTCCATAGTTTTCATCACCAGGTATGTGGGATTTCACTAGTAGGTTCCTTTCACCCATTAGGTTCCTAGAATTCAGTCAGTTTCTCCATAAATTGCTTAGACCTAGGGTTCCCAAATCTTGGGAAACCATTGAAAGTTAGCTGTTATAGTTCCATTGCATTGATTACCTGCTTTCTTGGAGAATTAATGTAGTCCCATATATAGAACTCAAAATCCTAGCTTGTATTAATTATCAGCATTCCATGAATTATACTTGCTAGACAGATCAGTCAGAAAATCATGCTCCAGTATTTGAATGCCATATCTTTCAGTATATTTATGTGCATTCCCAGATAGTATGTCAGTATTTGAGCTACTCAGTATATCAGTTGCATTTTAGCTTTGCATATTAGGTTGGGAGTAGACTTAGCACCGATTTGGACGGGTTCAGCGTACCCACAAAGTCCTAGAACTACGTGCCGAGTAGGTTCAGAAGTCCCCTCTGTTGGGCATCAGTTTTTAGTGATCACGCCACAAACATGCCTTTATACCCCTGGCAAGGTATATTGGGTCCCCTCGATGGGGCGTATACATCAGACTCCATGTTTAGCTCACGTGGTTTATGTCGTTTAATAGTAGCTCTCATAGTCATACTCTCATTGCATTTACCATGTTATCAGCATCACTTCAGTATACAGTTCAGCATGTTATCTTCATGATTAGTACTTGGTTATTACATCTAGCCCAGTTTTCAGTTATACTTCAATACAGTCTATTCCATGTTCAGTTATATTGTCCAGTTTATATTGTTCAGCTTAGTATCTATTTCATGCATGCTTAGTACATTGAAAGTACTGACGCATACTCTTGCGCTACATCGTTTCGTGATGTAGGTTCAGGCGCTTAGCATTCGGACCGCGCTTAGCTCGACTTCTAGTCCTTATTCTGCTGCTTCACTGGTGAGTCCCCATAGATCGAGGATTATGGACATGCTTTATTTTTCAGCTTTTACTTTTCAGTTTCAGTCTTGTTAGAGTTAGCTGGGGGCATGTCCCAACAACTCAAGTCAGTTAGAGGCTTTTAGACATAGACATAGAGACAGTATTCAGTTGTTTTGGGTTGTTTCCCATTTGAACTCAGTTATATTCCTAGTGAACTCTTTTAGATTTATTCATCTTGCAGTATGCTTCCACTTACATAGAATCATTTCAGTATGCTTGTGATATGCCAGACTCCGGGTTAGCTTGGGGTCACTTGTGATCCTAGGTCCCGTGTTATGTCTAGGGGGTAACCTCGGGGCGTGACAGCCAATTTTTGTAGAGAACTTTGTTATGGAAGAAAGGAGAATGAGAATTGTTGTAGAGAACTTTCTTATGGAAGAAGACTCTAGAATTGCTTTCAATTTCAGTTGAATGGGTTTTGGGTTGATACAAATATACAAGACCAACCGCTACTTATATTTATCTATGGATGGTTCTAGATACTACAAGATCAAGACTATTTTATAATTTTCTACAAATATCTAATTCTCTAGAACATTTACAAGAAAATTTTAGTAACTCTATCTTCTACTCTAGAATATATAGATATTCTTACAAGATGCTTATCCTAGATACTACATTAGACTATTCTAAAAATTTTACTAGAACAATCTATGATATCTCAAAAAATCAACTTTAACTTTTTACAAATCCCCTTTCATTTATTTGTAAACTGAAAAAAGAGATGAAGAGAAAAGAGAAGGGTTCATGGAAAAGCTCGTAAAATGTCATGTTTGAAGGTATCTTATTCCCCTATAAATGAGATACAAAAAGATAATTTCATATGCAAAGATACTTATTAGAAGCTTTAAATTTTGGTCATTAATTCTTATATATTTATTAGTGTTAGCATCCGCACGATATTAAAGAATATCGATCCTAGCTATTAAATTGTAGTCTAACATATTGAGCATATTATTTTTATAAAATTTCAACTGTTCTTTTATACTAATAATTTGTCGATCCGTTTCGATCGGGAGATTCAATGACGCCTCATGGTCTGAGAATATACTTTCTTGCTTTGACATAGCTTGATCACGTCTATGATTTCTATTTCAAAAAGTTTTCATGAGTGAGGATATGGACATCTTACATATTTTCAATTCATCAAGTATCTTGTTGTAATTTACAAATCAAGTCTGTTTTCTTTTGTGTAGAGAATGAAGCAAAGCGAGTCTGCTTTTTTTGTGTGGATTTCGTTTTGCTTTTATTTGCAGGTCTTCACACCAAATTGAATATACTCTACATTTGAAGCTTTACAAAGACTTCTGTCATATGAAGTTTCTCAATTGGGCACCCTTGATTCTTGTGTTAATAATGTGGTGTATGGTTATCCGATTCTAGAGGGTCTTTGATTTCAACTGGTACATTTATCATTCTGGAATCTGTAGACATAATAATGTTAGATTTTGTTGCGATTAGAATAGGGTGACAGATGTGCTGGTGAAGCAGGGTGCATCCGTGCATGATCCCATGTAGATAACCAATGTGTTAGAGAGACAATTCCTCCGTTGTTTGCACTAAAACATTTGTTAGTAGAAAAAATGGAATAACTTTTAATTACCTATAATATTATCTTTATTACCAAACAAAAAAGATTAGCTTTTTAAAAATTAAATTCCAGTTCAATTTAGTTCTGTTCTTATTTATCAAAATCTAGTTTTACCAACTTTCTGAACTAAATTAGTATAAGCCAATTTATATAAAAGGTAAAAAAATAGTCTAAACAACAAATTTTCTCACATAAAATGAGAAAAATACATTTAAAAGCTAGCTTCAGTTTGAGTTTGACTCCAATGTAAACAAAAAATCAAAGAGGATAGTAAGAATCACAAGCAAGAAAATTCAAAGCGCACAATATAATTGCCCTTCTGTTTTGGATCAATGGGCTATTTGTGTTTGAAGTAGTACCCGAAATATATTGTCCAAAAAAGTTGCTGCTATTTGTATTGGAATTCGAACTATATTGTCCAGAGAAATTGTCTATGCATGTATTAGAGTCGATTGGAATTGTATAAAGATCTGATAATTCATCTTCGTTCTCTTCATGTCCATTTTCATTAGCCCAAGGGTTATTTTTTGTTAACTTCCTTAAATTTTCAAGTTCCATTGCTACCTCTTTCATTGTAGGCCTATATTCACCGTGCAAACGTCCACTGCTATCAGATTCATTAGCATCCATACCCTCTTTTAGCAATTGGCGCAATAACGATCATCTCCTCTGTTTGCTGCAAAAGATAGGCTAAGAGACATGTCCATTCCTCCTTGAGCCAGCACATGTTCTATATCTGCTAATACTTCTATCATCATTGAGTCTTTCAAATGATGAAGGATATTTGTTCATGATTATTGTCACGTCTCCTATATTTCTTTAAAGATGTTGAAATATGAAGTATGATCCAAGCGTAGCAGTTGGGATATTCTTTTGGTTCGAACAGTAAAAAATTGAGGCTTACAGCAAAGGACACCAACTTCTCCGCAAACATCCCCTTCCTTAATTGGCAAACTACCTGATCCATGCCATTCCTGTGTGATATAAGATCCACTACTCCAGTTACGAGGATGTAGAGATCTGTAGATGCTTCATTTTGCAAAATGACATCCTCTTTTGGAGGGAAATACTCGGCCTTCATCTCAGAAACCAGTTTAAAAAGTAAGTCACTTGATACCCCGTGGAATAAGAAGGCCTTATCCACCTAGTCAAATTGTGTTTCCTAAATGGTCACGAAATAATAGGAATATTATATATACAAGTCAATTATCTCAACAATTTCATAAAGAAAGAAAGAAACAAAGAAAGAAAGAAAGTAGAGATGGTGAGTTTGGATGATATGAAGAAGGAGAAGGTCGATCTCGAGACAATACCAATGGATGATGTATTTAGGATATTGGTAAGTTCCAAGGAGGAATTGGTATCTGATGATGCAGATAGAAGGCTTCAAGTGTTTCACCCAAACAAACTTTAGGAGAAAAAAGAGAACAAGATGTTAACATTCTTGGGTTTCATGTGCAACCCCTTGTCATGGATTATGGAAGTTGCTGATATCATTGCCATTCTATTGGCATATTAGCCTCCAGATTGGCAAGATTTTCTTGCAATTATTATCTTACTTCTCATCAACTCCACCGTCAGCTTCATCGAAGAAAACAATGCAGGCAATGCTGCAGCAGCCCTCATGGCAGGCCTTGCTCCCAAGACATATGTATTAAGAGATGGTAGCTGGAATTAAATGGATGCAACACTCCTAGAACCAAGGGATGTAACAAGTATCAAGTTGGGGGATATCATACCCGCTGATGCTCGTCTCCTTCATGGAGATCCACTCAAGATTGATCAATCTTCCCTCACCGGTGAGTCATTCCCCGTCACAAAGCACTCAGGAGATGGAGTCTTCTCTGGTTTCATATGTAAACAAGGTGAAATTGAGGCTATTTTCATTGCAACTGGAATAAACACCTTCTTCAGAAAAGCTGCTCATCTTGTTGATACTACTAATAATGTTGGCCACTTCCAGAAGGTGTTGACAGCAATCGAAAACGTCTGCATATGCTCTATTCTAGTTGGAATCGTCATATAAATATTGGTCATGTAGTCAGCACAGAAAGTATAGATATGGAATTGATAATCTTCTTGTTCTTCTCATTGGAGGGATTCCAATAGCCATGCCTACTGTATTATCAGTCACTATGGCAATTGGACCCCACAAATTGTCACAACAAGGTGCCATCACAAAGAGGATGACTGTTATAATAGAGATGGCAGGAATGGATGTCCTTTGTAGTGACAAGACAGAAACTCTTACCTTAAACAAGCTTGAAGTAGACAAAAATTTAGTTGAGGTATTCGCAAAGGATATGAACAAAGATACCGTTATTCTTCTTAGGGCCCAGAGCTTCAAGGGTTGAAAACCAGGATGTTGTTGATGCTTGCATCGTCGGAATACTGGCAGATGCCAAGGAGGCTAGAGTTGGGATTCAAGAAGTGCACTTCCTGCCTTTTAACCCCGTCGACAAGCGCACATCTATTACTTATATAGATACAGATGGCAATTGGCATAGAGTTAGTAAAGGTGCCCCTAAACGGATCGTTGATCTTTGTGGCCTAAATGAGGATGTAAAGAGGAAATTTCACTCCATCATTGACAAGTTCGCTGATCGTGGTCTTCGATCTATTGTTTTGGCTCAACAGACAGTACCAGAGAAGACAAAGGAAAGTCTAGGAGGGCCTTGGATTTTTGTAGGGCTCTTGTCTCTTTTTGACCCTCCAAGGCATGATAGTGCAGAGACAATTAGGCGAGCCCTTGCCCTTGGTGTCAACGTAAAAATGATAACAGGTGAAGGAATTTTAAGGGTAAAACAACAACAAGAAGTGTACCTTAATAATTGTAGCGGAAGTTATTGACGTTGATTTCGCTATCAAAATGATTTGCTCCAAATCTCCCTTTGAATCACTAGGAAACAAAGATTATTCTTGTTCACAAACTAAGTATCAGTGTATGTGTCGATTGAATATTAGAAAGAGAACAATGTTTTGTTTTTCTCTATTTTGCTTTTGCTTTCACTTTTTCATGTTCACATGTTTTCCTCTCCTTTTTCACGTTTTGTCATTTATGTTCTGAAAAAGAAGAGGTCTCCTTTTAAAAGGACAAGTTGGAACAGTTACAACTTCATAATTGTTCCCCCTTCTTTTCAAAACTTGATCTTATTCATTAATTTAATTATTTTCTTAAAAAAATAATTAAATAAAACGAATCGGGTCGGGTAAGATTGAATTGGGTCAGGTCGGTCCACATGGGCGACCCACGACCCAAAAAAAACTTACATCTCCCACTTCGCACATGGTGGACAAGACCCAAGCCAATGCGACATCAACTAAACACACAATTCATACGACAAATAGTTCGTGCGATCTGTGAGCATCAAGAGCTTACCTTTACGGTTTTACTAGTCCTACATAGGAATACAATCACATGTGGAAAGAATTCACTACAATTTTAAGGACACTAATATAATATATTTACGGAAAGCTAAGAACGAGTAGATCATGGATATTAAAGTTTCATGCTAAATTTTTGAAAATGCAGAGCCAAAATCACAGAAAACATAAGCAGATTTTCTTTTTAAAAAAGAGGCCAGAATCTCTTTAATTGTAGGACAAGCAATCCTATCTACAATATGAGTCTGAATCATATAGGACACGGAATCCTATTTACAATATAATTAATTCACATTCAAAAGGCTTCTAGAAAAAACCCTAACTTCTTCCAAATTTTTCTTTTCACCGATTTTCAAGGAAAAATTAGTAACAGAAGATTTCTTTTTAACATCACAGTGAATTTACATGGAAGCATCAAATAATGGGATCAATAAACCATGCTCTGATACCAATGAAGGAATTTTAAGAGTAAAATAACAACAAGATGTGTACCTTAATACTTGCAGCGGAAGCTATTGATGTTGTTTTCGCTATCAAAACGATTTGCTCCAAATCTCTCTTTGAATCACTAGAAAACAAAGATTATTCTTGTTCACAAACTAAGTGTATGTGTATGTGTCGATTGAATATTGGCAAGAGGACAACGTTTTGTTTTTCTCTGTTTTTCTTTTGCTTTTGCTTTTGCTTTTGCTTTTGCTTTTGCTTTTGCTTTTGCTTTCACGTTTTCACGTTACCACATTTTCCTCTCCTTTTTCACGTTCTGTCGTTCACGTTCTGAAAGAGAAGTGGTCTCCTTTTAAAAGGAGAAGTTCAAACAGTTACAACTTCCTAATTGTTGCCTCTTTTTTTCAAAACTTGATCTATCTATTTATTTAATTATTTTCTTAAGAAAATAATTAAATAAAATGGATCGGGTCGGGTAAGATTGAATTGGGTCTGGTCGATCCACATGGGCGACCCACGACCCAAAAAGAAAAACTTACAACTGGCGATCAGCTTGCCATAGCCAAGGAGACAGGTCGTATACTTGGCATGGGAACAAACATGTATCCTTCTTCCTTTCTCCTGGGGATGCACAAGGATTAAACTATTACTGATAACCTCCCTGTGGATGAACTCATTGAGATGGCTGATGGCTTTGCCGGTGTCATTCCATAGCACAAATATGAGATTGTGAGGAAGCTTCAAGAAAGGAGATTGTGAGAGCCACAATGGGCATTGGCTCAACGCACATTGCATGGACTTCACCCCTCACAGATATACGACAACAAAAGCAATAATGAATTAGCTAAACAGGCCAAACGTCGTGTTGAAGTTGCTAGGCTAAGAGAGCTCCAAACACTTAAGGGGCATGTGGAATCAATGGTGAAGTTCAAGGGACTTGACATTGAGACATTTCAGCAATATTACACAGTTTAAAAAGTGTCCATTTGCATTTTTTATTTTTATTTCTTTTGAATGTTTCATTTCGGTAAATTTGGTAAGATTAATAGTAGAAAGCTAGTAGCTCATATGTTTCATTCTAGATATTGTTACAATCAGTTTTAGTTGTTGTGATATTAAATTAGTTTTTTTCTTTTAACTATCTTTCGAGGAGTGTATTAACTTAAAATAATTTTTCTTTGTAGATTTTAATAGTTATTCGTGGTTGTTCACTATCCTAAACTGGGTAGAGATGAAGTCTTTAGTCTAGTAAATATGACATGATTTCAGTGACTAATTGAAGCTGCTAATAAGTAGGGTAGAAACTAATATGTTTAGGCGATTTGATATAAAGAATAAAGTTCAAACAAAGAAAATAAATGTGTTTTCTGCCTCGAAATGTCATTTTTTAATATCAATGATTTTCTTTCATGTAAAGAAGAGTATAAAAATTGTTGTTTGTATGTATATGTATCATATAAAATGTAAGCAACCTAATTTTAAAAACACCATACATCAACAAGCCATTTAAAAAAATTGAGAACTTGTTTTAATACCAGATTTAATACCAATGTCATACATAAAAATAGCGATGACGGTGATATGTTGGATTGCAGTCAAGGCTAGAAATCTTGAATACACCCTAAGTGATAAATTCAGCAAAAGCACATGCATAATCGCTCAAAAAATTGAAGTTATGAAATGTGTTAGTTCATAAAAATATATAAATTAAAAAATAATTCGGATTATTACCTTTATGTCAGTTACTAAGTTATTGAGCAGATTATGGGAAAAAATTTGAGATTTCAAGTAATGGTTGACATTATTACCTTTTTGGAAGTCGTGTAAAATTAAAATTCCTAAATTGTAGTTAGACAATTACCTTGGTAACTGACATAAAAAAAAGCATGTCTTTTGTTTTCTCTTTCCAACATTACATACGAAAATAAATTTAAAAAAAATTAAATTAAATTAATTAATTCGGATTTGTTATTACCCATGATGAAGTTGCTGCATTAGTAATTCCTAATTAATAGATTTGTATTATGTAATATAAGATCTTAAATGCATATATAGGCTAATTTTTTCCTAATTTTATATAATGGAAACAATATAAAAAGAACATTCCAGAATGAATATTAATCAATCCAATAAATATATTTTCTTTCTATATTAATGAAAATCTAACCATGTTATTTAGAAAATGTATTTTAAAATGTCACAAGAAACGTTAATCCATTTTCATTCAACACTCATTGTGTTCTTAATATTAAATGGACATTTACTATTTTAAGCTCAAAAGATTTCAAGCATTAGAGCAAATGAAGAGACAAAATGAGTTAATATATCATTTATGTAATTTTAATGAAGAGTAAATATAAAAGTAGAAATATAAGTGATGAGGTCAAGTATGAAAGCTATATATTGTTGGAGTTAAAAATGGAGGAATCAAGTTATCATGTGAAATGGTTGAAAAATATGTCTGAAGAGGATCAATGATTATGAAGTACTTTTTCAACTTTTAGTCATTTTATCTTATTTTTTATGCTTTCTTCTCTTAAATGTCGAGTTTTCTTTAACGTTGTAATTTTAAATAACATATATGATTAAATTTGAATAGCCAACAAGCGCTTCATATCCCAAATGTTTCGGTTTGAGGAATTTCTCTATTGATAAAAGTGTTTGTTTATATTGGTTTTTGTTCCTTTCTATTTTTGTTATCCTAAATAGTAGGAGTAATTTTGATTTCAATGAGTTTTCAACAGAAAAGGGTAAAAATACCCTTAGACTATTCGAAAAGGTTTAAATATACCCTTCATTTACCTATTGAGCTAAAAACACCCCTCAGTCCACCTTTTTAATTCACTTTTACCCTTAAAACTAATAATCTTTTTTTTTTATTTTCATTTACCGAATGGGCTAAAAATATCCCCAAGTCAACCTTTTTGGTCCACTTTAACCCTTAAAACTAATAACCTTTTCTTTCTTTATTTTTATGTTGTTGTTTTTGCAACAATATTTTTACAAAATTAGAAAAAGAAAAAAATAACAATGAAATATTTCAACCTCCCAAAAAAGGTATAATATTGATTGATAATTTAAATATGTACATTTTAATTTAATAAAAATAAAAATTTAATTTATTTTTTTATAATAGAAATTTAAAATAGTTTCTCTCTATAAAATAATATTAATATTAAAAGTACATTAATAGTTGTCCTTTTTTGTAATTTAACTCTCAAAAACATTTTTTAAAAAAGATTATCCAAACACAATTTGCTTATGAAAAGCACTTTTCAAATGAATTAATCAAACACAAATTATTATTTTTCCAAAAGCACTTTTCTAAAAGTCAAAAAAGTGCTTCTAATAATAAGCTATTTTTAGCACCAATGTCAAACAGGCTCGTACATATTGGATTAAATGTAAAGACCAGTATAAGCAAAGAATTCAACACACATGAAAAGAATTATGCCTGAGTAGAATATAATAAGGAAAGGAAATACCTTTTATGCCATAAATAAAAGTATTCCAACAAGTTCTTGTAATCCTTTTCCCATAAGGACAATGAAATGATTTTCTATTCTATATATAACGATACAGTTCTCATACAAAACAATGTACTCAACACAAAAAAAAAATAGATTTAGATTTGGTCGTTAAGAAGAGGGTGGAAGAGGTCGGCGTCCAAGTTCGAGCATATTCAATGGATGATATAACATCTCACTACAGTATTAACAGTGACATTCTTCCTTCTCTTGGGGCCCATAGTAATAGAAAAATTAAACTTCGTAGCTATATCATCTCCCTTACTAATCCCCGTTACAAGGCTTGGGATGCATTTTTGGTGCTTCTTGTTTTCTACACAGCATGGGCGTCACCTTTTCAGTTTGGATTTCTAGAATGACCTCAAGGAATTATTGCCATCTTAGATAACATAGCTAATTGTTTTTTCTACATTGACATTGTCCTCACATTATTCTTTGTTCCTCATCTTGGTAAATCAACTTACACTATGATTGATGACCCAAAGAGCATCGCTTTGAGGTACACAAAATCTGGGTTTATCTTTGATTTGATATCAACCATCCCTTTCAAAGCATTGCCCCACATTCTTCAATCATATGGATTCTTGAGCATGTGCTACAACTCACAATTTCACAATACGAACACTGATATATATATATATACATATATATATATATACACACACAACAAAGGAAATTGCAAGAAACAATGATACAGGGAAATAGACTTGAAATCTGAAACTAGAAGTCTAGAGGGTTTCAGAAGATAGAAGAAGAAGATGGGATTATTCAGAATCACAAATAACTTCCTTATCCCTTCCTACCAACGTTCTCACACTTCTATACCAATTCCATAACTAACTCTTGCTTCCAGCCCAAAAGTAATTGTCCAGCCTTTTAGGTGAAATTACACTTCTAGTACTCCGACGCGGTTTGCTAATGAAGAAATCAACTCTCGTCGCATCCTCTTTATTATCCAAATTAGCAGATGTATCAGCTGAGTTCACAACATTACTCCCCTCCTAAAAATTGACCTTGTTCTCAAGGTTGAAGTCATCTAGCTCCGTTTGGTCAGGACAATCTTGGAGCTGCAATGGTGTTACTTGTTTGATAGGCTCGCCCAAACATCACTTAAGAACTGAAACATGAAATATAGGATGTATCTTGGCCTCAACTGGCAACTCCAATTTATATGCCACCTCTCCAATGCACTTGATGACCTTGAAAGGACCAAAGTATCGTCGTCCAAGCTTATGCCACTTTTGCAGCCGCACAGAAAGTTGTCGATATGGTTTCAACTTCACAAAAACCCAGTCACCCATGGCAAACACGAGCTCAGTACGATGTTTATCTGCAAACTTCTTTATCCCTGTTTGTGCTTTGATCAAATTCGCTTTCAACAACTCCAGAACCGCATCACGCTGAATTAAGTAAGCCTCCACCAATTCACTGGCAGTGCTCCCCAATATATATCAAGCAACAGTGGGAGATTCTTGCCCATACAGTGCTTGAAATGGTGTCATTCCAGCAGATGTTTGGTATGAAGTATTGTACCAGAATTCAGCCCAAGGTAGCATTATGACCCACTTGCTTGGAAAATCAGCAATATAGCAGTGGAGATATTGTTCAAGACACTTATTTAGGGCCTTAGACTGTCCGTCGGTTTGGGAATGATATGCAGTACTAATAGCTAATGTCGAACCCTGTAAACGATTGATTTCCTTCCAAAAAGAATGGAGGAATTGTGGATCACGATCAGTGACAATAGTGCGAGGAGGGCCGTGAAGGCGAATTACACCCACTATGAATGCTTGCGCTACCAGTTGAGTATAGAAAGTAGAAGATAAGGGAATGAAGTGACCATGTTTGGTCAAACGATCCACAACTGTAAGGATAGTAGTCTTCCCTTTTGAACTAGGAAGGCAAGTGATAAAATCCATTGCAATATCTTCAAAGACTTGATCCGGTATTGGGAGAGGCTGCAATAAACCTGTTGGATGCAAGTTTGTGTCTTTCATCTGTTGACATATCTGACAGGTCATAACAAATGATTTCACATCCTTGCACATTTGACGCCAATAAAACTTTGAGGCCAGTCTATGATATGTCCATGCCATTCCAGCATGCGCTCAGATGTTTGTGGCGTGGAACTCAAACAGTAACTTATGTCGGAGTTGTGCATCTGATGGAATCACCAACCTATCCTTGAAAAATAACAACCCATCCTTGAATTGGAAATCCCTGTGAGTCTCGATATCTGTTTGTAGAGCTTGCTGAATAGCCAATAATTCAGGATGAGACTGATTTAAGGATTTCAACTCTTGTTTGAGATTAAAGGTTCTGGCAGAAATGACCATAAGAGATGCATCTGAATTGCGAGAGAGACCATCAACAACTGAATTTTGTTTCCCAAGTCTATATATGATTTTTGTTGCTCAGGAGTTTGGATGGTTTGATTAATGAGGTTCTTCAAGGACTGCTGATCTGTTAGTATAGTAAATCTTCTGCCAAGAAGGTATTGCCTCCATTTCTCACAGCTAGTGTAATAGAAAACATCTCACGATGATATGTCAAAGCCCGCTAAATCCTTGCACTCAATTTTTGACTAAAATAAGCAATGGGGTCCCTTTTTGAGACATAATGGAACAAATTCCTTTCCCCGAAGCATCAGCCTCTACTTGAAATTCCTAATTGAAACCTTGCAAGGCTAATACAGGGGTGGAACCCAATTTAGCCTTTAAAGTTTCAAAAGCTATTTGAGCTTCTGGCGTCCATCGAAAAACCTCCTTATTTAGCAAATCGGTGAGTGAACTTGCTATGGAAGCATAATGGTAGATAAACCGTCGGTAGTAGCCTGCAAGGCCGAGAGAACTACGCACTTCCTTTACTGTACAAGGTGGTACCCATTGCTGGATGGATTCCACTTTTCCAGGGTCAACAGATAGGCCTCGAGACAAGATAATATGTCCCACGTAATCAACTGATTCCTGTCCAAATAAGCTTTTAGATTGGTTGGCCACCAACTGATGTTGACGCAATAATTGAAGAACCGAGACTAAATGTTCCAAGTGATCAGTCCATGTAGGACTATATCTCAAAATATCATCAATGAAAACCAGGACATATCGATGTAAGTAAGGTCTGAATATCTCGTTCATAGTTTCTTGAAATGTAGAGGGTGCATTAGTAAGGCTAAATGACATGACGAGAAATTCATAATGTCCATCATGAGTGCGGAATGCAGTTTTAGGAACATCCTCTGAACGGGCCCTAATTTGATGATAACCTAACAATAAATCAAACTTGGACAAAATATCGGGCACCATTCAATTCATCAAAAAGCTCGTCAATGGAAGGAATTGGAAATCTATCACGAATTGTGATTGCATTTAATGCCCGATAGTCGACACAAAATCGCCAGGTGCCATCTTTTTTTCGAACCAACAATACTGGTGAGGAAAATAGACTAGTACTAGCTCTGATTATCCCTTCTTTAAGCCTTTCAGAGACTAATTTCTCCATAACATGCTTTTGAAAGTAATGGTATCGATACGGCTTCACATTAACTGGTCCTCCGCCTAGAACTAGATGAATTGTGTAGTTCTGACTTCGTGGAGGAGGCAAACCCAAAGAATTCTGAAATACATCTTCATATGTTTTGAGCATCACTTCTAACTCAGAGGGAGTAGTACATGAAGGTTCCCATTCAGATACCAATTCTAGATGGAAATAAGAGGAAATTGCATCAGTAGTAGCCATTCTTCTCAAGCTATGTAATTGCACCGGTAGCACATCACTAGGTGCATCCCCTTGCCACGAGATCTTGGCACCATTTAAAGTGAATTAAAATATCCTCTTTGCATAATCAATAAGGACAGGTCCTAAAGTTGCGACCCAAGAAACCCCGAGCATTATATCAGCACCATGAAGGGATAAAATATATAGATCTTCCACTATATTTCTGCCTTGTATAGTTATTGGAACGTTTCTAGCCACACCCTCACATCGTAGTCGTTGTCCACTTCCTACCACCATTGAAAATCTTGGTTTTGGTTCAGTATTCAACTGAAGAAAGTTAGCCATTCTCGCCTGAATAAAACTATGAATACTAGCATTGTCCACAAGCACCTGTACTGGAGACCCATTTACATGACTAGTAAACCGGAGAGTAGTGGAAGAATTTTCTCCAAATAGAGCATGATATGAAATAGCTGAGTGTTCTTGAATCTCTAAGCATTGTAATTCCTCGGCTAAGACATCATCTGATACAACTTGATTTGATAAATTTACTTCTGCCTCTGAGTTTTCAGATAACAGTAGAAGTAGGGGAAGAGACTTACACTTGTGACCTGGAGAGTATTTTTCATCAAAAGAATAGAAGAGACCACGTTCGCGACGACTTTGTAACTCCATAGGGGTAAGGCGTTTCATGGGGGGATGATTTGATGCAGTTTGGGCAACTGGAACTGTCTGGTTCATAGTTGAGTGCTTTGAGACTGCATACGGATAAGTGATAGTTGGCAAAAGTGGTGGAGTTTTACTCAAGTTGAAGCTTTTTCTCGTATAAATGGGTTAAAAGTATAGCTTCGTTTAATTTCGTGGGATCACGAATTAAAACAACAATTTTCATATCAGGCCTCAGTCCAGAAGTAAAAAAATTGGTTAATACTTGATCTGGAAAATGCATCGTCTCATTAGTCACTGCTTCGAAGCAACTCTTGTATTCACCCACCGCAGTGGTCTGCCAAAGTTTAGCAAGTCGACCCTCTGGTGCCTCCAGATCTCATTTTTGAAATCTGACCAACAGTTTCTCAGCAAAATTCTCCCACTTAACTAAATGCTTGTTGCGAAAAAGCCATCAGTACCATTCCAAGGCATCGCCTTCCAAGTAGAACGAGGCTAGTGTTAACTTATGATCCACAGTGATTCCATAAAATTCAAAGTAACGCTCTGCTTGGAAAACCCATGATTCAGGATTCACTCCATGGAGTCGTCCTATTTCAACCGAAGCCGGTTTGTGGCGTAAAGCAGGAGGTGTCAATGCCTGACTTCCATAAATTTCAGTAGGTTGACGTGGTCAAAGTGTTGTCGCTACAGAAGTACCATTCTGGGAACCTAGTGCCATCACGTGATGTACCACTTCTTTCAACATAGATCACATCTCAGAGATGTCACTCAAGAATGACTCTTTCACCCCCTGTATGGAGTCTGCGAGAGACTTGAGTTTTGGGTCCTCTTCCATTAGAGAACTCTCGATGAAAGCACCATTGGAACAACTCACAATTTCACAATACGAACACTGATATACATATATATATATATATATATGTATGTTTTGCTAGAATACTACTACAATATGATCAGACACAACAAAGGAAATTGCACGAAAAGACGATACAGGGAAATAGACTTGAAACCTGACACTAAAAGTCTAGAAGGGTTTTAAAAGACAGAAGAAGAAGTTAGGATTATTCAGAATCAGAAATAACTTCCTTAACCCTTCCTACCCACGTTCTCACACTTCTATACAATTCCATAACTAACTCTTGCCTTGCTTACATGATGAATACATGTTATATTCGTTGTATCACAAATTCAATTGATACAGAATACAAATACAATTGATACAAGGTACAAATAAAATTGTTTGAATTCAATTGATTTGTATCATATATCAAATATAATTGTATTAACAAACACAATTTGTATTGACGAATATAATCGGCAGAATACAAATTATCATAATACAATTGATATAGAATACGTATACAGTTGATACATAATACAAAATACAGTTGATATCGAATACAAATATTGTTCGCAACAAATTTTCATAGCACTGAAAATTAACTGCAAGCAAAATAAATAAAAGAAAAATATGATTTTTATTGATGAATCTTGTGAGTACAATTCTGTTGTTCTCTTGATTCTTCTCTCCTAAACTTCTCTGTGATTCGAGGGCCTTCAGTAGCGTATTTCTCAAATGTAGGATGATTTTCAAGGCTTGTCGACATTTGATGGCGAGGCTTGAAGTATTATGAATCCAACAATTTCACTCTTAAGACATTTGCTAGACTCCATTTCTTGTGATGAAACAAGTTGTATGCTAAGGTCATGTGAAACTCCATTCGATGTGCTCCTAAGGACTTTTGTTATTTTAATCAACCCGAGGGATGATATAGAAGACTCTCTCGAGAGGGATAAAGAAATCAATGTGACAAAGTCGTATGAATTGTAAGTTCAAATAAACTTTCTCCATAGACTTGAATACAAATTTGGACACCAACACTTAAGAGTGTCACACAAGTCTCCAAAGTTGAATAAAATAAGAACATAGCTCGATTTGCTTCTTTTTTTGCAAATCTTTAACTTGAAAATAATTATTAATTTAATAATCATACCAAATCTTTTTTCCTTTGCTTGATTTTGTAAGAATAATTCTTAAAATCTTCAGACTTATTGTTTTCTTTTTGAGTGCTAGCAACTTCTCCATTTAGATTGGTAAGAATTGATTTGATTTGCTTCTTCCAATTTTAACACAACTTTCCTTGTACAAGAAATGATAATTATCCATAGAACCTCTATATAAGAATATCTCATGTACAAAGGATTCATCAAAGAATCATTGAAAAAAATCCTCTAGAATTGGCTATAAAAACATTTTTTAGAAGAACTCCAAATTTGGTGTGTTCTTTTCTCTGTTTTGTGCAGCCCCACCAAAATATCCTTTTCTAAGTATATGATCATCCAAATGATGAGCGGTTTGGTTCAGAAGAAACTAGACTTGTAGTACTGCTATATTTTCAAAAATCAATGTTAAACACCTTTTGGATTAACGGGAATCGATTTTTGAAGTTGGTCTTCAAATCTGCCAGTTCTTCTAATAGTTATGTGCAACCTTTCCAAAATGTCATTTCCTTGGTGTAGAGGTGTCCAAATGATAAGAGGTTTGATTCCGGAGAAGCTAGACTTCTATTACTACGAAATATCCAAAAATCAATGGCAAACACTCTTCGGATTGACGGAAATCGAATTTTGAAGTTGGACCCCAAATCTGGCAGTTCTTCTCACAGCAATGGCCAATCTCGCCAAAACATCATTTTTTTGGTGTAGGAGCATTCAAATGACGGAGGCTTGGGTTCAGAAGAAACTAGACTCATAGTACTATGACATATCCAAAAATCAATGTCAAACACCTCCGGAATTGACGGAAATTGATTTTTGAAGTTGGTCTCGAAATCTGACTGTTTTCCTCACAGATTTGTGTTTCTTTAGATTTTCTTATTTCTCTTTCTTGCAGGTTAACAAAGGAGTGTCAATAATCTCGATATCTTATCAAGAAGATGAAATGAGTCCCGTGATTGGTAAGCAACACGTGGTGCACCTACATTCTGATCGGAGCTTTGGCAGATAACAATTTAGTGCGACATCTACCTTTCCGGTCGGGGATTTGACAAACAATCATTTGGTGCTTCACCTTTCACTATCATTGTGGTGTTGGTTGAGACCATTTTGATTCTTCAATTTCATTGTAGCTTTGGTGAGAGACCACTTGGAGAATCCACCTTTCTTGCGGCGTTGGCGGAGTCAACTTATCACTTCGAAGTCAGCTCACAATTCTATCTTGCTTGGCTCTTCAGCTTCGCGCGTATGTAGTAGAAAATTCATAACTCAAAGTATGAGTGCTAAAATCACGAGTTCTTTTCCATTGGAAAGACGACTCAAAGAACTACTGTATATGTAGAAATCACGGTCAAAGGCTTTGTGGGTTGATACAAATATCATTTCGAAGTCAGCTCACAATTCTATCTTACTCGGCTCTTCCGCTTCGCGCGTCTGTAGTAAAAAATTTATAACTCGAAGAAGGAGTGCTGAAATCACGAGTTTCTTTTTCCATTGGGAAGACGACTCAAAGATATACTATATATGTAAAAATCACAGTTAAAGGCTTTGTGGATTGATACAAATATCACTTCGAAGTCAGCTCACAATTCTGTCTTACTCGGCTCTTCAGCTTCCCGCGTCTGTAGTAAAACTTTCATAGCTCGAATTAGGTGTGCTGAAATTACGAGTTTCTTTTTTCATTGGAAAGAAGACTCAAAGAACTACAATAGATGTAAAAATCACGGTCAAAGGCTTTGTGGATTGATACAAATATCACTTCAAAAGTCAGCTCACAATTCTGTCTTACTCGGCTCTTCAGCTTCGCACGTCTGTAGTAAACAATTCATAACTCGAAGTAGGAGTACCAAAATCATGAGTTTCTTTTTCCATTGGAAAGAGGACTCAAAGAACTACAACATGTGTAATAATCACAATCAAAACCTTTACGGATTGGTATAGATATTGCTTCGAAGTCAAACCATAATTCTGTCTTTCTCGGTTCTTCAGGTTTGTGCGTCCATGGTAGAAAATTCATAATTCGAAGTAGGAGTGCTGAAATCATGATTTTCTTTTTCCGTTGGAAAGAAGGCTCATATATCTACAACATTTGTAAGAATCAAGGCCAAAAGCTTTATGGATTTTTACAGACATTGCTTCAAATTCAGCCCACAATTCTGTTTTACTCGGCTCTTCAGCTTCGCCGTCTGTAGTAGAAAATTCATAACTCGAAGTTGGAGCATCGAAATCATGAGTTTCTTGTTCCGTTGGAAAGGAGACTCAAAGAACTACAACTTTATAAAGATCATGGCCAAAGATTTCATGAATTTGTACAAATATCACTTCAAAGTTAACCCACAATTCTGCCTTGGTCAGGTCTTCAATTTCGCGCATCTGTGGTAAAAAAATTCATAACTCGGAATAGGAGCAACAAAATCACAAGATTCTTATTTCGTTGAAATGAGGACCCCAAGAACTACAATTTGTACGAAAATCACGGCCAAAGGCTTTCTGCATTAGTATATATAATTCTTTGAAGTTGAATCAGACGTCTGTTATGCATTATTTCCAGCTTATATGGAAATATTCATATCTCAAGCTAGGAACATCCAAATCACGAACTGTTTGTCGCTTTTTAAAGGACACTTCCACAACTAAAACATATGAGAAAATTACATTCAAAATAAAATTGTATTTGCACAATTTTATTTTGTTGAGTCTGAGTCGTGCATTTAGCTATCACGCTTCAAAAATCTTTTTTTAAATTGTTTTTTTAGACTTGCAAGGGAGCTCAAAGGGTCTCGATATCAGACCAAGATGACACACTACATGCGGATGTGTTGAAGTTTTGAGCCACAGGCAACAAGTAACACCTTCATGTGAAAGAAAGAATTGTTGTGGTCGATCATGTCGCGAATCTTCTCTTTTCTCGAGAATGGTCACACATGCTTGATCTTTATGTTTACTCGAAGCTCATCTTAGAAAATTTTTAACGTCATTGGAGCCTCTCTTTTAATTCAAAGAAGGTGACTTCTCACGTAGAAACTTCAACTAACACTTGAAAAAATCAGATGGGGCGATCAAGACAAATCGACAACAAGACTTGGCTTCTAATCATTTTCATGACTTAGAATTTTTTAAATGATGATGTATAGTCATCTTTATGTCACCCTTCCTTTTTTTGTACTCATTGATGTATCAAACTCTTTCAATATTTGAGCAATAAAGTTTTTGTTTTTAACTTCATCACAAATTCTCTTCTTCTTTCAATTATGTATGCCTCAATATTACAAAGAGTATGATGAACACATAAATCCATGGTTTTTCTTTGGACCATACACAGTTTAAACTCATGCAGGCCAGGAGTAACATGCAATTTATACTCGTGTGTTAAGGAGTGTTTCAACTTGCAGTTTAGGCTCATGCGTCGAGGAGTGTTTCAACTTTTAGTTTAAGCTCGTACGTCCAGGAGCATTTCAACTTGTAGTTTAGGCTCGTACGTCAAGGAGTGCTTCAACATGTAGTTTAGGCTCGTACGTTGAGGAGTATTTCCACTTGCAATTTAGGCTCGTGCGTCGAGGAGCATTTCAACTTGCAATTTAGGCTCGTACGTCAAGGAGAATTTCAGCTTGCAGTTTAAGCTCGTGCGTCGAGGAGTGTTTCAGCTTGCAGTTTAAGCTCATGCATCGAGGAGCATTTCAGCTTACAGTTTAAGCTCGTGCATTGAGGAGTGTTTCAGCTTGCAGTTTAAGCTCATGCGTCGAGGAGCATTTCAGCTTGCAGTTTAAGCTCTTGCGTCGAGGAGCATTTCAGCTTGCAGTTTAAGCTCGTGCGTCGAGGAGCATTTTAGGAAAAAAATCCATCAATGTAATTTTCCTTCTAACCCTTTGTGATGAAGTATTATTGCACTTCAATTTGATGTTGGAATTTATGCTTTTGCATAGTTGAAGCTGATTTGTACTTGATTTTGTGTCGACTTTTGAAAATTGAAGTATAGCAGTCCCTTGATGCTTTTGTCTTTTGTGAGTGACAAAATTCCAAGTGTCACTATTCTTTTCATTGGAGAAGTCATCTACCTTGGATGTATTTGTTGTTTTCTTCAAGGCAGAAACTTCCACTGGTTTGAAGCTCCCAAATTGTAGTACGATGATTCCTTCTTCAATGCTTGGTGATGCCACAGGGCGTAGAACTTCTGAAATTGAATTCTTTTTTATGATCAATTTGACACTAGCATGATTTGTCTCAGCTGTCTCAGCATCGTCAATGATGATCTTTCCTTCCCGTACCAATGTCATGATCTTTTCCTTCAGAATGAAGCATTTTGTGGTGTGATGACCGATTATGCAGTGAAATTTACAATACATGGGATCATCGAGTTTGTTGGATTCTTTAGGTCGCTTTGACTCTAGGAGTGTAATGACTTTCTTGGTTAGCAGCTCATCAAGAATCGCAAGAACGTCAGACTGTGGAAAGGGATACTCCTTCGCTTGTAACTCCTTCAAGGTAGATTGATTTTTCACTTCTTGCGTTTATTGATGCGCCGCATTCTCTTTCAATTTTTGTCTTCTGGAGGCCTTTGTAGAAGTTGTGGTTACCGCCATGGATTTCTTAGTTGTGTATTCTAACGACTACTTGAATCTTGTATCTTCTTTCTTGTATCAAAGACAAGTGATGTCTTTTTATGTCTTGCAATGATCAACTCCATGTCATAAGCGCGTGTAGCTAATTCTTCAAAAGTTTGATGCTCAATTCCTTGAAGGATGTATACAAGGCCCCAATGCATTCCTTGTATACAAATTTCAACTGCAGAGATTTCAAAAAATTGATCCTTGCAATCTAAGCTCAACATTCGCCAACGATTGATGTAGTCCACTACGGGTTCATCCTTACTTTGTTTTGTGTTTGTCAATTACATCATGCTCACTGTACGATGGGTAACATTGAAATGATTGAGAAATTGATTTTCCAGTTGTTCCCAACAATCAATTGATTCAGGCTCCAAGTCTATATACCAATCAAAGGCTTTTTCTTTTAAAGAATGAACAAACTGCTTGACAAGAAGATCACCACGTGTACCAGCACTGCTACAAGTCTCGACGAAATGGGCAATGTGTTGCCTTGGATTTCCCCTCCCATAAAATTGTTGCAATTTTGGTGGTTGATATCTAATTGGCATCAGTAAACCCTTGATTCGCTTAGAATATGGCTTTGAATATCCTAAGGAACTTCGTGGTGGGCCACCATATTGAGCTTTAATGGTGTTTGTGATCATATCTAGTAGTTGTTGAACTGTTAGAGTAGCCATTCAAGCAGATTGCTTTGCGCTTTGAGACTCAACTGGCTTGGTGGGAACATCAACTTTTTCTTACGTTGTTAGATTGTGACGTGACTCTCTAGAGTTGGAAAGATCTAACTTGCTCATAAGTTGGGCGATTTAGAGATTTTTGTCATCAATAGACTTTTTCAAGGTTTCAATGGTTTGCTCCATCATTGCAAACCTCTCGTCCATGTCAGTTGCGTCAACCATCAAGGCGTTGACCTTTGTTGGTATTGAAGAATTCATTGAATTCGTAGATTCACCGAAGTTGAAACCAAAGTGAGAAAGTTCATCAAACAACTTAGATGCAATGTTGCCGCCAGGGATTGCAGTTTGAGTGTCATTTGAGACTTGCTCTTTTTTTCCATCTCCAAGGAGGTGAAATATTCAGATCCATTCAAGGCACTTGTCTTGAACTCGCGTCGAGTGATTGGATCAACATCACTAAAATCAACAAATGTGGCAACATTAGAGTCCTTGCACAAAACATCATTGATCTTTTTGAAGGTCATTGCAATAGTTGAGCTTGTAGTTTTTCTTGATTTGCAGGAGGAAGAGATGAAGAGCAGAATTGTTCTCACTGGGCGTGTCAAATTTGTTCGCAAAAAATTTTCATAACGCTGAAAATTAACTGCAAGCAAAATAAATAAAGAAAAATGTGATTTTTATTGATGAATCTTGTGAGTACAATTTTGTTGTTCTCTTGATTCTTCTCTCCTAAACTTCTCTATGATTCGAGGGCCTTCAGTAGCGTATTTCTCGAATGTAGGATGATATAGACCTCCTTGAGATGTATTTGATCTCCGAGAACGTCAGGAAGAACTTTGTAGTTTCAAGTCGATCTCCAGGAAGAACTCTATTGACCACTCCTTCGAAGAGCTATGTAGTTGGTGTTGTAGCTTTCTCCAATCCTTGCAGAATGCTTGTTGAAGATTTTTCTTCAAATTCTTTTCAGAAATCTATTCAGAATATCCTTGAATGTCATATCTTTCCCCTATTTATAGTTGTAGGTGGTCAACAAGGTTGCTTATGATTGGTCAAACGATGTCATTTTGAAACTTGGCGGATTGTGATTGGTAATTTGATTGGGACTACCACCTCATTTTGACATGTGGCGCCACCTTGTTGGTCTTGGATGCCTAATCACTGTGAAATGTGGCATGGGTTTGGGCTTCAAGGTGAAATGAACCTTGTATTAGAATTTAATAAATGGACTTTATTATTTGTAAAGCCCAAATTAATCATTCAACCCAAATAAACAAGGATTTAATTCAAATTTCGTATGAATTTAATCCAATAAAATTTATGTGTCTACAAATACATTTGATACATAATACAAACTACAAATTTCATATTATGTGGAATATTTTTTTGGCTGCAATTGTTTGGGCCGGAGAGAGGGAGAGAGAGAGGAGGGGCGACAAAGAGGGCAGTGGGAGGAGAGAGGGAGAAAGGAAAGAAATTTTCTATAAAACCCTACATATAGCTACAAATTGTAATATTTTTAAATTGTAGTGGTTTATCGTAAATACATATCACTTGTTTGCCTTGTTGTGAGATTTTCCATACTTTGTTTTCTCTTCCTTTGTATTTGTGACTCATTTTTTCGCATAATATAACAAATATGTGTTATGTATTTACTGGACATAATTATACTTAACGCATTATAACTATATTTTATTTCTTCTAGTATCTCTCCCAGTCTTGCTCGTCTCTCTCATGTCCCTCCTTCCCCTCATTACCTTTTAGTTTACTAGTTTCTGGACTCATGCGTTGCACGTTGTCCCATGTAAATTTTTATTAGGATATAATTCTATGAAAACAGGCATGTAATGAGTATAAAACGCAACAATTACAAATAAATCTTTAAGAGTATGACAATAAATACCAAATAAGTGGTGTATTTAAATATTTAAAATTAATTTTTTTAAGCAACCAGCTGTAAATTTTGAATCTTGGTTAGTAATTAACAAACTTCCAATTAAGTCATAAATGGCTAATTTGAGGTCAAATATACATACAAAAATTCATAAAAAATAAATTAAAGAAGTCTAATAGAGAGAACACACACACACAAAAAGAAAAAAACTACAGCATACACATTCTTTAATCATAACTATATAGATGGAAAAAGAAATATAGAAACAATACATAATTTTTTGAGCTCTTGTGGACTCCTTCTCCCATAACCAATCAAAATTCAAGAGCCTTCTTCATCGAGTTAAAGTAAAACATGAATCAAATAGTATAATAGTGATATAAGTGTTTCAATACTTTAACTATGGAATGAAAAGGATAACCTTAGGTAGTGGTCTCATGGAACAAGAAAGATGTATTTATAGGGATAAAAATAAAGGAATACAAAAAGATATCTTAATATTTAAAATTAAATATTTGGAGGTTATGAATATGAAAAAGATGAGAGTTATGGATATGTAGAGTATCAATTGAATAGGTGATTAGATATGAATCATGAAGGTGAATATTTAAATCAAATAAGGAAAATAATAATAAAGAATGAAGAATATAATTTTTGTTATCTAAAATAAATTAAAACTAACAACCTTGTAAAAATGTACCTGCACAAGATAAGAGATTTTGCAGTTTTGCACACTTTTAAAATATTAAATTTATTTTTTCATTTAAAGAACATACTTTAGTTACATAAATTATAATTATGAAAAAAGTTATGGGAATGGAAGAGTTGAGTAATAAAGGTAGAGATTTTTGGAATTATTAATTTAAGCTAAATATAATAATAATTATTATTATTACTCCTATATAGTTATAGATTATATATAATAAATACTTTTATTATTTAGATATTTAAATAGGAATTAATTCAATGAAGTCAAAAAGTCATTACACATTTATATAATTAAAATAATACAATTTAATTTTTAAATAGTTGAATATTTTATATGATTTTAATTTATAGTAGGGGTAAAAGTGTAATCCAACTTTTAACTTTGAGGCTTCCCACTTTTAATATAATTTGATGATATGATATAATGATGATGATTTGATTTTCTTGCATTTTGCTTCTTTTTTTTTGTATTAATTGTATATTTGTTCTCTCCCTCTCTCACTCTCTCACTCGCTCTCTTCTTTTTTAGCCTTTTCCTTTGTATTTTATTTAATGTGTTTATATCAATTGTATATTTGCTATTTTTTCATCTCCCTCCCCCCCTCTCCTCTCTTCATCTATAGCTTTTTTCCTAGATTTTTCTTTGTGTATTTGGATCAATTGTATATTTTTTTCCTCTCTCTCTCTCTCTCTCTCTCTCTTTCTCTCTCTTAATATTTTTTTCTCATATATTTTACTTTGTTTGTTTTTATCAATGGTATATTTACTCTATCTTTCTCTCTCCCTTTCCTTCTTTTTCTCTCCCTCTATAGCTATTTTTTTTGTACTATACTTTGTGTATTTGTATTAATTGTGTATTTGTTTTCTCCCTCTCCCTCTCCCTTTTTGGGAATTGACATAAATGTACAACATCCCATATAAATTGGTATAAAATAGTCCAAAAATATTTTGTAAAATATGATCTAAAAATAATTGACACAAAGTAGCCGGAAAAAAACAGTCGCTGCTTTAAGGAATGGAAAATATAAATTATTCCTTAATCAACACATTTTAAAAAGGCTAGAACCACTTTCAAGGAAGGAAAAAAATATTTTATCCTTTTGTAATGACCCGGTTGGTCATTTTTTGTATTTTTGTTAAAATTATCATTTTGCCCCTCTCGATATTGACCCCGAGTTGTTTCTTGATTGTGTTTTGGAAGTTTGTTCCAAACCTTGAGTTGAGAGTTGAGAATTTTGGTAATTTTGAGTTTGAAAGGCTTAAGTTGCTTGAAAGTGATTTTCGGAGTCTTTTGGAGTTTCGAGTGTTAGAATAGAATTTCATCGATTCCATTAGTTCCGGAATTTGGAATCTGATCCGTGAGAGTTTTCAGTTTTTGATTCCGAGACTTTTTGAGGATTTGAGGTCCTAAGTTGTGAATTTGTGCAATTCTAGCCTTTGAGTTGACTTTGATCAGCATTCGGAGTTCGAATGCTCGGATAGGAATTTTGAGAGTTTCGTTGGATTCGGGGGATGATTTTAGGCCTAGGAGTGGCCTTGATTGATTTTTGTGAGGTCTCCAGCTTGTTTTAGTCTTTTTAGGTGTTGAGTTAGTTCTTGTGAATTTCACGGATGTCGGGTCAGGGAGACCTCATATTCGTGTTTTGATGGTTCCATTGAGTCCGAAACGTCGAGTATAATTGAGTTGCATATCTGGTTTGTGTGTACAGAGTTCCGAATGAATCCCGAGGTTCATATCGATGATGTTTGAGTTGGCTGGTTTTTCTGTGTTCTGGTGTAACCCTCCGCGTTCGTGGAGCTTGTGGCCGCATTCGCAGAGGGAAAGGGATGAGAACCCCGCATTCGCCGAGTCTCGACCGTGTTCGCGTGAGGTCAAAGCGTTGACCTCCGCATTCACGGGAGACCTGATGCGTTCACGGAGGTCCAGGTCATTAAAACTCGCGTTCACGGGTAGGGGTCCGCGTTCGTGGATGACCCTTGGCAATGTGTTTAAACCCAATTTTGAGATTTCTCTCCCATTTTCCATTATTGGAGCTTTGAGAACTCGATAGAGGTGATTTCAAGTGGGGTTTTCAAGATAAAATTGTTGGGTAACGTTTCTTAACTCTAAATCTTCAATTACCCATCATTTTATTGGAGTTTATGTGTTCAAATCAAGATTTTGAACTGATAAAATTGAGGGTTTGGCATGAACTTGAGTTTTGATCCAAAAGGGTGATTTTGAAGTGGTTTTAATCCCTTTTTCGAAATGGTTTTCTCAAATGAGTTCCTAAAGCCTTGAGTAATGTTTTCAAGTATTAATTTTCGAATTCAAACCTTCTTTTTGAAATTGGAGTTTGTATTGATTGACCCACTTTTCAAGTGTGTTGGTGTGGGTATTGTGATTTCCAGTAGATGATTGTGAATACTTGATTATAATAGATTGTGTGGCTTTGGAAGTGACTTGGAAAGGGAAGACTCAACTCTCAGAGTTAGTAATTGATTGATTTGAGGCAAGTGATCTCTTAAACTTTGCGGTTTAGTTGAATTGCTTATTTCTCTTCATTGCCTATGTGTTGGGAGTAATTGGAAATGAGGTGAAGGTTTATTTTGTTCCACTTTATTAATGCAAACCAACAAAAGGGGGGGAATGAAAAAGCTTCTTGATGATCATGCTAAATTTTGAATTGCCTTGTTGTGACCCTATTTGATTTGGTTGGTAAATTACTTGAATGCATGAAAGTGGACTTGTGTGATATGAATTGTTGTCTCTTCCTTGTGGTGTGATATTGCTTGTGTGCATTGATTGTGAACACCGTGATGAGACATGTGATGATTTATGATGCCGAGGTCTTTGTCGGTAAGTGTTATATATGATGTTGAGGTCTTTACCGGCAAGTGTTGTTTTGTGATAAAAGCTGAAGGGAAATGGTTCTGGCTAGCGATATAAATGCCGAAGGGAAATGGTTCCGGCTAGTGACATTGTGTAATGACCCTTCAGGTCATTTGTGTGTTTGTGCCTCTTTTCTATCGTTTAGAGCGTTCCTATAGCAACCCCAAGTCATTTCTGATTTGCTGGCACTGTAGGTTCGGTCGCCTGGTCGTTCGTTTGATTTTTATGCCTGTTTTCCTGTTTAGGAGCTTTTGAACCTTGAAAAGTTGATTTGGGTCATAACTTCACGTAAACGACCTTAGATGGGAATTCTGACGGTTCCATCAGCTCCGGAGCGGCCAAATTAGGCCAGAATTATGATTGGCCTGAGTCACGGGGCTTCCGGTGTGATTTTGGGGCCAGTTAGCTCTTTAACCTTCGAAATTTGGCTTAAAGATGACTTTGGTCAACATTCTTGGTAAACGCGCTCGGATGAGAATTCCATCAGCGCAGTTACTTCTGGAATGCCATGTTTGGTCTAGAATGACCCTTCGAGAACTTCAGGGAGCCTCCGATCAAATTTTGAGGCCTCCGATAGAATTTTGCTAAAATGGCTCATTGGGTGTGGGACCCACTTTTCATCGAAACGACCTCATATGAAAATTTCAACTGCGCCATTGAGTCCAGAACGTTGAATTTGATGGGGTAGCAAGTAGCATATCTCGTTTGCGTGCACAGGGTTCCGAACGAATTTCGAGCACCCCGTTGGAGTTTTGGGAAGCCCAAAACTCAGCTGGTGCACAACTGATGTTGCAGACCCATTCCTTCTCCGCGTTCGCGTAACTGGCTCCGCGTTCGCGGAGGTCTGGGAGGCCTGGGAGAGTCTTCTCTTCTCGTTCGCGGGTTCTGTGTTCACGGAGGTGTGAATCCCTTCTCTCCGCGTTCGCGGAGTAGTGTTTGTTTTCCCTTCACGTTCGCGGGGCTATGGCCGTGTTCGCGGAGGTCAGCGGGTTACAATGGCTTTATAAGTTGAGGCCGAGGCTCATTTGGAGAAATGTTTGGAAATTCACATCTCCCTCATCTTTTATCAGTTTTTGGTGATTTGAAGTCCCAGGCATTTAGATTCTCGTTGGCTTCGTGGGTTTATGGTGGGGTTGCATTGGGTGTTCCTCGATTTCCATAAATTTGAGGTGTAAGTTGCTATCATAGGCTTAGATTTGTAAAGTTATGCATTTCTTGTTGTTGGTTGTTTGGAACTGATCCGAGCCCCGATGGGTGTTCCGTCTTGGAATAAAAGTCCAGGGGAGGATTTGGGACCTCATCGCGGCATCAATTCTGGAAAATCTTAAGCGAGTCCCACGTTTCCCGATTTTGACTCCGAAATTGGTTTGTCTCCTAGTTTGATAAATTTAGTGTCTAAACGACCGTATTGACGCTTTGACTTTATTTTTGACAACATGGCAGCAGTCTAAGGCCGTTCGGAAGGGGAAAGCTTCGACAGAGTGACTTGGAGCACGCATGATCGGCCTTCTGGTAGGTTACGACTTCCCTTCTTCCTAGATTGAGCTTGAATGTGTGATTACTTGTCGACTTGTGTGAATATGGGTTGGGTAGCTAGTACTTCTATTCTTCTTCTCTGATTTGTTTGTTTAGAGTTGATTTTTGATCTGTTCGGGCTAGTATCATGCCTTAGTATGGGTTGTTGACTTGGGATGTTGATGATTTGTTGTGGGTTATCTGTTGGGTGGTTATTTGTTGTTGCATGCGTGGGTTCGGGTTATTTCCTGGTAATTTATTGATTGCGTGATTTTCGACCTTAGAATAGGTTAGGGTAGTGTTTCTTTAGTCCTATGCACCTATTGACTTGAGTATGTATCCAACGTCGATTCGGATGGACTAGATCCTTGTAGACTGGTATAGCATACTTGGGTCTGATAGTATGGCCTTAGTTTAGGCGAACTCATGGCGTTTCAGATCTTCTATTCTTTCTCTTCCTATCTCTACGGTTCTGGGGTGCTGCCAGAAGATTTTGTTATTGAACCGATTGATGGTTGGGTTGTGCTAGGTGTGTAGCCTTCGGTAGATACTCTTGTGGGGGCAACGTCCCGTGGTGTCCAGCATTGTATTAAGTTGGTTAGTGGAGGCTTTGTTCATTCGAGGTGGCTAGCTCCAGTCCGAGGCTGACGTTACACGGTTAGAGTCCTTTATTTCCAGCTTGAGACTGTTGAGTGAGGGTTGCTAGCTCCAGTCCGAAGCTGACGTTACATGGTTAGAGTCCGTTATTTCCAGCTTGAGACGATTGAGTGAAAGGTGTTATTTCTAGTCCGAGGCTGATGTTACACGGTTAGAGTCTGTTATTTTCAGCTTGGGACTGATGGTTTGAGTTCGAGGCCCAAGTTCTATTATTTACGATTCGAGGCCATTATATCCAGTCCGCGGCTGACGTTACAGTGTTAGAGTCCGTTATTTCCAGCTTGAGTCTGATGGTTTGGGTTCAAGGCCCAGGTTCTATTATTTACGATTTGAGTCTGTTATTTCCAGTTCGAGGCTGATGTTACATGGTTAGAGTCTGTTATTTCCAGCTTGAGACTGATGGTTGGATGGAGACCCAGGTGCTATCTTTATTGGGTTCGAGGCCCATAGGTGTTAAGGCTTTTGGATGTGGGTTCCCTTGTTCCGTAGGGTAGCATCTCTGTGTACCTGTCGGGCTTATGGGGGTTCATTCGTGGTCTTGTTTGTCTGTGCTTGAGTGAGCCTAGCGGGTCTTATGGGGGGCCCAGTTGGGTTTTGTTGTGATATTCTTAGATTACTTTTCGTTTACTGTTGACCTCTGTTGTGTTGATTCTATCTTATCTCCCTATTTATACCTTTCTTGCTCAGTCGGCCTATGATGCCTACTGGGTACCTGTTGTTGTGGAACTCATGCTACACTCTGCATCTATTTTCGTGATGTAGGTCTGAGCACCAATCATCAGTGTTGAGTTCGAGCCTGCAGCTGTCTATCTAGGAAACGAGGGTGAGCACATGGCGTTCTGGGATTACCTGTCTCCTTCTGTATTTATATTTTGACTTGTCTTTTGCTTTCGAGACAGTTTGTTTATGTGGTCCACTTTTGGGACTTATACTCTTGTTAGTAGTTCTGTACTTGTGACTTTCAGGTTCTAGGAGGTGTCTTATATATTTATAGTTTTGGTTTCGTTTCACCCTTCTCTTATGTGTTTTTATTTTATGCTTCCTCTTAGTTTAGGTTAGTTTCCACCCTTAGTCCCATTACTGTTAAGTTCCGGGATAGGGTTTTGGCTGGCCTACTGGCTGGTTGGTAGGCGCCATCATGACTCGAGAAATCGGGTCGTGACAAGTTGGTATCAGAGCCCCAAGTTCGTTGGTCTCACTTGTACAGAGCTAGCATTTAGTAGAGTCCTGCGGATCGGCACGGAGACGTCCGTGACTTATCTTTGGGAGGCTACAGGGTGTCCGTAGAAGGTTTTCTTGTTTTGATTCTTGTTCGAGCGTCGTTGTCTGATTGGTTTCATGAAATCTCACTTGTTTCACTCTGTTGCAGGATGGCTCGCACACGAAGTAGAGATCAACCCCAAGGTTGAGGTGGCGCCACAGCATCAGGCCGCGATAGAGCGAGGACTCTAGAGACGGTGGCGGATCCTCGTAGAGAGTAGATTCCTCCTCAACCGGTGGGGCAGGGACCAGCCCAGCCACCGCCTGCACCAGCTGCCGCCCCTGATCTTCAGGGCATGCTTGCCCAGATCCTAGCTGCTATCGAGAGTATGCAGCAGCAGCAATCGACCCCAGTACCAGTCCCAGAGCCGGCTCCAGCACAGCAGGGTTAGCCTGTGGTAGTGGCTCCAGAGATTCATCAGCCACCAGCACCGGCCGCGGTTTAGCCGGACCCTTTGAACGGGGTTATACCACTGCGAGAGCAGAAGATACTCGGAGTGTTTCTCAGGCTATCATCGCCGAGGTTTTACGGGGCTGTAGGGGAGGACACCCATGAGTTTATTACTACTTGCCGGGAGCAACTGTAGACTTTGGGCCTAGTGGAGTCGAGAGGAGCTGACTTCATGGCATATCAACTTGACGGACCGGCCAGACAGTGGTGGCGTTCTTTAATTGAGACCAGGCCAATTGGATCACCACCAGTATCGTGGACGAAGTTTTCAGAGGCCTTTCTGGCCAAACTTTTTCCACGGAGTGTCAGGGATCGGCTTCGTGATGAGTTCTCGAGGTTGAAGCAGGGCTCCATGACAATATCCGAGTATGAGGCCAGATTTCTTGAGTTGTCCCGTCACGCCACCAGGATTCTACCTACAGAAGCGGGTCTGATGTTTTGTTAGAGGTTTGACGCTGCAGTTGAGGATTGAGTCATAGTCTATGTTATCAGCGGGCCGTTCTTTTCTTGATGTGGTGGACCATGCCCGGACTATTGAGCAGCTACGTCGTGAGGCCCATGAGGGCAGTGGCAAGAGGGCCAGGCCATATGATAGCTTCGGCGGTACCCATCACAGGCTGAGGGATACCCGAGACCGGGTTCATTAGAGGTTCCACCCAGGTCAATACAGTCACCTGTTCCAGGCTTCATTGCAGATCTCAGAGGGTGACCAGCACCGTCAGAGTGGGCATAGTATCGACCTGAGTTAGGGCCGAGGTGGGTTCCAAGCAGGTTCATCAGGTCGGGATGGCCAACCTTCACCGGTGAGCAGATCTTCGCAGGGTTGCTTTACTTGTGGGGATCTTGATCATTGGTCTAGGGAGTTCCCTGTCTCCAGATCAGCTTTACCAACTCCTCAGGCGGCGAGACCGGTTTCAGTGGTAGCACCTCCAGCTAGAGGAGGAGGGCAGCAGCGGGGAGGTCCTCGGGGAGGCAGGACAAGTGGTAGAGTGGATGCATAGGGTAGAGGTGCCTAGGGCCATTTCTATGCAGCTCCAGCCAGAGCAAAGGCCGAGGCGTCTGATGATGTGATCACAGGTACGGTCCTTTTATGCCACTAGTCCGCTTCTGCCTTATTTGATCCTGGTTATACTTATTCGTATGTGTCTGCTTATTGTGTGTGTCGATTGGGAGTGAGTCCTGAGCCCTTATATGTACCTTTGCGTGTTTCGACCCCAGTAGGAGATTCTTTAGTAGTGGATCGAGTTTGTAGATCATGTGTGATTACTATTCGGGGACAGGACACTCCGGTTGATCTTATTGTGCTCTGTATGGTGGATTTTGATGTGATTCTGAGCATGGACTAGCTATCCTCTCACCGGGCCGTCTTGGATTGTTATGCAAGGACCATTACTTTAGCCATGCCTGGAATTCCACCGGTGGTGTGGTAGGGCTCTTGTAGTGGCACGCCGGTTGGGGTGATTTCTTATGTTCAGGCTCGGAGGCTAGTGGCTGGCGGATGTTTAGCATATTTGGCGTATGTTAGAGATATTAGTAGGGAGGGCCCTACAGTTGATTCAGTGCCTATAGTCCGAGAGTTCGCAGATGTGTTTCCTGCCGACCTTCCTGGCCTGCCCCTACCGCTTTCATGGCCTGCCCCTTACGGCCATTATGAGTTCCTAGTGATGTCTTTTGGGTTGACTAATGCCCCTACCGCTTTCATGGACTTGATAACTCGTGTATTCAAGCCGTATCTAAACTCCTTCGTCATAGTTTTTATTGATGATATCTTGGTATATTCGCGGAGCCATGATAAGCATGAGCAACATCTGAGGATAGTGCTCCAGACTTTGAGAGATCATCGGCTTTATGCCAAGTTCTCAAAGTGCGAGTTCTGGCTTGAGTCTGTAGCATTCTTAGGGCACGTGGTGTCCAAGGATGGCATTATGGTGGATCCGACAAAGATTGAGGTTATCCGTGATTAGGCTAGGCCCACTTCTGTGTTAGAGATTCAGAGCTTCGTCGAATTGGCAGGGTACTACAGGCGCTTTGTCGAGGGTTTCTCCACTATAGCAGCACCTCTGACTCGGTTGATCTGCTAGGATTTTCCCTTTATGTGGTCGGAAGAGTGTGAGAGGAGCTTCCTGAGGTTCAAGGAGTTGCTTACCAAGTCTCCTATATTGACTCTTCCAGTTGAGGTCGAGGGCTTCACAGATTATTGTGACGCATTCGGCGTTGGTTTGGGTTATGTTCTGATGCAGCAGGGCCAGGTTATTGCTTATGCGTCGAGGCAGCTTAAGCTGCATGAGCGCAACTAGCCCACTCATGCTCTGGAGTTGGCAGCAGTAGTTTTCACGCTTAAGATCTGGAGGCATTACCTTTATGGAGTTCATTGTGAGATCTATACAAATCACCGGAGCCTTCAGTACATTATGAGCCAGAGGGATCTTAATTCAAGGCATCAATGTTGGATCGAGCTCCTGAAGGACTATGATCTCTCTATTGTCTACCACCCGGGAAAGGCAAATGTAGTAGCGGACGCCTTGAGTCGGAGGGCAGGGAGTATGGGTAGTTTAGCCTTCCTTTTGGTTTCGGAGCGACCCTTGGCTATGGACATTCAGTCTTTAGCCAATCAAATGATCAGGCTAGATGTTTCAGATTCTAGCCGGGTGTTAGCCTATGTGAGGGTTCAATCTTCTCTACTTGATCAGATCTATAGTCGTCAGTTCGAGGATGAGGCATTGGTGGCACTCAGAGGCAGGGTTTGGTAGGTGATGCTAGGTAGGTTGCCCTAGGTTCAGATGGGGTTTTGAGGTTTGCTGGCCATCTGTGTGTTCTGAGAGTTGGTGATTTGATCTAGCTGATCCTTAGCGAGGCCCATGATTCCAGATATTCTATCCATCCGGGCACAGCTAAGATGTATCGTGATTTGAGGCAACACTACTGGTGGAGCGATATGAGGAGGGACATCTCAAACTATGTGTCCCGTTATTTGTGTTGCCAGTAGGTGAAGGTCGAGCATTTGAGGCTTGGTGGAGAGTTGCAGAGATTACCCATTCCTGAGTGGAAGTGAGAGCCTATCACCATGGACTTCATTGTGGGATTGCCACAGACTTCTAGAGGTGTTGACAGCATTTGGGTCATCGTGGATCGATTGACCAAGTCAGCACACTTCATCCCAGTTGATTCTTCCTTCAGTACTGAGAGGTTAGCCCATATCTACATTCGAGAGATAGTCCATCTACATGGTGTGCCTGTTTCTATCATTTCAGATCGAGATTCATAGTTCACTTCCAGCTTTTGAAGAGTACTTCAGGAGGAGTTGGGCACCCGTGTCGATCTTAGCACAACTTTTTACCCGCAGACCGATGGCCAGTCGGAGCGTACTATTCAGGTTTTTGAGGATATGTTACGGGCCTGTGTTATGGATTTTGGAGGCCAGTGGGACCAGTTCTTCCATTTGGGGGAGTTTGCGTACAATAACAGCTACCATTCTAGCATCCAGAAGGCCCTGTTTGAGGCCTTATATGGTAGGCGTTGTCGCACTCCAGTTGGTTGGTTTGAGTCTACGGAGCCTAGGCCACGTGGTACAGATCTATTTCAGGAGACCTTGGAGCATGTGAGGAGGTTGATTCAGGATAGGCTCAGGACGGCTCAGAGTAGACAACAGAGTTATGCAGATCACAGGCGTCGACCATCGAGATTTGCCGTGGGAGATAGAGTATTCCTCCGAGTATCGCCCATGAAGGGCGTGATGAGATTCGGGAGGCGGGCAAGCTTAGCCCCAGGTATATTGGGCCTTTTGAGATTTTAAGGGCAGTTGGTGAGGTGGCCTATGAGTTAGCTTTACCTCCAGCATTTTCAGCTTTCATCCAGTCTTCCATGTTTCGATGCTGCGCTGATATGTTTTAGATGAGTCGCATGTGCTCCAGTATGATGCCATTGAGTTGGATGATCGCCTGACCTATATTGAGGAGCCAGCTGCTATTTTAGCCAGAGATGTGAGGCAGCTGAGGTCGAGAGCCATTCTTGTAGTTAAGGTCCATTGGAGGCACCGTCCAGTTGAGGAGGCTACCTAGGAGATCGAGCGGGAGATGCGGGAGCAGTTCCCCAGCTTATTTGAGCCCTCAGGTACTTCTTGACTCTTACTTTCGTGGACGAAAGTCCTTTTACTAGTGGATGTTGTAATGACCCTTCAGGTCATTTGTGTGTTTGTGCCTCTTTTCTGTCATTTAGAGCGTTCCTGTAGCGACCCCAAGTCATTTCTGACTTGCTGGCATGATAGGTTCGGTCGCCTGGTCGTTCGTTTGGTTTTTATGGCTATTTTCCTGTTTTGGAGCTTTTGAACCTTGAAAAGTTGATTTCGGTCATAACTTCATGTAAACGAACGCAAATGGGAATTCTGACGGTTCTATCAGCTTCGGCCAAATTAGGCTAGAAGCATGGTTGGCTTGAGTCCCAGGGCTTCCGGTGTGATTTGGGGCAAGTTAGCTCTTTAGTCTTCGAAATTTGGCTTAAAGTTGACTTTGGTCAACATTCTTGGTAAACATGCTCGGATGAGAATTTCATCAACGCGGTTAGTTTCGAAATACAGAGTTTGGTCTAGAATGACCCTTCGAGAACTTCTGGAATCTTCCGATCAAATTTCGAGGCCTCCGGTAGAATTTGGCTAAAATGGCCCATTGGGTTTGGTCCCCACTTTTCATCGAAACGACCTCATATGGAAATTTCGACTGTGTCATTGAGTCCAAAACGCTGAATTTGATAGGGTAGCATATCTCGTTTGCGTGCACGGGGTTTCGAACGAATTCCGAGCACCCTGTCGGAGTTTTGGGAATGCCCAAAACTCAGCTGATGCACAGCTGATGTTGCAGACCCATTCCTTCTCCGTATTCACGGAGGTGTGGGCCTGTTTTCTCCACGTTCGCGGGCTAGGCTCCGCGTTCGTGGAGGTCTGGGAGGCCTGGGGGAGTCTTCTCTCCGCGTTCGCGGAGGTGTGAATCCCTTCTCTTTGCATTCGTAGGCCCTTGGCCGCGTTTGCGGAGTATTGTTTGTTTTCCCTCAGCGTTCGCGGGGCCTTGGCCGCGTTCACAGAGGTCAGCGGGTTGCAGTGGCTTTATAAGTTGAGGTCGAGACTCATTTGGATAAATGTTTGGAAATTCATATCTCCCTCATCTTTTATCGGTTTTTGGTGATTCGAAGTCCCAGGCGTTCAGATTCTCGTTGGCTTTGTGGTTTATTGGTCGTGTTGCATTAGGTATTCCTAGATTTCCATGAATTCAAGGTGTAAGTTGCTATCCTAGGCTTAGATTTGTAAAGTTTTGCATTTCTTGTTGTTAGCTGTTTGGAGCTGATCCGAGCCTCGATGGCTGTTCCATCTTGGAATACAAGTTCGGGGGAGGATTTGGGACCTCTTCGTGGAGTCAATTCTGGAAAATCCTGAGCGGGTCCCACGTTTCCTGATTTTGACTCCGAAATTATTCTGTCTCCGAGTTTGATGATTTTAGTGTCTAAATGACCGTATTGACATTGTGACTCTATTTTTGATAACGTGGTAGAAGTCTGAGGCCGTTCGAAAGGGGAAAGCTCTGGCATAGTGACTTGGAGCGCGCGTGATCGGCCTTCTGGTAGGTTACGACTTCCCTTCTTCCTAGATTTTGAGCTTGAATGCGTGATTACTTGTCGACTTGTGTGAATCAGGGTGAGGTAGCTAGTACTTCCATTCTTCTTCTCTGATTTCTTCATTTAGAGTTGATTTTTGATTTGTTCGGGGCTAGTATCATGCCTTAGTATGGGTTGTTGAGTTGGGATGTTGATGATTTGTTGCACATTATCTGTTGGGTGTTATCTGTTGTTGCATGCGTGGGTTCGGGTTATTTCCTGGTAATTTGTTGATTGCGGTGATTTTCGACCTTAGAATAGGTAGGGTAGTGTTGCTTTAGTCCCATGCACCTGTTGACTTGAGTATGTATCCGACGTCGATTCGGATGGACTAGATCCTTGCAGACTGGTATAGCAGACTTGGGTCTGATAGTATGGTCCTTAGTTTAGACGAACTCGTGGTGTTTCAGATCTTCTATTCTATCTCTTCGGTTCTGGGGTGCTGTCGGAAGATTTTGCTATTGCGCCGAATGACGGTTGGGTTGTGCTAGGTTGGGAGCCTTTGGTAGATACTCTTGTGGGGGCAAAGTCCCGCGGTGTCCAGCATTGTATTGAGTTGGTTAGTGGTGGCTTTGTTCATTCGAGGCGGCTAGCTCCAGTCCGAGGCTGACATTACACGGTTAGAGTCCGTTATTTCCAGCCTGAGACTGTTGAGCCAGGGCTGCTAGCTCCAGTCTGAGGCTAACGTTACACGTTTAGAGTCCGTTATTTCCAGCTTGAGACGGTTGAGCGAGGGGTGTTGACGTTACACGGTTAGAGTCCATTATTTTCCAGCTTGAGAATGATGGTTTGGGTTCGAGGCCTAGGTTCTATTATTTACAGTTCGAGACCGTTATATCTAGTCTAAGGCTGACGTTACAAGGTTAGAGTCCGTTATTTCAAGCTTGAGACTGATGGTTTGGGTTCGAGGCCCAAGTTCTATTATTTGCGATTCGAGTCCGTTATTTCCAGTCCGAGGCTGACGTTACACGGTTTGAATTCGTTATTTTCAGCTTGAGACTGATGGCTCTTCTTTATTGGGTTTGAGGCCCATTGGTGTTAAGGCTTTCGGAGTTGGGTTCCCTTGTTCCGTAGGGTAGCTTCTTTGTGTACTTGTCGGGCTTATGGGGTCCGTTCGGGTTCTTGTTTGTCTGTGCTCGAGTGAGCCTAGCGGATCTTATGGGGGGGCCAGTTGGGTTTTGTTTTGATATTCTTAGATTACTTTCCGTTTACTCTATTCCTATTTTGTTGACCTCTGTTGTGTTGATTCTATCTTGTCTGCCTGTTTTTACCTTTCTTGCACAATCGGCCTATGATGCCTACTGGGTACATATTGTTTTTGTACTCATGCTACACTCTGCATCTATTTTCGTGATGCAGGTCTGAGCACCATTCATCAGCGTTGAGTTCGAGCCTGCAGCTGTCTGTCCAGGAGACGAGGGTGAGCACATGGCGTTCTGGGATCACTTCTCTCCTTCTGTATTTATATTTTGACTTGTCTTTTGCTTTCGAGACAGTTTGTTTCTGTGGTCCACTTTTGGGACTTGTACTCTTGTTAGTAGTTCTTTACTTGTGACTTCCAAGCTCTGGGAGATGTATTGTATATATATAGTTTTGGTTTCGTTTCAGCCTTCTCATATGTGTTCTTATTTTATGTTTCCGCTTAGTTGAGGTTAGTTTCCTCCCTTAGTCCCATTACTATTAAGTTTCGGGATAGGGTTTTGGCTGGCCTACTAGTGGGTTGGTAGGCGCCATCATGACTCGAGAAATCGGGTCGTAACACATTGTGCCGAAGGGAAATGGTTCCGGCCAATGTTGACTTTTTGATCAATCTACTTGATGCATACATTTTGACTTAATTGATGTATATGATTGAGCTATTTGTTGTGTTTGATTTGGTATACTTGCTATATGAGTTGAACATGTTGCCATTTGTGAATTGAAATGCCTTATGCTTGAGAGTAAATGATTTGATTCTTATCGGCTGTTGAATTGTAAATGTTGATCTTGAGCCTTGAGACTTGTTTATTGTAGAATTGTTAGGTTGAGCTTATTTCTGTGGAGGTTAGGTTGGGATGGAAAGGAGTACTCGATTTAGCTAGATTGCTTAGTTTATTAGGTTGTTTGCTGAGTACCGTGTTGGTGGCACTCACTCCTTGCTTCTACACTTGTGTAGGTTCCGAGCCCGGACTTGTGTGATCTCTTTCTCCTGATTTTCGAGGCTTGTCAAGTACTGAAGAGGTAGTTATTTGTCACTTCGGTGGGCCCTTCTCTTTCCTTTTTCTTTAAGCTTTGTTCTACTAGAGAAATAAAGACTAAGACTTGCATTTATCATTCAAGTTCTATAATTACATTGAAGGCTTGTACACGTGACAACCATATTTTGGGGTGTTGTGTAGAATGAATAAGTTTTCGGCCTTTATCTTGTTCTTGCTTTATTTATTTTCGCTTTTCTTTCGTCTTCGTTGGGTTGAGGTTGACTCGTCTTGGTGGGAAAGGACAAGTGTCATCACGTCCATTTTTGGGTCGTGACACCTTTAATTAACTCATTAAAAAGATTGTAATTACTTTTAAGGATTAAAAAATATTTTCAATCCTCAATTAATATGTACTAATTATCAAATGTATGTAAATTTATACTATACGAGAAAATGAGATCTATTGGCTACTTAAACTTTAAGTACTTTAACTTGTATGGTCTCTTAATTTCTATTTGTGATGGTGACATCATTCCTTTGAATTTAATAAGGTAGTGGAACTATGGGTGAATTTAAGAAGTACTCTATTGTGTTAATCAAGGTGTATACAAACACCATAATAAAACAAAATTTATGAATATAAGTATAAGTTTATTAATCTAAGGGGTTTTGTTGATTTGTTTGGTTACAAAATAACTTGGTGGACAAAATGAGTTATATGAAAAGGGATAAATCAATTAAACTAATTGTCTTCTATTCTTTAGGATAAAACAAAATAGTAATAATCCAAAAATCATGACTAGTAAACCTAATTGTTCATGAGAAGAAAACGAAAAACATGAAACAATAATTTGAATATTGTTTATCTATTATACTTGAATGCAACAAGTGTGTTTCTTTCATGGAATTGCTTGTTCTCTAAATAAACTAAGGAACATTATGTTATCTTAAGATGATTTGTCAAGTTCAATATTAATTAGAGATTTTGATTTTGACTTTAGAAATGAAAAAACAAAGTATTTTTCGGTGTGAACTCATATTAACCATGCCTCTGGTATGTAATGATGAAATCATGTAATCAGTGATAAATGTTTAAATGCTTAAATATAAAAGATATAAGAGAAAAATATCACATATTATAAGAATACTAGTATACGTACCCGCGCGTTGCGCGAATATTTTAAAATATAATAATTTTTAAAATTTAAAATAACTAATAAGATTTATTATGTACTTAAATAATTAGTTACGAATTTAAAACTTAAATTAATTCTTTTTACTTGAATAATTAAATATATCACCTTTGGATTAATAAGGTTAGAGTTGAGAAGTTATAACCGTTTTAAATTCAAAAGTGCAATTAAAATTTATTTCTAATCTCTAAAAGTTATGTAAAAAATCTATTACCCACTTTTTAAAAATTTATTTACTCTTGACAACTGTTTTATTTTAAATATAGCACTTTTTAAAGTTATTTACATGATTTTTTAAATTGGTAACTTTCCAATTTTAAATAGAATAGGTTTAAAATAAAAAATATATTCTCTTAAATAAACCAAAAAAATTAAATATAAACATTTATTTATGAAGAAGTAAACTTAATTTAAAAACTTATTTGAGTTAAATAAAATAGAATTTAAATCTTGTAATTTCAAAATCGAACAATTCGTTAAAATTAATTTCTTAGATATATAGCCATTGAAATTGATTGTTAATTCTGAACAGATCTTAAAATTTTGAAAATATGTATTTTGTTAAGAACTTTTTATTGGGAGTACTTTCATAATGATAATCCTTTCTACATATTTAGGAAAAATAACATACAAAAAAAATCATATTGCGAATCTATTGGATTATTTAATTAGTGTGATACGGTAATAGTTTCGGAATAAAATAAGAAATTATTTTATAATGGTTTGATTGTGAAGGTTAGTTAGTTGTATAATTATTAATTCTATCTCAATATTTATACTAGATAATAAATTAGCAATTTCATATATCTCAATTTACCATATCCCACCAATTAAAACAATCATAAGACCTAATATTCAATTTATAAAATAAAACAATAGAAAGTAATCTATATATATATATAATAGGAGAGGTGATAGCGCATACGTGTCAGCGCCATAATTAATCTCTAATTTTTAACTTTTAAATTATCAACTAATTAAATAGAATCAATTTAATTATTTATTAAAGGAAAAATGTTACTGTTTTTAGAAGACAAATTAAAGTTTTTTACCTAATTAAAATTGTTTGTTTTTTTTAAGAAAAAAACGTTACATTTTAAAATTTAAGTTAGAGTCTTTAATTTTGAGTTTTAAAAAATAATTAAATATATATAATTAAAATTAATGAAACCAAATATCGACACGTGTCAGCCTTTGCACACTATAGAAATACGTGTCATCTTCTCAATTAATCTATAATTTTATAATTAAATATACCACTTAAATAAATTTCTAAAAAGCAACATGTGTCAATGTCTAAACTAACCTATAATTTTAAATTAACAAAATTTTTGAGAATATAGTTGTTCTTTTACGCTATTTAAAATAATAATTGTGTACACGTTATTTTGTATTACTTTTCTAGAATCCTATAACTAATATTAAAAATACAATCCTATCATTAATGAACTACTTTTAATATTTATAATTACCATTTATTGTGTACACGTTATTTTGTATAACTTTTCTAGAATCATATAACTAACATTAAAAATACAATCCTATTATTAATGAAGTACTTTTAGTATTTATAATTACCATTTAAATTTTTTATTAAAAAATTTAATCTATAAGAGGTGATATCGCATAAAATGCATTCCTATTAGTACTGAAATACATTCAATTATCAATCTATGCTAGTGACAATTTTATATACACAAATTATATATTAATTAAAACAATTTATGAATATTTTAATTGTAAAATACATCTTTTGAAATTTTAGTTACTTTTTAATATTAACATTCCTTTATACAGATTAAGCCTTTGTATATTTCAAATTAATAAAATATACAAATGGTTAAGAACATTTTTTTTTTTAGATGTGCCGTAACTCCCCATTACCCCCACGATTTCAAAATCATAAACTTCCAAACAAACTGTTTTTCAATTAACGTACTTTGTACATATATATATATAGAGATATCATCTCCTGCAAACTAATCATGCTTTTGACGAGTTTCAAACTACGAAAATATGGCTTTACGGTATAACACTATATCCGAAATTACCAATAATTCAATGCAATGAAACTTAAAAGTCCGTGTTGTTCGTTTCTGGACAGTGCCCGATAAATACAATCCAGAAATTCCTTTTTCTATGGAGTTGATTTTACAAGATGAAAATGTACAGTTCAAATCAAATTTGTATTTTTCATATTTGTTTGTAATTTATATATTAACGATTATACAAAATTTTGTTTTAATATAGAGCGATCGAATACATGCATCTATTGGAAAGTTCATAATAAAGTATTTCAGAAACAAGATTTATGATCATGGATTATATCGGATGAAATATTTTGTGATAGCCCCGAATCAATCGAAATTTATATCAACTTCTCACAAACACAAGATTACATTCACTCAAAATACTATTGTGACTGAAATTGAAGATTCATCTTCTCATGTGGATGTTTTTAATCTCCGTACTTTTGAAGAAGTGACAATTCAACACAACATGGATGAGAATGAACTTATTGGTAAATAATATTATATATTTCTTTTTCTCATCTCTTACATATTCAAAACTACAAATTTAATTATTTTTTTTAAGATGTTGTTGGACATGTCTCATATGAACCGATTCACTCTCCAACTAAGGAGACAACAATAGTTCTTTCATGAATATTGTTCTAGAAGATGAAAAGTAAGCATTATTTAACAATGTACATTTAATAATGATCATTATCATTTTTCACTACATAATGATTTTCTAATAAATACGTGAGAATATTAACGCAGGAGAAACAGACTTCCGGCCACCTTATGGGGTGATCTTGCCTCTCAAATTCAACTACATTTGTCTGAATCAACAGATGAACAATTAATTGTTGTTTTGCAATTAATGAAGGCACACAAATTCAGAGGTATGAATTTTAAAATTATGATTTTTGTTGACACTTCATTATCATTTCTACAACTACGTTAACTTAATAAATCTTATATATTTTTCTACAAATACATTGCATTTACTTCTACAAACAACAATCAGATTTGACTCAACTAGGTAATAAAATCAAATGAAATCATATGAGCACATCAAATTATTCTTACTGTTATTTCATTACTAATTATTTTTACTAATTACAAGTTGGAATAATATGCATTAAATTATTAAAATGAGCAGTTGTATAAGTAAATTATATAGAAAGACTAATTATGTGTACTCTTTTAAATTAACATTAAGCAGCTACAACAGTACTGGCCTTATGTAGCCCATTCGAATCAATGGTCTTTGCCAACAGTACACTTGCAAGAAACATTTCTTCCATTTAACAACTTCTATGCAATCTACACAACATTAGAGACATCCATTAAAAATTAAAATTGTAGGAAACTCTTTTCAATTAGAATGAATCAAGACAGAAAATGTATTATGAACAATGTCAAAAGAAGTTGCATATATCCATCAATATAATAAACTACGCAAATTAATAAATCTATATTACTTTTTAACGTTGAGAATCAATACAACTTCATAGTTATCAGATATTTTGTTTCACATTTAAATTAAAGATAGATTATAAGCCTACAAACTTTTAAAATAGTTAATAACTTTGAACTTTAGTCATTTATTAATATACAAAATAGACAATTTTTATGACAGAAAGGATATGATATGCAGGAGAAGAAGAAGATAAAAGTGACTGACAATATATACAAATAAAGTTGGTGGATAGCTATTAGTAACATGTGCCATATGTTATATTGTAGATAACAGTAAATGAAAACATACAGAAAAGTTTCACATATGCTTCCAAAAAGTAAGCACACATTTATCTTGACTATGTTACTATTAGAAAACAAAACGATTAATTAAAGATATGAACTAAGGAATCTCTGCAGTTGAAGTATGCATTAGAATATTGATCTCCACAAGTACTTTGGAACTATGAATATGAAAACACAAATATAAATCAGATTAAAACACAGAGATAAACATCTAAAGCAACAAAGGAAGAGGAAAATAAAATAGCTTACCTATATATGTAGATTCAAGACATCTTTTCAAACTTTTTTGAAAAAGAACAATCATTTCTCTTTATGCAACAAGGTAAACTCTATCATAATCGAGTCTCACTTTCAGAGTCAAATCTATATAGAAAAAATAAAGAATTATAAATCTAACCATTTCAAATACCTTAAATAGTAAGACAAACAGAGTAAATCTCTCAATCACCAAGCCAAAAGTAGAATCTACATCAGCACAAGTTAATTAAAGCTATGATATAACATGCATGTGTAAATTTATTATTTTAACTTTTTCTTTTAAGAATATTAGATCTTACCTGACCATTCCAAAAATTGTAGTTCATCCCAAAGAGAGTAAAATCGAGGCAAAATAAAGTTGAAGGAGACATCACCAAATAAATCTCACAAATTTAATCCATTAACAAGAAGCTGCATGCAACAAGCTAGATCTGATGGAACATTAAAAAATAAAAATAAAAATTGGGAAAATGAGTTTTGACAGAACAATTTCACAGAAAATGGGCAAAAAAATAAAATGAAAAAATGAGAAAAAAACACACCATTTCACAAAAAGTCTGAGCCTGACGGAACGGTTACTAGATTTGAATACTAACTCCGATCAAAATCAAACATTCAAGAGCCACTAATCATAACATGCATGAAGAAAATTTTTCTTAGACTATGCTCTCTGTTGAATGCTCAAATGTTAAAATGAAAAAAAAGAAGCTACAAGCTGTGTTCTCTTTACCAGATAAAAGATGCGTGCAAAGACCCAATTTATGTTGAAGTTTTACAGACAATGAACGAAAAAGAAATGTCTTCTCTATTATCAGAAAAAACTATGTTCTCTATTAACAATTCTGCTATACAAAACTTTAAAAGAAAATATTTAAATGATATGTACAAATGTGCAAGTCTTATGGCACACTTCTCAATATACCTAAAAAGATGTGCCTTCTTTATTACATACACAGTACTTTTATTTTTTATTATATAAGTTATGTGTGTTTATTAAAACAATATTAATAAAGACAGTACTTCTGGGACCACTAAACAAACTTTTGATAAAAAGTTTGTCCAATGTTTTTTATTTACTTTTATTTATTTAGTTTATTTGGATATTTATATCTATACTATATGTTATTTTTCTCATTTTAATGTGTTGTATAATAAATTTTAGAGTTAATTAAATTTTTAAATAATTTTTAAATATTTTTAATTGTTATTTATAATTATGATTTATTGTACTTTTAACGTATTTTTCACGTAATATAAATTATTCCTTTCATCACAATTTGTGGTAACATTAATTTCTGTAGTCAAATAATTTTCTAATATATATTTTTAGTTTTTTTTTACATAATATATATTACTCCGTTTATCATTATTTCAAGTCAACAAAAAGAATTGTAACATTTTTAGATATTTAATTGACATTGTGATTTATAGCACTATTAACGTAATTTTAAGATAATATATATTACTCTTTTTTCTCTAATTTATGTATACAAAAGAAATTTCGAGAGTCAATCAAATATATTATAAGTTTTTTAAGTATTTAAGTTTTGAATCATTGTAATTTATAATACTTTTAACATCTTTTTTAGATAACATATATTATACTCTTTATCTTAATTATATGGCATATATAACTTTTCGTTTGCCGATCAAAATTTTATATTTTTTTATATCTTTTAATAAATTATTAATTATTGTAATTGTATTTTTCAAATATGTAATACATTTAACACAGTCATAACATGATGAATTTTTTGAGAGGCTACATGTTTTTAAAAAAATAGGAAGGATAAAGCAAAGATTTAACTTAATATATGTCATACCTTTCATCACAATTTATGAGATAGTTGAAATATCTATAGTCAATCAAATTTTAAATATATATTCTAATATTTATGTTTTTGTGATTTATAATACTTTTTACGTTTATTTCAAATAATATACGTTACTCAATTTGTCACATTTTTAAAAGACAACAAAAAATATTTTAACTTTTTTACATATGTAAATTTATACTTAGTTTGATTTATAGTGTTTTAGTTGGTTTTTTCATATACTATATATTTCTAAAATTATTTGTTTTTAAATTTCCGCGCAACGCGCGGATACGAATACTAATTTTAATAATAATTGCCGCACAAAGTAAAACCTAAGATAAAATGATATCACATGTGATTTTACATATTTTGGAAGGTATTATTAAGAGATTAACATAGCAAGAAACAACCCAAAAATCCATCAATATAACATACTGATGAAAGCTTCCAACATTGGTGTAATCACCTACACGTATATATTGCTATTATTCTTGAAAATAAAACATTATTAAAATCGTCAAAGAAAATAAAAATAACATTGAATAATGTAATGACCCGGTTGGTCATTTTTGGTATTTTTGTGAAAATTACCATTTTTCCCCTCCCGATATCGACCCCCGAGTTGTTTCATGATTGAGTTTTGGAAGTTGCTTCCAAATTTTGAGTTAAAAGTTGAGATTTTGGTAATTTTGGGTTTGAAAGGCTTTAGTTGCTTAAAAGTGGTTTCAGAGTCTTTTGGAGTTTCGACTGTCGGAAGGGAATTCCATCGATTCTATTAGTTCCGGAATGTGAAATCTGATCCGTGAGAGTTGTCGGTTTCTGATTCCGAGTTTTTTTTGAGGATTTGAGGTCCTAAGTTATGAATTTGCGGAGTTTTAGCCTTTGGGTTGACTTTGGTCAACATTCGGAGTTCGGATGCTCGGATCGGAATTCCGACAGTTGCATTGGATTAGGGGGATTATTGTAGGCCTAGGCGTGGCCTTGGTTGATTTTTGTGAGGTTTCGAGCTTGCTTTGGCCCTTTTAGGCATTGAGTTAGTTTCTTATGGTTTTCACGGATGTCGGGTCAAGGAGACCTCAAATTCGTGTTTTGATGGTTCCAATGAGTCCGAAATGTCTAGTATAATTTATTTGCATATCCAGGTTGTGTGTTCAGGGTTCCAAACGAATCCCGAGGGTCGATTTGATATTTGAGAGTTGGCTGAGTTTTACTGGTGCTGCAGGCCTCGCTTTTGCGAAGGTCCTGTCGCTTAAGCGACCTTTCTTTAATTGAAGGACCTGTCGCTTAAGCGACCCTTGCTTTTGCGAAGCCCGTGTTTTTAGTGGGGTTCGCTTAAGTCGCTTTTGCCACATCAGAGAGGGTTTTGTGACTTGCAATGTCGGGGTTTAAGCCCTATTTAACCATTTTTGAGCTTGGGGAAACCTTGGTGGCGATTTGTTAAGGGATTTTCTGTGCAAGATCATTTGGGTAATCCTTCTTGATCCTAATCCTTCATTTTCCATTTATTAATTATGAGTTTTAACATCAAAATGTGAGATTTTGATTGGTGAATAATGATGTTTTTCATGAACTCAATTTCTTGAACTAAAATGGTGATTTTGATGTGATTTTAATCCCTTTTTCGAAATGGTTTTCTCAAGTGAGTTCCTAAAGCCTTGACTAATGTTTTCAAGTATTAAATTCCAAATTCAAACCCTTTATTTTTTAAATTAGGGTTTGGGTTGATTGACCCACTTTTCAAGTGTATTGGTGTGGGTATTGTGATTTTCGGTAGATGATTGTGAAAACTTGATTATGATAGATTGTGTGGCTTTGGAAGTGACTCGGAAAGGGAACACTCAACTCTTGGAGTGAGTAATTGATTGATTTGAGGCAAGTGATCTCTTGAACTTTGCAATTTAGTTGAATTGTTTATTTCTCTTTATTGCCTATGTGTTGGGAGTAATCGAGAATGAGGTGAAGGGTTATTTTTTTCCACTTGATTAATGCTAACAAACAAAAGGGGAAGGGGGAGGGGGGGGGGGGGAATGAAAAGGCTTCTTGATGATCATCTTAAATTGTGAATTGCCTTGTTGTGACCCTATTTGATTGGTTGGTGAATTGCTTGAACGCATGGAACTGGACTTGTGTGATATGAATTGTTGTCTGTCCGTGTGGTGTTATATTGCTTGTGTGCATTGATTGTGAACAACATGATGAGACACTTGATGAAAGCCGAATGGAAATGGTTTCGGCTAGTGATGTAAATGCCAAAGTGAAATGGTTCCGGCAAGTGATTAATGTGAAAGCCAAAGGGAAATTGTTCCGGCTAGTGATATAAATGCCGAAGGAAAATGGTTTCGGCAAGTGCTATTTTGTGATAAAAGCCGAAGGGAAATGGCTCCGGCTAGTGATCTAAATGCCGAAGGGAAATGGTTCCAACAAGTGAAATAATGTGAAAACCGTAGGGAAATGGTTCCGAATAGTGACATTGTGCCGAAGGAAAATGGTTCCGGCAAATGTTGACTTTATGATCAATCTACTTGATGGATACATTTTGACTTAATTGATGCATATGATTGAGCTATTTGTTGTGTTTGATTCGGTATACTTGCTATATGAGTTGAACATGTTGCCATTTGTGAATTAAAATGCCTGTGCTTGAGAGTAAATGATTTGATACTTATCGGCTGTTGAATTATAACTGTTGATCTTGAGACCTATTTATTGTAGAGCTGTTAGGTTGGACTGATTTATGTGCAGGTTGTAGTTTGTGGAGGTTCAGTTGGGATGGAAAGGAGTACTCGATTTAGCTAGGTTGCCTAGTTTATTAGGTTGCTTGCTAGGTACCGTGTTGGTGGTACTCACTTCTTGCTTCTACGCGTGTAGGTTCCGAGCCCGGACTTGTGTGATCTCTTTTTCTGGTTTTCAAGGCTATTCAAGGACTGAAGAGGTAGCTGCTTGTTACTTCGGCGGACCCTTCTCTTTTCTTTTTCTATAAGCTTTGTTCTACTTGAGAAACAAAGTCTGAGACTTGTATTTATCTTTCAATTTTTGTATTTACTTTAAAGGCTTGTACACGTGACAACCATGTTTTGGAGAGTTGTTTAGAATGAATAAGTTTTGCGCCTTTGTCTTGTTCTTGCTTTATTTATTTCCGCTCTTATTTCGTTTTCGTTGGGTTGAGGCTGACTTGTCTTGGTGGGAAAGGACAAGTGCCATCACGTCCATTTTTAGGTTTTGACAAATAACAAATGCCAAAGAAATTTAAATAGTATTTTATACCAAAAGCATAAACCTATCAGATTCATATACTTAATTTAAATCAAACAAATAAAAATTAATAGCGATAATTACCAATTACGAAGTGTGTTTTCTTTTATAATCACAATCAAAGAGATCGACGGAATTGAGGTTCTCTTTAGCAGTTTTTGGAGACGTGATTGAGCACTTGATTTTGAGATTTTTCCATTCATTTTTGATAATAAAAAAATCGAAGTTTAAATTATTACTAATACATAATTAAACAGTAAGCACAAATTCTTTAACTTATAATCTTTTATTATAAGTTATAAAAAGTAATCAATATGCTCTCTGACAAATTATTTGAATGGTTATTACATATAAATCAATAATTTATAATCTTTTTAAAAGAAAAGATAAGCAATTTGCACCAAAGATAAACGTAAAATAATTCTAGAGTATTATAGGAATGAATTGATTGATAATGTTATACAAAGAGTAATTGTTATGAGGAATGGGGCAGTTATGCAGACGGTGGAGGGCTTTGAGGTTTGTTTATGGAAGTTAATTTTTGTGGGTATTTTCCTCATTTAATTTAATTCTTAAATTGCGGTTTAGTGAAAAAATTGTAAACATCACCAAAACTGCAAATATTAAATTGGAAAAGTATTATTATATTTAAAAACTCCTACAATCCTGATAAAGTGAGATAACATTGGACCTTACCACTTCAATTGAACTTGAAAAACTTTGGAAAAACTGATTAAAAGTGAACTTTATCAACTTGTGGAGTGGTGGGAAGTTTTTAAACTGACGTGTGTCATTTTTTTTTTCATCAGGATAAAAATTTGTAATATGTAATAATTTAATTTTTTTAAATACTAAAAATATCTAGAATAATTATGGTGCTGATATGTGACACATTTTACTTCTATGATTATATATAGATCGATACTAAAAATTTTAGAATGATTGTGGTGTTGATATGTGACACTTTTTACTTCTCTTATTATATATTGATATACATTTAAAATTTGAATAAATAGATAACAGATTAAATTTTATTTGTGAATTTGTAATTTTTTTTTTGTTAGATTTAGATTTATAAATTAAAATAATATGGAGTTTTAAGAAGGAAGAAAAAAAAATTCTGAAGCAATTATCTATATTTTAGGAATCCACTACTGCCCTTTCTGTAGGGATGGCAATGGGGCGGTGCGGGGCGGGTTGAACTTAACCCTCAAAAATTTCAACCCGCCCCGCTCTGCCCCACATAATAATTTTTTTCATTTTCAACTGGCCCCACCCCGCCCACCCCGTCCCGCATAGACCCTCCCCGCATAAATATTTTGATATTTTTTTTCTAGTTAAGTTTGATATTAAAAATAAAATTCATAAAAATAAATTCATTTTTTCATTAAGTTGTATTAATTTAATAGATAATGACTTAAAATTTTATTTTTAGAGGTCAATTGGGAAGCATGTAAGAATTTGTATTAGTTTTGATTAAATCATTTTCATTTACTATCTTGAATATTTTAGTAACTTTAAAGAAAATATGTTAATAGATAATGCTTTACCACTCTTATAACATGTAAAAAGTTAAAATTAAGTTTGAACCTGCATAAAATCGCATAGATCCGCAACCTGCCCCGCATCCGCCCCGCCCTGCCCCATTGTCATCCCTACCTTTCTGTAACTCAAAATTTAAAAGATAACAAAATTTACATAAATTTTAAACTCATCCCACTAATTTAAAAACAATAAACCGCAATTACCTATGCCTTTGTTTTTTTTTTCTTTGTAATATACAATTTTGTAATATTTAATTGATTTTTAAAAAAAATATTTTTTGTGGTGCTGACATGTGACACTTTTTTCCTCTCCTATTATATATAGATAGATATATATTGATTCTAAAAATTCTAGAATAATTGTGGTGTTGATATGTGTCACTTTTTACTTTTCTTATTATATATAGATAGATATAGATATAGATTTAAAATTTGAATAAATAGATACTGATTAAATTTTATTTGTATGTTTGTAATTTTTTTTTATTTTTTTTGTTAAATTGAGATTTATAAATTAAAATATTTGAATAATGGAGTTTTAAAAAGGAAGAAGAAAATTCTTAAGTAGTTACCTATATTTTAGGAATCTATTACTGCCCATTCTGGTAACTCAAAATAAAAAAGATAACAATATTTACATAAATTTTAAACTGATTCCACTAATTTAAAAACAATTAACTGCAATTACGTGTCTTTGTTTTTTTTTTTTGTTTGTAAAATACAATTTTGTAATATATTATTAATTTTTAAAAATACTATTTTTTGTGATACTGACATGTGAGACTTTTTTCCTCTCCTATTATATATAGATAGATATTATCACATTGTATATATTAAAATTGTAGAGGAAATATATCTGTGTTTGGTATGAAGGAAATTATTTTCCACGAAAAAATATTTTTCACGAAGAATGTTTTGCCAGAAAATATTTTCTTGAAAATTAAATTGGTTTCTTACTTGTTTCCACATGTTTGGTTGGTGAATGAAAAATATTTTCTAGTGTATGGTTGGTAGATGAAAAACATTTTTCAAAAAATATTTTTTATTTTTGGCTAGAGAGTAGAAAATACTTTTTCGTAAAATAGTTTCTGACTTGAAAATTAACACTGATTATTGATCTGAGACCCGACCTCGACACCTAAGCCAAAACACGATCCAGACGATCGATTCGGGATTTGACCTCGACACTCGACCTAGAACCCGATTTCGATACCCGACCCCAACTCGAGATTCGACCCCAACAAGGGACAATCCCGACCTGGGATCCAAGATCCAACTCTGATTCAAGAACGAACCCGACAAAAGACTTGACCCCGACCCAAGATCCAACCTTAACTCAAGACCCAACCCTGACCCAAAATCGGACCCTGACCAGACATCTGACACCGACCCATGACCGATCCCGACCAAAGACCCGACTCCGACTTTGACCTAAGACCCGATACTGACCTGAGATTTGATCCTGACTCGAGATTCAATCCCAACACAAGATCCAATTGCAACCTAAGACCAACTCTGACCCATGATCGAACCTGACTCAAGACTCAACTACAAACCAAGACCGAGCCTGACCCGAGATCGGACCCTGACCGGATACCCAACTCAAGTCCTCAACCCTGACACAAGATTCGACCTGGCATGATCCTGACCCGAGACTTGACCTTGATCTGGACTAATCCCTACTCGAGACCTAACCCTAACCCTGGATCGATCTTGACTCGAAACCTGACCACAACTTGAGATCTAACTATAACCCTGAACAGGATCGCACTGACCCGAGACCTAACCCTAATTTGGGACCCAAACCTGACCCAAGAACAGCCCGAACCCGAGACCTGGCCCTGACCTAAAACCTAATCCTGACCGAGATTAGACCCTAACTCCTGACCCATGTCCAAACTTACAAATTGATACCCAACCTCGACATGAGATCCATGCCCGACTTTTGACATAGGTCTCGATTTCCAAATCATGATACAACTTTCAAACTAGGATCCTACCCCGATATGATACCTAACCCCAACCTGAAACCTAACCTAGTGCAAGAATCGACCTTGACTCTTGACTTCCAAATCAGGACCCGACTTCTGAACTATAACCCAACCCCGACACCCAACCAGACATACATTTACCAAATCTTGATCCAACTCTGACACCAACACTCGACTTTTGACTTCCAAATCCCGATCTGACACCTACACTCAAATCGAGAATCAACACCAAAATTGGAACTTGATTTTGAATTGAAAAACTGACCCCGACATCAACCTATGACCCAACTTTCAAAATGGGATTTGACCCCAACATCCGACTCTGACAGTCGATCTGGGACCCAAACTAGACACCCGACATGAGACTCGACCTCGACTCTCAACCCAAAACCCAACTCTGATGCCCAACTTAAACCTAATCCCGACACCTGATTTGGGACCCAACCTTGACCTTCGACCCAAAATTTGACCTCTAATCCTAACCCGAGATCAGATCCAAACTCAATTTGGGACTCGGAAGTTGGATCTAGAATCGAGGTCAGGAGTTCAGCCTAGAATCGAGAATCAGGAGTTGAATCTCAAATTAGTGTCGGGAATCGATATCCGAGACTTGAATCAGGATGGAAAGTTGAGGTGTGAGGTTAAAAAAGAGTTTTGGAAAATGTTTTCCTTACTCTTTAAGGTAAGTCATTTTCGTTAAATTTGAGGAACATAAGTTGACTTGGTAAACATTTTCCAAAATATTTAAGCCAACAAAACATGAGAAAATTGGAAAACATTTCCTTCATACCAAACACACCCAGACTATCTTATTTATGGGGTGTGATTTTTCCCATTTATATTATCCGTAGGAACTCTCCACAATTAGAAAGATTTTCATTTTATTAGAATAAAGTATTGTACCTCAAGCATCAACACGCAAACCTTCTTTAGATTGAATAAATTTGTAATAAGTTTTTTCCCTCTCTATATATAGATCAACAACATATTCAAATTCTTGCATCTCAGTTCCACTCTCTCCGTGAATTCAAAGAAAAGGGCGTGCTCTCTTGTCACCGATCTTTTAGGGTTTCTCCGTTGCGTGCATCACCGTACTTTTCTAGCAACTTCTCCATCATTTAAATTTCCCTCTTTGTTCTACCTACATAACATCATCGGTTTGCCATCCAGCAATAAGAAACCAGATTCCAGTGACCAAGAAGCAATAAGATTTGGCCGAAATTATTCTTTCTTCTCCGGCGAAGTACAAACGATCTCCTCTCCAAATTCCAGGTTCTATCATCCAAATTATTTTCTAGATTTGCTTCAACTTGCCTTTATTTTTTCATTTTTAGATCTTTCCATTGCTATATATTTTTCAGATCTAGTTTTTCATTATATATTTCATGTCTAATTGTTTATATCCTGTGTTGGAATGATGACAACCTAATTCATATAAGGAACAAATATATTCTATATGTTCCTTAGTAAATTACTAGAACTGTGTTAATTAATGCAAGTAAAGTAATTACACAATAGTTTATAGTGGAAAACTCTACCTCAAAAAGGGTATAAACCACGACCTACACCTCTCTATGATTTAACTCAACTTCAATAAACTCTAAGTCTCAAAAAGGTTTTAGATTACTACACTTGCAATCCTAGGAACTATACTCTAATTCCTATGTATCAACAATCACCCTTAACTGTTGAAACCGTCTTCAAGTTGCCCCCAACTTGAAGCATAATCTAAGCTATGAAACCAAATATTACAACTCGATAATCAACAATACAAACAAACTAGATTCAAGAACTAGAAAGCATAAGCCTATGAAACAAGTTCTTTAATCTTGTTTCTCTGTATCAACTGCACTTGAATCTTCAATCGCAACTCTCTCAAATATGAACTCTCTCTTATTTCATTGTGTTCTTCTTGTAGCTCTCTTTGCATAATTTTTTTTGTGAAACCCTTACTAAATTTATAGATGCAAGACATCTCCTTCAATGAGTCAGAATCAGTGTCCTTCCTTGTACGACTTTCATTTCCTTGTAGACTTCCACTATGAAAGGAAACTTTATGAAAATAAGTCTTTGGTCATAAACGCGCTTCGTCCACCACCTTTAATCCTTTTTCTTCACATGATACCTCTTCTCCTAATTCCAGCTGGACTCTGGCTTGTATGAACACATTTCAGTAACCAGTTCCCCGCATCTGTTACCCTATTTTTCAATCATCAAAATCTTATTCGATCTAAAAAATTCCCTATTTTTGATGATGACAAACCTTGAATTCTTGTATGCATAACTTCAACCTTAGACATGCCAGGTTCTAATTAAAGCAACACGTTAGAGGATTAGGTTATAAATATCACATAAGTACTGTGAATATAGAAGGAGAAGCAATTCAAATACTCATGGCCACTGGGGCTATCACCTACACAAGTACTTTACAGCAAGAACTCATACAGTTATGACAAAGCATTAGTACAATCAAAGGAGATAGACAATAACCAAAAACTAAAACCTAATGGTAACATTAATCAAAACATGTACACCACAAAAGAAATCAAAATGAAAAGGTAGAAGCAAGAACTTGTGGTTACAAAAGGGAATGAAGGCTAAGAGTGATTGGGCCGGAGGAGGAGAGGAATGGGGTGATGATGGTAGATCTTTCTTAAGCTCTCAAAGAGACCCTTCAGATTAGAAGAATAAGTCGACCTCTAAGTTTCAAGGAGAGCTTGAGTGTGGGCAAGGTCAGCCTTGAGCCTAACATTTTATCCACCAATCCAGTATGTTCAAGTTTATAGGTGACGTCCAGCCGATCCATGGCATCATCTTTGTCAGCCAGTAGTGCTCTTAACCTTAGACGTGGTGCATTTACCCCCCTCTGAAGAGCAGGTACTACTGCATGGTTCACTGCCCCTAAAACATCCTTGGTGGTCTGATGCTGCCAAGTTTTGAAAGGAACCCAAAGTGTTCAGAAATAGACCCCAACTAGAACCCATAACCAAGAGCATGCTTTGTTTTATCTTGCTTACAGATTTGATGCATGTGACATAAGATGAGTTTGGGCAAAATTATGGGTATTTGAGAAATCAATAACTCCATATGGGTGAGATCCATATAGTTCTCCTCAGTATGCTTTTGCTCTCTTGGGAGCATCATTTTGTGCACAACATCAAAGAGTAGATTGAGCAAGGGAAGCATTACACTTTTGTCAACTCTGGTATGAGTCTCTAATATGGGATCATTTGAAAACCTTCGTCAAATATCCAGGGCTGAAGGTAATCCATCCAATGGAGGCCAATCTCTCTTCACATAGAGACACCAACAAATGATTGGAACACCCTATATTTGAGCATTGTCATCAGGAGTAAGAGTAAATGAAACATCTCTCACCATACTAGTAATAGAGGAGGATGAACCTGACGCATTAACATAGAATTGATGAGTCTCTTATTTGTCCATTTTGCATCTCATATCACCTTGAAGGAACAAGTTTGACGAACCGTGTGCCCTCATAGGAACTATGAGTTCACCTATCTCAGTCCCCCCCCACCAACCCAAAAAAAGAACCAGTAATCACTCTACCCCTAAGCACATTTCATTGACAAAAATTCACAATCCTAATGTACAAGCATCGAGACTATCCTTTATGTCATCACCCATTTCCTCATCCTAAAGCCCCTCCTCATCAGTTTCAGTGTCTCCAAAAGACTCATAGGAAGGAATTTCATTGTCATCTTTGTCACCATTAGTGGGATCATCGACAAACCTAGATTTGGCAAAAACCTTAAAAGGAGTAGGTTGCTTAACTTGTTTCTATGGACAAGCGGACGAAACCATACCCTTGCCTTTTCTTTTCCTTTCAACCTCATCAATCTAACTAGTGATCTTAATTGGGTCATGTGGGTAACAAACTTACCTTTGTCAAATTTTGGTTTTTTGGTCAATAGAGCAAGAAGACCTTCATCGATAGACCTTTTATAAATAGAGTAATATGGACACGGACAACCACCGAATGTGGAGTAGGTTAGTGACCTATAGTTTCATCAGTCGAAACCACTACAAGCCTGCCCAAAGCCTTGCATAGGTGAGATGTAAGGCATATGAGGACCAGAATTGTAATGGTGACATTTTCTTCAGCAACAATGCCCGAGCCCCCAACCTATTCCCTCAACTAGGTACTAGTGAATGGAGTCCTTGCCATGGCAACCTCAGATAGAAATCCTAGTTCCCCCTCACTAGATGTACCCATAATGGAATATTTTGAGTACAAATCTAGTGTTGTTGTCACGACCCAAGCCTAGGGCCTAGATGTGACCGGCGAATGGGGAACCCGAAGGAACCCCAAACAAGCCTCATAGCGTATCATTACACATCCTTGGTCGCGGAAGCAATTAAATGACCATAAACGATAAGCATAATCAAGGGGGAAATCGGGACTAAGGGAGCAAAAAAAAAAGAAATGATACATAAATACCATAGATGAGTCAAGCTCAAGCATAATACACAACTTGTCCAACACCACCTCTAAACATGAGTACTTAGCGGGGGCCAAGACAAACTACCGGGCTCACCCTCATAGTCAAAACATAACTAGAAAGGAAAAGTTTTATACATAGCAAAAGATCATGAGCAACGTCCCCGAAATGGAGGACTCACCAATAACCACTATAGAAAATCGTACTAGCCACGCGGAGGAGGATGGTCAAGCGGTGCTCCGGTCCCTACATGGTGACATCATGTAGGCATAGAGTATGCGTTAGTACATTTGAATGTACTAAGTATATGGGATGCAATGCAATGCTACATTAGATGGACATCATAGGAAAAATGCGTAATCATACCCAATAGATAGCATATTAATGAAATGATATGTATAATGATGCTTACATAAAAATCATATTTAGTGGGACGTAGTACATGTGTGGCGAGTGACCATCAATATAGTATTTCCAAGGCCTACCACCCCCTTGGAGAGGCGAAAGAGGTACAAACCCCTCAATATGGTTACACGGGCCTACCACCCCCCGAGCTAGGGACCAAGGTACAAACCCCTCGATACGGTTATACGGGCCTACTACCCCCCGTACTAGGCAACCAAGGTACCAACCCCTCGATACGGTTATACGGGCCTACTACCCCCCGTACTAGGCAACCAAGGGTACCAACCCCTCGATACGGTTATACGGGCCTACTACCCCCGTACTAGGCTTGGTCGACTCACAACACTTATTTAGGGAAAATCATATACATGTGTCCATTTCATCATCATTTCAGTAATTACATAACCATCCGACTCATAGGACGTACCTTGGACCTTCCCTTTCCTAAGAATTCTATAAATGGGCATTTTATCAAACACAAGGTGGGCAATTGTTCATGTAAATGAAATCATGTATTTCAAGAATACTAAGTCCAACCAATTCCAAAATCCATATAAATCAGCCCACCAACAACATACATATATATATCAACCTTCATAATTTGATCATGGAAGCATGTAAACCATAAACATCACATAATAATTCCATTTCATGATAATATGCAAAATGGACCATAATAGGGTGTGTAATAGTAATTCCATAATTCAAGAGTTCATAAATAATCATAAGGACCCATAAACTTGAAGTAGAAATAGAGGATAAATGGTTGGACTTGTGGAAAGGAAGGTTTCCACAATCAAACCCACATACCTCAACTTTGGAGAATCCTTGATGAAGATTGGAATGGAGAATCGAAGCTTGAGATTGAGTCTTGAATCCGGAATTAGAGCTTGAGATGTTTGAATTTGGTTGAAGATCTTGGTGGAATTTTTGGAGAGGGCTTAGAGAGTGTTTTTGGAGTTAAGAAAAATGACTAAGTATGGGACATATCCCCTTTTTATAAAAAACGTCTCCAACCCGCCTAAAAAAAACGCTCACTGGAAATTGCAAATCTGCACAGACAGGTTTTACGAAAATGGTCATAACTCCCTCATCCTAACTCGGACTAAGGTGAAACCAAGTGCGTTGGAAATCTAACTCAAAGAGCTTTAATTTGATAGGTTTCAGCCCTTCCAGTTCCTTGTGTGCTAAGAGATATGCCCCTTTAAAGTTGACCCTCCAAATCGCAATTTTTGCGATTTTCGAATTTTGATACGGTTGCTCTAAAATTCGGGTTAGACCCATCTCCCACTCAATTTGACCCCACAAATAAGAATATGAAGTCGAATTTCCGAAATCATGCACGGATTTTGAGATATATGGAAATTACAATTATAGGTGTTTTCGAAGCACATTTTCGGGCATTTTTGGGGTCGTTTCAGTTGTGTTGGATGAAACAAAGGTGAAAGTAAGGCTTGCCACAAAATCTATTCACAAAAGAGAAAGTTTTAACTATCTTGGATCTGTAAATCTAGGGTAGTGGGAACATCGATGATGATGGCACATAAACCATTGAGGCAACATGGATGAAATGGAGGCTACCCTCTAGAGTCTTGTTTGATAAAAAGGTACCACCTAAACGTAAAGATTCTATAGAGTGGTTGTAATACCCCAAGCATCCAAAGGATTTTAATTGCATAACTCACCTGAAGACAGTGAACTACGAAGGCCACTTACGGGCCGTAGATGGATTGACGGGCTGTAGGTAGGGACCGTCAATGGCACTGTGAACTTTCAAGATTTCCAAGTTTCTGAACTTTTACCTACGGAGTAGCAGGATGGTTCGTAGTTCAGTTGACGGGCCGTAGATGGGTCCAGTTGATGCCTTCCAGACTTAGCCAAATTTTCAGCCCAAAATGAACTTTCTGAACCAATTGACGGAAGAGCAGGACGGTCCGTCAATTGATGTACGGACCGTAGATCCTGTCCATCGATTGGCCCCGACAGTTTTTAATTAAGGGCTTTTTGGTCGTTTCTCTTATTGTTTACGTATTAAGCTAAGTCGGTTATGCCCTTAATCTAAGACCTATAAATACTTTCTAAGCCTAATTCCTCTCATTATTTTTCTTTCCCAAATATTTCCTCTCAAATATTTTTCTCTCTAAAAGAAACTCTCTCAAGCTTCAAAGAAGAAGAAGAAGAAGCTAGGATCCTCCATTGAAGACCTTCGATCTTCACCAAATTCTTGTGGGTTTCTTTGAGGTACGATAGTGCTCGCCATTAGGAATCCTTTCCTCCAATGGGTCCTTCCCCTTCTTCATGATTTTCAAAGGTTTACTCTAACCCAATTGAATTAGGGTTTTGATCAATCATTGTGGGTTCTTCAATTATGATTTCAATTATCAATTTTATGAATTGTAGTGCACGATCTAGCGTGAATTACATGATTTGATGTAAAGATTGCATGAACCCCCATGATCCCAAGCTAATTCTCCCTAATTTGATAATCTATGTTTTTATTGTTGGGTTGAGCTATGAATTGATGAAGTTTATGACATCTTTATGAAACTAAGCATGAATTATGAATGAATTGAGGATAATCCTATGAATCTAGCATGATGAAGTCAAAAACATGATTTTCCTCTATTATGTGAGTTCCTTCAAGTATGGGTAAATTGTCTTAATTATGGCTTTCTAAGCATGAGCTTGCATTGATTTGCATGATATGAGTTAAACTTGCATGAACCCATATGAACTCTATGATCTATGAACTATGAGCATAAGGAACTAAGTAAAGGTAAGGCTAATGAACTTATGCATGTCTCATATGAAGTTGATAATGAGCTAAGGGTGCTTTGAGAGTAAAGTACCAAAGTTATGATTCGATGATGCTATGGTTGAGTGGTGAAAGGTTTTCTCACGTAATTCTCCCAACATGACTAATAGAAGAACAAGAGGCGATTACCCATGTTCTTAAGGAGCTATTCTAATGAATGAAAGGACAAGAGGTGATTACATATGTTCCCTAATGTAGACAAAGCGGCGATTACCCAAGTCTTCCAATAATGAGCTTATGACTAACGTAGACAAGAGGCGACTACCTATGTCTACCTAAGATAAAATGAACTATGATTAATCCATGGGAAGTATGCTTAGTACTGAGTGGACAAGTGGCGATTACCCATGTCCCATAACCTATGTGCCACCATAGGGTGAGGGTCTATGATAGACACTTGCTAGTGGATCCACATAAGCTAAGAAGTTCGTGGTCTTACCTTGGCAAGTAGGACGCCTCTTTTCAGTGTGGGATAGACACCGGATTCCATGTTGATAGCTCACATGGTCATATATGTTGGTTAAGGATATTCCTCACAAGTTAATGAACAAGTGTTCTCATGATGAAGTAAAGTAAAGAAAAGATGATTTAGCTTGCTTTGGCCTTGATATATGCTTTATGTTTCATGTTTATCATGTTTCTAGCTTGGCCATTGCATGTCATGATTATCTCTCTCTAGCATGATTTATGTATTATGTGCATTGCTATCATACTTAGTACTTTATTGTGCTAACGCATACTCTTGCCTGCATCAACTTCTTTGGAGTAGGACGTGGCAGTTCTCCTACTCGTGGCTAGAGCATTGACTTAGAGTTGAGAAGAAGACTTGGTGAGTCCTCATCCATCCGAGGACATAGCCTTGTTGGATTTTACTTTGATGTTTTCCTTACGATGGATATTGTATTGGGCTGCGTCCCTATCACTTTTATTCGTATTCTATGATGTTAGAAGGCTTTGAGACATGAGTTGTAGACTTCCGCTGTTTTGAGTAAAGCTTTGATATAAAAATCTTCTTTTGAACCCTTATTTCTCTATTATCTTGTATGTTATGTATGCTAAGGGCTTGTATGAAGCCTCTCAGGGTCTTGTACGCCGTGTTACATCTAGAGGCTACCTTGGGTCGTGACAGTGGTGGTTAGACTGTCCTTGTTAATAGGGTGAAGTGTTGTCCAGTAAAGCACTTACAAGTTCAGAAGATGCACGTTGCGGAGAAGAGGATGTTGAGATGGATATATGGGCATACTAGGAGCGAAAAAAATTAGAAATGAGGTTATCATTATGGTCTCAACAACTATCCTTAGAGAAATTTGAGAATTTATTATCATCACATGAGTTACTATCCAAACAGTTGACTAGTGTATATGTGAAAGATGGGGAAAGAAATGTTCTTGTAGCCAACAGGTGAAACTTTAAAGGAAAAACAAGAGACATACAACACACTTGATCCTCAGGTGGTTCAATCTCTCCTGGATAGGAGGGAGAGTCTACTAATAACTATAAAGACTTTAAAATGTTATTGGCGTGGAAAAATAGGACACATAAAAATATAGTGTCGAGCTAAGAAGAGGAATATGGCTCAAACTAAGAAATCTACTTAAGAAGAAGAAGAAGAAAAAGAAGAAGAAGAGTAGGGAAGGTTCTTAGTAGCTAAGACTCGAGCAATAGATGACATGGCTTCAATCAATATTGAAAGAGATTTGATCCTATATTCAATATATAATATAGTCCATCATGTGGTGAAGGAAGACACTAATGCCATTAGCACGAATCAAGAACATTCCAAAGTTGTTCAGACTGATGACATGGTAGCTTTTATCAAGTAAATCAAAGAAGCATAATCTGAAACTGGCAATAAAAGTATGGATATGATGGATGTTGAAGCAGAACCCGAGTTGGCAGTGTCTGGAACTATATTTTCCAATGATCACCTTTTGGGAAAATCATTGAGAGAATGTAGCGTAAGTTGCGTCTCTAGTCAATCATTTGCCATATTAAGGACAATCACCGACTTAGATCAAACATAAGAAGCAAATGGAAAAGATGAAGACGAACTTTATGATGAAGCTGAAGTCTTAATTTCAAATAGAGAGACTAACAGTATGATTGTCAAAAGATCTGAAGTTGACAAACTATTTATCGAAGAGCTAAAGATGGAACCTAGTGGTGGATCTTATGGCTGTGTTGAGGTTTCGAAGAAAATTAATGGTTATATCATAACTGAATCACATGCAGAAACTAATATTAATGAAATCTCCTGATCATTGTCTAGAAGCCCTCGGCAACAACCGAGCTTGTTTTTCTCTTGGCTTCAATGGTACTTGCTTCTTCTTTCTCCTTCGTCTTTCTGAATATGTCACTATGCGTTGTTTGACAACAATCATGGAATCTCTAGGAGTCTCTTCACCCTTGTCAAATTGTTGTTTCCAACCACATAGGACTTCTCTAAGTCTTTGCTTTCACCACATGTCCTTCCTATGTTTGAAGTATCTGCAACTTTTCCCCGAGCCTATATTTCAACATCTGCCATGACTCTAAGAAGTTTTAAAGGCAGGGTTGCAGGATCCAACTCCCAGCAACTAAAGGGAGCATTTGATGCTTCTTGACCAATGAGCATATATGAAGGGATCTAAAGAGAGAATTGAAACATCTCTTCCCTCGAATTATGAAAATATTTAACGTCCAAATGCTGACAGAATACCGACATGAAGCCAACTACTTTGACTAATGGATGAACTGTGACACCTAATTCCTTCTCAATGTAGTCGCCAAGCACTTCCACCGAATCAAAGTTGTATATCATATTATTTTGAGTTAGCGCATTACTTTTAGGAGACCTATGCCTGTACAGAGCCCAAACATCCCTTTTTATAGGGACAACTTGGATAACACCACCAATGCCTTTCACCCACTTGACCTTGTATATGCTTACCCTAGTTTGCATATCATTATATATTTGTGAGGATGAATCTACACTTTGAGAAGACTGAGCGACATATGTCTCACCATCTCGAGGGCACCAGTTCCTCTTCAAAGGAAGGTTTGGGTGCTAAAGTTGCTCGAAATTCTTGATTAAATTTTCATTTTTCCTATCAAGCATCTCAGTTTTAAGTGCTTCTTTCACAAGTATAGGAGCCTCAAAGCAAGGAGTTACTTCTCCATGAATACCTCTTAAGTGGTACTTAAGCCGATAAAAACTAGAAACAACTTTACCACAATAGTTGCACTTAATTCTTGACTTCTTCTTATCGGAATAAGAAACTGACAACTCTCACGGATCAAATTCCACATTCTGGAACTAATGGAATCGACAGAGTTCTATTCCGACACTCGAAACTCCAAAAGACTCCGAAAACTACTTTTAAGCAACTTAAGCCTTCCAATTACGTAATTTACCAAAAACTCAACTTTTCCTTAAAGTTTAGAACCAACCTTTAAAACTCAATTAAGAAACAACTCGGGGGTCAATATAGAGAGGGGCAAAATGGTAAATTTCACACAATACCAAAAATGACTGACCAGGTCGTTACAAAAAGAAAAATAAAAAAGATAGGAAAGAAAACAATTACTAAATAAAAAAAACAATTAATAATTGGCACTAACAATAAATAAATAAAGCAACATACAGTTAACTCAACTTAAAACATTACATGATCAAATTTGTTTTAAAAAAACAAATGCATAAAGTTAGTTGTAATAAAACAATTTAATTAAGTAAACATAGAAATAAAATAATAAAGGAAATGAGGCATAATAATCACTAAAATACATAAGAAAAATACTACAACACCATAGAAAGTAAAACAAAATCAAGTTAAATATATAATAGATTAAAAACCCAAAGAACAACGAATGGCAATATTACTGTCAGAGTTGCAAACTTCTGTCCGCAAATGTCACGATTACGACCGGAGGAAGACGGAGACACCTGGGCGGAGCTCGTTAAGAGCTGTTGTTATTAGTGTTTGTTGCTCCTTGTTGGAATTTACTGGAAGTCATGGATCCAGTCAGATCTGGACTTATACATAACCCAAAGTATTAGAGCCCTCCATTAATGGAGGAAAGAGGAAGAGCCACAAAATCGAAAAGGACGTCGTGGTCGCTCTATTCATAGCCGGGGGTAGAAGGAAATGGGGTTGGGGTCTGGTTTGTTGGTTGTTTAGTCGGTGTTTGTTGGTTGTTGTTTGGTCTCATTTTCGCTTGGTGAAGCAGCGGTGGTGGAGTTAATCTTCTATTGGTGAAGAAGAGCAGGGAAAGGGACTATTTGGTGGTGTGTTTTGGTTGTAGTGGTGGTTACTGGAAAGTAGAGGAATAAATGGGGAAGATGGATTTTGGTGGCGGTTGTGAGAGCAATTGCTTAAATAGAAAATTAAAAACCACCTTAGTATAATACCATGACCTTAAAACCGTGGGCCAAAACCACTGGTTAATAAAATATATGTGTATGCAAATCTTATCTGTATTAAAATGAATTTCTAGAGTGTGCTAAAAACACCAAAATGAATATTAATAAAAGTAACAAATAAAATGAATATTAACATATGTAACAAATAAAATGAATGGCATGTAAAAATGCAATTTAACATAAAATAATAATTTAATCAATGTTACACAATATTCACAACATATTCAACTGATAGTGACAAAAATAATATAATCAAAATTTTGAGAAATAAGGAAAAATATCGATAAACTTATTTAAAATTATAAAAATGCATTTTGAACTATTGAATGAATAAAACTTAAAAGTTATGAATTTTGAAAATGTTAGGCCAAAATTAGGTGTCAACAATACTTGATAAGAAAAATGAAAATTTAATCAAGAATTTCTAGCAACTTCAGTACCCAAACCTTCCTTTGAAGAGGAACTGGTGCCCTCGAGATGGTGAGACACATGTTGCTCAGACTTCTCAAAGTGTATATTCATCCTCACAAGAGATTTCGAAATCATTAGGAATCAAAAAAGGTGGTATAGGGAGGGGGTGCTGAAACAATTGAAGGAACAAATATTACTTGATCATAGTTTAGAAGCGCTCGGCAGCAATCAAGCTTGATTCTCTCTTGGTTTCAATGGTATTTTCTTCTACTTTCTCCTTCTTCTTCCTGCTTATGTCACTGTGGGTTGATTGACAATGTTGACTTTGATTTTAGTTACTACAATCATTTTTAGCATAATAATTTACATAGCTTTAGGATGAATTTGTATTTTAAATATTTGTTAGGTTGTTTTAATTGTTGAGATTATTTAGCTTTTTTGAATTTTTATTTTGCACATTTTCTGCATTATGTTATCAAGTTGGTTATTCAAAGCCCTATTATGCTTAATAAAACTATTGAGAGATATTTAAACCAATTCTTTTTGCTGCCCCATTTTTTAGAAACACCAAAAGTGGTATCAAGAGTTTCATTGATCTTACGTGATCTGTGAGATCTTCTAAAAAACTACCATACCATTTTTAATCCGTAAAGGCTACCCATTTTAATCCGTCAAGGCTACCCATTTTAATCCGTCAAGGCTACCCATTTTAACCCATCAAGGCTACTATTTTCAACCCGTGCTTTTTTCAACGTACAAGGTTTTTTACTTTAAAGCCCTACTAAGCACAAAGTAGAAGATATACCCTTACAACCTCTCCCAACAAATCCCACCCTTGCCCAAATTAAATCTCATTCGGATAAAAAAATCAAAAAATTCAAAGCCAAAACTATAATTCAAAAAAATCATTGCTTGTGGGACGACAAAAGAAGCTTGGGAAATTTTTAAAAAAGAATATCAAGGAAGTGACTGAGTCAGATAAATGTAAATTTTGAATTTGAAAAGGAATTTTGAATCTCTTAGGATGCAAGAGGATGAAACTATTGTTAAGTATTTTAACAAGATTTCTTTGATTGTTAATAAAATGACGTTGCTTGCCGAGAATTTCAAAGATGACAAAATAGCAGAAAAAAATTCTTTTTACAGTTCCAAAGAGAGTCAAGTCTAAAATTTCATCTCTGAAAGAGTCTAAATATATCTCTACTATCTCTGTTGAAGAACTAATAAGTGTTCTTCAAGCACAAGAGCAAAGAAGAACCTTCAGGCAAGATAATTTTACTGAGGGTGCTTTTTATGCACAAAACAGAAAAAGGTAATTATCCTCTTTGCAAATACTGCAAAAGAAATACACACTTGGAAATTTTTTTTGTTGGTGGAGAACTGATGCAGTATGTGAAAATTGCAAAACAAGTCAGCCATGTTACAAAAGTGTGCAAGCTTAAAAACAATCCTCAAACACAAGCAACACAAGCAGAAATCGAGGAGGAGCAACTTTTTAAATTTCAGTATCTAAAGCAAATGAGGAGTGTTGAGTTTGCTTTTAGTTACTACAGTCATTTTTTAGCATAATAAGTCATCTAGCTTTAGGATGAATTTGAATTTTAAATATTTGTTAGGTTGTTGAGATTATTTAGCTTTTTTTGAATTTTTGTTATGCACATTTTCTGCATTATGTTATCAAGTTGGCTATTTAAAGCCCTATTATGCTTAGTAAAAATATTAAGAGATATTTCAATCAATTCTTTTTGCTGCCCCATTTTTAAAAAAACACCAACAGATAACAATCATGGAATCTCTAGGAGTCTCTTCAGCCTATGTCACATTGTTGTTTCCAACCACATAGGACTTCTCTGACTCTTTGAACACCATGAATCTGATTACCCGTGATAATTGTGTCATCAACGTATACTAGAACATAAACAGTAAACTCAAAATTATGTAGGATGAACAATGAAGAATCAGATTGGGATTTTAAATCCCAAAGTAACCAAGTAATTTTTGAATTTGGTGTACTAGGGCCTGAGAGCTTGTTTGAGGCCATATATAGCTTTGTGCAGCTTGAAAACATGCATCGGATGTGTAGAAGCTTCAAAACCAGGTGGTTGGCACATATAGACTACCTCATTGAGACAACCTTGTAGGAAGACATTATTGATATCAAGTTGTCGAATGGGTCAGCTTTGTTGTGTTGCAATAGCAAGAACAAGTCGAACAGTTGCAGAATTTACCATAGGACTAAAAGTACATTGAAAATCAAGTACATGTGGTTGTGTGAACCCTTTAGCAACCAGGCGATCTTTGTACCTGTCAACAGCACCATTGGGATTATATTTACCCAAAAAGGCCACTTACAATCCACCACATTTTTGAAGGATCACATGGTACCAACTCCCATGTCTGGTTTCGAACTAAGGCATCAAATTCATTTTGCATAGCTTCACCCTAGTGTGGAACTTGTTGAGCTTACTTAAAGGTTCTAGGTAGGGAGGAAATGGTTCGAACAACATTGTGTAATTGTTTAGGCTTTAGGCTATTGTTCTTAGACCAAGTAATCATGTGATGAGTGGGCATTGATAATGCTCAACTGCACCCCTTATAATTCGAAGTGTAGGAGGTCACTAGTAAGTATAAACCCAATAGAGAGTTGGGGTCGATCCCACGAGGAGCGGTATGGAAAAGAATTCAATTGCGAAGTATGAGTGTGTTCTAATCTTTTGTAAAATCTAAATACACAAAACGCAATATAAAATAAATCATCGAGTTTTAATTATTAATATCAAGAGAGTTTAGTAACCATGTTTTAACAAGAACGATTAACACGGGGTTTTAATCAATAGAGGATGGGACCTTAGGAGTGTGTGAGCAATCGGATACTAATTTCGCTTAATGGGTGATTACTAATTGCTTTAAGTTGTTGAATCTCAATGGGTAGGATGGATTATAACTACAATAGCTATTTATCATTCATCTATCATGTATCAAGTGAGTTCTATCGAACCTCAACAAGCATTCAATACAAAACAACCCAATTCCTTAATTAAACCCACTTTACCAAGCTGGGTTGTATCAACAAGAATCAATACAACTATCAGTTATAAACCCCACTCTAATACATCTATCAGAAGAAAGCATAGAGATATAAAGTAGAACTAAATTTGCAACTTCAGCTCATAATTGAAAACATGGATAGACAACTGAATCCATTTCCAAACAACATTAAATAAAGCAATTAGAAACACTCATAAGCTAATTTATGTATTCGATTACATAATCACACCCCTAAGGGCAAGGGTTTTAGCCAACCATAGCAAAAAGTAAGATATAGTTACCAAAATTGTTTTCCATTCGAATGACAAAGTCTTCAATACTCAAATGCTAAAAATTAAGATTAAACCTTCAAAACCCAAAGTCTAAGATCAAAACTCTCCCAAAATTGTTCAATAGCTCAAAAGTATCAAAAGTATAAATGTTTTCTTCAGTCTGGTTCAGCTTGATGCCTTTCTCCCTCTTCAAACTTCAATGTATACATTCCCAAAAATTTTGACACATTTCAGCTTGTGGGCCCATTCGGCGAAATAAGTCGGGCTCACTAAGTGACTCGGCGATCCGCCGAAGTGCTTCACCTCACCTTTTTACACTTGACTTCTACCTCAATTGGTTCTGGTACTTTAGGCGATCTAAGTCGAGTTCACCGTTTGGTTCGGCTTGTTGCCAAAATGCTTCTTTTGTTTGCCGACTTGGCTTGGTTCATGAGCCACTTCCTTTTCTTCAATTTTTCAAACTTTTTTGCTTCTTTTCGCAATTTAATGCCCTTGCCTTGTTTTTGAGCCTCCATGGCTGCACATAAACAATTTAACATCAGTTTTGGACACAAAATAGGCATTGAGGACACTATTTCATTAAATAAGAAGCTCTAAATGAGTCAAAACTCCCGACTCATCAACACCCCCAACTTAAACTTTTGGTTGTCCTCAAGTAAAACAAGAGATCAATCAGTACAACAGGATATCTACAAGTATTGCTCCTTGAGAATCAACATGAGAATGCACACAAGGTTCAATTCAAACATGTAATGTTCTAATGTGCACTCAATGTTTCAAACTCTGACTAGTCATCATCAATTAGAGTTCATGCTCACAAATGCTTACTTCCAATGCAAATTCATGCCCAACAAAAATATTTGAATGCCCTCACAACAAGAATGATTCCATGCTCTCATAAAGCCAATCAAAGACTATCATTAAGGAATCGAAAACAACGCTCATACTCCCAAATGAGAAAAACATGCATAACTTTACCCGTAGGCTTGCCTGTATTTCCAACCAACATACAAAAGGCTTATGTAGGATAAAAAAGGTCTTTCAAGGCTTGTAATGAGGCTGAGGTTCAGGATATGATCATTTACGCTTAGTGATTCTACCTTCATGAAGCATGGATCGAATTTCACTTCTTTTCCTTTTCTTTCATTCTTTTCGTATTCACAACTCATCATTGGCCTATTCATAGCACACATGCATTTTTGGTACACCCCTTTTTATTTCCACAACAATCCACAATGGATATGACTTATCATATCTTTTTCTTTCTTTTCTTTTCTTTTCTTTTTTTTTATATGGAGGGGTTCCATCAATTTTCACAAGATTCTTTTTAAGGAATGAGTTCACGAACTTCTTGCTCAGTTTCTTTCTTCATTCTTACCACACCCCCAACTTAGGGTCAAGGCATAAGTTGGCTATTCAAACAAACCAATTCTTCATGAAGGTTATAGGTAGGAAGACATGGCAATTTCGACAACCGGCTTAAACAAATGTGCTCATGTTTCATCCAAAGAAAATGATAGGCTCAAATGGTACCAAGTTGGGTTTACACACTCACAAGGTGGTCAAACGAAGGTATAGCAATTAGGTTCACTCTAAAAAATTCATGCCTAAGATTTCCTTCATTCACCAATGCTAGTCAATTGGACCAACAGGGCAAGTTCTAGGTATCATCATGCACACCTTTCAAGTAAAGCTCACCACACATGGCATCCAAACACAATTGTGGATCACAACTCTACGAGTCAAGCTTGCATGCAATGGTCATTGCAAGGCTCACTTCAACATTCAACTAGTCACAATGAGATGCTAAGAGTTCACAAAAGATTATGCAACTCAAATTTCCTCGTTGGACTCACAGTAACATATCGTTCATCAAGAGCACTATTCAAGTCATCGATATGGATCATAACTGATAATCGAATGCACAAAAGAATAGCCACCAATCAATCGCATACCAACATCCATCAACAAGCAATCAATAGATAGAGAGAAGTCAAAGGAAACAAAACATTCATTCCAAATTAAATCAACAATACCAAAATAACAATATCTCAAAAACGACAATCAACACAACATCAAAACATCATACAAACGAAAAGGGTAGGTAGCTAGATGCCTTCACCCCACCAAAAAGAAATAAGCGGTGTCCTCAATGCATGAAAAATAAACTAAAAGTATTAATAAGATATGAAATGGAGGGAGAGAAAAGATCCCCCTGTCAGACTAGGCCTGAGGTGAGTGGTAGTGTGGCAGCGGCCTGGGCATCAGTGCCCAGCTCTTCTGCAACTCCTGAAATCTAGGCAGCGTCCTCAGCTGTGGGCTTAGACCCACTAGACCCAATCATACACCTGTTTTGAAGTGACGCTGCCGTGGCCACCTGTATCAGATCACCCTCTAGATCCTCCAAGTCCTCATAAACATCTCTCTCACGAGCCAAATCCTCCTCATCCATCGCGGGGGTGTCGGCCCCCATGGCATCATCAGCTGCAGCAGTGGCTCTGGTCACAGTAGACGGAGGGTCCTCGAGGACATCAACACTATCCCACAACATTGATATATCAGTGGACTTCAGCTCGTCCATATCTCACCGTAAACCAACAATATCCGCCTTCACGGCTGTCATCTCAGTAGTGTTGCCCTCTATCTTCTCACACACTTCCACCCAAGCGGTGAGTGCCTCCAAGGTCAGCCCATGTGCCGTGATCAATCGGCGCTGATCCATTAACTCCTCCCGAATTAGAGCGAAGGCGGCAGCAATGGCACACTCAATCATCGGGGGAACAACAGCCTCAACTATCGAAGCCCGCACATCAGCTGAATGGGCAAGGTGTCCTATCTTGATAAGCATGGCATGTGTCAACGGAGGGCGGGAGCTAGGAACAGGTGCAAGAGCAGGGGTAGTAGAAGTCGAGGGGGCAGGTATACCTGAAGGCTCAACTGTGAGAGGTGGAGATGCAGGGCCGGTCTCTATAGCATCTACATCGACGATCGGAGAAGTATCTACCGTGGGCCTCTTCCTTTTCTCTACCTCATCCTTTAAATACTCAGCTTCAATCCTACGGATGTCATAAGACGAGGTCAGAGTGACCTCAACATCCGTCTTTGCCTCTAAAGGCACACCAGCATGCCGACATAGAGCATTGATCCAAATAGGGAAAGGCAATGAGGTCTAATTTTATTTTGCCCTCATCGCTATCTCCTGTGTAATGATTGCCCCTAGATTCAACCTCTCCCAACCCATAATGCAGCCTAGAAGCACAACCTTCGGATGCCTGATGATTGACTCGTTCTGGATGGCATTAAGGTGCTGCTAATGAACCTGAACCAATACCGCACTGCTATGTTCAGGTCCTTCTTCTCGATTATCACCCCCGCCTCGATCCATGGGGGCGTAGCATCACATAACAAAGGGGCCAGCCACCCTTTCAAATCATCTAGTGTCTTTATTTTGATCTTATCGGCCAACGAATGTCGAACCCGAATTGTGCAACCCAAAGTCAACCAGAGCCATAGCACTTTCCTTCATCTTCCCTTTTGGTATTAGCTTGGTGTACCCGACGTAGAACTCTCGGACCCATCTAGGCACATACGGGTCCCGAGGTTTGGTGAATATTTGAAATTTGTGGTACCACAGCGTCTCCCAGACAGCTGGATACCTTTCCACAACACCATCCGTGGACAACCGCTTCTCCTCAAGAATGGTTCGTAAACCCTCGGCTTTTAATCTGTTCATTGATCTTGGAGGGTTAACCAGAACTAGAGGTACATGAGCTGGAGCTGGATCTGCTGGTGGTGCAAAAGGGCTCTGTGGAGCTGGAGGTGCAGCCAGAGGGTTATGAGCTACTTTGGAACACAACTCGTAATGCCTCCGTTGGATCAAATCAGCTAATGGAGTCCCGAACTCCATTTCCACTTCATTATCTGAGTCGGTTGAGGAGAATTGTATCTCCGAGCTGCTCTCTAAGCTAGAAGTTTCCACAACTGGTTGCTTGCTCCTCCCTTTCACCTGTGAAGTTTGACGACAAGTTCTTGCCCGCTTTCGGGGTGGTGGACCACTAGCAGGGAGCTTTGTTCTAGCCATATCATGCAAAGGTACAAAAACCAGAACAAAATTCGATTGCAAACGAGTTAGAAAATAGGTTTCACAAAAAATTACAGTAAAGCTCACCAAACCAATCAGCGAGTCACCGAGCTAGTTCGGCAAGAAACAAAGACATCGCCGAAAGTTCCAAAATAAATAATCAAAAATTTAGGTCAAGAAGGGCGATAACAAATCCAATCGGCGAGTCACCGAGTTCACTCGGTGAACAGTATGGGCATCGCCGAATATTACAGAATCAACTAGCACAAAAGCATATCAAGAACGACTTGGTGAGCTCGATGCAACTCGCCGAACTGACCCAACGCATCACCTCACCACTTTGTTTTTCAATTTCAAACTAACAGTCCACGACACATCAATTTAAGCACATTAATAAACAATAGTCAATGACCCACTACCCAATTTCTACCCGGGGTACTCAGACTTCCCCCAATCGATTTGAAATCAACCAAATGACAAATTTGTCCTTAAAAAGTCATCACCCAATCCATCATCAATCAATTTCAGGTCATTCGATCGAAGTTGGGCTACTCAGACTTCACCCACACATAACCCAACAAACCACAACCCCAATTTTATCATCTACCCCAAGGATTTAGAACAAAATTACTCAAACACTAGGATTAATCATGCTCAAATTCAAATTAACAACATACGAAGCAATGGGCATCAATTTAATCATACAATTCAACCAAACAATCAAATACCCACTACACTATCAATTTAGCACATCAAAAATAGCATGCCTCGAAGTAGATAACTAAGACGGACATGGCAAAGGGGAAGGAAAAATGATCCAATCGACACTCCGGAAGCAACACACACGAAAAAAATTATGAAATGTAACTCTAAAGTATGATGGAATGAATAAGGAAGTCAAAAATTTCAAACTAAATGAAAGATTTGAATTTAAAAGGATTAAAACCGTTCAGTTCACGCCCAGATCGGCGATGGAACTAACGTCGCCGATCCGTTCGGTGACGCGCAGAATGGGCCTAAGCTCGCCAAAATTAACAGAAATCCAGCCCTTCAGGAGGTCCAAAGGGCGAGCTTGATTGGGCTCGCCGAACCTACTCGGCGATTCACCGAGTTGACTTTCAGCTCGCCCAATCTTCCAGAAGATCCCTCACTTTTGAACTTCAAGGGACGAAGCATTTGGGCGATTGTGGGGGCAATTTGGCGACTTGCCAATTGGTCCAGCCCCTCGCCCTTTTGCATTTTGTCCAAAATACGACTCCAACCTACGCATCCAACAAACATTATTCAAACAACAAAAAATAAAACTTGGGTTGCCTCCCAAGAAGCACCTTAGTTAACATCGTGGCACGACGTGGACATGCCTTCAAGCATCATCCAAATACACCACATCATTCACCGTCACATTGGGGTGCTCTCCAAAGTAAAGCTTAAGTCGTTGCCCATTCACCTTGAAGATTGATCAAACCTCGTTTTCAACTTCTATTGCCCCATTTGTAAACACACGATGCACTTTAAATGGACCCGACCATTTTTACTTGAGTTTTCTCTGAAAAAGTCTCAGACGAGAGTTGTAAAGCAACACAAGATCACCAACTTTAAATTCTCGATGAAGGATTTTGGCGTCATGCCACTTCTTCATATTCTCCTTATAAAGAGCTGAACTCTCATAAGCTCAAAGTCAAAACTCCTCCAAAACATGGAGTTGGTCAACTCAATCCTTAGACGCATCTGCCCAATTCAATTTCATGGCCTTCAAGGCCCACAACGCCTTATGCTAGAGCTCAACCGGTAGATGACAAGATTTATCAAACACCAATTGATATGGGGACATACCAATCAGAGTCTTGAAAGCAGTTCTATACGCCCAAAGAGCATCATCTAACTTTCGGGACCAATCAGTTCGGTTTGCATTAACGGTGTTGGCCAAAATCCCTTTGATTTCCTGGTTTGACACCTCGACTTGCCCACTTGTTTCCGGATGATAAAGGCTAGCAACCTTATGCTTGACTCCATACTTGATCAATAATGAAGAAAACATTCGGTTACAGAAATGAGAGCCCCTATCACTAATAATTGCACGTGGAGTGCCAAACCTTGTGAAAATGTACCGCTTGAGAAATTGAACCATGCTTCTCCCTTCATTATTAGGTAAAGCCACAGCCTCTACCCATTTAGAAACGTAGTCAACAACCACCAAGATGTATTTGTTCCCATAAGAACTCACAAAAGGCCCCATGAAATCGATTCCCCATACATCAATCAACTCAACCTCCAAAATCGGAGTGAGAGGTAATTTATTCCTTCGCGACACTCCTCCTTGCGTTTGACATTGAACATACTTTATGACGAAGGAGTTTGCATCTTGATACAACGTTGGCCAGTAATAACCACTTTGCAACACCTTTGCAGCAGTACGCACTTCACTATGGTGTCCACCAACCGGTGACGCATGACAAGCGTCAAGAATAGCAGCTACTTCAACTTCCGGAACACATCTTCGAATCATATGATATGCAAACTCCCGGAATAAATATGGCTCATCCCAAAAATACTTCTTCACATTAAAAAGAAACCTCTTTCGTTGGTAAAATTTCATCCCATCGGGAAGTATCCCACACACTACATAATTTGCAAAAGCAGCATACCAAGGTGTTGTACCATTCGACACAACCATCACCGACTCATCGGGAAAGGCTTCCTCGATATCTTTTTCACTGGAAGTGACCACATTCGTTTCAAGCCTCGACAAGTGATCTGCCACCTGGTTTTCACACCCTTTTTGATCTTTGATTTCAAAGTCAAACTCTTGCAACAACAACACCCATCGGATCAACCTTGACTTTGCATCCTTTTTGGCCATCAAGTAGCTTATAGCAGCATGGTCGGTGTGCACCACCACTGTGGTCCCCAATAAATATGCTCTAAACTTCTCAAAAGCATACACCACGACTAACAACTCTTGCTCCGTGATGGTGTAGTTCTTTTGAGCTACATTTAAAGTCTTGCTTGCATAGTAGATCGGGTGAAATAATTTTCCCTTGCGCTAGCCAAGTATAGCCCCCCAAGGCCACACCACTAGCATCGCACATGAGCTCAAATGGAATATTCCAATCCGGAGCAACAATGATCGGAGCCGAAACTAACTTCTCTTTTAGACACAAAAATGCCTTGACACAAGCTTCATTAAATTCGAATACACTTTATTTTTCAAGTAGCTTACAAAGAGGATAAGCAATCGTAGAGAAGTCTTTTATGAAGCTCCCAAGAAGCTTCTAACACCTTTAACCAAAATAGGAGGAGGCAGCTTGGCTATAACTTCAACTGTGGCTTGATCAACTTGTATGCCTTCTCCCAAATTTTTTTGCCCCAACACAATACCTTCCTTGACCATGAAGTGACATTTTTCCCAATTGAGCACAAAGTTTGTTTCAACACATCTTTGCAAGACTCTACCAATGTGCTCAAGGCACGCTTCAAATGTGTCCCCAACAACCGAAAAGTCATCCATGAAGACTTCCATAGAATCCTCTACCATATCAGCAAAAATGGATAGCTACACCTTTGAAATGTTACCGGTGCAATGTACAACCCGAAAGGCATTCTTTTGAAAGCAAAGGTCCCATAGGGACATGTGAAAGTTGTCTTTTCTTGATCTTCTGGTGCTATGGAGATTTGATTATAACTGGAGTAACCATCCAAGAAGCAATACCATCCATGCCCCACAAGTCTATCAAGCATCTGATCCATAAAGGGCATTGAAAAATGGTCCTTCTTGGTCCATGTATTCAATTTCCGATAGTCCATACATACATGCCAACCGGTGATTAATCGCAATGGTACAAGCTCACCTTTTCCATTTGGGACCACGGTCATACCACCTTTCTTTGGGACGCATTGAACGGGGCTCACTGACTTGCTATCCGCAATAGGATAAACCACTCCCGCATCAAGCCACTTGATGATCTCCTTTTTGATGACTTCTTGCATTGGAGGATTCAACCTCCTTTGATTTTCAAAACTCAACTTACAATCACTATCTAATTGAATTTTGTGGGTACAAATACCGGGAGGAATTCCCACAATGTCGGCAATCCTCCATCCAATAGCCTTGATGAACTTTTTCAACACACTAACAAGTGCTTTTAATTGCCATTCAAGCAAATCAGCGGCAATAATCACGAGTAGAGTGTTATTAGCTTCCAAGAACACATAATGAAGGTGTAGTGGAAGTACCTTCAACTCAAGCATTGGTGGTTCTTCAATGGATGGTTTTGCAGGAGGACATTCCCTATTCTTCAAATCAATGTCAAGCTTCACGGGGTTTTTAGGATAAGTCCCTAAACCCGATAAAGCAGCCACTACCTCATCATAATCTTGAATTTCTTCACCATCATAATTCAAGAGGACGGCGGCCAAAGATTCACCAATACATGATCTTTCACACACACTAGCAACCACTTCATCAATTACATCAATAACCGATATAACATGGAGGTCACTTGGTTGCTTCATAGATTTGCACACGTTGAAAGTAACTTCCTCATCGTTTACCTGAAATTTCAAATCATCACTTTCCACATCAACAAAATCTCTCTCGGTAGCCAAAAATGGCCTACCAAGAATAATAGGAACCTCGGCATCAATCTCGCAATCAAGGATAAAAAATCTGCCGAAAATATAAATTTGTCTACCTTCACCAAGATGTCATAGAGAATACCAATAGGACGCTTGATAGACCGGTCGGCCATGAGAAGGCGCATAGTTGTGGCCTTAGGCTCACCTAGCCCAAGTTGCTTGTAAATGGCATAGGGCATCAAATTTATACTTGCCCCCAAGTCACACAATACTTTAGCAAATTGAAACATCCCTATAGTGCAAGGGATAGTGAATGCCCCTGGGTCATCCTTCTTGACGACCACGTTTGACATAGTCGCACTACAACTATGAGATACTTCAACCGTCTCGAAATCCATGCTTCGCTTCTTAGTGACCAACTCTTTCATAAACTTTTCATAACTCGGCATCTCTAGCAATGCCTCTACCAATGGAAGATTAATAGAAAGAGTTTTGAAGACGGAGAGAAATTTTTGAAACATTGTGTCCTCATTCCTCTTCTTCAATCTTTGAGGAAAGGGTGGAGTAGCTTTGGGAAATGACTTTGGAGGTATTGAGGGAGGAACAACCCCCTCCTTTGAATTCTTAGCTTCACCGGAAACAACATTTTTTGGTGCATCGTCAAATTTGTTGGAAGTATCATTGTTCAATTCTTCAGCAAGTTTATCACCCTAAAAAACAATAGCTTTCCCTTTACTTGGACTAGCTTTATCTTCATTTAGCACATCACTTCCCACAACCTTATCGCTCCGGGTCGATATTGCCATGCATTGGGCATTGTCATTCTTCGGATTTGCCAAGGTGTCACTAGGAAGACCCCCTTTTTGCCTTGGGTGTAAATTAGCTGAGATTTGACCCATTTGGGCCTCAAGTTGCTTTATCAAAACCGAATGAGAGGTCACCGTTTGATTCAAAGAGGAGAAGTCGGTTTTAATCTCATTGAGCACTTTATCCGATCCTTCTACCTTGTTTAGGATGCGGGCAAGCATATCCTCGGTATGAAAACTCTCGGGATCGGCATTTGGTTCTTTCGGTTTTGGACGGTCATGGGGAGGCACATAGCGATCTCTATCACCATCACTATCTCTCCAATTTGCACCCCTATCACACCAATCCCGATCTCTATCTCTCCAACCACCATCACAATCTTTGTTCCAACCTTGATTCTCGCCCGGCCTTGGATAGCTCTGATGAGAACCCCCCACTTGGTTTGACAAAAATTATACCTCTTCATTATACATGGCTTTGAATTGTGGATCATCCGGACTTATTCCGCCACTAGCGCCAATCGCATTGACAGCCTTATAACAACCTCCCATGACATGTTTTGTCAACAAATCCATTTGGGTCATCATCTTGGCCATGTTTTCATTGCGCTCTTGGTTCTTCTCAATTTGTTCTTTGGTCAGCCTAACATTTAGAGGAGACACTTGATCCTCTCTCATGTGCCACGCTTGATTAATCTTGGTCATCTCATCAAGCAAAGCCGATGCCACGAAAAATGGTTTTCTGATGATTGCACCCCGGATAAGATGATCAGCGACAACTTTGTTGACGGAATCAAGACTCCGGTTGAAATATTGCAGGAGCACATTTTCAGGCAACCCATGAGTAGGACATTGGATGAGTAGCTTTTGAAATCTCAACCAAGTTTCATGAATGGGTTCACCATCAATCCGCTTGAAATTTTGAATGCCATCCCTCAACTTCACCATCTTCGAGGAAGGAAAGAATATTTCATAGAATGCCTCTGTGAGCTCTTCCCAAGAAGTAATAGAGTCTCTTGGTAGTTCGGCCAGCCACTTCGTTGCATCCCCCATTAGAGAGAAGGGAAACAAACGAAGCCGAATTGACTCTTGAGAGATATTCCTGAAAGTGAATGGTCCGAACACATCCAAGAAGTTGCGAATGTGATCATGAGGGTCCTCATGAGCAAGTCCCCCAAAGAACCCTTTCATTTGCAACAGCTGGAGCATAGTTCCGGTAACATGAATAATAGTGTTACGCATAGCTGGGGGTAAACGTCTAGCTCCGGCACTTCCCATTTGATCCACATTGACATCGTTCAAGTTTTCGATGTCATCATCATGCCCAAGTTGACTGCCAGCATTACTCCCAATCACACTCATTTCTTCACCTATTGAGAGCAATAACAACAATAAACTAATAAGAACGTTCTACTACAACCAAATTAGTTCACGAAAACACTTCAATAAAAGATATCTAGACACCACTCCCCCGCAACGGCGCCATTTTTGATAACGTTCAACTACACCCCTTATAATTTGAAGTGTAGGCGGTCCCTAATAAGTATAAACCCAACAGAGAGTTGGGGTCGATCCCACGAGGAGCGGTACGGAAAAGAATTCAATTGCAAAGTATGAGTGTGTTCTAATCTTTTGTAGAATCTAAATATGCAAAACACAACATAAAATAAATCAACGAGTTTTAATTATCAATATCAAGAGAGTTTAGTAACCAATTTTTAACAAGAATGATTAACACGGGGTTTTAATCAATAGAGGATGGGACCTTAGGAGTGTGTGAGCAATCGGATACTAATTTCGCTTAATGGGTGATTACTAATTACTTTAAGTTGTTGAATCTCAATGGCTAGGATGGATTATAACTACAACAACTATTTATCAATCAGCTATCATGTATCAAGTGAGTTCTATCGAACCTCAACAAGCATTCAATACAAAACAACCCAATTCCTTAATGAAACCCACTTTACCAAGCTGGGTTGTATCTACAAGAATCAATACAACTATCAGTTATAAACTCCACTCTAATACATCTATCACAAGCAAGCATAGAGATATAAAGTAGAACTAAATTTGCAACTTTAGCTCATAATTGAGAACATGAATAAACAACTGAACCCATTTCTAAACAACATTAAATACAACAATTAGAAACACCCATAAGCTAATTTATGTATCCGATTGCATAATCACACCCCTACGGGCAAGGGTTTTAGCCAACCATAGCCAAAAGTAAGAGATAGTTACCAAAATTGTTTCCCATCCGAATGACAAAGTCTTCCATACTCAAATGCAAAAAATTAAGATTAAACCTTCAAAACCCAAAGTCTAAGATCAAAACCCTCCCAAAAATGTTCAATAGCTCAAAAGTATCAAAAGTATGAATGTTTTCTTCAGTCTGGTTTAGCTTGATGTCTTTCTCTCTCTTCAAACTTCAATTTATACGTTCCCAAAAATTTCCACACAATGCAGCACATGGGTCCATTCGGCGAAATAAGTTGGGCTCGCCAAGTTACTCGGTGATCCGCCGAAGTGATTCACCTCACCTTTTTGCACATGATTTCTGCCTCAACAGGTTCTGGTACTCTAGGCGATCTAAGTCGAGTTTGCCATTTGGTTCGGTATGTTGCCGAAATGCTCCTTTTGTTCGCCAACTTGGCTTGGTTCATGAGTCACTTCGCTAGAACTTTAGGCGAGCTAGAGGCTATCGTCGAGTGGCTTTTGCGAGCTCCAGCCTTCCTTTTCTTCAACTTTTCAAACTTTTTCGCTTCTTTTCACAATTTAATATCCTTGCCTTGTTCTTGAGCCTCCATGGCTGCACATAAACAATCTAACATCAGATTTGGACACAAAAAAAGGCATTGAGGATACTATTTCATTAAATAAGAAGCTCTAAATGAGTCAAAACTCCCGACTCATCAGGCATCGCTGTAGAGGTAGAGGCATTAAGGGAAGGTTGTGTGGTCATGGGAGGTGGGAAAAGTGATGAGGAAGAGGTTTGTACCAGTGGGTTCTTGGTCAAAGGATCAGTGGACTTATTTCAGTGTTGTTAAGTGATAATTGTGGATTGAGGCTGAGCATTTAATTGGGGAGAAGGATGAACTGGTGAGGCTGAAACAGTTGGTTATGGTGAACTGCGGCTGGAAACAGAATTTTGGATGGTGAGGGGAGGGAGAAGAGGAGGCATTGGAGAAGGAGAAGAAGTATCAGATAAGGGAGAAGTGGAATTACCTGAGACGATGACACCTGTTAGGGCAAAGAAGATGGGTGAATGTGTGTCCTCGGGCTTCTGCACAATTTGTGATGGAAGACCACAAGAATCATTTGAACTTTGAGTATTATCTTGTGGTTGTTGTTTAGTTGAACAGATTTCCCTAGATACATTTTTATTTTGGTGTTCTTTTTAAATGGGAAAAAATACTGTCAAATGGGAACTGATTTTCCAAAAAATAAGACGTCACATGATTATTTTGGAAGCTAAAGGATCAAAACATTGATGACAATAATGTTTATTAGAAAATCCTAAATAAACACATTGTGTCGAATGGGCTTCTAATTTATTTTTGGCATATGGTTTGAGCCATGGATAACAGAGGCAACCAAAGTAAATACTTTAATGGAGTCATACTTGGGCATAGTTTGAAATAAAATTTCAAAGGGACTCTTATTCTAAAGATTGGGTGCAGTTAGCATATTTATAAGATAAACAACTTGCTGACAGGCAAAACTCCAAAAGTGTGATGGTAAAGACGCTTGGTGCAACAAGGTTCTAGCAGTTTCAAAAATATTGTGGTTTCATCTTAAGACTAGAGAAACTAGTTGTGGAGTATATGGGGGTGACACTAAGTGTTCTATGCCATGTGTTTTGAGATAGGATGGTAAACTTTGAAATTCGCCACCACCATCAGTGTAGAAAGATTGAATTTTGGTGTTAAACCTCTGTTCAAGCAATGGATGAAAATTATGAAAAACTTCAAGAGTTTAATTTTTTGATTTTAAAGTGTACAACCACACATATTTTGAAAATTGATCAATAAATAACACATAATATCTTTTTTTTATCAATTGACAAAACCAGAGATGGACCCCATAAATCGCTAAAAAGGATTTGTAGGGGCTTATTACTTTGCAATGATTTTTTAAGAAATTCAACCTATGCATTTTAATAGAATAACAAGAATTACAAGTGGAACTAGTTTAGGATCTAAAACAGGAAGGGAAAAATTATTCAAGATAGTATCTAAAACGCGACGATTAGGATGACCTAAATGCCGATGCCACATGTGAATTGGAACAGCCACATTGCATTGAGGAGAACGATGTATAGATATCGGTGGCCACTCATACAACCCATCTTTATTCTGCCCGTGAACTAATAGAGGAATGATAATCAAGGCAAAACTAAGAAATAAAAATAAAGTTATAAGTTTTTATGGGAGGGGGCATAAGGTATTGAGAAGTTTGAATTGATGATTTGATGCACTTATGTTAACGTTACCAGTATAGGATATTGGAATGGTGTGACCATTGCCCATTGTGATCTCTTCGGTGTCGTGATAGTCATGTACAGTGGCTAGGCTTTGAGCATCAGGCACAATATGATGAGTGGCTCCATTGTCCACGATCCAAGGGGTCTATTGAGGAGGAAAATGACCAGTAAAGTTTTCCCGGGCTTGCAAATGGTTATGGCACTGGGATCTGCAGACTCTAGAAGAATGACTTTCGCGATCACATAGTTGGCAGCGAAGGTTCTTGTCAAAGGGCTGCTTCTGGCTGTTTCTTTGTGGGCGTCACGGTTGTGCCTGCCATTGCTGATTGTTGGGAGGAGTGTTTGCACCTGACGATGATTAGGAGAGTAATTATTGTTACCCTGGCGAGGAGTTGAGCTAGTGTTTTGTGCTACAGCAGTGGTGATATTAGTTGATAGAGGCTTCTTGTCGTCCTCATACTTTAGGAAAAGCTCATGATCTAGAAGCTTTTCTCAAAGCTCTTCATAGGAAATTGTTGAACCTCAAGCACTAATGGCAGTAGAGAGTTCTCAAAATTCAGATCCGAGTCCACTGAGAATTTAATAATGAGTTCCAGATTTGATACAGGTGCACCAGTAGCTGCAAGTTCATTACAAAGTGATCGAACTTGATGAAGATAATCTACGACTGGATGAGAGTCTTTAGTGAGGCGAGCCAATTGGTCTCGCAATTTGAAAATTCTTGTTTGAGATTTCTTTGCATATGCAGTCTGTAGAGCATCCTAAGTAGCTTTAGAAGAGACCGCAATAACAACAGTGAGGGTTAGTGTAGGATCTATGGAGGCCAGGATAACATTTTGAATAAACTAATCTTTGCGATACCAAGGAAGAAACTCAGGGTTAGCAACATCTTGATTGTTTTGTGAGATGGTGCGAGTGGGGGCAGGAATGGATCAATCAAGATGCCTATAGAGATTGTGACCACGCATAAGCATAGAACATTGAGCTTTCCACTTTAAGAAATTGTGAGTGCCAGTTAATTTTATGGGCAGTTGGGTCATAGGATTGAATTAGACAATAGTATTGGTGTTATTGACTCCATCAGCATTGGTCACAGAAGTATTAGGGGCCATTTGGATGAGTTAGCAGAGAGAGAAAAAAGAGGATCAACTCGTGGGAGTTTAGAAGTGCCCTGATACCATAAAGAGATAGGAGTAGAAGTTCGGAAAATTGTACTCGTTATTATTGACCATATGGCTGTTATATAAAGAATCTATACAAGACTTAGAAAAGATAATGACTATTAAACAAAGCCTAAAGAGAAGGATAGAGTTACAACGGATTCCTAAAGATTAAGAACTATGAAAATATAATTCTACAAAACTAAGGAGTCTTCTCTAATCATCCGTTGTTAGGAGACACCTTCTACTAGCCTAAGGTCGTTAACTACGATCAGAAGATTCAACTAAAGAAGAGGAAGCTAGAAAGGAGACTGAAATTTTTTGTAGAGAACTTTGTTATGGCAGAAAGGAGAATGAGAATTTTGGTAGAGAACTTTGTTATGGAAGAAGACTCTTGAATTTCTTTCCATTTCGGTTGAATGGGTTTTGGGTTGATACAAATATACATGATCATCCCCTACTTATACTTATCTATGGATGGTTCTAGATACTACAAGATCTAGACTATTTTATAATTTTCTACAAATATATAATTCTGTAGAACATCTACAAGAAAGTTTTAGTAACTTTATTTTCTACTCTAGAATATCTAGATATTCTTACAAGATTCTTATCCTAGATACTACACTAGACTTTTCTAAAAACTTTACTAGAACAATCTATGATATCCCAAAAAATAAACTTTAACTTTTTCAAAAAAGCCCTTTCATTTCATTGGAAACTGAAAAAAAAAGATGAAGAGAAAAGAGAAGGGTCCATGGAAAAGCTCGTAAAATGTCATGTTTGAAGGCATTTTATTCCCCTATATATGAGATACAAAAGGATGATTTCATATGCAAATATATTTATTAGAAGCTTTAAATTTTTGTCACTGTTTCTTATATATATATTAGTGTTAGCATCCGCACGATATTAAAGAATATCGATCCTAGCTATTAAATTTTAGTCTAACTTATTGAGCATATTATTTTTATAATTATACTAATAATTTCTGGATCCGTTTGGATCGGGAGATTCAATGACGCCTCCTGGTCTGAGATTATATTTTTCTTGCTTTGATACAGCTTGATCACGTCTGTGATTTCTATTTCGAAAAGTTTTCATGAGTGAGGATATAGACATCTTGCATATTTTTAATTCATCAAGTATCTTGTTGTAATTTACAAATCAAGTCTGTTTTTTTTTTATGCGGATTTCATTTTTCTTTTATTTGCAAGTCTTCACACCAAATTGAATATCCTCTACATTTGAAGCTTTACCAATACTTCTATCATATGATGATTTTCAATTGGGTACCCTTGATTATTGTGTTAATAATGCGGTATATGGTTATCCGATTCCAGAGGCTCTTTGATTTCAACTGGTGCATTTATCATTCTTGAATCTGTAGACATAATAATGTTGGATTTTGTTGCGAGTAGAACAGGGTGACAGATGTGCTGGTAAAGCAGGGTGCATCCGTGCATGATCCCACATTGATAACCGATGTGTTAGATAGACAGCTCCTCCGTTGTTTGCACTAAAACATTTGGAAGCAAAAAAAATGGAATAACTTTGTAATAACTTTTAATTACCTATAATTTTATATTTATTACCAAACAAAAAAGATTAGCTTCGTAAAAATAAAATTCCAGTTCAATTTAGTTCAGTTCTTATTTATCAAAATCTTGTTTTACCAACTTTCTGAACTAAATTGAGTATAAGCCAATTTATATAAAAAGTACAAAAATCGACCTTGACACTCAAATCGGGACTCGATACCGATGATCGATTCAAAATCCAATCCCAAAACACGACCCAAGACCTAATCCCCACATCTGAATGTTGCACGATCGATCAATTCAGAATTTGACTTTGACATTCGAATCGAGATCCGACTTCCAAATCAGGATTAGATCCCGACACCCAATGTGAGACCCAATTTTCAATTTGGGACTTGAGCCTGACTTTCGAATCGGAATCCGACCATACCTGACTTGGGACCTGACTTTCAAATCGGGATTTCAAATATTTAAAAAAAAAATGATTTTTAATTTTTTTTTGTGGTGTTGGGGGTGGTAGAGGGTAGGGGTGAGGTGTAAAAAAATTAAAATTTTAAAATTTTGAATTTTTTAAAAAAACTGATTTTTAAATTTTTTTGTGTGGGTAGGGGGGTCGGGGTAGAGGTGGGGTAAAAAGATGAAAACTTTAAAATTTGAATTTCTTTTAAAAATGTTATGAAACTATATAAAACAATGAGAAGAAAGTAGGGAGAAGAGAGAAGATTTATTATTTCTCTTGAAGGGATTCACATATTTGATTTACGATGAAAGAAAACCCTTTTATTTACAGGGGAAACCTAACTTGCCCCCAAGTAGGATTCCTAACTTTTCCCTAAAAGGACTCCACATAATAGACATTCATTATAATACAAATATGCTTATAATACTCCCCTTTGAATGTCTATTTGATATATTATATGCCTCGTTAAAACCTTACTAGATAAAACTCAATGGGAAAAATTCTAGTGAAGGAAAAAGAATACACATATCTAAAAATACGCATTTTGGATGACTCATTAAAAACATTACAAGGAAAACCCAATGGGACAAAACCTTGTGAGGGAAAAAGAGTACATCGCATATTAACTCCCCATAATGTGACTATCAATCCAAAGACTTGATTCATTGCATTCCAAGCTTGTGCATCATCTTCTCGAAAGTCGTAGTTGGTAGAGACTTTGTGAATAAATCAATCATATTATTACTTGGACAAATCTGTTGCATGTTGATATCACCATTCTTGAGAGCTCATGTGTGTAAGAAAAACTTTGTCGAAATGTGCTTCCTTCTATCTCCTTTTATGAATAATCCCTTCATGACCAAAGAATTCTGCAAGTTCCTCACTTCAACATCATTAAGCAAATAATATATTGCCTTTTCAAAACTCTTTAAGAGTTCAATTCAAGTTATTAACTTGCAGAATAATACGAAGGTTTCTAGATTGATTTAATCCATATGATGATTATAAACAAGTTTTCCAAAAACTTGCATATGCTTCATGCATTTTGAATCCATCGGATATTTTCATATCAATTTTATCAAGTGACAACATTCAACACTAAATCGATGATATCTTCTAGTGTCTAGACTATAGGTCAAATAAGTTTTACCCTTACCAAGATGCATCATTCAACTTTTCACTAGATAATTATTTCTACGCCAGCATGCTTTAATAGACATAGAATTCATATTCTCATAATCTTTTACAATATTGCGCTATATTGTATCAAAGATATCGTCGACGAACTATCACTTTGTATTGGTTCACAATACGAAATAACTTATTGAGATCTCATGACTTCATTATTTTCAGGTAGCTACCCCTCTCATGAGGTTTCATGAAGTATTATGTCGTAGGATCTTCAAGAGAACATTATCTCCTCATTATGATCATTTTGATTCTTTTTATCCTCCCCTTTTTTCAAGGATTATTTTATTTAGAACCGATTAGTCTATCATGCTTCAAGCATGTCGTAGACTCATCCCTTTAGGAAATTCAATAGAAGCATTTGCAACTCTTGATTGCTTCTTTTCTCCCCCTTATGTTAGATAAACTAACATACATCTCAATCTATTTAGGAGAATCTATCTTTGTTGCCACGACCCGATTCCTCGAGTCATGATGGCACCTACCAACCCACCCGTAGGCAAGCCAAACCCTATCTCGGAACTTAACAGTAATGGGACTGAGAGTAGAGACTAATCTCAACTACGCAGAAGCATAAGTAAAGGAACATATAAAGGAAAGGCGGAAGCGAAAACACATATATACAACAACGATGCCTCCTAGAACCTGGAAGTCACATGTACAGAGCTACTACAAAATGAGTACAAGTCCGAAAAGTGGGCCACAGAAACAAGATTGTCTCAGAAAAATGAAAGACAAGCCAAAATATAAGTACAGAAAGAGGCAAGTAATCTCAGGATGCCATGTGCTCACCCTCGCCTCCGGAACAGACTGTAGTAGGCTCGAACTCAACACTGATAGCTGGTGCTCGGACCTGCATCATGAAAACAGATGCAGAGTGTAGTATGAGTATCAAACAACAGGCACCCAGTAGGCATCATAGGCCGATTGAGCAAGAAAGGTCAAACCAGACTGAAAAGATAGAATCTACAATTATAGAGGTCAAGCGAAAATGAAAAGAAGCACACGAGCGCACATAAAGTAAAACAAAGTACAGCTAAACTAAACCTAACTGGACCCCCAAAAGCCCAGAAGGTACACTCGTGCACAAGTTTAAATAAAACCCGAATGGACCCCTATAAGCCCAATATGTACACAGAAGAGCTAGATCTACGGAACCAAAGGAAACTAACTCCGAACCGAAACAACCAGTCATCTCCAACCCAGCCAACAAGTCCGATTTCAAAATCAACTCACCTAGCCCGCAAGTCACTCCGGGGGCCCTACCCAGCCAAACGAGTGTTACGAGGGGGGGATACGACGACCCCACCAAGATCTTGATATTCAACCGCTCGACTGGCTAACACCCTTGGGCCCTGTTCCAGCCAGAAGAGTGAGCCATCTAACACTCCGGGGGCCTTGTCCCAGGCAGACGAGTGCGCGGTGCATGCCAACTCTGAAGAGAACCTTAGCCAATTGATATCCAATTGCCTAACCGTAGTGGATCAACGTCCACAACCAATCACAACACCATAGAACAAACCTCAAAGCATCAAACCAGAAAGATATCACGCCTATGGCAACGCATCAGCATCGTAGAAAAAGGGGAGAAAAGAAAGAAGGATCAGAAGTACTACAAAGCAAAAATTAAATTCAACTATCAGACCCAAGTCTGCTATGCCGGTCTATAAGGACCTAGTCCATCCAAATCGACGTCGGATACATACCAAAGTCAACCAGGTTCATGGGTCTAAGTCAACACTAGTCTATCCTAAACTAAGGCCAAAGATATACTCCAATACAATAACAACCAACCAATAAATCCGCATGCAGCAACATATAAACAGCCCAGCAACAATTCACACAATCACAGATAAGAAACCCCTTCGATAACATGGTACTACCCCAAAAATCACCCGAACATCAACCCTAAAGCATGGTTTCTGAGAAGAAGAGAAGAGATACTAGCTACCCACCCCAGATTCACACAAATCCGCATGCAATTACACAATCAGGCTCAGTCTAAAGGAAGGGAAATAGTAGCCTACCTGAAGGTCGACCACGCGCGCTTCAAATCACTCTGCTAGAGTCTTCCCTTTCTGAATGGCTTCGGCTTACTGCCACGCCATCAAAAATAGAATCACAGCATCAGCACGGTCGTTTAGACACTAAAATCATCAAAATCGGAGACAGACCAATTTTAGAGTTAAAATCGGGAAATGTGGGACCTACTCTGGAATTTCTGGAATTGACTCCATGAAGAGGTCCTAAAACCCCCCCGAGCTCGTGTTCCAAAACGAAACACCTCTTGGGGCCCGGATCTGGTCCATGCAACAACAAACCCAAGATGCAAAACTTTACACAATTCTAGGTCAAGGTAGCAACTTACGCCTCAAATTCATGGAAATTGAGGATCACCCAACACTATCCGAGCACTAACCCACATAGCCAACACGATTTCGAGCACTTGGGACTTCGAATCACCCAAAACGAAGCTCTAGAACTCAAGATATCGAAGTTTTAAAATGAGGGCTGAATATGACTTTTCGCTATTTAAATAGCAGCAATTCTGGTTGCTAAAAGCTAACTATGGATGCTAAAAGATTAAATTCTGGTCGCTAAAGGTCTGCACCAACAACACCAGATTTTGCTATTTTTCAAAGTCTTCGAACAGATCCTCGGAATTCGTTCGGGACCCGATGAAAATAAACTAGATATGCTACCCCACTAAATTTGACATTTCGGACTCAATGGTGCAGTCAAAATTTCCAAACGAGGTCGTTTCGACAAAAAGTGGGTCCCACACCCAAAGCACCATTTTAGCTGAATTCTACCAAGCGCCTCAGAATTAGACCGAATAGTCATTCTAGACCAAACTCGGCATTCCGGAACTAACTATCCTGACGAAATTTTCATCCGAGTGCGTTTACCAAGAATGTTGACCAAAGTCAAAGTTGAGCCAAATTTCAAAAGCTGAAGCACCAAATGCCCCCAAAGTCACACAAAAAGCCCCACGACTCGTGCCAACCATGCTTCTAGCCTAATTTTGCCGCTCTGGAGCTGATGAAATGATCGAAATATCCATCTGAGGTCGTTTACCTGAGGTTATGACCTAAATCAACTTTTCAAGTTTCAAAAGCTCCAAAACAGGAAAACGGGCATAAAACTCAAATGAACGACAAGGCAACCGATCAGTTAGTGCTAGCAAGTCATAAATGACTTGGGGTCTCTAAAGAAATGCTCTAAACGATAGGAAGAAGGCATTAACACAGAAATGACCTGGAGGGTCATTACAACATCCACCAGTAAAAGAACTTTCGTCTGCGAAAGTAAGAGTCAAGAAGTACCTGAGGACTGAAATAAGCTGGGTAACTGCTCCTGCATCTACCGCTCGGTCTCCTAGGTAGCCTCCTCGACTGGACGATGCCTCCAATGGATCTTAACCACAGGAATGGCTCTAGACCTCAGCTGCCTCACATCTTTGGCCAAAATAGCAACTGCTCCTCAATATAGGTCAAGCGATCATCCAACTCAATGGCATCATACTGGAGCACATGAGACTCATTTGGAACATAGCGCCGCAACATCGAAACATGGAAAATTAGATGAATAGCTGAGAATGCTAGAGATAAAGCTTACTTATAGGCCATCTTACCAACTGTCCTCAAAATCTCAGAAGGCCCAATATACCTGGGGCTAAGCTTGCCCCGCCTCCCAAATCTCATCACGCCCTTCATTGTGATACTCTGAGGAGTACTCTATCACCAAAGGCAAATCTTAGCGGTCAGCGCCTGCGATCCGCTTAACTCTGGTGTCTACTCAGAGCCGTCCTGAGGCGATCCTGAATCAACCTCACATGCACCAACGCCTCATGAAACAAGTCTGTACCACACGGCCTAGGCTCTGTAGACTCAAATCAACCAATTCGAGTGCGACAATGCCTACCATATAAAGCCAAAACGGGGCCATCTGAATATTTAGAGTGGTAGCTGTTGTTGTACACAAACTCTGCCAAAGGCAAGAACTGGTTCTACTGACCTCCAAAGTCCATCACATAGGCCCACAACATATCCTCTAGGACCTGAATAGTATGATCTGACTGGCCATCAGTTTGCGGGTGAAATGTTGTTCTAAAATCGACATGGGTGCCCAATTCCTCCTGAAATACCCTCAAACAGCTGGAAGTGAATTGTGAACCCCGATTTGAAATGATAGAAACAGGCACACCATGAAGAAGGACCACCTCCCAAATGTAGATACGGGCTAACCTCTCTGCACTGAAGGAAGTATGAACTGGAAGGAAGTGTGCTGACTTGGTCAATCGATCCACGATGACCCAAATGCTGCCAACACCTCTAGTAGTCCGAGGCAATCCCACAATGAAATCCATGGTGATACGCTCTAACTTCCACTCAGGAATGGGTAATCTCTGCAACTCCCCACCAGGCCTCAAATGCTCGGCCTTCACCTGTTGACAACACAAGAAATGGGACACATAATTTGAGATGTCCCTCCTCATACCACTCCACTAGTAATGCTGCCTCAAATCATGATACATCCTAGCGGTGCCTGGATTGATAGAGTATCTAGAATCATGGGCCTCGCAAAGGATCAACTGAATCAACTCCCCAACTCTCGAAACACACAAACGACCAAGAAACATCAAAACCCCATCTGAATTTAAGGTAGCCTACCCGGCATCACCTGTCAATACTCTATCTCTGAGTGCCACCAAAGACTCATCCTCAAACTGACGACTACGGATCTGATCTAGCAGGGATGACTAAACTCCCATATGGGCTAACACCCGTCTTGAATCTAAAACATCAAGCCTGGTCATCTGATTGGCTAGGGAGTGAATGCCCAAAGTCAAGGGTTGCTCCGAAACAGAAAGGAAGGCTAGACTACCCATACTCACTGCCTTTCAGCTCAAGGCATCCGCTACCACATTTGCCTTGCCCGGATGGTAGAGAATAGAGTGATCATAGTCCATCAGGAGCTCAATCCAACGGCACTGCCTAGAATTAAGATCCCACTAGGTCATAATATACTGAAGGCTCTTGTGATGAGTGTAGATCTCACAATGAACTCCATATAGGTAATGCCTCCAGATCTTAAGTGCAAAAACTACCGTCGCCAACTCCAAATCATAAGTGGGGTAGTTGCGCTCATGCAGCTTAAGCTGCCTCGACGCATAAGCAATAACCCAGCCCTGCTGTACCAATACACAACCCAAACCAACGCCGGATGCATCACAATAAATCATGAAGCCCTTGCCCTCAACTAGAAGAGTCAATATATGAGCGGTGGTTAGCAACTCCTTAAGCCTCAGAAAGCTCCTCTCACACTCTTCCGACCACACAAAGGGAACATCCTGGCAAGTCAACCAAGTCAGAGGCACCTCTATAGAAGAGAAGCCCTTAACAAAACGCCAGTAGGACCCTGCCAATCCGATGAAGCTCCGGATATCAGTAACAGAGATGGGCCTAGCCCAATCACGGATCACCTCAATCTTCACCGGATCCACCATAATGCTATCCTTGGACACCACGTGCCCCAAGAATGCTACGGACTCAAGCCAAAACTTGCACTTTAAGAACTTGGCATAAAGCCGATGATCTCTCATAGTCTGGAGCACTATCCTCAAATGTTTCTCATGCTCACTATGGTTCCGTGAGTATACTAAGATATCATCAATGAAGACTATGACGAAGGAGTCCTTATACGGCCTGAATACATGAGTCATCAAGTCTATGAAAGCGGCAGGGGCATTAGTCAACCCAAAAGACATCACTAGGAACTCATATTGGCCGTAAAGAGTCCTAAATGTTCTCTTAGGGATGTCCGCTGCTCTAACCCTCAACTGGTGGTAGCCGAATCTCAAGTCAATCTTAGAAAACACTTCGGCACCCTGAAGCTGGTCTAACAAATCATTAATACGAAGCATGGGGTAACAGTTCCTCACCTTCAACTTATTCAGCTCCTGTAATCAATACACATCCGCAACGTACCATCCTTCTTCTTCACAAATAGGACTGGGCACCCCAAGGCGATACGCTAGGCCGAATGAATCCCTTACTCAAGAATTCCTGAAGCTGAACACTGAGCTCCTTGAGCTCTGCGGGGGTCATATGGTACGGTGGGATGTAAATAGGATAAATACCCGGCTCCAAATCAATGGCGAAGTCAATATCCCAATTTGGAGGTAGGCCAGGAAGATCGGCAGGAAACACATCTGCAAACTCCTATAGGCACCGAATCCACTGTAGGGCCCTCCCTACTAACATCTCTAACATATGCCAAATAAGCCAAAAACCCTCTAAGCCTGAACATAAGAAATCACCCCAATTGGCATGCGACTACAACTACAAGAACCCTGCCACACATCAGCGGAATACCAGGCATGGCTAAAGTAACGGTCTTTGCATAGCAATCCAAGAACATTCGGTGAGGGGCTAACCGGTCCATACCCAAAATCAAGTCAAAATCCAACATACTAAGCACAATAAGATCAGCCCGAGTGTCCTACCCTCGAATAGTCACAACACAAGATCTACAAATCCGATCCACTACTAAAGAATCTCCTACTGGGTTAAAACACACAAAGGTACCACTAAGGGTTCTAGACTCACCCCCAACCGAGGAACACAATAAGCAGACACATACGAATAGGTAGAATCAGGGTCAAATAAAGCTGAAGCGGAATGATGGCATAAGAGAATCGTACCCGTAATCACATCATCTGATGCCTCGGCCTCTACTCTTGCTGGAGCTGCATAGAAATGGCCCTGGGCGCCTCTACCCCGTCCATCCACCCTGCCACCTGTCCTGCCTCCCGGGGGACCTCCTCGTGCACCCTGATGCTAACCCCCTCCTCTAGCTGGAGGTGCTACTACTGAAACCGATCTCGCTGCCTGAGGAGCTGGTAAGGCTGGTCTGAAGATATGGCACTCCCTAGACCAATGACCAAGCTCTCCACATGTAAAGCAACCCTGAGAAGACCTGAGGAACCTGTCTGAATACCGCTTCGGCCCTGACTCTGACCGGCACTATAACCACCCTAATGGTGCTGGTCACCCTCCGCAATCTGTAATGACGCCTGAAATTGGCGGTTGGGCTGACCTGATTGGGACCTCTGATGAACCTGGTTCCGAGTAACTCTGGGCCTAGACGGGGCCCACTAACTCTATCATCATGCCTGTCCCTATTGCCGCTACCCCCATGGGCCTTGTGCTGGAGCTGCTCAAGCATGCGGGCATGATCTACAACATCCAGAAAAGAGCGGCCCGCTGAAACCATAGAATGCAACTCAATACGCAGCTGCAACCTCAAGCCTCTAACAAAGCATCAGACTCTCTCCTCATCCATGGGCAAGATCATAGTGGCATGATGGGATAACACATGAAATCAAGCCTCGTACTATGATACCGTCATAGACCCCTGCTCCAACCTTGAGAGCTCATCACGAAGCCGATCTCTGAGTCTGTGGGATAAATCTAGCAAGAAAGGCCTCAGAAAACTCTATCCACATCACTGATGGGGGCCCAGCTAGCCTGGTCTCCATAAAGGAACACCACCACTGCCTGGCCGGCCCATCTAACTGATAAGAAGTGAAGTCAACTCCTCTCGAATCCACTATTCCCAGAGCCTGCAGTTGCTCCCGGTAGGAAATAAAGTGACATGACCCCATCCAAAGCATCCGGCTGAACCGCGGTCGGTGCTGGCGGCTACTAAATCTCTTGGGCCGCTGTTGCAGGATGACCCTGCTGAAGAATCTCTCGAGCCGTTGCGGCAGGCAGACCCTGCGGCGCTGGAGCTGGATCTGGAGCTGGGGCCTGTTGCTACTATTGAATACCCCCTATTGTAGCTAGAATCTGCGTAAGCATCGCCTTTAGATCAAGGGCGGCAGCTAGTGCAGGCAGTGTGTGGGTTGGTCACCGGTTGAGGAGGAACTTGATCTAGCTGAGGCTCTGCCTCCGACTCTAGAGTCCTCGCTCTCTCTCTGGCTAGTGCCGCAGCCCTACGTCGACCTCGGGATCATCCTCTATCCCTAGCTGGGTCTCTATCTGCGGGCTCAGGTGCATCACTCCCGACCGCTCTACCGTGCGTGTGAGCTATCTTGGGACAGAATGAAAAAAGTAAGATTTCATGAATCCAATCAGACAACGACGCACGAAAAGGATACAAAATGAGAAAACCTCCTAAAGACATCCTGTAGCCTCCCGAAGTTAAATCATGGATATCTACGCGCCGATCCGCAGGACTTTACTAGATGCTAGCTTTGTACAAGTGAGACTGACGAACTTGGGGCTCTGATACCAACTTGTCACGACCCGATTCCTCGAATCCTGATGGCGCCTACCAACCTACTAGTAGGCAAGCCAAACCCTATCCCAGAACTTAACAATAATGGGACTGAGAGTAGAAACTAATCTCAACTACACGAAAACATAAGTAAAAGAACATATAAAGGAAAGACCGAAGCGAAAACATCTATATACAACAACGATGCCTCCCAGAACCTGGAAGTCACATGTATAGAGCTACTACAAAATGAATACAAGTCCCAAAAGTGGACCACAGAAAAAAGACTATCTCACAAAAATGAAAGACAAGCCAAAATATAAGTATATAAACAGGCAGGTAATCTCAGGACGCCATGTGCTCACCCTCGCCTCCAGAACAGACTGCACCAAGCTCGAACTCAATGCTGATATTTGGTGCTCGGACCTGCACCACGAAAACAGATGCAGAGTGTAGCATTAGTACCAAACTACAGGCACCAAGTAGGCATCATAGGCCGACTGAGCAAGAAAGGTAAAAGCAGACAGAAAAGATAAAATCTACAATCATAGAGGTCAAGCAAAAATAAAAAGAAGCACATGAGCGCATCGAAACTAAAACTAAGTACAGCTAAACTAAACCTAACTGGACCCCCATAAGCCCAGAAGGTACACTCGTGCACAAGTTTAAATAATACTCGAACGGACCCCCCATAAGCCCGACAGGTACACAGAAGAAATAGATCTACGGAACCAAAGGAAACCAACTCCAAACCAAAAAAACCAGTCATCTCCAACCCAGCCAACAAGTCCGATTTCCAAATCAACACAACTAGCATGCTAGTGACTCCAGGGGCCCTAAGCAGCTCGACGAGTGCTGCGGGGTAGGGGGTACGATGAGAGGGGATACAACGTCTCCTCTAAGATCCTGATATTTAACCGCCCGACTGGCTAACACTCTTGGGGCCTACTCCCAGCCAGACGAGTGCGCCATCTAACACTCTGGGGGCCCTGTCCCAGCCAAACGAGTGTGTGGTGCATGCTATCTCCGAAGAGAACCTTAGCCAACTGATATCCAATTGCCTAGTTGAGTAACACTCTAGGGGCCCTACCTAGCCAGACAAGTGAGTCAGCTAACACTCCCGGGGGCCCTACCCAGCCAGACAGAGTGTATAAGGCAAATCAAATCCGTAAAGGATCTCAACTCCCAAACCATTGTGGATCGGCGTCCACTACCAACCATATAACAACGAGAGCATCAACCCCAAGACATAGTGGATCGACATCCACAACCAATCACAACACCACAAAACCGACCTCGAAGAAACCAACCAGGAAGATACCAAGCCTCCGGTAACGCATCAGCATCGCAGAAAAAGGGGAGAAAAGACATAAGGATCGCAAGTACTGCAAAGACAAAACTAAATTCAACTATCAGACCAAAGTCTGCTATGCCGGTCTACAAGGACCTAGTCCATCCGAATCAACGTCGGATACATACCAAAGTCAACCAGGTGCATAGGTCTAAGTCAACACTAGTCTATCCTAAACTAAGGCCAAAGATATACTCCAATACAATAACAGCCAACCAGAAAATCCGCATGCTGCAACATATAAACAGCCCATCAATAATTCACACAATCATAGATAAGCAACCTCTCCGATAAAATGGTACTAACCCCGAAATAACCCAAAAATCAACCATAAATCATGGTTTCTGAGAAGAAGAGAAGAGATACTAGCTACCCACCCCAGATTCACACAAATCCGCTACACGATCAGGCTCAGTCTAAAGGAAGGGAAGCCATAGCCTACCTGAAGGCCGACTACGCGTGCTCCAAATCACTCTGTCAGAGTCTTCCCCTTCCGAACGGCCTCGGATTGATGCCACACTATCAAAAATAGATTCATAGCATCAGCACGGTCATTTAGACACTAAAATCATCAAAATCGGAGACAGACCAATTTTAGAGTCCAAATCAAGAGTTGTGGGACCTGCTCTGAAATTTCCAAAATTGACTCCGTGAAAAGGTTCTAAACCCTCCCCCGAGCACGTGTTCTAAAATAGAACACCTCTTGGGGCTTGGATCAGCTCCATGCAATAACAAACCCAAGATGCAAAACTTTACACAATTCTAGCTCAAGGTAGCAACTAATGCCTCAAATTCATGGAAATCGAGGATCACCCAACACTATCCAAGCATTAACCCACACATCCAACAAGATTCCGAGCACCTGGGACTTTGAATCACCCAAAACGGAGCTCTAGAACTCAAGATATTGAAGTTTTAAAATGAAAGTTGAATCTGATTTTCGCTATTTCGAATAGCAGTAACTCGGGTCGCTAAAAGCTAACTCTGGTTGCTAAAGGACTAAATTCTGGTCGTTAAAGGTTTGCACCAGCAACGCCAGATTTTGCTATATTTCAATGTCTCTCAACATATCCTCGGAATTCGTTCGGGACCCGATTAAAATAAACTAGATATGCTAGTCAACTAAATTTTACATTCTGGACTCAATGACGCAGTCAGAATTTCCATACGAGGTCATTTCGACAGAAAGTGGGTCCCACACCCAAAGTGCCATTTTAGCTGAATTCTACCAAGGGCCTCGGAATTAGAACAGAAGCCCCGGGAAGCACACGAAGGGTCATTCTAGACCAAACTCGGCATTCCAAAACTAACCGCATTGAAGGAATTCTCATCCGAATGCGTTTACCAAGAATATTGACCAAAGTCAAACTTGAGCTAAATTTCATAGGCTAAAGCACCAAATGGCCCCAAAGTCACACCGAAAGCCTCGGGACTCATGCCAACCATGCTTCTAGCCTAAATTGGCCGTTCCAGAGATGATGGAACCGTCAGAATTGCCATCTGAGGTCGTTTAACTGAGGTTATGACCGAAATCAACTTTTCAAGTTTCAAAAGCTCCAAAACAGGAAAACGGGCATAAAACCCAAACGAACGACCAGACAACTAGAGAGTCAGTGCCAGAAAGTCATAAATGACTTGGTGTCACTACAGGAAGGCTCTAAACAAAAGGAAGAAGGCATTAACAGAAAAATGACTTGGAGGGTCATTATATTTATGCATCATAGTATTGCCACGACCCAAGGTACCCCCTAGATGTGACATGCCGTACAAGATCCAAGAGGCCTCGTACAAGCCACTTAGCATAGATACATACAAGATCATAAAGAGATAGAGTTCGAAAGAGATTTTCATATCAAAGCTTTTAAACGAAACAACGGAAGTCTACATCTCATGTCTTAAAGCCAATCTAATATAAAGAACAAGGTCTGGGATGTAACCCAAGACAAATCTGAAACTGAAATGAAAATACATGAAAGGAAATAAGAACTAGGCTATGTCCTCGGATGGATGAGGACTCATCAAGTCTTCTATCAAATCTCAAATCAAACTCTAGCCACGAGTGGAAGGTGAATCGCCACGTCCTACACCAAAGAAGTTAATGTAGGCAAAAGTATGCGTTAGCACAATTAAGTACTAAGTATGATAGCAATGCACGTAAACACATAAATCATGCTAGAGAGAGAGATATAATCATGACAGGCAAATGGCCAAGCTAAAATATGATAAACATGAGACACATGAAGCATAAAGCATATATCAAGGCCAAAGCAAGCTAAATCATCTTTTCTTTACTTTACTTCATCATGAGAACACTTTTTCATTAACTTGGGGGGAAAAGCTTTAACCGACATGTAAGACCATGAGTAGTTGCCTCTTGGTTACATTAGGGAACATGAGTAATCACCTCTTGTCCCTTCATTCATTAGAATAGCTCCTTAAGAACATGGGTAATCACCTCTTGTTCTTCTATTAGTCATGTTGGGAGAATTACGTGAGAAAACCTTTCACCACTCAACCATAACATCATTGATTAATAACTTTGGTACTTTACTCTCAACGCACCCTTAACTCATTATCAACTTCATATGAGACATGCATAAGTTCATTAGCTTTATCTTTACTTAGTTTATCATGCTCATAGTTCATAGATCATAGAGTTCATATGGGTTCATGTAAGTTCAATTCATATCATGCAAATTAATGCAAGCTCGTGCTTAGAAATCCATAATTAACACAATTTACCCATACTTGAAAGAACTCACATAATAGAGGAAAATCATGCTTTTGACTTGATCATGCTAAATTCATAGGATTATCCTCAATTCATTCATAATTCATGCTTAGTTTCATAAAGATGCCATAAACTTCATCAATTCATAGCTCAACCCAACAATCAAAACATAGATTATCAAATTGGGGAGAATTAGCTTGGGATCATGGGGGTTTATGAAATCTTTACGTCAAATCATGTGATTCACGCTATTTTGTGCACTAAGTTACTTTATCACGCTAGATCGTGCACTAAGAATAATAAAAATAATAATTGAAATCATAATTGAAGAACCCACAATAATTGATCAAAACCCTAATTCAATTGGGGTAGAGTAAACCTTGAAAATCTTGAAGAAAAGGGAGGACCCATTGGAGGAAAGGACTCCTAATGGTGAACATTATCATACCTCAAAGGAACCCAAAAAAATTGGTGAAGATTGGAGGTCTTCAATAGAGGATCCTAGCTTCTTCTTCTTCCTTGAAGCTTGAGAGAGTTTCTTTTAGGGAGAGAAATATTTGAGAGGAGATATTTGGGAATGAAATATAATGAGAGAAATTAGGCTTAAGAAGTATTTATAGGGTTTAGATTAGGGGTATAATCGACTTAGCTTATTAGAAAATCAATTTGGGTAAAGACCAAAAAGCCCTTAATTAATAACTGTCGAGGCCAATCGACGGACAAGATCTACGGTCCGTACATCAATTGACGGACTGTCCTGTTCTTCCATCAATTGATTTAGAAAGTTCATTTTGGGCTGAAAATTTGGCCAAGTCTCGAAGGCATTTACGGAACCCATCTATGGCCCGTCAACTGAACTACGAACTGTCCTGCTACTCCGTAAGTCAAAGTTCAGAAACTTGGAAATCCTTAAAGTTCACAGTGCCATTGATGGTCCCTAGGTCCCGATCTCGACCGCCCTCTCACTCTTCCATTGATTGAACCAAATTTGGGCAACACCCTTGAGTTGATAAGCAGCCAACTCCGCTTTCTCTTCCAGCGTCACACCCATAATCATCAACACCTTGTATACTTCATCAATGAATTCCTGAGGATCTTCCTCAACCTTAGAGCCATGGAATTCTGGAGGATTCATCCTCGTAAAGTCCCTCACACTTGATGCCGCGGTACCCACATTTGGGTTCATGGGAGCCACCACCTTTATATTGGCTTGATCCATCACAGCTTGAGCCAACACTTGGAAAGCAGCCCAAAACTCCGTATTAGTAACTTGTTCGGCCAAAGGGTCGTCCGGAACTTGAGGAGCTTGAGGAGGAGCTTTTTGTTCCACATTCTCTCCCATGTTTCTTCTAGCATAAGCTCTTTGGGTCGCCATATCCTGAAACACTAGGATAGGGATTAGCAGAGAGACTTATAGAGTTAAACTCTATGGCACGACTTAGAAATAATGAAAGAAGTGGAATTTCTTAAACGTCTTATAGCCTCTCATTCAGAAGTGTGGCGCGCTTCACACTCATGAACAAGACTCTACTTGACGCGGCTTATGAGACATCCTAGGATCTTTCTAAAACCTTGTGCTCTGAATACAAGGTTTGTCACGACCCAAGGTACCCCCTAGATGTGACATGGCGTACAAGACCCCGAGAGGCCTCATACAAGCCACTTAGCATACATACATACAAGATCATAAAGAGATAGAGTTTGAAAGAGATTTTCATATCAAAGCTTTTAAACGAAACAACGAAAGTCTACATCTCATGTCTCAAAGACAATCTAATATAAAGAACAAGGTCTGGGATGTAACCCAATACAAATCTGAAACTGAAATGAAAATACATGTAAGGAAATAAGAACTAGGCTATGTCCTCGGATGGATGAGCACTCACCAAGTCTTCTATCAAATCTCAAATCAAGCTCTAGCCACGAGTGGAAGGTGAATCACCACGTCCTACACCAAAGAAGTTAATGTAGGCAAAAGTATGCGTTACTACAATTAAGTACTAAGTATGATAGCAATGCACGTAAACACATAAATCATGCTAGAGAGAGAGATATAATCATGACAGGCAAATGGCTAAGCTAAAGTATGATAAACATGAGAAACATGAAGCATAAAGAATATATAAAGGCCAAAGCAAGCTAAATCATCTTTTATATACTTTACTTCATCATAAGAACACTTGTTCATCAACTTGTGGGGAAAAGCCTTAACCGACATGTAAGACCATGTGAGCTATCAACATGGAATCCGGTGTCTACCCCACACCGAAAAGAGTCCTACTTGCAAAAGTAAGACCATGAACTTCTTAGCTTATGTGGATCCACTAGCTAGTGTCTATCATAGACCATCACCCTATGGTGGCACATAGGTTATGGGACATGGGTAATCGCCACTTGTCCACTCGGTACTAAGCATACTTCCCATGGATTAATCATAGTTCATTTTATCTTAGGTAGACATGGGTAGTCGCCTCTTGTCTACATTAGGGAACATGGGTAATCGCCTCTTGTCCATTCATTCATTAGAATAGCTCCTTAAGAACATGGGTAATCACCTCTTGTTCTTCTATTAGTCATGTTGGGAGAATTACGTGAGAACACCTTTCACCACTCATCCATAACATCATCGATTCATAACTTTGGTACTTTACTCTCAAAGCACCCTTAACTCATTATCAACTTCATATAAGACATGCATAAATTCATTAGCTTTATCTTTACTTAGTTCATCATGCTCATAGTTCATAGATCATAGAGTTCATATGGGTTCATGTAAGTTCAACTCATATCATGCAAATTAATGCAAGCTCATGCTTAGAAAGCCATAATTAACACAATTTACCCATACTTGAAGGAACTCACATAATAGAGAAAAATCATGCTTTTTACTTGATCATGCTAAATTCATAGGATTATGCTCAATTCATTCATAATTCATGCTTAGTTTCATAAAGATGCCATAAACTTCATCAATTCATAGCTCAACCCAACAATCTAAACATAGATTATCAAATTGGGGAGAATTAGCTTGGGATCATGGGTGTTCATGAAATCTTTACATCAAATCATGTGATTCACGCTAATTCGTGCACTAAGTTACTTTATCATGCTAGATAGTGCACTAAGAATCATAAAATCAACAATTGAAATCATAATTGAAGAATCCACAATAATTGATCAAAACTCTAATTCAATTGGGGTAGAGTAAACCTTGAAAATTTTGAAGAAAAGGGAGGACCCATTGGAGAAAGGACTCATAATGGTGAACACTATCATACCTCAAAGGAACCCACAAAAATTGGTGAAGATTGAAGGTCTTTAATGGAGGATCCTAGCTTCTTCATCTTCTTTGAAGCTTAAGAGAGTTTCTTTTAGAGAGAGAAATATTTGAGAGGAGATATTTGGGAATGAAATATAATGAGAGAAATTAGGCTTAACAAGTACTTATAGGGTTTAGATTAGGGGTATAACCGACTTAGCTTATTAGGAAATCAATTTGGTAAAAGATCAAAAAGCCCTAAATTAATAACTATCGGGGCCAATCGACGGACAGGATCTACGGTCCATACATCAATTGACGGACCGTCCTGTTCTTCCATCAATTGATTCAAAAAGTTCATTTTGGGCTGAAAATTTGGCCAAGTCTGGAAGGCATCTACGGAACCCATCTACGGCCCGTCAACTGAACTACGAACCGTCCTGCTACTCCGTAGGTCAAAGTTCAGAAACTTGGAAATCTGAAAGTTCACAGTGCCATTGACGGTCCCCACCTACGGCCCGTCAATCCATCTGCGACCCGTAGGTGGCCTCCGTAGGTCACTGTTTTCAGGTGAGTTCTGCAATTTAAGTTCTTTGAAAGCTTGGGGTATTACAAGTATATTCATTAATCATATACCGCACATCAAAATTATAAGATGGAAAATATTTGGTTCCTAACCATTAACCAATTAAGAGAAAAATTGATCATAATTTATTGGTCTAATGCATACAATTACTTTTGTATGTAATACATATTATATTTCATACCATGAAACTTTGTTCTCACAAGCAATGATTGACTATTTATTTGAGGCATTTAATGTCACATGAGCTTGGATATTTATCAATATTATCAAGATGAATTGTCTTGATTACATATTCTGAAAGTTGTGCTCTTAACTCAATTATCTTGCACACACAATTTTGCATATGTTAAACTGCAGGTTGACAACAAACGCATATGTGATTATCTTATAGATGCATCTCTTTATCATATCACATGATAGGTGAACGGGCCCATATTCACCTTTTATACTTTTTAGAATTTAGAGATTTAGTCCCAACATTAGTTGATCCAATCAACTTGTCATGAGAACAAACAACAAAAGGAATTCTTGAAGAATCTTCTAGTTCTTTGTATGCACATCTTTGGGATGGCCAAATTATTCATGCCAGCTAACAAAATTATTGGTACTCCTAAACTCCAAGTTTACTATGCCATGTGCATTTTGCTTTAGTAAATTTCTAATTTACTATTATATAGCAAATTTCAATTTTATTACTTCGGGAGTAAATTTAAAATTTATTTCTTTTCAGTTACTCTACCTCTTCTGAAGGTGAGTAGTGATCCGATCACGATTAAGTGCACATCCATATTGATAAGATTTATTTTGCACTATCACATTCACTTAAATATTGAGTTTATTCAATCCCAATCGATAGGCAATAATCAATAAATGCTTGAGATGAAAACTCTACAGCGTTATCAAGGCGAATAGATGTTATCTGATTATTAGGAAACTATGCATGTAATCGTATTATTTGTGCCAACAATTTTGCAAACGCGAAGTTGCAAGATGACAATAGGCACACATGGGACCATCTACAAGAAGCATGTATTAGGAACATGATGTATCTAAACAACCCACTAGGTGGATGAACAGGTCTACAAATATTCCCATGTATACGTAACAAGAACGTAGGGGACTCAATCTCAACTTTTGTTGATGACGATCTCACAATTATCTTGCCTTGATAACGAGCAATTCAAGAAAATTTGCTATTTAAAAAAATCATTAGGTTCTTTAATGTATGTCCAAGATGTCCCAAACGATTTGAGTATTGGAATTAGTAAACTTCTGATTTACTATAGAATATGTCTCAATTGCACTAATTCTTGTCTAATACAAGTCAGAAGATAAAGCAGACATTCTTGGTGATACCACATCCATGACCAAGGTCGTGACATTTTCCATACCTAGTCTGGTGGACATATACCTCATCCACTTTAGAGAATGGATCTGTATTTTTAGCATTTATCAAATGTTCTCATTCTTCATGAATGGAACACAGTCATGTGAGCATATCAAATTATGATAGCTTTAGTATCTCATTCCATGTTCATGTGCATTATTCAATGACTTGTCTTTTTTAGAAATATTATTCACTGCTACCACATTCACTTTCGGGAATGGAGCGATTTCATTGGAATAGGTTTCATGACTAATTTTCATGAAAAGCACATTATTTTGCCTTAGTCATCATTATATCATTAATATGGTGCATTGAGACTCAAACCCAGTGGCTTATTCATATAAAGGCGTCTTAGTCAATAAATCGATGGGGCTTGAACCCAACATCTTTAATTTCATCATGGTACACCAAGACTTGAACCTTGTCTTACCCTCTTATGCGATTAGACATGAACGTATCGTCTTACCCATAATCAATGACATAATATGTCAAATATATCAAGATTCATCATTGAACCTTTAAATATTATCACTTTGATAATTATAGGCATTAATAATTTAACCACAACGAGACATAAAAATTTTATCAACAAAGACTTTTACAATTATAAAACAATACTTACTGCTCATGAAAAACAAATTTCTACTATTAAAATTTCACAATTAATATTACGCACAGTTCCTTATCTTTCTCATGATGATAGATTTGTGTGTACATAGTAGAAAGGAGATTGAAGTGCATAAATATGTTAAATACTTGACGTCTTCTTTCTTCTTTTTCTTTCAGGTCAAATACACATGGAGACTAACAGTAGCATCACATTATTTGAGTATAACAACATTCTGATTATGTATGCATACGCTCCAAAAACAGGTCAAAAAAGGAGATTCAGCAAATTACAAATGGAATAGTACTACCAGGAAACAAAACTTATCTAATGGATAACATGTATTCCACCTGTATGAATTTAATTTATATGCTCTCTCCTACATATCAATTGCCCAAGTTTAACTCTTTTGCAAAAAGATGAGTCCAATAATACATACATGAATCAAACATATTAACTCAATACCTAAATCGAATACATTAACTCAACTCAATTGGTTAGAGATTCGTGCTGATAACGTGTTATGAAACTATATAAAACAATGAGAAGAAAGTAGGGAGAAGAGAGAAGACTTATTATTCTCTTGAAGAGATTCACAAATCTGATTTACAATGAAGGAAAACCCCTTTATTTATAGGGGAAACCTAACTTGGTCCCCAAGTAGAATTCCTAACTTTACCCTAAAAGGACACCACCTAATAGACATTCACTACAATACAAATATATTTATAAAAACCCAAAATTTTTATTTTTTTGTGTGGCGCCTGGTGGGGGGTTTGTTGAGCGCAAGAGGGGGCTGGTGGGTGGCTGGTCGGGGGTAGAGGTGGGGTAAAAAATATTCTTTTAAAATTTGAAATATTTTTCAAAATGATTTTTCTTTAAAAAAAAAAAAAGAAAATTGTAAGGGGTGGTCAACGGTATGATGGGGTTAAAAAAATTGATTTTTTAATAATTTAAGTATTTTTTAAAAAAATTAGTTTTTTTCGTGGGGTGGGGGCTGATTTGAGGGTAGGGATAAAAAAAATTCAAAATTTTTTAAAAAAGAAATTTTTAATTTTTTAATTTTTTAATTTTTTTATAGGGGAGGGTCGGGATGGGTGAGGTAAGAAGAAAATTGTAATTTGGTGTTGGAGGGGAGTTTTGGAAAATATTTTCCTAATTATTTGGAAGGAAATCATTTTCCTTAAATCTGAAAAAAATAAGTTGATATGGAAAATATTTTCCACAATATTTAGGCTAGCCAAACATAAGAAAATTGGAAAACATTTTTCAGAAAATGTTTTCCTTCATACCAAACACACCCAAAAATAAGAGACATATTTATAGAGAAGTTTGCTAACACAGATGGTGAAGAAAATGGATAAAAACAATTGCTAATTATACCTCTCACTACTTACTTCAATAGCAAGTTATAAAAATTGTATAATCTTGCACATTCTCTTAAGCGTAATCATTATAATTATTTGTTGCCCGTGTTTTTGCCTTTTCAAATTCTAGAGTATTATAGGGATGAATTGATTGATTATGTTATACAAAGAGTAATTGTTATGAGGAATGGGGCAGTTATGGAGACGGTGGGTGGCTTGGAGGGTGGTTTATGGAAGTTAATTTTTGTGGGTATTTTCCTCATTTAATTTAATTCTTAAATTGCGGTTTAGTAAAGAAATTGTAACCATCTCCAAAACTGCAAATATTAAATTTGAAAAGTATGATTATATTTTAAAACTGCTACAATTATGATAAAGTGAGATAATATTGGACCTTACCACTTCAATTGAACTTGGAAAACTTTGGAAAAACTGATTAAAAGTGAACTTTATCAACTTGTGGAGTAGTGGGAAGTTTTCAAACTAACATGTGTAATTTTTTTTCATCAGGATACAAATTTGTAATATGTAATAATTTAATTTTTTTTAAATACTAAAAATTTCTAGAATAATTATGGTCCTGATATGTGACACTTTTTACTTCTCTTATTATATATAGATCACTACTAAAATTTTTAGAATAATTGTGGTGTTGATATGTGACACTTTTTACTTCTCTTATTATATATTGCTATAAATTTAAAATTTGAATAAATAGATAACGGATTACATTTTATTTGTGAATTTTCAATTTTTATTTTTTTTGTAAGAGTTAGATTTATAAATTAAAATAATATGAATTATAGAGTTTTAAAAAGGAAAAAGAAAATTCTTAAGCAGTTGTGAAACTCAAAATTTAAAAGAGAACAACATTTACATAAATTTTAAACTTATCCCACTAATTTAAAAACAATTAATCGCAATTACCCGTGTCCTTGTTTTTTTGTTTTTATTGTGTAATATTTAATTAATTTTAAAAAATACTATTTTTTTGGTGCTGACATGTGACACTTTTTCCTCTCCTATTATATATAGATAGATATAGATTGATATTAAAATTTCTAAAATAATTGTGGTGTTGATATATGACACTTTTTACTTCTCTTATTATATATAGATTGACATAGATATAGATTTAAAATTTGAATAAATAGATAACTGATTAAATTTTATTTGTAAGTTTGTAATTTTTATTTTTGTGTTAAATTTAGATTTATAAACTAAAATATTTGAATTATGGAGTTTTAAAAGGAAAAAAGAAAATTCTTAAGCAGTTACCTACATTTTAGGAATCTACTACTGCCCATTCTGTAACTCAAAATAAAAAAGATAAAAATATTTACATAAATTTTAGACCAATTTCACTAATTTAAAAACAATTAACTACAATTACATATGTCTTTGTTTTTTGTAAAGTACAATTTTGTAATATTTAATTAATTTTTAAAAATACTATTTTTTGTGATGCTGACATGCGACACTTTTTTCCTTTCCTATTATATATAGATAGATATTATCACATTTTATATATTAAAATTGTAGAGGAAATATATCTGTGTTTGGTATGAAGGAAAATATTTTCCATGAAAAAATATTTTTCACGGAGAATGTTTTGCTAGAAAATATTTTCTTGAAAATTAAATTGGTGTCCTACTTGTTTTCTTATGTTTGGTTGGTGAATGGATAATATTTTCTAGTGTATGGTTGGAAGATGAAAAACATTTTTCAAAAAATAACTTTTATGTTTGGCTAGAGAGTAGAAAATACTTTTTAGTAAAATAGTTTCTTATCTGGAAATCAACCCTGATTATTAATCCGAGACCCGACCTCGACACCCAAACCAAAACACGATCCAGTCGATCGATCCTGAATTCGACCCCGACACTCGACGTAGAACCCGATTTCGACACCCAAACCCAACCTAGGGACCGACCCCAACTCGAGACTCGACCCCAACAAGGGACCGATCTCGACCTGAGATTCAAGATTTGACTCTGATTCAAGAACGAACCCGATCGGTGACCTGACCCCGACCCAAGATCCAACCCTAACTCGAGACCCAACCCCGACACAAAATCAGACCCGACCAAACATCTAAAATCGACCCATGCTCGATCCCGACCAAAGACCCGACTCCGACTTTGACCTAAGAGCCGATCCTGACCCGAGATTTGATCCCAACTCAAGATTCGATCCCAATACAAGATCCAATTGCAACCTGAGACATGACTTTGACTCGAGAACCAACCCCGACCCATGATCGACCTCGACTCAAGACTTAACTACAAACCAAGATCAAGCTTGACCCGAGATTAGACCCTTACCGAAGAGCACACTCAGGTCCTCAACCCTGACCCAATACCTAACCCCGACTCAAGATCCAACCTAGCATCGATCCTGACCCCAGACCCAACCTTGATCTTGGACCAATCCCCATCCAAGACCTGACCCTAATCCTGGAATCATCCTGACTCGAGACCTGACCACAACTCAAGATCCAACCCCGACCCTGAACCGAGACTGACACTAACTTGAGACCCAACCCTGACCTAGGACCAGCCCGAACCCGAGACATGACCCTGACTGAGATTCGACCCCAACTTCTGACCCATGTCCCGACTTAAGAATTAGTACCCAACCTCAACCTGAGATCCAAGCTCGACTTCTGACATAGGTCTCGATTTCAAAATCATGATACAACTTTCAAATAAGGATCCTACCCTGACCTGATACCTAACCCTTACATGAAACCTAACTTAGTGCAAGAATCGACCTCGACTCTCGACTTCCAAAGTAGGACCCGATTTCCGAACTAGGTCCCAACCCCACACCCAACCAGACACATGTTTGCCGAATCTTGATTCAACTATGACATTGACACTCGACTTCTGACTTCCAAACCCTGATTTGACACCTATACACTCAAATTGAGAACCAACACCAAAATTGGAACTCAATTTTGAATCGAAAATTTGATCCCGACATTGACCTGTGACCTAAATTTCAAAATGGGATTTGACCTCAACATCCGACTCCGATGGTCGATCCGGGACCCAAACTAGACACTCGACATGAGACTCGACCTCGACTCTCAACCCAAAATCCAACTCTGATGCCCAACTCAAAACCCAATCCTAACACTTGCTTCAAGACCCAACCTTGACCTTCAACCCAAAATTTGGCCTCTAATCCTAACTCGAGATCAGATCCCAACTCAATTTGGGACTCGAGAGCTGGATCTTAAATCGATTGTGAATTGGTGTGGGTATTGAGATTTCCGATAGATGATTCTGAAAAATTGATTATGATAGATTGTGTGGCTTTGGAAGTGACTCAGAAAGGGAAGACCCAACTATTGGAGTGAGTAATTGATTTATTTGAGGCAAGTAATCTCTTGAACTTCGCAATTTAGTTGAATTGTTTATTTCTCTTCATTGCCTATGTGTTGGGAGTAATCGGGAATGAGGTGAAGGGTTATTTTGCTCCACTTGATTAATGCTATCCAACAAAAGGGGGGGAAATGAAAAGGCTGCTTGATGATCATGTTAAATTGTGAATTGCCTTGTGTGACCCTATTTGATTGGTTGGTGAGTTGCTTGAATATATGAAAGTGGACTTGTGTGATATGAATTATTGTCTCTCTGTGTGGTGTTATATTGCTTGTGTGCATTGATTGTGAACACCGTGATGAGACACTTGATGAAAGCCGAAGGGAAATGATTTCGGCTAGTGATGTAAATGCCAAAGGAAAATGGTTCTGGCAAGTGATTAATGTGAAAGCCAAAGGGAAATGGTTCTGGCAAGTGCTATTTTGTGATAAAAGCCGAAGGGAAATTGTTCTAGCTAGTGATCTAAATGCCGAAGGGAAATGGTTACGGCAAGTGAAATAATGTGAAAGCTGAAGGGAAATGGTTCTGGCTAGTGACATTGTGCCGAAGGGAAATGGTTCCTGCAAATGTTCACTTTGTGATCAATCTACTTGATGCATACATTTTGACTTAATTGATGCATATGATTGAGTTATTTGTTGTTTTTGATTCTGTATACTTGCTATATGAGTTGAACATGTTGCAATTTGTGAATTGAAATGCCTTGTGCTTGAGAGTAAATGATTTGATACTTATCGGCTGTTGAATTGTAACTGTTGATCTTGAGCCTTGAGACCTGTTTATTGTAGAACTGTTAGGTTGGGATGATTTTTGTGTAGGTTGTAGTTTGTGGAGGTTCGGTTGGGATGGAAAGGAGTATTCGATTTAGCAAGGTTGCCTAGTTTATTTGGTTGCTTGCTGGGTACCGTGTTGGAGGTACTCACTCCTTGCTTCTACACTTGTGTAGGTTTCAAGCCTAGACTTGTGTGATCTCTTTTCCTGATTTTCAAGGCTTGTCAAGGAATGAAGAGGTAGATGCTTGTCACTTCGGCAGACCCTTCTCTTTCCTTTTTCTTTAAGCTTTGTTCTACATGAGAAACAAAGACTGAGAGTTGTATTTATCTTTCAAATTCTATATTTACTTTATAGGCTTGTCCACGTGACAACCAGGTTTTGGGGAATTGTTTAGAATGAATAAGTTTTTCGCCTATGTCTTGTTCATGCTTTACTTATTTTCGCTCTTCTTTTGTTTTCGTTGGGTTGAGGATGACTTGTCTTTGTGGGAAAGGATAAGTGCAATCACGTCCATTTTAGGGTCGTGACAAATAACAAATGCCAAAGAAATTTAAACAGTACTTATACCAAAAACATAGCGATAATTACCTATTACAAAGTGAGTTTCCTTTTGTCATCACAATCAAAGAGATCGATGGAATTTAGGTTCTCTTTAGCATTTTTTAGAGACATGATTGAGTACTTGATTTTGAGATTTTTCCATTCATTTATTCCTTTTTGATAGTAAAAAAATCGAAGTTTAATTTATTGCTAATACATAATTACACAGTAAGCACAAATTCTTTAACTTATAATCTTTAATTATAAGTTATAAAAAGTAATCAATATGCTCTCTGACAAATTATTTGAATGGTTATAACATATAAATCAATAATTTATAATCTTTTTAAAAGAAAATATATGCAATTTGCACCAAAGATAAACATAAAAGAATTCTAGAGTATTATGGGGATGAATTGATTGATAATGTTATACAAAGAGTAATTGTTATGAGGAAGGAGCAGTTATGGAGACGGTGGGGGGCTTTGAGGTTGGTTTATGGAAGTTAATTTTTGTGGGTATTTTCCTCATTTAATTTAATTCTTAAATTGCGGTTTAGTGAAAAAATTGTAAACATCTCCAAAACTGCAAATATCAAATTGGAAAAGTATTATTATATTTAAAAACTCCTACAATCCTGATAAAGTGAGATAACATTGGATCTTACCACTTCAATTGAACTTGAAAAACTTTGGAAAAACTGATTAAAAGTGAACTTTATCAACTTGTGGAGTAGTGGGAAGTTTTCAAACTAACATGTGTCATATTTTTTCATCTGGATAAAAATTTGTAATATTAAATAACTTAATTTTTTTTAAATACGAAAAATTTCTAGAATAATTATGGTCCTGATATGTGACACTTTTTACTTCTCTAATTATATATAGATCGATACAAAAATTTTAGAATAATTGTGGTGTTGATATGTGACACTTTTTACTTCTCTTATTATATATTGATATAAATTTAAAATTTGAATAAATAGATAGCAAATTAAATTTTATTTATGAAATTATAATTTTTATTTTTTTGTTAGATTTAGATTTATAAATTAAAATAATATGAATTATGGAGTTTTAAAAAGGAAAAAGAAAATTCTAAAGCAGTTACCTATATTTTGGGAACCCACTACCGCCCTTTCTGTAAGGATGGCAATGGCGCAGGGGCGGAGAAGGTTGAGCTTAACCCGCAAAAATTTCAACCTTTCCCGCTCCGTCCCACATAATAATTTTTTTCATTTTCAATCCGCCCCGCATAGACCCGCCCCGCATGTCCCTCCCCGCATAAATATTTTAATATTTTTTTCTAGTTAAGTTTGACAATAAAAATAAAATTCATAAAAATAAATTCAGTTTTTCATTAAGTTGTATTAATTTAATAGATAATGACTTAAAATTTAATTTTTTAGAGGTCAATTGGGAAACATGTAAGAAATTGTATTAGTTTTGATTGAACATTTTTCATTTACCATCTTGAATATTATAGTAACTTTGAAGAAACTATCGTAATAGATAATGCTTTATCACACTTATAACATGTAAAAAGTTAAAATTAAGTTTGAACCTGCATAAAATCGCATACACCCGCAACCCGCCCCACCCCGCATTAGTTTTAAAAAAACCCACATCAACCCGCTCCACATCCCTCCCCGCCCCGCCCTGTATCCACCCCGCCCCAGTGCCATCCCTACCTTTCTGTAACTCAAAATTTAAAAGATAACAACATTTACATAAATTTTATACTTATCCCACTAATTTAAAAACAATAAACCACAATTACCTGTGTCTTTGTTTTTTTTTTTGTGATATACAATTTTGTAATATCGAATTAATTTTTAAAAATACTATTTTTTGTTTTTTGTGGTGCTGACATGTGACACTTTTTTCCTCTCCTATTATATATAGATAGATATAGATTGATACTAAAATTTCAAGAATAATTGTGGTGTTGATATGTGACACTTTTTACTTCTCTTATTATAAATAGATAAATATAGATTTAAAATTTGAATAAATAGATAACTGATTAAATTTAATTTGTAAGTTTGTGATTTTTTTTTATTTTATTAAATTTAGATTTATAAATTAAAATATATGAATTATGGAGTTTTAAATATGAAGAGGAAAATTCTAAAGCAGTTACCTATATTTTACGAATCTACTACTGCCCATTTTGTAACTCAAAATAAAAAAGATAACAATATTTACAAAAAATTTAAATTGATTCCACTAATTTAAAAACAATTAACTGCAATTACATGCCTCTTTATTTATTTATTTTGTAAAATACAATTTTGTTATATTTAATTAATTTTTATAAATACTATTTTTGTGATGCTGACATGTGAGACTTTTTCTCTCTCCTATTATATAAAGATAGATCTTATCACATTGTATATATTAAAATTGTAGAGAAAATATATCTGTGTTTGGTATGAAGGAAAATATTTTCCACAAAAAAATATTTTTCACGGAGAATGTTTTGCTAGAAAATATTTTATTGAAAATTAAATTGGTTTCTTACTTGTTTTCTCATGTTTTGTTGGTGAATGGAAAATAATTTCTAGTGTATGGTTGGTAGATGAAAAACATTTTTCAAAAATAACTTTTACTTTTGGCTAGAGAGTAGAAAACATTTTTTAGTAAAATAGTTTCTGACCTGAAAATTAACATTGATTATTGATCTGAGACCCAACCTCGACACCCAAGCCAAAACACGATCCATACAATCGATCCGGGATTCGACCTCGACCCAAGATTCAACCCTAATTCGAGACCCAACCCCGATCCAAAATCGGACCCAAACCTGACATCAAACACTGATCCATGACCGATCCTGACCAAAGACCGGGCTCCAACTTTTACCTACGACCCGATCTTGACCAAAGATTTGATCTCGACTCGAGATTCGATCCTAACACAAGATCCAATTGCAACCTGAGACCCAACTCTGACCCGTGAACCGACCCCAACACATGAATCGATCTGACCTGAGACTTGGGATCGACCCCGACTCAAGACTCAACTACAAACAAAGACCGAGCCTGACCCGAGATCGAACCCTGACCGGAGACCCAACTCGGGTCCTCAATCTCAACCCAATATCTGACCTAGCACTGATCCTGACCCGAGACTCGACCTCGATCTGGGACCAATCCCCACCCGAGACCTAACCCTAACCTTGGATTGATCCTGACCTGAGACCTATAAAAATTTCAAGATCCAACCCTGACTCTGAACCGGGACCGACACTGAACTGAGACCCAACCCTGACCTAAGACCAGCCTGAACCTGAGACCTGACCCTGAGCTAAAACCTTACCCCAATCGAGATTCAACCCTAACTCCTAACCCATGTCTCGACTTACAAATCGGTACCCAACCTTGACCTGAGATCCAAGCCCGACTTTTGACATAGGTTTGGATTTCCAAATCGTTATACAACTTTCAAACAAGGATCCTACCCCGACTTGATACCTAACCCCAACCTGAAACGTAACCTAGTGCAAGAATTGACCTCGACTCTTGACTTCCAAATCAGGACCCGACTTCTGAACTGGGACCCAACCCCGACACCGAACCAGACACACGTTTGTCGAATCTTGATCTAACTCTGACATCAACACTCGACTTTCGACTTCCCAACACTGATACCTACTCTTAAATTGAGAACCAACACAAAAATTGGAACTCAATTTTGAATCGAAAATCTGACCCCGACATGAACCTGTGACCCAACTTTCAAAATGGGATTTGACCGAAACATCCAACTCTAACGGTCAATCCGGGACCCAAACTCGATACCCGACATGAGACTTGACCTCCACTCTCAACCCAAAACCCAACTACGATGCCCAACTTAAAACCCAATCCCGACACCTGATTTGGGACCCAACCTTGACCTTCGACCCAAAATTTGACCTCTAATCCTAACCCGAAATCAGATACCAACTCAATTTGGGACTCGAGAGTTGGATCTAGAGTTGAGGTCAAGAATCCAGTCTATAATCGAGAATCAGGAATTGAATCTCAAATTAGTGTGGGGGAATCGATATCCGAGACTTGAATTAGGATGGAAAGTTGAGGGGTGAGGTTGAAAAAGAGTTTTGGAAAATGTTTTTCTTACTTTTTAAGGCAAGTCATTTTCCTTAAATTTGAGGAACATAAGTTGACTTGGTAAACATTTTCAGAAATATTTAAGCCAACAAAACAAGAGAAAATTGGAAAACATTTTCCAAAAATGTTTTCCTTCATACCAAACACACCCAGACTATCTTATTTATGGGGTGTGATTTTTCCCATTTATATTATCCGGAGGCACTCTCCACAATTAGTAAGATTTTCATTTATTTAAAATAAAGTATTGTACCTCAAGCATCAACACGCAAACCTTCCTTAGATTGAGAAAATTTGTAATAAGTTTTTTCCTCTCTGTGTATAAAGAGCAACAACATATTCACGTTCTTGCATCTCAGTTCCACTCTCTTTGTGAATTCAAAGAAAAGATCGTGCTCTCTCGTCACTGATCTTTTAGGGTCTCTCCGTTGCGTGAATCACCGTACTTCACTAGCAACTTCTCCATCATTTTAATTTTCCCCTTTGTTCTACCCACATAACATCATCAGTTTGCCATCAAGCAACAGAAACCAGATTTTGGTGACCAAGAAGCAATAAGATTTGGCCGAAACTATTCTTTCTTCACCGGGGAAGTACAAATGATCACCTCTTCAAATTCCAGGTTCTATCTTCCAAATTGTTTTCTAGATTTGCTTCAACTTGCCTTTATTTTTTCATTTTTAGATCTTTCCATTGCTATATATTTTTCAGATCTAGTTTTTCATTATATATTTCATGTCGTATTGTTGATATCCTGTTTGGAATGATGAAACCCTAATTCATATAAGGAACAAGTATATTCTATATGTTTTTTAGTAAATTACTAGCACTGCGTTAATTAAGGCAAGTAAAGTAATTACACAATATTTTATAGTGGAAAACTCTGCCTCCTAAAGGGTATAAACCACAACCTACACCTCTCTAGGATTTAACTCAACTTTAATAAACTCAGAGCCTCAAAAAGGTTTTAGATTACTACACTTGCAATCTAGGAACTATACTCTAATTCCTATGTATCAACAATCATCCTTAACTATTGAAACCGTCTTCAAGTTGCCCCCAACTCGAAGAAAAATCTAAGCTATGAAAGCAAAGATTACAAATCAATAATCAACAATACAAACAAACTAGACTCAAGAACTAGAAAGCACAAGCTTATGAAACAAGTTCTTCAATCTTGTTTCTCTGTATCAACTGCACTTGAATCTTCAATCACAACTCCCTCAAATATGAACTCTCTCTTATTGGATTGTGTTCTTCTTGTAGCTCTCTCTATAAGTGCGTAAAGTTCTTTGTGAAACCCTTACTATATTTATAGATCTCTTCCTTCAATGAGTCAGAGCTAGTTTCCTTCCTTATATGACTTTCATTTCCTTGTAGACTTCCACTATGAAAAGAAACATTATGAAAATAAGTCTTTTGTCATAAATGCGCTTTTTCCACCACCTTTAATCCCTTTTCTTCACGTGATACCTTTTCTCCTAATCCCAGCTGGACTATGGCTTATATGAGCACATTTCAGTAACCAGTTCCCCGCATCTGTTACCCTATTTTTCAATCATCAAAATCTTACTCGATCTAAAAAATTCCCCATTTTTGATAATGACAAACCATGAATTCTTGTATGCATAACTTAAACCTTAGACATACCAGGCACTAATTAAAGCAACACGTTAGAGGATTCACTTAGAATAATTAGGTTATAAATATCACACAAGTACTGTGACTATAGAAGGAGAAGCAATTCAAATACTTATGGCCACTGGGGCAATCACCTACACAAGTACTTTACAGCAAGAACTCATATAGTTATGACAAATCATTTTCACAATCAAAGGAGATAGATAATAACCAGAAACTTAAACCTAACAGTGACATTAATCAAAACATGTACAGCACAAATGAAATCAAAATGAAAAGGTAGAAGAAAGAACTTGTGGTTACAAAAGGGAATGAGAAGGCTAAGAGTGATTAGGCCAGAGGAGGAGAAGAATGGGATGATGATGGTAGATCTTTCTTAAGCATCTCAAAGAGACCCTTTAGATTAGAGGAATAAGTTGACCCTTAAGTCTTAAGGAGAGTTTGAGTGTGGGCAAGGTCAGCCTTCATGAGCCTAGCATTTAATCCACCAATCCAGTATGTTCAAGTCTATAGGTGACGTCCAGCTGATCCATGGCATCATCTTTGTCAGCCACTAGTGGCCTCAACCTTTGAAGTGGTGCATTTACCCCCCTCTGAGGAGCAAGTACTACTGCATGGTTCACCACCTCGAAAACAACCTTTGCGGTCTGATGCTACCAAGTTTTGAAAGGAACCCTAAAGTGTTTAGAAATAGACCCCAATTAGAACCCATAACCTAGAGCATGCTTTGTTTTATCCTGCTTACAGATTTGATAAATGTGATACAAGATGAGTTTGGGAATATTTATGGGTATTTGAGAAATCAATAACTCCGTATGGGTGAGATCCATATAGTTCTCCTCAATACTCTTTTGCTCTATTGGGAGCCTTATTTTGTGCACAACATCAAAGAGTAGATTAGGCAAGGGAAGCATTACACCTTTGTCAACTCTGGTATGAGTCTCCAATATGGGATCATTTGAAAACCTTCGTCAGATATCCATGGATGAAGGTAATCCATCCAATGGAGGCCAATCTATCTTCACATAGAGTCACCAAAAAATGTTTGGAACACCCCATATTTGAGCAATGCCATCAGGAGTAAGAGTAAATGAAACATCTCTCACCATACAAGAAATAGCGGAGGATGAACCAGACACATTAACATAGAATTGATGAGTCTCTTCTTTGCCCATTTTGCATCTCATATCACCTTGAAGGTACAAGTTTCACCAATCATATGCCCTTAAAGGAACTATGAGTTCACCTATCTCAGCCCCCCCCCACAACCCAAAAAAGAACTAGTAATCACTCTACCCCTAAGCATAGTTCATTGCCCAAAATTCACAATCCTAATGTACGAGCATCGAGGCTATCCTCTAAGTCATCACCCATTTCCTCATCCTTGATGTCACCCTAATGCCCGTCCTCATCAGTTTCAGTGTCTCCAAAAGACTCGTAGGAAGGCAAGTCACTGTCATCTTTGTCACTATTAGTGGGATCATCGACAAACCTATATTTGGCAAAAGCCTTAAAAGGAGAAGGTTGCTTAACCTATTTCTATGGACAAGCAGACGAATCCACACCCTTGCCTTTTCTGTTCCTTTTAACCTCATCAATCTAATCAGTGATCTTAATGGGGTCGTGTAGGGAACAAACTTACCTTTGTCAATTTTTGGTTTTTTGGCCAATAGAGCAAGAAGACCTTCATTGAGAGACCTTTTATATATAGAGTCATATGGACAGAGAAAACCATCGAAGGTGGAGTAGGCTAGTGACCTATAGTTTCATCAGTCAAAACCACTACAAGCCTGCCCAAAGCCTTGCATAGGTGAGATCTAAGGCATTTGGGGACCATATTTGGAATGGGGACATTTTCTTCAGCAACAATGCCCGAGCCCCCGACCTGTTCCCTCGACTAGGCACCAGTGAATGGAACAGTTGCCATGGTGACCTCATATAAAAATCCTAGTCCCCCCTCACTAGATGTAACCAAAATGGAATATTTTGGGTACAAATCTAGTGTTGTGTTGGATGAAACAGAGGTGGAAGTAAGGCTTGCCATACAATCTATTCCCAAAAGAGAAAGTTTTAACTATCTTAGGTCTGTAAATACAGGGTAGTGGGAACATCGATGATGATGTCACACATTGCATTGGGGAAACATGGATTAAATGGAGGTTACCCTCTACAGTCTTGTTTGATAAAAAGGTATCACCTCAACATAAAGGTTCTACAGAGTGGTGGTTAGAACGTTCTTGTTTAAAGGGTTGAGTGTTGTCCAGTAAAGCACTCACAAGTTCAGAAGATGCATTTTGTAGAGAAGAGAATGTTGAGATTGATATATAGGCATACTAGGAGGGACAAAATTAGAAATTAGGTTGTCAGTATGGTCTCAAATCCTTAGAGAAATTGAAGAATTTACTATCATCACATGAGTTACTAGCCAAACAGTTGACAGGTGTATTTGTGAAAGATGGGGAAAGAAATGTTCTTTCAGCCGGCAAGTGACACTTTAAAGGAAAAATAAGAGACATACAACACACTCAATCCTCAGGTTCAAGCTCTCCTGGATAGGATGGAGAGTCTACTAATAACTATAAAGACTCTCAAATGTTATTGGTGTGGAAAACTAGGACACAGAAGAAGAAGAAGAAGAAGAAGAAGAAGAAGAAGAAGAAGAAGAGGAAGAGGAAGAGGAAGAGGAAGAGGAAGAGGAAGAGGAAGAGAAAGAGGAAGACACAAATGCCATTAGCATGAAGCAAGAACATTCTAAAGTTGTTTAGACTGATGACATGGTAGCTTTTATCATGGAAATCAAAGAAGCATAATCTGAAACTGGCAATAAAAGTATGGATATGAAGAAGAAGAAGAACAAGGAGGAGGAGGAGGAGGAGGAGGAAGAGGAGGAGGAAAAGGAGGAGGAGGAAAAGGAGGAGGAAGACACTGATGCCATTAGCACGAAGCAAGAACATTCTGAAGTTGTTTAGAATGATGACATGGTAGCTTTTATGAAGGAAATCAAAGAAGCATAATCTAAAACTGGCAATAAAAGTATGGATATGAAGAAGAAGAAGAAGAAGAAGGAGAAGAAGGAGAAGAAGGAGGAGAAGGAGGAGGAGGAGGAGGAGGAGAAGGAGGAGGAGGAGGAGGAGGGGGATGGGGATGAGGATGAGGATGAGGATGGGGATGAGGATGATGATGAGGATGATGATGATGATGATGATGAGGAGGAGGAGGAGGAGGAGGAGGAGGAATAGGAGGAGGATGAGGAGGAGGATGAGGAGGAGGAGGAATAGGAGGAGGAAGAGGAGGAAGACACTAGTGCCATTAGCACAAAGCAAGAACATTCTAAAGTTGTTAAACTGATGACATGGTAGCTTTTATCAAGGAAATCAAAGAAGCATAATCTGAAACTTGCAATAACTGTATGGATATGAAGGATGTTGAAGCAGAACTCAAGCTGACAGTGTCTGAAACTATATTTTCGAATGATGACCTTTAAGGAGAATCATTGAGAGAATGTAGCGAAAGTTGAGTCTATGGTCAATCAATTGCCATATTGAGGACAATCACCGACTTAGATCAAACATAGGAAGCAAATGGAAATGATGAAGAAAAAATTTATGATGAAGCTGTAGTCTTAATTTCAACTAGAGAGACTAATAGTATGATAGTCAGAAGCTCTGATGTTGACAAACTATTTATCAAAGAGTTAAAACTGGAACCTAGTGGTGAATCTTATGGTTGTGTTGAGGTTTCAAAGAAAATTAATTGTTATATCATAACTTAATCACATGCAGAGGCTAATATTAATGAAATCTCCTAATCATTATCTAGAAGCCCTCGACAACAACCAAGCTTGTTTCTCTCTTGGCTTCAATGGTACTTGCTTCTGATTTTACCTTGTTCTTCCTGAATATGTCACTATGGGTTGTTTGACAATAATCATGGAATCTCTAGGAGTCTCTTAGCCCTTGTCGAATTGTTGTTTTCAACAACATAGGACTTCTCTAAGTCTTTGCTTGCACCACATGTCCTTCATATGTTTGAAGTATTTGCAACTTTTCCCTGAGCCTATATTTCATCATCTTCCATGACTCTAAGAAGTTTTAAAGGTAGGGCTACATGATCCAACCCCCAGCAACTACAAGGAGCATTTGGTGCTTCTTGACTAGTGAGCATATATGAAGGGATCTAAAGAGAGAACCAGAACATCTCTTCCCTAGAATTATGAAAATACTTAGGGTCCAAATGCTGATGGAATACCGACATGAAGCCAACTACTTTGACTAATGGATGAACTGTGACACCTAATTCTTCTCGGTGTAGTCACCAAGCACTTCCACTGAATCAAAGTTTTATATCATATTATTTGGAGTTAGCGCATTCCATTTAGGAGACCTACGCCTGTACAAAGCCCAAACATACCCTTTTATGGGAACATCTTGGATAACACCACCAACCCCTTTCACCTACTTGACCTTGTATATGCTTAACCTAACTTGTATATAATTATCCTATTGATACATTTTTACATGCTTACCCTAGCTTGTATATCATTATTTATTTGTGAGGATGAATCTACACTTTGAGAACTCTGAGCAACATATGTCTCACTATTTCGAGGTCACTAGTTCCTCTTCAAAGGAAGGTTTGGGTACTGAAGTTACTCAAAATTCTTGATTAAATTTTCATCTTTCCTATCAAGTATCTCAGCATTAAGTGCTTCTTTCACAAGTATAAAAGCCTTCAAGTAAGGAGTTACATCTCCACGAATACCTCCTAAGTGGTACTTAAGCCGATAAAAACTACAAACAACTTTACCATAATAGTTGCACTTAATTCTTGACTTCTTCTGATCAGTTGCCACACCATGAGAAAAAAATTGACATTCATCAACATGGTGGGGAAATTGATCAGAAGAAGTCAAGAATTAAGTGCAACTATTGTGGTAAAGTTGTTTGTAGTTTTTATCGGCTTAAGTACCACTTAGGAGGTATTCACGGAGATGTAACTCCTTGCTTGGAGGCTCCTATATTTGTGAAAGAAGCACTTAAAGCTGAGATACTTGATAAGAAAAATGAAAATTTAATCAAGAATTTCCAGCAACTTCAACACCCAAACCTTCCTTTGAACATGAACTAGTGCCCTTGAGATGGTGAGACACATGTCGCTTGGACTTCAACTCCAACGCCTAGCTGACAACACTCTCGGGGCCCTACCCAGCCAGACAAGTGAATCAGCTAACACTCCCGAGGGACCTACCTAGCCAGACAGAGCATATAAGGCAAATCAACTCCGTAGAGGATCTCAACTCCCAAAACATTGTGGATCGGCGTCCATTACCAACCATATCTCAACGAGCGCATCAACCCCAAGCCGTAGTGAATCGACATCCTCAACCAATCACAACACCACAAAACCGACCTCGAAGCATCCATCCAGGAAGATACCACGCCTCCGGTAACGCATCAACATCGCAGAAAAAGGGGAGAAAAGACATAAGGATCGCAAGTACTACAAATCCAAAACTAAATTCAACTATCAGACCTAAGTCTGCTATGCCGGTCTACAAGGACCTAGTCCATCCGAATCGACGTCAGATATATACCAAAGTCAACAAGGTGCATGGGTCTAAGTCAACACTAGTCTATCCTAAACTAAGGCCAAAGATATACTCCAATACAGTAACAACCAACTAGAAAATCCGCATGCAGCAACATATAAACAGCCCAACAATAATTCACACAATCACAGATAAGCAACCCCTCCGATAACATGGTACTAACCCCGAAATAACCCAAAAATCAACCCTAAATCATGGTTTTTGAGAAGAAGAGAAGAGATACTAGCTACCCACCCCAGATTCACACAAATCTGCTACACGATCAGGCTCAGTCTAAAGGAAGGGAAGCCGTAGCCTACCTGAAGGCCGACTACGCGCGCTCCAAATCACTCTGCCGGAGTCTTCCCCTTTCGAACGGCCTCGGATTGCAGCCACGCTATCAAAATAGAATCATAGCATCAGCACGGTCGTTTAGACACTAAAATCATCAAAATCGGAGACAGGCCAATTTTGGAGTCAAAATCAGGAGTTGTGGGACCCGCTCTGGAATTTCAAGAATTGACTCCGTGAAAAGGTCCTAAACCCTCCCCTGAGCTCGTGTTCCAAAATAGAACACCTCTTGGGGCTCAGATCAGCTCCATGCAACAACAAACCCAAGATTGAAAACTTTACACAATTCTAGCTCAAGGTAGCAACTTACGCCTCAAATTCATGGAAATCGAGGATCACCCAACACTATCGAAGCACTAACCACACAGCCAACAAGATTCCGAGCACCTGGGACTTTGAATCTCCCAAAACGGAGCTCTAGAACTCAAGATATCGAAGTTTTAAAATGAGAGCTGAATCTGATTTTCGCTATTTTAAATAGCAGCAATTCGAGTCGCTTAAAGCTAACTCTGGTTGCTAAAAGACTAAATTCTGGTCGTTAAAGGTCTGCACCAGCAACACCAGATTTTGCTATTTTTCAAAGTCTCCAAACGGATCTTCGGAATTCGTTCGGGACCTGATGAAAATAAACAAAATATGCTACCCAACTAAATTTGACATTCCGGACTCAATGGCGCAATCGGAATTTTCATACGAGGTCCTTTCGACAGAAAGTGGGTCCCACACCCAAAGTGCCATTTTAGCCGAATTCTACCAAGGGCCTCGGAATTAGACCAGAAGCCCCGGGAAGCACACGAAGGGTCATTCTAGACCAAACTCGACATTCCGAAACTTGAGCCAAATTTCAAAGGCTAAAGCGCCAAATGGCCCCAAAGTCACACCAAAAGCCTCGGGACTCGTGCCAACCATGCGTCTAGCCTAAATTGCCCGCTCCAGAGCTGATGGAACCGTCAGAATTCCCATCTGAGGTCGCTTACCTGAGGTTATGACCGAAATCAACTTTTCAAGTTTCAAAAGCTCCAAAATAGGAAAATGGGCATAAAACCCAAACAAACGACCAGGCAACTGAACAGTTAGTGCCAGCAAGTCAAAAATGACTTGGTGTCACTATAGGAACGCTCTAAACAAAAGAAAGAAGGCATTAACACAAAAATGACCTGGAGGGTCATTACATTTATGCATCATAGTATATTCATTAATCATATACCGCACATCAAAATTATAAGATGTAAAATATTTGGTCCCTAACCATTAACTAATTAAGAGAAAAATTGATCATAATTTATTGGTCTGATGCATACAATTACTTTTGTATGTAATATATATTATATTTCATACCATGAAACTTTGTTCTCACCAGCAATGATTGACTATTTATTTGAGGCATTTAATGTCACATCAGCTTGGATAAGTGATCCGATCACGATTAAGTGCACATCCATATTGATAAGATTTATTTTGCACTATCACATTCACTTAAATATTGAGTTTATTTAATCCCAATCGATAGGCAATAATCAATAAATGCTTGAGATGAAAATCTACAGCGTTATCAAGGAGAATAGATGTTATCTAATTATTAGGAAACTATGCCTGTAATCGTATTATTTGTGCCAACAATTTTGCAACGCGAAATTGCAAGAAGACAATAGGCACACATGGGACCATCTACAAGAAGCATTTATTAGGAACATGATGTATCTAAACAACCCACAAGGTGGGTGAATAGGTCTACAAATATTCCCATGTATACGTTCCAAGAACGTAGGGGACTCAATCTCAACTTCTGTTGATGACGATCTCACAATTAACTTGCCTTGATAACGAGCAATACAAGAAAATATACTATTTAAAAAAATCTTTAGGTTCTTTAATGTATGTCCATTTGAATTTTCTATAATTCCTCTCATCATTATAGACCAAAGATGTCCCAAACGATTTGAGTATTGGAATTAGTAAACTTCTGATTTACTATAGAATATGTCTCAATTGCACTAATTCTTGTTCAATACAAGTCATAAGATAAAGTAGAGAACTTTTCTATAATACATGTCTGCCCAGAGACATTCTTGGTGATACCACATCCATGACCAAGGTCGTGACATTTTCCATACCTAGTATGGTGGACATACACTTCATCCACTTTAGAGAATGGATCTGTATTTTTAGCATTTATCAAAAGTTCTCATTCTTCATGAATGGAACACAACCATGTGAGCATATCAAATTATTATAGCTTTAGTACCTCATTCCATGTTCATGTGCATTATTCAATGACTTGTCTTCTTAAGAAATATTATGCACTGCTACCACATTCACTTTCGGGAATGGAGCGATTTCATTGGAATAGGTTCCATGACTAATTTTCAAGAAAAGCACATTATTTTGCCTTAGTCATCATTAAATAATTAATATGGTGCATTGAGACTCAAACCCAATGGCTTATCCATATAAAGGCATCTTAGGCCATAAATCGATGGGACTTAAACCCAACATCTTTAATTTCATCACGGTACACCAAGACTTGAACCTTGTCTTTCCCTCTTAGTGCAATTAGACATGAACCTATCGTATTACCCATAATCAATGACATAATATGTCAACTATATCAAGATTCATCATTGAACCTTTAAATATTATCACTTTGATACAACGAGACATAAAAATCTTATCAACAAAGACTTCTACAATTATAAAACAATACTTACTGCTCATGAAAAACAAATTTCTACTATTCAAATTTCACAATTATTTAATTATTATTACGCACAGTTCCTTATCTTTCTCATGATGATAGATTTGTGTGTATATTGTAGAAAGGAGATTGAATTGCATAAATATGTTAAGTACTTGACGTCTTCTTTCTTCGTTTCCTTTCATGTCAAATACACATGGAGACTAACAGTAGCATCACATTATTTGAGTATAACAACATTCAGATTATTTATGCATACGCTCCAAAAACAAGTCAGAAAAGGAGATTCAGCAAATTACAAATGAAATAGTACTACCTGCAGGAAACAAAACTTATCTAATGGATAACAAGTATTCCACCTGTATGAATTTAATTTATATGCTCTCTCCTCGTACATATCAACTGCCCAAGTTTAACTCTTTTGCAAAAAGATGAGTTCGATAATACATACATGAATCAAACATATTAACTCAATACCTGAATCAAATACATTAACTCAACTCAATTGGTTAGAGATTCGTGCTGATAAGTGTTATGAAACTAAATAAAACAATGAGAAGAAAGTAGGGAGAAGAGAGAAGACTTATTATTCTCTTGAAGGGATTCACAAATCTGATTTACAATGAAGGAAAACCCCTTTATTTATAGGGGAAACCTAACTTGGTCCCCAAGTAGGATTCCTAACTTTACCCTAAAAGGACTCCACATAATAGACATTCACCATAATACAAATATATTTATAAGAAAACAAAATTTTCAATTTTTTTGTGTGGCGCCTGGTGGGGGGCTTGTCGAACGTGAGGGGGGGGGGGTTGGTGGGTGGCTGGTCGGGGGTAGAGGTGGGGTAAAAAAATTCTTTTAAAATTTGAAATATTTTTCAAAATGATTTTTCTTTAAAAAAAAAAGAAAAATTGTAAGGGGTGGTCAACGGTATGATGGGGTTAAAAAAATTGATTTTTTAAAAATTTAAGTAATTTTTAAAACAATTTTTTTAAAAAAATTAGTTTTTTTCGTTGGGTGGGGGCTGATTTGAGGTTAGGGATAAAAAAAATCAAAAATTTTAATTTTTTTATAGGGGAGGGTCGGGATGGGTGAGGTAAGAAGAAAATTGTAATTTGGTGTTGGAGGGGAGTTTTAGAAAATATTTTCCTAATTATTTGGAAAGAAATCATTTTCCTTAAATTTGAGAAAAATAAGTTGATTTGAAAAATATTTTCCACAACATTTAGGACAACCAAACTTGAGAAAATTGAACAAAAATGTTTTCCTTCATACCAAACACACCCAAAAATAAGAGACACATTTATAGAGAAGTTTGCTGACACAGATGGTGAACAAAATGGATAAAAACAATTGCTAATTATACCTCCCACCACTTATTTCAATAGCAAGTTATCAAAATTGTATGATCTTGCACATTCTCTTAAGCGTAATCATTATAATTATTTGTTGCACGTGTTTTTGCCTTTTCAAATTCTAGAGTATTATAGGGATGAATTGATTGATTATGTTATACAAAGAGTCATTGTTATTAGGAATGGGGCAGTTATGGAGACGGTGAGTGGCTTAGATGGTGGTTTATGGAAGTTAATTTTTGTGGGTATATTCCTCATTTACTTTAATTCTTAAATTGCGGTTTAGTAAATAAATTGTAACTATCTCCAAAACTGCAAATATTAAATTTGAAAAGTATTATTATATTTAAAAACTGCAACAATTATGATAAAGTGAGATAATATTGGACCTTACCACTTCAATTGAACTTGGAAAACTTCAAAAAAATTGATTAAAAGTGAACTTTATCAACTTGTGGAGTAGTGGAAAGTTTTTAAACTGACAAGTGTCATTTTTTTTCATCAGGATACAAATTTGTAATATGTATTAATTTACTTTTTTTTAAAATACTAAAAATTTCTAGAATAATTATGGTGATGATATGTGACACTTTTTACTTCTCTTATTATATAGATCACTACTAAAAATTTTAGAATAATTGCGGTGTTGATATGTGACACTTTTTACTTCTCTTATTATATATTGATATAAATTTTATTTGTTTTGTTAGATTTAGATTTATAAATTAAAATAATATTAATTATAGAGTTTTCAAAAGGAAGAAGAGAATTCTTAAGCAGTTGTGTAACTCAAAATTTAAAAGATAACAACATTTACATAAATTTTAAACTTATATAGATAGATATTAAAATTTCTAAAATAATTGTGGTGTTGATATGTGACACTTTATACTTCTCTTATTATAGATAGATCGACATAGATATAGATTTAAAATTTGAATAAATAGATAACTGATTAAATTTTATTTGTAAGTTTGTAATTTTTATTTTTGTGTTAAATTTAGATTTATAAACTAAAATATTTGAATTATGGAGTTTTAAAAGGGAAGATGAAAATTCTTAAGCAGTTACCTACATTTTAGGAATCTACTACTGCCAATTCTGTAACTCAAAATTAAAAAAAATAAAAATATTTACATAAATTTTAAACCAATTTCACTAATTTAAAAACAATTAACTACAATTACTTATGTCTTTGTTTTTTGTAAATTACAATTTTGTAATATTTAATTAATTTTTAAAAATACTATTTTTTGTGATGCTGACATGTGACACTTTTTTCCTTTCCTATTATGTATAGATAGATACTATCACATTGTAAATATTAAAATTGTAGAGGAAATATATCTGTGTTTGGTATGAAGGAAAATATTTTCCACGAAAAAATATTTCTCACGGAGAATGTTTTGCTAGAAAATATTTTCTGGAAAATTAAATTGGTATCCTAATTGTTTTCTTATGTTTGGTTGGTGAATGGATAATATTTTCTAGTGTATGGTTGGTAGATGAAAAACATTTTTCAAAAAATAACTTTTATTTTTGGCTAGAGAGTTGAAAATACTTTTTAGCAAAATAGTTTCTTATCTGGAAATCAACCCTGATTATTGATCTGAGACCCAACCTCGACACCTAAACAAAAACACGATACAAACGATTGATCCGAAATTTGACCCGACACTCGACCTAGAACCCGATTCCGACACCCGAACCCAACCTAGGGACTGACCCAAACTCGAGACTCGACCCCAACAAGGGACCGATCCCAACATGAGATCCAAGATCCGACTCTAATTCAAGAACGAAACCGACCCAAGATCCAACCCAACCTCGACCCAAAATTGGACCCGACCAAACATCTAACACCGACCTATGCCCGATCCAAACCAATGACCCGACTCCGACTTTCACCTAAGAGCCAATCCCGACTTGAGATCCAAGATCCGACTCTGATTCAAGAATGAACCCGATCAGAGACCTAACCCCAACCCAAGATCCAACCCTAACTCGAGACCCAATCCCTACCCAAAATCAGACCCGACCAAACATCTAACACCGACCCATGCCCGATCCCAACCAACGACTCGACTCCGACTTTGACCTAAGAGCCGATCCTGACCCGAGATTTGATCCCAACTCAAGATTCGATCCCAACACAAGATCCAATTACAACCTGAGACCCGACTTTGACTCGGGAACCGACCCCGACCGATGATCCAACCCGACCTGAGACCTGGGATCGACCCCGACTCAAGACTTAACTACAAACCAAGACCAAGCTTGACCCGAGATTGGACCCTTACCGAAGAGCCGACTCAGGTCCTCAACCTCGACCCAATACCTAACCCCGACCCAAGATCCAACCTAGCACCGATCCTGACCCGAGACCCGACCTTGATCTAGGACAATCCCCACCCAAGACCTGACCCTAATCCTGGAATGATCCTTACTCGAGACCTGACCACAACTCAAGATCCAATCCCGACCCTGAACCGAGACTGACACTAACCTGAGACCCAACCTTAATTCGGGACCCAACCCTGACCCAGGACTAGCCTAAACTCGAGACATGACCGTGACCTAAAACCTGACCCTGACTGAGATTCGACCCCAACTTCTGACCAATGTCCCAACTTACAAATCAGTACCCAACCTCAACCTGAGATCCAAACCCGACTTCTGACATAGGTCTCGATTTCCAAATCATGATACAACTTTCAAACTAGGATCCTACCATGACCTGATACCTTACCCTAACTTGAAACCTAACCTAGTGCAATAATCGACCTCGACTCTCGACTTCCAAATCAGAACCCGACTTTCGAACTGGGTCCCAACCTCGAAACCCAACCAGACAGATGTTTGTCAAATCTTGATCCAACTATGACATTGACACTCGACTTCTGACTTCCAAACCATGATCTGACACCTACACTCAAATTGAGAACCAACCCCAAAATTGGAACTTAATTTTGAATCAAAATTTTGACCCCGACATTGACTTGTGACCCAAATTTCAAAATGGGATTTGACCCCAACATCCGACTCTGATGGTCGATCCGGGACCCAAACTCGACACTCACATGATACTTGACCTCGACTCTCAACCCGAAAACCAACTTCGATGCCCAACTCAAAACCCAATTCTAACACCTAATTCGAGACCCAACCTTGACCTTCAACCCAAAATTTGGCCTCTAATCCTAGCCCGAGATCAGATCCCAACTCAATTTGGGACTCGAGAGTTGGATCTTAAATCGATTGTGAATTGGTGTGGGTATTGTGATTTCCGATAGATGATTGTGAAAACTTGATTATGATAGATTGTGTGGCTTTGGAAGTGACTCGGAAAGGGAAGACCCAACTCTTGGAGTGAGTAATTGATTTATTTGAGGCAAGTGATCTCTTGAACTTTGCAATTTAGTTGAATTGTTTATTTCTCTTCATTGCCTATGTGTTGGGAGTAACCGGGAATGAGGTGAAGGGTTATTTTGTTCCACTTGATTAATGCAATCCAACAAAAAGGGGGAAAATGAAAAAGCTTCTTGATGATCATGTTAAATTGTGAATTGCCTTGTTGTGATCTTATTTGATTGGTTGGTGAGTTGCTTGAATGCATGAAAGTGGACTTGTGTGATATGAATTATTGTCTCTCCGTGTGGTGTTATATTGCTTGTGTGCATTGATTTTGAACACCGTGATGAAACACTTGATGAAAGCCGAAGGGAAATGATTCCAGCTAGTGATGTAAATGCCAAAGGAAAATGGTTCTGGCAAGTGATTAATGTGAAAGCCAAAGGGAAATGGTTCCGGCAAGTGCTATTTTGTGATAAAATCCGAAGGGAAATGGATCCGGCAAGTGAAATAATGTGAAAGCTAAAGGGAAATTGTTCTGGCTTGTGACATTGTGCCGAAGGGAAATGGTTCCCGCAAATTTGACTTTCTGATCAATCTACTAGATGCATACATTTTGACTTAATTGATGCATATGATTGATCTATTTGTTGTTTTTGATTCCGTATACTTGCTATATGAGTTGAACATGTTGCAATTTGTGAATTGAAATGCCTTGTGCTTGAGAGTAAATGATTTGATACTTATCGGCTGTTGAATTGTAACTGTTGATCTTGAGCCTTGAGACCTGTTTATTGTAGAACTGTTAGGTTGGGATAATTTTTGTGTAGGTTGTAGTTTGTGGAGGTTCAGTTGGGATGGAAAGGAGTATTCGATTTAGCTAGGTTGCCTAGTTTATTTGGTTGCTTGCTGGGTACCGTGTTGGTGGTACTCACTCCTTGCTTCTACACTTGTGTAGGTTTCGAGCCTAGACTTGTGTGATCTCTTTTCCTGATTTTCAAGGCTTGTCAAGGAATGAAGAGGTAGATGCTTGTCACTTCAGCAGACCCTTCTCTTTCCTTTTTCTTTAAGCTTTGTTCTACAGACTGAGACTTGTATTTATCTTTCAAATTCTGTATTTACTTTAAAGGCTTGTCCACGTGACAACCAGGTTTTGGGAAGTTGTTTAGAATGAATAAGTTTTCCGCCTATGTCTTGTTATGCTTTATTTATTTCCGCGCTTCTTTCATTTTCGTTGGGTTGAGGCTGACTTGTCTTGGTGGGAAAGGACAAGTGCAATCATGTCCATTTTTGGGTAGTGAAAAATAACAAATGCCAAAGAAATTTAAATAGTAATTTATACCAAAAACATAAGCCTCTCAGATTCATATACTCAATTTAAATCAAACAAATAAAAATTAATAGCGATAATTACCTATTACAAAGTGAGTTTCCTTTTGTCATCACAATCAAAGAGATCGATTGAATTTAGGTTCTCTTTAGCATTTTTTAGAAACGTGATTGAGCACTTGATTTTGAGATTTTTCCATTCATTTATTCCTTTTTGATAATAAAAAAATCGAAGTTTAATTTATCACTAATACATAATTACACAGTAAGCACAAATTCTTTAACTTATAATCTTTTATTATAAGTTATAAAAACTAATCAATATGCTCTCTGAC